>CM069857.1:13707970-14907970 GCA_036172795.1 Pelodytes ibericus
GATCTAGTGGAATCCATTTCCGGTAAGATTTGGTAGAATCCCTTTCCAGGTAGGATTTGGTGGAATCCCTTTCCAGGTAGGATTAGGTGGAATCCCTTTCCAGGTTGGATTAGGTGGAATCCCTTTCCAGGTAGGATTAGGTGGAATCCCTTTTAAGGTAGGATTTAGTGGAATCCATTTCCCGGTAAGATTTGGTGGAATCCCTTTCAAGGTAGGATTTGGTGGAATTCCTTTCCAGGTAGGATTTGGTGGAATCCCTTTCCAGGTAGGATTTGGTGGAATCCCTTTCCAGGTAGGATTTGGTGGAATCCCTTTCCCAGAAGGATTTATTGGAATCCCTTTTCAGGTAGGATTTAGTGGAATCCATTTCCAGGTAGGATTTGGTGGAATCCCTTTCCAGGTAGGATTTAGTGGAATTCCTTTCCAGGTAGGATTAGGTGGAATCCCTTTCCAGGTTGGATTAGGTGGAATCCCTTTCCAGGTAGGATTAGGTGCAATCCCTTTTCAGGTAGGATCTAGTGGAATCCATTTCCGGTAAGATTTGGTGGAATCCCTTTCCAGGTAGGATTTGGTGGAATCCCTTTCCAGGTAGGATTAGGTGGAATCCCTTTCCAGGTTGGATTAGGTGGAATCCCTTTCCAGGTAGGATTAGGTGGAATCCCTTTTAAGGTAGGATTTAGTGGAATCCATTTCCCGGTAAGATTTGGTGGAATCCCTTTCAAGGTAGGATTTGGTGGAATTCCTTTCCAGGTAGGATTTAGTGGAATATCTTTCCAGGTAGGATTAGGTGGAATTCCTTTCCAGGTAGGATTAGGTGGAATCCCTTTCCAGGTAGGATTAGGTGGAATCCCTTTCCAGGTAGGATTAGGTGGAATTCCTTTCTAGGTAGGATTAGGTGGAAACCATTTCCAAGTAAGGATTTGGTAGAATCCCTTTCCAGGTAGGATTAGGTGGAATCCCTTTCCAGGTTGGATTAGGTGGAATCCCTTTCCAGGTAGGATTAGGTGGAATCCCTTTTCAGGTAGGATCTAGTGGAATCCATTTCCGGTAAGATTTGGTAGAATCCCTTTCCAGGTAGGATTTGGTGGAATCCCTTTCCAGGTAGGATTAGGTGGAATCCCTTTCCAGGTTGGATTAGGTGGAATCCCTTTCCAGGTAGGATTAGGTGGAATCCCTTTTAAGGTAGGATTTAGTGGAATCCATTTCCCGGTAAGATTTGGTGGAATCCCTTTCAAGGTAGGATTTGGTGGAATTCCTTTCCAGGTAGGATTTGGTGGAATCCCTTTCCAGGTAGGATTTGGTGGAATCCCTTTCCAGGTAGGATTTGGTGGAATCCCTTTCCCAGAAGGATTTATTGGAATCCCTTTTCAGGTAGGATTTAGTGGAATCCATTTCCAGGTAGGATTTGGTGGAATCCCTTTCCAGGTAGGATTTGGTGGAATCCCTTTCCCAGAAGGATTTATTGGAATCCCTTTTCAGGTAGGATTTAGTGGAATCCATTTCCAGGTAGGATTTGGTGGAATCCCTTTCCAGGTAGGATTAGGTGGAATCCCTTTTCAGGTAGGATTTAGTGGAATCCATTTCCCGGTAAGATTTGGTGGAATCCCTTTCTGATTGTTAACTGGTCGGCAAGCTACCTCTACTTTAGTGTTCTAAAACTATCAATAACAGGGGAGGAGCTTGGATTATTTATCTGCACAATTAAATAGTAAAATAACGGTACTGTGGGTATCTGAACACAGATAAAATTATATATTTTCTTATTAGCTTGTATTTGAAAATCATTTCCCCCTCCAGAACCAAGGCTTAGAAAACATTTGTTTTAAGTTATTAAGTTAGACAACAATGTTATACCTTCATCGGTCACGTCCCAATGATATATTAGCAAATTAATGTAGCCAAACCACAGAGTTGCCGACTCTTGACATCAAGTCACCTTGGTCCTCATCAGGATGGCTAAACATCACCCCCACCAGCCAACACTTTTTCCGTTATCACCCAGGGTTGGCGCTACCACCGACCCAAACTGCTCCAATAATTTCAATTACTTTCCTTGACAAATTTTATGTTTCATGTATTTTAGTGGTCTGATAATTATGATTTCTTTCATTCCTCGCTATCAAGCTTAATGGGTTCCACAGCAAGTATGAGGTTTCAGAAATGAAGTTCCACATGATTTCACAAGTTATTATCTACTTTCGTTAATGGAATTTGAAGAAGGAAAAAAAAAAAAAAAGTGTGGTACAAATATAAGGGATGAGTATAGAGCAAAAAAAAAAAAGAGAGAGACCAAAAGGGTTACAATAAAAGTCAAAAGTAAAAGATTTCAAGCTTTAAAAAGAGACATTTACATTTTGTAGATGACAGGTTAGATTATGTTCTTTATTGCTTGTTTTTAAAGGAGCATTAGCTCATGTAGGCAATGTTTGGAGAGGGAATATAGGACAATTTTGTTTTCTGTTATGTTAGCAAATCTGCACACAAATACATAGAAAATGGGGTCTGTGCTGTCACTTGTTAATGACATCACTGTGCAGCACATATCCGTTTCACATCCTAGAGATTGTTTGGTTCTTTTGCATTTAGTTACAGAAAGTGGTGTCAAACAAGGGAGACAAAATAAATCAACGAAATTTTTCTGTTTCTATGTAGTTGCTTGCAAACAATGTATTAATCATTTTTATATGTTACATTCATGCCACTATTAATACCATCTGTGTCCAATCAACTTAAAACAGCAGAGTTCCACAGAGAGAGGTTGATTCCACAGTAATGGCTAATGGCAACACTTTTCCAGAAGCTAGCATGAAAACTGCTGCACAGAGAGGCCTCCTTCCTCCTATGCACTCCCTCTCACTAATGCCACTGAATTGAGAGATCCCGTACTTTCAGAGTAAAACTACAGGATAATTGCAATTTATCTTCATGTTAAAATAAGTGCATTTTATTTATATTACAAACTTGCTCAACATTCAGAAAATAAGCTTTGTGGAAGTGCTCCTTTGACAATTAGAAATTGGTAACAGGTATTTAAAAATAGGGCTACGAGGTGCATATAGTTGGCCTTTTGTTTAGCAAAGTATATAGAGATTGACTTCATAAACCCAGGGAGAGAGAGACTTAATTGACACAAACTCCAGTATAGTGCACCGATTCTGTCACTCTTCCTGGAGTCCGGTTAAATGATTTGTGTCAAACAGTACAATTTGTTGTAACTTTATTGTTATTTTTTAAAGTTGATAAAGTTTCTGCAAAGAGATAATGCTGGCAAATGACATGAGTGACACTATAAGAGCTCAATTTGGAAGTTATTTTTTTTTAAATTTAAGGCCTGACAAATACATTTGAGAAATGCGGTAATGGAGGATGACCATTATCAAGGGGATCAAACTAACCCAAAGTGCCACTAAGAAAAGTCAAATTAGGCTTGACAGAATCTATTACAAATGGGAACTGTAGTCCCCCGCTTCTCTTTCAGTGGATCTGGCTACTTTTCCTACACTGCTATGGGTTAAATAGTACTGTCACCTAGTTTATTTTCAATATGTTGTGCCTCTTTTTTTTCTATTTGAAATGCACTTATTTTTACTTTAAAACAATGTACGGTTCTCCTGTAATTTTACACTTGAACTAATTCCGTAGTGGCTTCTAAATTCAGAGAAATCCAATACAGAGGGCTTGGAGAGATAGGACAGAACTGTAACAACAGCAATAACAGTGAGTAACATTTGTATGCCGTTTTTAAGAGATAGGAATTGTTGTGGAAAAAGCTAAAAAGGAAAATATACATACTACAGTTGACATGTAGAGAGAATGTGCTATGTGGGTGCTGGGGAAAGTCCTGTGTGAACAATCAGCAATGTGATGGTCTGCTGGTGATTTTATAAGTCCTCTGAGTGTAATCTGGGTGCTCAGGCAAGAGAAAATCCTGACTGTTTCAATGTGGGAGCTAAGCAAGTCCGGTTTGTGCAATTTTGGGGCTGGGCAAGAGCCGTGGGTGCAATTTGGGTGCATTAGCAGGAGCTGTGGGTGCAATGTGGGTGCTTTGGCATGAGTTATGGGTGCAATGTGATTCATGGCACAAATAAAAAATGATCATTAAAAGAACTGTTAAATATTTTTCAAGATATGTGTACATTACAGTCTGCCTACCACTTACACTTGCTGCATACATTACAAATTATAGTTAGCACTGGTGGCAAACAATTACGTTCTGTTTAATTGAAAGATTTCATCAAGTGTGGGCATTTTAAATATAAATGCGTTAATGAAAGAATATACACACAGTACTTTATCGAGCTCTCTTGGCTTAAATAGCTCTACCAGGGGGCAGACATCTTGTTTAGAATCTTGGGTCAAATGGTTAGATTTTTCCTTCATTTGACCCAACATGTCCCTTAGAGCTGGAAGAGGTAATCAGGCACTGGACCAGAATGGGTGGGCCTTGTCAAAACTGAGTATTAATAATAAAGTATTTGAGCAATAAAGGTACATTAAGAATTCTCTTGTTTCTCAAGCACATCACTCATTGCCCAACAATGTTAAAATCACTCCTGTACATCAACATTTTTTTAAAGATGTGAACACTGTATCGCTAGAAGGCCTGCGTTATACAGTATAGTAAATTGGGTTTAACTGGCAAATGAGTAGCCAAACAGACTGAAATAGTCAAGGTGAAAACAAACTGAAATGTGCTCAAATGCTTAGTCCCGGATTTGACGGGATAGTCTCGGTTTTTAGTCAAAAGACTCAATGCGGAAGAATTGAGCTCCGGCACCCAGTTCCTGTAACGAGAAGCTGGAGTTCCATCTCACAGAGTCATGTAATATTGTGGGACATCACACAGTGCCATGAAACCCATTTTTTGCCACTTTTTCTAAACTTTGCTATTAGGGATTATGTTTCTACTCTCCGTTTTCGAATGTACCACAATTCACTGCGTCTTGGACACAGCTCTATTTAATTCTCTAGCCGAACATACATTTACCATCTTTCGTTCTGCTCTCATGATTAATGTAAAGTTGTTGTTTTTTTTACATGACCGGACTGCTTTAAATTCTGAGTAGGATTTGACAAAAAAAATGGAAAGGTCATCACTTTAGTCTTTTTCTCCAAAAGTTCCCAGCTAAGGGGTTTTATCTGATGCACGCTGAGATGAAAAGAAATTGGCTCTTTATTCAAAATCTATTTATTCTTGAATGCACAGAACAGCACAAACGGGCCAAATGGGACGACTTATCCACACATCTCCATGCTATTTATTCAGTATACACTCATACCCCAGAGACAATCCACTACCTGACTACCTTGACTTGTAGAACCAAAAAATCAATTAAACGACAGTAAGACAGTGGCATTTCTTTTAAAATGCATCTTAATTCCCGGGGCCTGAATACAGTTTTTTAAAAGCAAGGGGGGAGGAAGTGGGGGGATTTGATGGGGGGGGGGGCTTCTTTATTTTTCATAATGGTTCACAATCTGTTTTGTCCTGGTTTATTCTTTTAAAAGGAACAAATCAATACTAAACTGATATCTAGAGGATGGAGAATGTCACTATGACTGCTGACACCCGCTCCAGGCTGCTAAGGAGGGTTTTTATCCAGAGATCCGGTCACCGTTTACAGACATCTACACAACTCAATTAAAAACATACTCTACTCTCTCTCAACCTGACCTGTTGGCCATCTAAATTTAAACAGGATATCTTTCCTTAGCAATCTCCTTTTTTTCTGTAAGTGTGCCTTGTTAGATCTTTTCTCCAAGCTATAGATACTGAGGTTCCTTAAATCTAGTCTGATAGTTTTTATCCACCATTTAATAGTTCTTCTATGGACTCCCTCTATTGTACCAGGGGTGGAGGAATTTGTGCAGAGATTTTTCTAGGGCCAACCTAACATTTTGGCACCAAAACTGTGCGGAATCATGGTCACCCATGAGAAATATGGTCCACGTGGGTGGAATGCCAATAATCCCTTCCTTCCTCCATGCCTATAGGGAGAGGGTCCTTCACTCATGGTCTAGTGGTGGGAGCAATGACCGGAGCCACTCCCTACGCTTGGTCCATATGGTTATGATGCAATGTCACACCCCATGCATGATGTCACTGTGCAGCGCGTAAGAAGCCATTACTATAGCATTGTCATGGCCAGAGCTGGCGCTACCATAAGGCGAACTAGGCGTTGCGTAGGGTGCTGGATCTGTAGGTGGGGGCAGCTGTCTACTGCTTGGGATACATGTATCCCGACAACATCACAAACAGCATGGGCTGAACACAAAACATAGTATTACAACCACATTGTAACATAATAAAGATGCCTCCTCAGTTTTTATGACGATAGACAATTTCTTCCAATCTTAAGGAATGCCCCTGTGTATGTTTCTATATATTTTTTTGCAATATGTTAAAATAATTTACCTGTACTCAAGTAGGGAAGTACATCAATATAATGCATTGATTGGAGCGCCCATATACGTCATAGGGCTGGTGCTAAAGGGTTAATCTATATCTAAATTCATTTAATCTCACACATTTATACACTCACTGGCAATGTTTATAGGATTGCCTATTATAGTTCACAATTACTGGAAGGTGTTGTTGTTTGGAGGATTCTATTAAAAAAATGAAATTTAATTGGTATTTTCTATACTGAAATGATCGAAAAACAATTACTTCAGCCTTCGGGGGAAGCACATTGGTCCCTTTCGTTGGAGTGGATGGCTTCATAGCCTAATGTAAACTATGCCCTGCTTGTAGTTAAAAATCACATGTTCCAGTTTTCTCTAAAATGTCATGATTTATCTCAGAAATAGGCTTGAAGCACAGGGAGGCAATCTTAGCGGATAACGCGGAGGAAACAGCCCGGAAGAAGGGTGTGCAATCAAGCAAACCGAGAAAACCCAGAGCTGGGCAGGCAGACGACTGCCGTAAACTGAGAGTCCAATATCCATTTGACACAAACTCTCATACTTTGATGGAGGTGAATCTAGTCAAGAGAACTCCAAAGCCCGTTCTACTGACCCCGTCCAAATAAGGAATAGCAAAGTTATTGTACCAAGTATCCTTGTCGATCATTGCAAAATCTAGGACCTTCTGTGTTAAAAAACAAAACAAAAAACATAGTAAAGTCCTTCACTACAGACATTCCAACTATACGCAAGAATTTGGCTAGCTTATTAAAGGGACTGGATCACCTAAACATTGCTTTTACTGTGACTGGAGAGAATAATCCATGATTGAAAATGATCTATCCATTGTGTTAGCAAAACTGCAAGCAAATGTCTAAATTAGGAGAAACCTGTGTTTTAAATGTGTCTGTGGAGTCTGCTGCTCATGACATCACCTGACATGCAAATTACACATATTGAAAACAAGTTAATTTGCATATCAAGGCGCTGGTGATGTCATAAGCAGGAGAATCCGCAGACACATTTAAAACATTTCCAAATTTAGGCATTTGATGCTAACACAGTGTACAGATAGTTTTCAATCATTTTTTATTCTGTGTATTCACAGTAAGACAATGTTTAGATGATGCAGTCACTTTAACATCCACACCTACTGTATAATTATGGTTGGCACATATTCTAAAAAAAAAAATTAAAATAAATACCGGCCATACTATTTGCTCCACAGATATAACATTGGCATCAAGATATTTTTTTTTTTTTTTTTTTCTGGCTGGGTGGAAATGTGCCAGTCCAGAGGCTCCATCCCATCAATAAAACTCATAGTAATATGTAGTGGATGACACAATATGTGTTTAATTGCTGTAAAGCTCTCTGATACACTGCACCATGGCTGGCCTTAAGTGTTCCAGTGCCCTTTGCGTGCCTCCCCCTTGGACCCCCCCCCCCCGACCCTTATGTCTTTCTGTCTGTCTCCTCTTTCTCCTCATGCTTGTATTTTTCCTCTGCCTCCATGTATGTGTCTCTCCAATTCCCCCATATCTGTTCTCTCCCCCTTCTCCACCATATCTGTTCTCTCTCTCCCCCTCCTCCCCCATATCTGTTCTCTCTCTCCCCCTCCTCCCCCATATCTGTCCTCTCTCCCCCTCCTCCCCCATATCTGTTCTCTCTCTCCCCCTCCTCCCTCATATCTGTCCTCTCTCTCCCCATATCTGTCCTCTCTCTCCCCAGAGCTGTCCTCTCTCTCCCCATAGCGCTCTCTCTCTCTCTCTCTCTCTCTCTCTCTCTCTCTCGGGGAGGGGGGAGAAGCTCATCGGCTAAGAGGTGAAGCTCCGCCCCCACCCTGTGAAGCAGAGCGGCGCAGCATAAGTAAGTACTGATCTGCATTATCACTGCAGGTGGGGAGCATGAGCAGCACCTAATTATGCTGCCATGGCTCCCAGTGAAGCACATGCCACCCTACACAGGGTGGGGGCGGAGCTTCACCTCTCGTTCGGTGAGCTAAGTTCCCTCCGCGGATCCATCAGTTCGGCTGCGCAGAGGGCTGGTGAGGGGGGATTTTTTGATATCCCCAGCCAGTGCCTCTCTACCGGCAAACTTTTTTGTTTTGTGGCGCCCCCTGGGGTGTTGTGCCCTGTGCTCGCACAGTTCGCACATTCCTAAGGCCGGCCCTGCACTGCATACTACAGGGAATTGTATTACTGTGGAGTCTGCGATAACCTCATACACTGCACAGTACAGGGAGATTTATTGCTGTGGAGTCTGCGTTACTCTCACACACAGCACACTAGAGGGAGATTTATTGCTGTGGAGTCTGCGTTACTCTCACACACAGCACAGCAGAGGGAGATATATTGCTGTGGAGTCTGCGTTACTCTCACACACAGCACACTAGAGGGAGATATATTGCTGTGGAGTCTGCGTTACTCTCACACACAGCACAGCAGAGGGAGATATATTGCTGTGGAGTCTGTGTTACTCTCACACACAGCACACTAGAGGGAGATATATTGCTGTGGAGTCAGCGTTACTCTCACACACAGCACACTAGAGGGAGATATATTGCTGTGGAGTCTGTGTTACTCTCACACACAGCACAGTAGAGGGAGATATATTGCTGTGGAGTATGTGTTACTCTCACACACAGCACACTAGAGGGAGATATATTGCTGTGGAGTCAGCGTTACTCTCACACACAGCACACTAGAGGGAGATATATTGCTGTGGAGTATGTGTTACTCTCACACACAGCACAGTAGAGGGAGATATATTGCTGTGGAGTCTGTGTTACTCTCACACACAGCACAGTAGAGGGAGATATATTGCTGTGGAGTCTGTGTTACTCTCACACACAGCACACTAGAGGGAGATATATTGCTGTGGAGTCTGTGTTACTCTCACACACAGCACACTAGAGGGAGATATATTGCTGTGGAGTCTGTGTTACTCTCACACACAGCACACTAGAGGGAGATATATTGCTGTGGAGTCTGTGTTACTCTCACACACAGCACACTAGAGGGAGATATATTGCTGTGGAGTCTGTGTTACTCTCACACACAGCACACTAGAGGGAGATATATTGCTGTGGAGTCAGCGTTACTCTCACACACAGCACACTAGAGGGAGATATATTGCTGTGGAGTATGTGTTACTCTCACACACAGCACAGTAGACGGAGATATATTGCTGTGGAGTCTGCGTTACTCTCACACACAGCACAGCAGAGGAAGATATATTGCTGTGGAGTCTGTGTTACTCTCACACACAGCACAGTAGAGGGAGATATATTGCTGTGGAGTCTGAGTTACCATCATACACAGCACAGTAGACGGAGATATATTGCTGTGGAGTCTGCGTTACTCTCACACACAGCACACTAGAGGGAGATATATTGCTGTGGAGTCTGCGTTACTCTCACACACAGCACAGCAGAGGGAGATATATTGCTGTGGAGTCTGTGTTACTCTCACACACAGCACAGTAGAGGGAGATATATTGCTGTGGAGTCTGTGTTACTCTCACACACAGCACAGTAGAGGGAGATATATTGCTGTGGAGTATGTGTTACTCTCACACACAGCACACTAGAGGGAGATATATTGCTGTGGAGCTCAGTCAAACATTTTAAACTCCTACTAAAAAGGGATAATAGATGAAGAAAGAGGTACAGATGGATGTAGGTGTTGTTTAACACCATTTCATGTGTTTTACTCTAGTAACAGGATCTTTTCCAGCCCTTTCCACTTATCCTTTTATATTCTGGCTGCATTTATCGAGCTGGCTTAAATGGTGGTTTCTATATTTTATTATGATCATTTTATGTAATGTACATCCAGTGAATTAAAATCCAAAGCAGGCCATTTAACTGTGACACGCAGGAAAGCAGTTAATGAATTTGTATCTATGCATCGTTGGCCTCCATTCAGTACAAAGTAAAGCAGATCTTAATCTCATCTACTTGACTGGAGCAGATTTACTTAAAAAAAAAAGAAACTAATAGATGACTTCCAATACTGTATCTGACCCTTAAACCCTATTTATAATGTTAGTTTTAAAAGATCTGCCATGGTAAGTAAGAAAAAAGCTTGGGCTGAGGGGGTCTGTATATCAGAGTTATTGTTGACCCTATTACATGGCTTAAAAGGAAACTAGGAAGACATTTCCCCCCCCCCCCCCCTAAATATCCCACTTAAAGGACTTGAACATGATGTCCGTTTTTTTCTTTAAAGATAAATTATTTAAAAAATGTATGCACTCATTAAAATGTGAATATCTGTGTTCTAATTCAGCATTTGGCTGGGGCCTGGGAGAAAAATAAAACCTTACAGAGTTTTAAAAAATATATAAAAGCAAGACACAAAGTATAATAAATAAATTTGCAATTTGTGCAGACATATAGGTCACAGGAGCCTGTATCTAGCACACACCTATCATACATCAAATGTTGTTGTTTGTTTTTTTACCATCAGTTGAATAACTAGCTAGTTTCTAGTTCAGAGGGACACAGCTAATTAAATAATCAAGGAATGGATCCATTGGAATTACCTTCATTGTTAGTCCTTCTGAAAATATCGGAATTTTACATTCTGCCGGGCCGTATGTAAAAGTTATATGTGTCCCGCAAGAAATGGCCAAATATATTAAGATATGGAATGAGAAGAGGAATTAATGTAAATCCTATCCTAGGCTGTGACAATATAAATACAAGTTATACAGGTATTCTCAGACATGGGTCCATAGCTAGCTGAGGTACACCAGCCGTACCACACTGATAAAGCCAATGAAGGCCAAAATGTACGTCTGTGGTTGCTGTACCCCTCGTGCAGAGGAGACCTGCCAGGCAATTTGGATCTGGACTGCCCTTGGGTGGGACCAGTATCCAAAATGACCAGTTATCCAAAATAATGATAAGGAATAATTAACCTTTATAAATATTGATTTATTTTGTGAATGTATATTTATATATATATACACACACACACACACACACACACACACACACACACACACACACACACACACACACCTTGAGTATCCCTTACTTATCCAAAATGCTTGAAATCAGAAGTATTTCGGATAACGGATCACTTTCACCAATAAGTTTTATTAAAGCCTCTTAGCACTCATGTAATACAGTAATATCAATGTTCTATCAATGTAATAAATACTGTATAGAGCCAATAAATCACTGTTACTGTGATGTAGCTGTGATTTGAGGCATCGTTTGGAACCTGCCGTTGGCGTGTCAGGTCTGCACATGTGTCATTGTATGACCCTTTGTGGGGTAAACTGTTGTGAGTTTGCATTCTGACAGGTGTGTGTGGAATCAGCAACTCGTGACAAAATCCTAAAAAAAAGTTTGGGTAAGGGATCATTTTGGATAACGGATGTCTGGATAAGGGATACTCAACCTGTATTACTATCAGTGGTATTAGCGCTTGTTGCTTTGTTTGCTGTTCTCTTCCCCGCTAATGGAATATCCACAACAATGTACAAAGAAGAACATAAAACATTTCGTTCTTTCCTTCTACGTTCAGCCTTGTTCAACAGTATCGAGAGAGGGGAGGATTTCTTTTTGTTTGTTTGTTTGTTTTTTTTTCTTCTCCACCCTGCTGCTAGGAGAACACAAAGGCAATTAACACGGGTCATAGAATTCAGCATTATACAAATAGAAATAATGGAAACAGGAGAGGGTAATTGGTAGAAACCTTGTGCTTGCGTTGTAGCAGTGTGCTCCCTATGCTAATCACCTATTTATTTAACATATTATAGGGGGGCCGGTTAGTTCACCGTAATCGTAGGATTTCTATGGCTATATATTAAAATAAACTAAACCCATGAATATTAGGGATATACGGAGCTTTTATCTTCTATTAAAAACCTATCTATAGGTTTTAGAGCTGGAATTCTACTGTCAGGGCAGTAATAATTTGGTTGGAAGCCAACATTAAGTCTTAGGATGCAAAATCATGCCGTTTTCTTTTATATTTATTATTATTTTATCTTTATGAAAGGGTGGCAGCCCAGGTGGATGTTTGTTTTTATTCTTTATCTAATCTTCCATGAACACAAAAGTTAATTCACATCACAGTACAGCAAATCCTTTACTTAATGTTTTTTCAGAATTGAAGAGGAACCCCAGACGGAGATTGGGTAGAACCAGGAACAAGATGGAGTGCTTCTCCCTCCCACGACTGTTCCATAGGGGATGGGCCCCGATAGTAATAATGGTGGTGGCAAAAGGGGAAAAGATTAAAACAAGAAACACAGGAGATGTACGGTCACATCATCCCTCAGGAGAGGCTAGGGTTGCCACCTGGCCAGTATTTTACTGGCAGGCCGGTAAAAAATTGGCATCAGGCCAATGTTAAGTCTATGGAGACATTACCAAGGCCGGTATTTTTTTGAAGAAAAGGTGGCAACCCTAGGCAAGGCTGACACATGAGGGTTACAACAGAAAGCAGATCAGCAGCAAAAGTTAGGGCTACTGCAGCTTACCTGAGTTCCATGTGGTCACACATGGAACTGCAGGTAAGCTGTGGTGTAATGGCCGGACCCACCTGCGGAGAACCATGAACCCACTGTGGGGGGACGTGCCTGGAGCCGCAACACTGCGGTACTGCATTGCAAGATCCTGCAAAGAAATCTGTGACCATACTACAGTGCTACATCACTATAACAGCACTGCCTAGACAATAAAAAAAAAACATTAAAATCTGTTACAATTTTTTTTTCCTAAACTCTATCAAGTTCTATCAAAACTTTAACGCAGCAATGGATGTTGATAGTGCCATAACGAGTTCCGTGCAAGACTGCTGAGAAAGGTTCAGCTCAATGAACACATTTACTATATTTAGTTTAAGAATATCTGAGATACATTTTAAGTTAGAAATCTGGAAGAATTAGTAGTAAGCCCTTTAATGCTATGTTTTAATCTAACCAAACTCAACCCATTAACTCTCTCTCAATGCACCCCCTATCCCCTCCCCCCCCCCCCCCACACACACACCATTCAAATTACACTTTAAATGAGGCATTAAAAGGGGAGAAAAAATTGGTTTATTCTCTTTTTGAATTATTAATGCCTGATATAGTAAATGTTGGTTCTTGTTTGCTTCCTATATCTCCATAACCTTTCCAACACCTACAGGGTTTCCTTGTTGAATTAAGTGATTTGTTTAATGGATTTGCTGACCCCACTGGAATACTCAGGGTCTACTTACCCTATGCCCACTTGATGCCGAGTCAAAGTCCTTTTTCAATTACCCGCCTCCTTAACTGACCTGTTAGCGGCTTGTTAGCGTGCGAGGGGAGCAAACTTTGGGTCTTTTTCTGCATAGTTTCACCGGATACTTCATGCTAAATTTACCATGCTGTTAATTAAGGCCATTAAAGTGTAATATTCAGAGATTACACACTCCATTTACCACTTGTAGGCATCAGAATTCATGATCAATGGTTCAGCGCAGTTAGCGGCGGTAGTTAAGGGGACCTGGGGGTTATTAGGACTTGCAGTTTGCAAAAAACATACAGTCTGCAAGAAAAGTTTGTAGATTGTATAGATCAATAGGCTCTCTAGCTCCAGTATCGGGGGAATCTGGTAAAAGGGACCTTACCGTACAAACAGCTCAGCCTTAGTACAGATGAATGAACCAAAGCAGACGGAAGTCATCTCCGCTTGAGAGCAGATAGAGCAGTGTCTGATTATATCACACTGATTAAAGATAAAGAGAAACCAAGTATCCTGTATTGGCCTGGAATAAAGGATATATAAAAGGACACCATGACAGGGGTTGTCAGTCATCACAATACATCTTGTCAATCATATCCTGTGACCAGTAAGGGCACAGCAAGGGGTGATCAGTATCTCAATAAGGGGTGGGGCTTGAGCTATAGATTGTTATAATAACAAAACAAACTTTATGTTTGAAAAAATGATGGCAAGTTCCCTCCTTCCCTTTTTGGTGTGCATGTTAGTCTTGTGTTTAGGGTTCCCCCAGAGTTTTGGGACCGGTGCAAGAGTCGGCCATCTTGGGGTATGGTCAATCCGGGTGGCAGTAGCTGTGGGAGCTATCTGCACGGGCTCCCCATGGGCTCGTCCCTGGGAAAGTGAAGTGTGGCTAGGACATGGATTACGCCTCATCCAGATCCTCGGGGGCAAGGTTTGCCACCTTTTCTTAAAAAAAATAATAAAATACTGGCCTTGCTACTACCTCTATAGACTTAACATTGGGATCAAGCCAATTTTTTACCATCCTGCCGGTAAAATACTGGCCAGGTGGCAACCCTATCAGGGGCCCTAACCTAGGTGGGCTAGGATAAGTGGCACGCTACCTCTTATATCTTGATGATGATAAGTAATTCTTATATTACTTGGATATATTTGTTGTTCCAGGTTACTGACATCCAGTCCAGTTTTATTAAACACTTGTTATGTTTAGAGCTATTTAAGCTTTGTAGCCACTCCTGTATCTGTGTGCGCTATTGATGTGGGGGATGAATTAACTGGCATACCACTGTCATGTTTAGAGGGGCACACACACGCCTTGTTTTCTGTATGTTGTATGTGTGTTTAATATAGGTGAAAAGCCCTTATCTTTACTTTGAAACAATTTACAGTTCTCCCATAGTTTTACATTGAAAATTATTACACAGGGGCTTCTAAATTCAGTGATATCCAATAAAAAGGGCATGCATTATCACCACACACGGGGAGTGTGAGCAGCACTTACTGAGGTCCATGTGTGTTTTACACACAGAGCTCATGCTGCTCGCTGCTCCCCGTGAACAGGGGAGGGGAGAAAGCATAAATTAGGGGAGGAGAGAACAGGGGGGAGAGAACAGGGAAGGGGAGAGAACATAAATTGGGGGAGGAGGGTGGGAGAGAACATAAATTGGGGGGAGGAGAGGAGGAGAGAATGGAGGGGGGAGAGAATGGGGAGGGGAAAGAACATAAATTGGGGGAGGAGGGTGGGAGAGAAAATAAATTGGGGGGAGGAGAGGAGGAGAGAACAGGGGGGGAGAGAATAGGGGAGGGGAGAGAACATAAATTGGGGGAGGAGGGTGGGAGAGAACATACATTGGGGGAGGAGGGGGAGAAAACAGAAATGGGGGAGAGGGAGAGTCATGGGATTGTAGTGGGGAGGGGGGGCACCAAAATGTACTTTTGCCTATGTAGAAAAAAATCCTTCCACTGGCCCTGGTCATGACACAAATTAACGCCTTTATGGTAACATTTCTAATCCTGGAAGGAGGCATGCTACATATTATTCATTAACTACCATTAACTACTACGGAAGCAAAAGATAGGAACCAAACAATCCGAGCATGACTGCCCCCCTTCAAGCAATCATGGAAAAGGGAGCAGAAGGGTCATGTTTTGGGTGGCAAACTGTCAGCTCCAGGCAGTACAGACAGACAACCCATTCCGTAGTTGCCAACAGCCAAAGCAGTAGACTTAAGAGAGCAGAGAACCTCCTTCACAAATGATCTCTCCCATCACTGTCTGAAGTCTGGCTCTGAGTGGAGCAAGACTGATATAGCTGCTCCCCCATAGCATGTGGTCAGACTGTGAGAAGCACAGTGGTACTTTAGGGCAGTGTGGAATGTGTAGACTACATGGCACTGTGGAACATGGAGCATTAGGGCAGTGTGGAATGTGTAGACTTCATGGCACTGTGGAACATGGAGCATTAGGGCAGTGTGGAATGTGTAGACTACATGGCACTGTGGAACATGGAGCATTAGGGCAGTGTGGAATGTGTAGACTACATGGCACTGTGGAACATGGAGCATTAGGGCAGTGTGGAATGTGTAGACTTCATGGCACTGTGGAACATGGATCAGTAGGGAAGTGTGGAATGTGTAGACTACATGGCACTGTGGAACATGGAGCATTAGGGCAGTGTGGAATGTGTAGACTACATGGCACTGTGGAACATGGAGCATTAGGGCAGTGTGGAATGTGTAGACTACATGGCACTGTGGAACATGGAGCATTAGGGCAGTGTGGAATGTGTAGACTACATGGCACTGTGGAAAGTGGAGCATTAGGGCAGTGTGGAATATGTAGGCTACATGGCACTGTGGAAAGTGGTGGCTATACAGCAGTTGGGACAGTTTTCACACTGGGCCACAGAGATTTCTGGTTATGCCCCTGGCTATAGGACAACATGTTCTCCAGCCTAAGTACAGCGCATTTAATACAAAGTGAACTCCTCACAGGAATAATAATATTAGCAATACCATCCTGGGCACGTTAACATTAACATGACTTTTTGTTTTGTTTTTTTATTTCCAAACACTGGTAAAATGTTTACACTTGTTATGGACTCTGAGTCTCCCGTTAACATAACTCGATATCAATTTTTCACAACATGAAATAAATTAGCTGATGGCACATAATGGAAGAGGTACCATCATGTGAATTGCCTGGCAACACAGCTGTTACGCTGGTTTTTCACAGTTTTTTTTTTTTTTTACAAAGTCAAGATGTTCAGATAAATCTCTGCTGGCATGAGGAGTACTCACTCACAGAAATATAAGTGCAGGATTAGCCCTCAAAATGACCCAACATTATTTGTGGAATTCCAAAGAACAAAAACTGTTTTTTTTTTATAATTTGTTGTGGAAAATTATCTTGCAAACTAAAGTGGATGTTTCATCCCCTGAATGACATAAGGCAGCAGATGTCTGGGACACAGATGTGATTTAATATATACTCCAGCACAAGGGTACTATCTTTTATTTTGGAGGTCGGGTTTCAGATAGGGTTGGCACAATGACTGTGTTAATACATCAACATCCCTATCTACTTTTGGGAAGAAGCTCTTGAAATGTAAAAGGGTAGAGCATAAGGGGGGCAGGGCTACACAAAGGCCCCAAAGGATTGAGATTCTGCCATCTGGTAGATATACCTGATATCTGGAGCCCAGCACTGCTGACGGTTCAGCTCTGCAGTTTGACTTCTTGCAAAAATACACCCCCATAATAAATGAACCCCTACTAAAAGTGACCCTGAACCCTCAAACTAACTCCCCAACCCAAACACCAATACTAACAATACCCCTGAACCATAATAATAACATTAACCCTCCGAGCCCTAATACTTCTACTACCCTCCCTGAACCCTAATACTCATATCTAACCCCCCAAACCCTAATACTAAAATCAACTCCACAGAACCCTAATACAAATACTACCCCCGAACCCTAATACTAATACTACCCTCCCTGAACCCTAATGCTAACCCCTAATAATACTTACCTTCAGTGATCCCGCAATGAACTGTCCCGCGAAGAAAGATCCGGTGATGACCTCTCGCACGATGACCGGTCCATCCACAACCATACACTGTTTTAAAAGTAAAAAGATGTGTATTTCCAAAATATTAAACCCAATAAGCTAAGTAGAACTGTCCTTTTAACCCCACTGACGTGTTTAGAATCTTGGGTCAGGTGGTTCGGCTTCAAAATTCTAAACATGTCCCCCTCGATAGAGACGTAACAGGGGTGATATAATAGAAACATTTAAATACATAAAGGGAATCAACACAGTAAAGGAGGAGAGTATATTTAAAAGAAGAAAAACTACCACAACAAGAGGACATAGTCTTAAATTAGAGGGGCAAAGATTTAAAAGTAATATCAGGAAGTATTACTTTACTGAGAGGGTAGTGGATGCATGGAATAGCCTTCCAGCAGAAGTGGTAGAGGTTAATACAGTGAAGGAGTTTAAGCATGCATGGGATAGGTATAAGGCTATCCTAGATATAAGATAAGGGCAGGGACTAATGAAAGTATTACTTTACTGAGAGGGTAGTGGATGTATGGAATAGCCTGCCAGCAGAAGTGATAGAGGTAAACACAGTCAAGGATTTTAAGCATGCGTGGGATAGACACAAGGCTATCCTATCTATAAGACCGGGAACGGGGGACTAATAAAAGTACTCAAAAAAAATTGGGCAGACTAGATGGACCGAATGGTTCTTATCTGCCGACACATTCTATGTTTCTATGTTTTCTATACTGAGCAACCAGGACTCAATAAGGTACTTTATCTTCATTATTTCATTAAAACATTTCTAATGAAAATATCTACACTTGATACAATCTTACAATAAATCAGAGCTTCATGTTTTGCCAGCAGTTGTTCTTTAAGAAAGGTGGACTATTTTTAACTCAGATTGGTCGTTTAAGTGAGCAGATCAAAGACAAAACAGGCCCCCTTTGGCCAGAACAAAAAATGGACTGTTGGCACACGCTGTAATGAATAGCTTTAACAGAATGACGCATACAATTAAACAAGTTAATTTAGAACATTACCCAAATTATATTTTAAACTTTTGAAGTCCCCATAGTAACCAGATTCTCTGAAGCATTATTAAGCCTCCTGGCTAATCGCTAGAAAGTACTGAATTGTAGTACTCACAAGTTAATTATTGATCTAGACAGCTCCTATTGTGTTATACGTTTGGATAATGATAACTTAAAGAGATAAACTAAAAGAACAATAATTATCAGATAAAACTTGATTTGCATGGACTCAAAAGACAGAGACTGTGTATTCTGTTTAGACAGCAAATCGATAATTATTGTGCTAAGCCACCAATTATGCTTTCCTAATACAGACTGTTCAATTGATATCTAATGTTTCACTTTTACTGAATTTTAACAATGTGTTTTTGTTTTTTTACCATAAACACATGGTAATCACGATTATATTTAATTTTGCTTTTAATTGCTTTGTCAACAGAAAGTTCTAGACAATTAAGATTAAATAGTTGCACAAAACTTTTCCAGTTACTTTATTTAGGTAAACCCAGTTACAGCGAGGGGCCGTGATGGCTCCGATGGACCTATCTTTGGGAGCCGTTGGGACTTCCGCTTTGAAGTCGAGGTTTATTGGGATCTTGTGAATTAAGATGTGATTTTTTGGGTCTTGAGCCCAGCACTTTAGAGGGGCTTAGGTGTATCAATACGATTTCATTACTTGGAAATAATATGTGATGACTGACATTTTTATTTGCATGTTGATACCAACTTTAGACATTAATTCCCTATGGGGTATTGGCAAGTAGCATGGTCTTGCTAGATTCAGAACCAAGCCTATTACTAGTGGGCCACAGAAATAAATGTGAATATTAAGAACTGTTATGTACAAGTGTAAGATGGAATGTTTCTCTTCTCTACCACACTTTTATTTAATTGAACATGGACAAGAATAGTGGAAAAGAAGTGTGCTCTGTGCCAAACATTTTATTATGATGGGAACTCCTCTAAATAAAGATATACTACTGATGACGTTGTCTGTGTTGACACATGTCAGGTTCTCTCTTCCCATATGTAAAGTCGCACTGGACAACTTTTTGGACTATCCAATGTTCCCCTCTTTGTTATATATATACCTCCATCCAGGGGTGTATCTTGGTTTTGTGCTGCCCTAGGCAGACAAAATTCGGGAACAGCCCCACCCACAATGCACACCTATGACATGCCCCATCATCCACGTTGCACTCCCACAACATGCCCCATCACCCACGTTGCACACCCACAACATGCCCTATCACCCATGTTTCACACACATTAAATGCCCAATCACCCCATTACATGCCCCCATCATTCACACTGCACACACACTAAATGCCCGATCACCCTCATTACATAACCCCACCACGTCCATTACATGCCCCTATTAATTGGAAGGAGCTAAAGCTTGCTGAACGGTGGGGGTTTAAATCCAAGCCTCCTCTAGATTCAAATTCTTAAATGCTCAAGATCCTAAAGGAGATTGTTAGGGTTTTCCATGGATTATTCTGTATCATTTATTTGTATTGTTGGTCTATAGCGGAAAAAAATAAATGCTCTCTTCTGGTTTAGAATCTTGGACGATCAAGATTGCACCCTAAAGGGCCGACCTTTCCCCATGACCTTCCTCAATGTGATCTTTCCACTTCTCTATAATTGCGAATCCATGATCAAACCTCCCTCTGGAAACAGATATAATGGCAAAACAAGTCTCACAGAGACAGAGAGCTCCTTTTATCTGCTTAGATTATGCTCCTAGGAAAGGTCAACCAGATGTCATTCTGAGTAACACACTTGGTTCTTGTCTTGTTACAGACACATCAAGGAAGGAAAAATAAAATAAAAACGATTACATAGAACCAAGAAATCTACATGGTCTACCAGTGCGCAAACAAGTCGTTATTCAAACAAAGTCGTTATTCAAACACAATACAAGTGATGGTAATATCTACAAGAGATGGTTACCATCTGTGTGGACCTCCACACAACCTCAACTGCCCTATAATAAGCAAGTCACTCCAGAAGTAAGAATGAGTGGGCAAATCATTCTGGGGGGTTAGAAAGATGGGAAATAAGTGGGGATACTTTAACACTGGAAAATTGTAGCCACCTGTCAGGCCTCAGCCTGTTGGCAGACTCATCCAAGCTGTTCCTGTGATTTCTGTATAGTTTTAATTGCTCGCTTGATTATTTTCTATGCTAGCTCCTGCTTTTGTTTATCTTATTACTGATGCTCACTGCTGCTGTTGCATAGTATCCTTTGTACCTTGCTCCTTGTCCTTGCTCAGTCTGATAGTGTATCCCCCACAGAGTGGCATCCCTCATTAATCTGGTACGTGCCCAAGCCTAGCCATAGAAAGGTACCTGCCTGAGTCTGGCTATTGTCTGGAACCTGCCCAATCCAGCTACAGCCTGGACCTGGCATGTTCTTGTGTGCCTGTACTTGTATTATACTGCCCTGTAATGGGTCAGCCATGTATTGCTCAGACCTATATTAGCTAAGCCCTGTTATAGTTCAGACCCGCCTTAGTGTTCTCCCCTGTTGAAAGGGTTTCACTATTTCATGGTTCTGGTTTCTTTGTTCGTTTGCCTTGATTCATTTCTGTTTTTTCCTGCTATTTGTTCCTTTGTTCCATTCCAGGTTTCTAATCTCTCCTCCTGCTTTGCTCAGTTTATCTGTTCCTCTTTAAATGCAAACCGCACCCGTTTGGTGTCTCAAGTTGTCAGTTTGTGTAGCTCTGCAGTACAGCTACTGGTGTCTGTATAGTCAGTTTATTATTTAGTTCATAGTTAGGGAATCAGCCTGCAGACATCATGCTACCCCATCAAGGTTTTGTCTCATGCTCACTCCAGGATGTCTTCGGGGTTTCTTCATCTCTTAGTTTTGGCTACACTGGGTACAGCAGCCTGGGAATGTGTCTGAACAAACCTGGGGCCCAAAGCCACTGGGGAAATTCAGTTACCCTGAACCAGGCCCTATGTCGCAATGAACTCCTGAACTCGGACATTCAGGGTCCCATGCCACCTTGACCTGTTCCTGACACCACACTTTTCTTCTCTTAACTGCAATGGTAGCCACCATTCTTAATTTTTTTTTTTTTTTTAAATACCACAACAAGAGTACATATTAGAGGGGCAAAGATTGAAAAAGTAGTATTAGGAAGTAATACTTTACTGAGAGGCTAGTAAGGGTTGCAACTCAGCCAGTATTTTACTGGGAGGCCAGTAAAAAAAATGGCTTGCTGCCAATTTTAAGTCCATGGTGGCAATAGAAAGGTCGGTATTTTTTTTTTGAGGAAAAGGTAGAAACCCTAAGGGTAGTGGATGTATGGAATAGTCTTCTAGTGGAAGTGGTAGAGGTAAACACAGTAAAGGAGTTACAAAATGCTAATCAGAAGGGGGCACCAATATTACATAATATTTTGAGGAGGGATGTGTGACAGCTGGAGGAATGAGTGAAGGGAGGCGGTGGGTGAGTATCATTTTGCATTCCTGGCCCCTGTAAATATTCTAGAGACACACAAATTCAAGACTCTGTGCTTTTTAACACCAGTGCCTTAATTCAAGCTTTACTATTTCATAAATTATGTATATTTTAGATATATTATATATATATAAAGGGGGTGGTGCCTAAAGTGGCCCACAGTCCTGACTTACCCAGTTTTGGCTGTGTTTTGGCTTACAGCACAGGCGGTAGTAACGCAAGGACAGACCCCTCATTTTCTGGGACAGGACCACCATAAAACATGACTGTCCCATAAAATCCATGACTGAATCAGAATGTATTTCTAGATCTCTGTGAATCAATGCTGCCCCCCCCCCCCCCCCCTGTATTACTACTAGATCATGCTATCTAGATTCCTTTTTATTCTTTCTTTCACTATAGGAGAGAAAAACAAATATTATAGGGGGGGGGGAGTGTGTCCCAGTGATAGATGTTGAAATGCATGTAAGTACAGATAATTACATTATGAATGGTAGCAAAATTGAAAGAGTGAATTCTGAACAGATTTTTCTGAAGCTAATCTTGGAGTGATTATGGGTAATGTCGCACAGAAAGGGCCTTATTACAAAAAGAGATGAATAAATAAAACCAATGAATATGTGAAAAATACATATTTTGGCTGCCGGCAGCGTTACCCAGGAACTGCTGGATTATTGAACTTCATTTAATATTCCATTATGACTCAAAATTCATTCCATAGGATATCCTTTTCCACCCAAGGCAAGTCCAAACCCCCTCCTGCTAAGGCCAATGCGGGTAGCGCTACTGAACTTATCAAGAGTAATATAGGAGTCTGCTTAATATATCATTAGAAATAAAATTAGTTTGGGTTGAATTATACATGACACGGTTCAAACACCGGGAAAGAGAATCTAGTTTCGGATGGAAGACATTTTTTAAAAGGGTTGGGAAAAATCCAGGAAATGGCATAAGAATGAATAATAGAAGCCAGATTTTACTTCCAGTATTTGATTATGCTATTCAAATACTGAAAGTAAAATCCGGCTTCTTTTATTTGTTCCTTTACCATTTCCTGGGTTTATTTCCATTTTTTTTTTAATTACAGGAAAACATGCATAAAACACATTGATAAGTAACATGAGTGATGCAGAATGTAATCCAGCATGCTCATTTGTAGTGGAACACTACAAATGTTTGCCAATATTTGCCAAGCTCTGCCCTATGCAACCACTTCATTTGCCTATCTGTTAGAGTCACCTTTGAATATATGTTTTAGATCTCCCAACTGCCCTCTTTGTGCGGGACATAGACAATTTGTGACCTCTGTATGTCTTATGGATGGCCGCAGAGAAGGGAAAGTAGAACGGACTTGCCTCTCCCCTAGAATGTCCAGGTTCCAAACAGGAAAAAAAAAAGGACAATCTATATGTGCAGGATTGGTGTGCGTAGCGTCTACATGCTGAGTATCCCTTATGCAAAATACTTGGGACCGACAGCATTTCGGATAGTGGATACTTTTGGTTAACGGATCATTTTGGCAGCACCAGCCCTATGAATGATCTACATTACCTAAATTCAATGTGAGCAACTTGATCATATTGTATTTAGGTAATGCAGATCGCTTATAGCAGTTGGAGCTGGAGACCTTACCTGATCCATGATGAACTGTCCGTAGTGGTCCTTCCCTCCTGTCGCAGCGCTCTGGGGAACTACATTTCCCACGAGTGCTGGCTTCAAATGTACGATGCCCGGGAGAGTATAGCATAGGAACTTCACACCCGGTGTGCCAGGAAGGTGAGGATCCCTTGTCGCAACTGACCCACGTCTGAACATTTTTTCTTTTTTTTTCATGTCGGATTTTGGGTAATTTTGGATCTTTGGGTAAGGGATGCTCAAACTGTACTTCCAACTTTCATCACCAAATTATTACCTTGAGTGCCCATATTATACATCACCCCCATAATGTTCACAAGCTGTTGTGCTGAAATCAGTGAGAATTGTTCTGCAGTTGGAGTAACGAGCATTTGTTCTTATGTTATATTATAATAATAATAATAATTATGTTTTTAACCAGGCAGAGTACGTTCAGGTATTCTCTGGTTGTCAAGGATGTCCTGGGGATGCTCTTTCTGCCTAATTTAAAGGTATTCCTTTTATTGACCTCAGAAGGAGGAAGGTCTGCGTCGAACCAGACAGGAATCGAAGAGGTGTTAAGACCATGTGTATGGGGGGTGGGGGGGCTGGTTGTGTTTACTAAAAATAAAAAGTGCAATGGTTAAATATGACAAAGCTGCAGTAACAGGAAAGTATTTACAAAGAAAAATAGAAATGTAGAGAAAAAATTAGAGGCTGACCATAGCTTGCTTGTTGCCAAAGTAAAAAGGACTCATGTATTTATTTTCAACGCTATCTGAGTTAATTATTGCCCAACTGTCCATGCTATCTGGTACTCATGTCTTTACCTCTCCCGTGGGATACCATAGTATGTCCTGATACCCCCCTCCCCACAAACCCATGACACACGTCACTAGTGAATAGTTGCCAACATTCCCAAATTTGCCCAGGCAATCCCTTCAGTAGCCAGGTCGTTCCCGGCAGTAATATACTACTCATACCCAGTGCACGGTACAATGAACAGGCAGCATTGCATTGAAGCTGTGTATGAAGCTGTGTATATCTATATATATATATATATATATATATATATATATATATATATATATATATATATATATATATATCATCTAAAACTCAAGCAAATAAACTCCAAACACCAGATATCTTAACGGGTTAAAGCAATGCTTAATGCTGCAGGGACCCATATCCCCGTGTCACGTAACTCCACCCGCTTTAGGCTCAACTCCTTTTTGCCCCAGCACCATCAAAGTGGACAAGAATGGCTCATATTAATGGCTAAGGGGGTTAAAACACCAAATCAGCATGTGTGCCCTTTTTTTGTCTAATTTGTACAGATTCAGCATGAATTTAAATTAAAATGTCTATCGTTTCCTCTTCCATTAATACAACAAACAGCTTTAACACTGACTCATTGTGTCATGTTCCCTTGGAAGCACTGTTGGCGCTGAAGGGGTTATGCCTAGCGCCTGAATCTCACTGCAGGAGATAGCGGGAGAGAGAGAAGATTTCTGCTCCTAAACCATGAGGCTGATTTGGAACCAATTTCCCCTTTCCGCCTGCAGGTACCAGAACAACACCGCACAGCAAATGTGAGGCAGGAACTGTTTTTCTTACATGTCAGGCACTTAGTTCAGAAGTGCTGTTTACTAATTTATTTATGTTTGCTTATAGGATTCAGTAGCCCCAAGTTATGTACATGAAGAGTACCGTGTAGCATTGATCTATTACACCGGCAACCCTCCAGAGAAGCTGGCGAGGTTATAAAAAGGGAGAGTCCAAAAAAAAAACCTTTACATGGGAATTATTTATCTGCTATTTCTTAATGAAGTTTGATCCGTCAGATAGTGGATACCCTGTAGGCAATCATATTGCTTTAGATCTAGACAACACAAAAGGTCCTGTGGCAAAGAAATAGTAATACAGAGACTTTAACTACCGAATGAAAATACTGCAGATTTCAAAAGCACTGATCACCTAAGCAGTGTTTCCAGAGATGACAACAGTCCCGTATTTGCCAGGACAGTCCCTGTATTTTTTAGTTCTGTCCAAATCAAATCTGGCCTGTCCCAGCATTAATACTGCCTGTACATTGTGCTTAGCACTAGACATGTGCAAAACTAAAATTTTCGTTTCGTTTTCGTCCATTCGGACGAAAATGTTATTTATTTCGTCTAAAACGAATTTCGTTCATTACTGCATTCGTTTCAGACGAAATTCGTTCATTATTTTCGTTTCTTTAATTTTTATTTGTTCGTTTTATAGAATACAATGTAATACTATTGGCTTTATATAAACCGAACGAGAGCCCCATTCATAAGAAATTCTTATGAATGGGGCTCTCGTTCGGTTCATAGAAAGGCAATAGTACTACATGTTTTCTATAAGCCGAAAGTCTATAAACCGAACATTCGGTTTATAGACTTTCGGCTTATGGAATACATGTAATCCTATTGCTATTCTATAAACCGAACGAGCTAAGCAACGAAAGAGAAAAAAACAAATTAATTCATATTAGAAGGATGCACTGTAAACCAATACATTGATGGTCTACTTCAACAAATGTCTCACCCTAATCAGCCATCCAAACTCAGACTCTTTTTTCTAAATTGGTTCAGTTTTCTGAACGTTCGGTTTATAGAATAGCCATAGGATTACATGTATTCCATAAGCCGAAAGTCTATAAACCGAACGTTCGGTTTATAGAATAGCAATAGGAATACATGTATTCCATAAGCCGACAGCCTATAAACCGAACGTTCGGTTTATAGGCTGTCGGCTTTTAACTATACGGAGACAAAGTCATAATTTTATGAATGGAGACTCTGTCTCCGTATAGTTAAATGCTATTGTATTCTATAAACCGACTCTATTTCGGCTTATAGAATGCAATAGTACTACGAATGGACGAATGAACGAATGATTTTCGTTTATTAACCATTCGTTCATTCGGCTTTCGTTAGCTTAGCATTTTCGTTTTTCGGACGAATGGACGAAAATGCTATTTTCGGACGAAAATGCATTCGTCCGAAAACGAATGCACATGTCTACTTAGCACTGTACACAGAGAGCATTGTGCTTTGCCTAGAAGACACCCCGTGTTTGTACCAGAGAAGCTGGAATTCAATCGCCCAGGAGTACTGAACGTTGCGTGATGTCATGCAGCATCACATGATTCAGCCCCCTATGTAGCGCAACTGCAGACAATAGTCACATTTGTATTTTTTTATATAAGCTCCCTCATATCCTTCCTGTAGTGCTGCAAATGCTTGATAGTGCACCCTCTCTGTCTCCCCCGCCCATGTGCCCATGCTGGATATGACATCAGAACCAAACTGCCCCTTACAACATGTTGGGGTAAAACTTTGAGGGAGACATGCCATGCAAACCTGAGCCTTCTGGACCACCATTAGTCTGTCTAATGCTAATCAGGGCACTCCATCTTGGTGTAATACACTTCCCACCATACTGGCCAAGTATGATGGGAATTGTAGTTCACACAGTTAGAGCACCATCATTATCAATAGGCACTAGAGCTTTGTGGGCTACATGACCATGAATTTCAGCTGGTAGAGCATTATGGGCAATGCGGTCTACGCACAAATGTTGCTTGACGGGCCCATTAAAATATATTCTGCACCCAAGCCCCGCCACACTGTTGTTGGGTATGATTTGCCTGTTTTTATTTTAGTAATGCCTCTGTAAAACATCAGTACGAAAAGGCTTTCTACACACAAAATGTGGGTTTCCCATATTTGCCAACTTTCTGTAGTCGACTACTGGGGGTGAAAAGTGGGGCAGGGTTACTTGATTCTGCGTGATGTCACAGGATGTTCCATGACCCGGGAGATTGATTCCCAACTTCCGCGGTACTTAGGGTCACCACATTTAAAAAAAACGGCTGGGTGTCTACCGATACAGATGCCAGGTGTCTTGAACTCAATTCTCTTTTTGGCTGTGTACACAGGCAATACTAGTAACTGAACAGCCCCCCCCCCCCCCCCACAAAAAAAAAAAAAAAACAGGACTGGCAAATTCAGGAATGTTGGCAACTACCAGCACAACACTGCACAGCAGTTTCCACTTTTATTTTTTTGTTTTCTACCTGTAGGGAAAAATCCCAAAAAAGATAAATAAACACCATTTTCAAAATGAGATAGCCGTAAGCAATAAACCATGCATTTGGAGGGTAAAAGAAAAGAAATAGCACATCGGCATGTGCCTGATCAGACAATCTTGTAAAGATAAAACATTAAAGCGAACGAAAAAAAAAAAAAAATTGGATTTTCCAACTAATTCCGCTCAGCTTGTCGTACCCGTCATATGCATTCAGCCCCCCCCCCCCCCGCTTGGCGTCACTGAGCAATATATACACGCAGCGCTTCAGCCAGACGAGGAGGTCACCTTGTCACCAGTGGTCAGGCTGATCATCACTTAGCCAAATGATAAAACTAAATCGCCCGCTAACATGAGCAGCAATGAAAATGGTAATAAGAAAATTGGAGAGAGTTGAATTAATTGCAGGCTTTACAGCAGATTAGAGGGGCTTAACTGAACGGTTATTGTATAGCGCTGCTTTTGTGCGATATTACTTAGTGTAGGTCAATTGTTTGTCAGTTTTCAAAAACCGTACAATTAATGCCGCAAGTTCCTACTTGATTTTTCTGATAACCTTTCATCAACTAGTTTTTTTTTTAACTCTTGGGTGGGGGGGCTGGTTGTGTTTACTAAAAATAAAAAGTGCAATGGTTAAATATGACAAAGCTGCGGTAACAGAAAAGTATTTACAAAGAAAAATAGAAATGTAGAGAAAAAATTAGAGGCTGACCATAGCTTGCTTGTTGCCAAAGTAAAAAGGACTATAGAGCTAAGCAACGAAAGAGAGAAAAAATAAATTAATTCATATTAAAAGGATGCACTGTAAACCAATACATTGATGGTCTACTTCAACAAATGTCTCTCCCATGAATTGGTACCCTAATCAGCCATCCAAACTCAGACTCATTTTCTAAATTGGTTCAGTTTTCTGGGTATTGTCCTACATAGATCTTAAAGGAACTCTGTCACCTAAAGTATTACAAAAAATGTCTGTACATTGGGAAATATTCATTAGAAGTGGGATGCACAGATCTTCTATATTTAAAGAGTTAACTGTGCATTAACCAGAGCCAATTCTTCTGGCAGGATAAACTCACATTATTTGTCCCTGCACATTCTATAGCCTAGTCAGCGAGAGGGAATACTTTCCTCACCTGTAACTCACCTTTCCTTAGGGGTAATGCAGGTGAAATAAAGAAAGATATTATATACTGATGTCCATAATGGGAGAGAAGAGCTTCCTGTCTGCACTGTTTACACACTTATGGATCGCATGCTATCATAACATCTGGCAGGTGGCAAGCGATGATGACTTCCTGTTACCCCATTACTATGGTGACAACTTCCGCCCATGCCATTACTACGATGACAACTTCCGGCCATGCCATTACTATGACGACAATTTCTGGCTGTGCCATTACTACCATAATAACTTCCGGCCGTGCCATTACTACGATGACAACTTCCAGCAGTGCCATTACTATGATGACAACTTCTGGCCGTGCCATCACTATGACGACAATTTCTGGCTGTGCCATTACTACCATAACAACTTCCGGCTGTGCCATTACTACGATGACAACTTCTGGCTATGCCATCACTACGACGACAAATTCCAGCTTTGCCATTACTATGATGAAAACTTCTGGTTGTGCCATCACTATGTTTACAAATTCCGTCCGTGCCATTACTACAATAACCACTTCCAGCCGCATCATTACTACCATGACAACTTCCGGCTGTGCCATTACCATTATGACAACTTCTGGCCATGCCATCACTACGATGACACATTCCATCTGTGCCATTACTATGATAATGAATTCTGGCTGTGCCATTACTACGATGACAACTACCGGCTGTGCCATTACTATGATAACCACTTCCGGCCATGCCATTAGTATGATGACAACTTCCGGCAGTGCCATTACTACAATAACCACTTACAGCCATGCCATTACTACGATAACCACTTCTGGCCGTGCCATTACTATGATGACAACTTCCAGCTGTGCCATTACTACAATGACAACTCCAGGCCGTGCCATCACTACGTTGACAAATTCCGTCCGTGCCATTACTACATTAACCACTTCCAGCCGCATCATTACTACTATGACAACTTCCGGCTGTGTCATTACTACGATGACAACTTCCAGTCGGCATAATTGCAACAGGGTTTTCTAATAATTAATCTGTAAAATTATAAACGTGGATTAGCTAACACAACTTGCCATTGTATCACACCAGTGATGGTTGCTGGTAATGGGCTTCTGCACAGCTATGCAGATATTCCATTAAAATCATTCAATTCCAGGTGCAATAGTCATTTGCATTAACAACATCTTCACTGTATTTCTCTGATGTTATTTTGATGGGCACAATGCGGTATAAAATAATATCCTCCCGTGCATTCTGCAGACCTAACCATAGCTCGGCTTATTTAGATAAAGGTCAAGGGTCAGCCATATCAAAATATCACCAGGTTATCGAAGGAACGGACCTTGGCTCCACTTACTGCTAGTCAAATTATAATAGAACAGCTGCCATGAGACAGATTGAGTTGGCCATGTCAAAAAAAATGTGTCCCCGGAGTAACAATTAGAAACAAACAGATAGGCAACAAGAACATATCAAAACTGTTCTACCATCCATTACAAGAATAACAAGACACAACATACGATGGACGCAAACCGCCTTCTCCCTCAACTCCTCAATTAAAAGGCCATCTTCCTTGGCTTGCACCTGGATCTCCCCCAGTCCTGTTTGTTTGCTCGGTTAGAGCTATTTACATGCATAATTTAAACCGGCTTCATCTTAATTGTCAACGGTGGAACTTATTATCTCTGTGTTTATCTGCGGCAACCCATCATGGCTGTAATCCCTGGATGACGCGATTGGACAGAGAAGACGTGGTGAGAAATCTTCCTGTCCTATAGGCTTGGGATGGACCATGGCCCCTGCCACATCGGAACTTCCGTTACTAACATTGTAACCCTATATGTTCTAAACTTAAATTCCTTTACTTCCCAGTTTGTGACCCCCAGCAAACCAGGACACAAGGGATGTGGATTGGGAAATGTGCACTCATAGTGTTGGTGGTCAAACATTGCCCCCACATTCCTCTCCACAGTTGCACATTTTTCACTTAATTCCTTTCGTTGTGTTTTTTTTTTTTTTTTTAGCACAAAATTACTGTGCATAGGCAACTGTCATGCCACAAATACAAAAGCGCCAGGTCATTATCTTGTCCAATCAGGAACTCCAGAGAAATTTTGGGGAATTTTGCTAAAAACAGTATTTTTAATTGTTCCATTTAAAATAGGGTTGCATCCATAAACAACAACATAACAGCTGGATGTCAACATGTTAACTGCTTAGTGACAAGTTATTTTTACCTTGACTTTCCCTTGGTGACTAGGGTTGTTTTTACATTTCTGGGGTGTTTGTGTTTAGCTGTAATTTTCTTCTCTCTCACATACAGTACCCACACAAATTATATGTTGTTTTTTTCGTCATAAGAAGGGCTTTCATTAGATACCATTATGTTTATCATATTTTATAATTTACCGGAGTATTAGCGGAGTTCCCGGCTGGACGTGCCTGACACTTCCATTGTCGCGAATGGGTTGAAATACAATTGTGCAAACTAAAGCATACATTTATAACTGTGCTACATATTTAAGGATATTTCAAAAGTAAAGTTCTAATATATATATATATATATAAAATAAATTAAACCATACTAATTATATATTTCTGTTAGTAAAAAGAACACATTCACACACAAAAAAGTCAGTAACAAATTATGTAAATTCTGTTAGCGTGGTGATAATAGTATTATATATTTTGATTTCTAGCAGGGGGGAAAAAAACGTAATTTAAAATATGAATTATCCTTTCCAAAGATTACTGTTTGTAAGGTCAGGTTAACAGGAATCTAGGAAGTTAATAAAGCTCACTGCCAGATATCTCATTAGTACAACGCCTTTGTGGTTCTACAATCTCATCACTAACACCAGCAGCTCAATTAACACAAATTGATAAAGGGGTGAGGACACATGCTTAAATCTAAGGCATGCAACTCTTAAATGTTTTATTCAGATTGCTTCTCTCCAGGGCATGTGACATCGCACTGCCATACAATAGAAATAAAAAAACAAACAAACAAACAAAAGAAAAATCGCTACCGACTACTGCACCCTTCTGAACCACCAGGCTCCTGCTCCGATCCATGACCGTTTGAATCCTATTTTGAATCTGTTTATAATCCGAGATATTATACTTCCTACTTATTTTTACATTGTTGAAAACATAATTTTCATATTCAGTAATGCAGAACATTGGGTGGGATTGCAAGATATATTTTCTTTCTGACTAAGGGTCACACTGAAAATCATTCGGAGGCGTAGTGGTAATTATTTGGCATCAAACAGCATAGGAGAGAGTGATCTAAAATGTTTTTATTGATGCCTTACAGGAGAGTTATATTACAACCCTCATAAATAGGGTATTGTCCCCTTTTAAATGTTACAATTGTTGAGGGACTTAAGGTGTAATGCTTTAGCTAAAAAAAAAAGTGTTCAGACTCTATTAAATATTTGCATCCTAAAACTGATCACTTTAATCATTAACAACAACAAAAAAAAAACATTAGATTTTAAAATCAACTGGGTTTTTCTTTAAAACCATTTAAAAAACATTTTTTAAAAGGGACTTTTTTAAAAAGCGACATCTTGTATAATGTGAATGGGAAGAATTCTGTATATGATCTATATATTATGTTAGCAGAATTCATACTTCCCAATTTTTGGCTTCGAGGGTCTTGGGGGAAAAAAGGGAGAAGAGTTATGCATGGCCCCGCAGTACTGAGCTTCATGCTACCCAGCAACAAATGATGAAGAATGATCCATACATTGTGTTATCATAATTCCATGGACAGATCGGGGGTCATTTTAACACCAGATTTCGGTGTTGCTTAATGCCTTAACATCAAGACCTTAGAGAAACACCGGCAAAGTAGTGGAGGCAAATGTTGATCGCATTCACTGCTTGTTTTAGAGAAGGATGTTCCATGCTGTCGCCTCCGTCCAAATGGCACAAAATGTCATGATGGCATGGAACATCCGTGCGAAGTAAAGGGGTCATTCTGCGATGTACCCTTTTCATGCATACTCGGATTCCCTCATGCCTACAAAAGGCAATACAAGGGCATGGCACAAAGGGGGGGGGGGGGGAGCATTAGGTGGCATTGTGTGACTCAACTGCATTGAGCTATCCGGTATAGATACCAGGTGTCTGAAGCTCATTTACTAGAATTTAGACTCCGTTTGTCTGCCAGAAACAGATCCAAATAAAATAGGACAGGACCCCCCCAAAAAAATCAGGACTATCCTGGAAAATTCAACACCGTTGACAAACCATTCAATCTACCTACATGATTCTAAAGCAGTTAACCTCCCAAGCCTGTCCCCTTTAACCCTCAGCTCAGTATCACAGCTGCCCACAGTCAGCAATAATGGCCTTGTGAATTGTTTCTGGAACTGGGCCCTTGGAAATCTTGTTCTCCACTAGGGTGCAAACCTTTTCTTAAAAAAAAATACCAGCCTTGAAATTTCCTTTAAAGATTTAACATTGACCTCAATTTTTACCGAAATACTTGCTGGGTGCAGGGACCGCATGTGTCCTGCTGACCAATTACAGAAGCAGGAACATTCCATGACCTCAGGGATAAGGTTACAGTATTCCACAAGATCTTATTATATTACCTTGTAGTTTTTTGGGGTAACTGTGATTGCAGTTGTGTAATAGATTGCACAGATTCAGTAGTTTGGTTGTCTGTTGTATCACTTTTAGAGTATTCGTCTTTGAAAATCTGCCAGCTTCTGCTTGAATTCTCAATCTGGCCCACTTATAAAACTGTTAAAAAATCAGATTCCTCCCCCCCACCTCCCCTCAGCCTGTCCTCATTTTAAAATCTATAAAAAGTAACCATTTTTAGAAAAAGCCAATGCTCTGTCACCAATATATAGCGGCGTGGGAGATGCGCAAGTATTGGATATTTGATGATTTTTCCAGGGTTAATAAGGTGAAGTTGCTTAAAATGTATGAAATGAATATCTTGTGATTACGAAAAGTTGGGATTGATTTAGCTGGAAGGCAGCGATAAACACATCATAAACCGTCAGTTCAGCAAAGTGTTTATATTAGAACATAACACCTGCTCACACCATGCAACATAGCGTGGGTGGGACCACAAGGGCGGAGTTCAATGATGTCACACAGCAGTCCATGACCCCATCGTCTCTTAAACATACATATAAGAAACTATTAAACATACATATAAGAAACTGAATGCCACTTGAGTATAGTGCAAAGCACTGCACATAGGTAGCATTCATGCAAAGACAGACATAACTGATGAGGTAAAGCAACATAAAAAAGCAGGTTTGTCCTGTGAAATCCAGGCCTGTTGGCAGTTATGGCACATAGGTATTTTTTTTTTATTCTAGTATCATTTGTAATTTTCTCATTAACCGTTTATTCATTAGCGAGAACTCAAGGGATCAATGACTCTGCACCCAAAAGATTTCTAGAAAGCAACATCATGTATACTTGCCAACATCCTGAGACGTGGTGGATTCAAAAGGAGTGTCACATGACGCTGATTGACAACACGTGGGATTGGGGCATACGTATGGAGCACAATGGAGGCATGTTTGAAGAGGTATTTAAACCTTTACAATAAGAATTTGCCACGTGAATAAACCTGGTCTAATGTGTTGGAACAAAGAACTTACCTATAAACCTTCAGCATGTTCTGTGCTCCTTCTTCTACTACAGCGCCGACATCTTGTGTCTGTTTCACTATCTGATTGCTCCCTCCTACTACATTGCCATACTTTTTAGTTGTATACATGAGCAGACACATTCACTCCTGATCTAGTATCATCCTTCCTAATTTTCATTTGCATTCCCATTCACACATATTTTTCTCCAAAGAGTCAAGTTCCTTCGAACCGAAAAATGGTCTGAATTATCAGCAGTAACGTTTAGTGCAGGACCTTAAAAACCAGGACTGTCATTTTAAATCTTGGACTGTTGGCAACTATGTGACAGAGAAATAAATCAGTGAAATAAAAAAAAATAAAAAATAAATAAATATATATATATATATATATATATATATATATATATTGACACTGGAATAGAAAATCTAATCCTAAAAACACTGCCAACACTCATCACACCTCATTCCTTTTTAAAAAAATCAGCTTATGCTTTTTCTGATTTTTTAACAGTTCCAGATTGAGAATTCAAGCAGAATCTGCTCTAAAAGTGATGTAACAGGCAACCAGATAACACACAGACAAACTACTGAAATCTATTACACAACTGCAAGCACAGTTACCCCCCAAAACTACAAGGTAATATAATAAGATCTTGAGGAATACTGTAACCTTATCCCCAACCTCATTATTGTTTAAATAAAGGTTCAGTGTATGCTTTTTGGTGAAGGTTTTAACAGTGCTTAATGACTGCATTATTAAATGAATAAAATCAGTTTGAAGAAAAAAAAACTATATTAATTCAGATCACATACAAAATATATCCTGCTGCCCAAACGATTGTCCTGTCTCATTATAATAGTGGAATCTCATTATTACATTTTATTTAATATATATATGGGGGGTGGCAAATACTGGCACAATCGGCGCGTGCGTCAATGTGTAACGCAGACTCACGGCAAATTTAGAGAGATGGCGTTATCTACGCCAAAATGCGTAGATGTAGGTTGAGTCAGCGCTCGTTTAGTTGGTGCAGCCTATATATAAAGAAATCAGGCACTGAACAGCGTCTTACGTGATTTGGGGAACCTTCGCCAACCGCTAAAGTGTCTGGAGTTATAAAAAAGCAATTTTGCCATTTTATAAAATCCCAGACGTTTTTCAGTGCTGGAGTTTTTATACATAACCCGAATTACATCTATGGCATCTCTGGCACTGTGTTTAACCCCTTCGCGACCTTATGACTAGTTAACTCGTCATAAGAGCCGCAGCATTAGCGACCTTATGACGAGTTAACTCTTCATGCAGTCTAGCCGTCATGAAAGACTAAGCCTCACACCCGAGGCAAAGCTCCTGGACCCGATCGGTGGATTTCCGGGCATGTGATTGAGTGATCACCGCGATAACATGCAAATTAGATGCAAAGTCAATGTGTTCACACACTGACTTTGCCTCTTATTCACTCTCTGTGCTTCACGTTCTTATAGTGAAGCACAGAGAGTGACCTGTAAATAAAAATAAATAAATAAAGAACGTTGTATGAGAGGAAATGTTTTTTTTTTTTTTTTAACTCTTTCAATGCTGATCCCAGTTTGTAACTGGGATCAGTTTCCTTCCACTTTATGGCCCTCATTTATTTTTTTTATTTACACATTTTTTTATTTTTGCAATTTATAAAGTTTTTTTTAATAAATAAAGGTAATTTAAATATATTTATTTAGTAAAATTTAACCCCTGCATGCCTGTTGCGTGATTTTTATGCATCTGACATCGCACTCTTCAGATTTTTTTTTTAATGTCTTTTTTGTTTAGGGGGGTTTGGGAACCAATATTTCCACTTTTATATGTATTTTTTAATACTAAAATGTAAATAATTTTTATGTATAGGGTATCAAAAGAAAGCTCTAACTGTCCTTTAAAAAACAACATATAACTTGCATGGGTGCGTTAAATGAGAGAGAGGAAAATTATGTTTCAAAAACCGCAACAAAAAAAAAAATTGAAAAACGCTCTGGTTCTTGGCCTTGGAAAATCCCTGGTCCTTAAAGGGTTAATATTGTAGTATTTTATCTGGAGTATTTTTTTTCTCCCTGCAGCATACATGCCACTTGTCATGCTAACACCATATGGATCCTACAGCTGCCAGCGTGCAAAGAAAGAGCTTGGTATTTGGATATAGTGTAGGACCAATTATAACAAGCTACTTGTATTAAACCAGCACATATGTTAAAAGTAAACACAGAAAACAAGAAGATTTCTCTATGATGCCGACTTATCATAGACTCATTTTCCATCAAATGCATGGTTAGTAGGTTTATTTAGCAGAAAGGAATGGCATGAGATCATCTTTCTACACCTAGTGTATTTTTTCTTTTTTTTATATAAAACAATATTAAATCCCACACATATTCAATATTTTAAATCCGTTTTAAATGTACGAAACAATAATGAATCTTTGGTTGAATAAAAAAGAGTGCTTAAAGTGTAGGCATTTTAAATAGAAACTAAAGAAAGATAATTTATTTGTATCTCTTTATTTATTAACTTTTTTTTTATTTAAAAATGCAATTTAAAAAAATAAATAAACAGCACTATTGCCGACAGTTGTCTTTTAAAGCAATACTTTTTGTTGTGGCTCAGTATACAGGCTCCTTCTGGCACTTGCCAAGTGTTTTTCGCCTGCTGGTGTACCTATATTCTAGGAGCTCAGGATCTGATGTGTTAGAATGTATCGTATCTCAGAGTATTACAATTTATCATATGGTGTGTTTAAAATGCAGTAAATGTGTTTATATATTAAAACAGCTTACCAAAATTCATAAACAGCTCTCAGTTCCTCAATCAGCCACCTAAAATATGACCCACCTATAGCCACAACTAAACCACCCCCCCTCCTGCCCCCACACACACATACAAAAAAAAGTGTCCCTCTTTGTCTTTATACAATGGGAGGTTTGCAAGTTGTCTTGGAAGGTTGCACTCACTTTCTCACTTGGCCAATAAAGATATCAGCTTTACTTAAACTGTGTTTTCACTGCTAACAAAGTATTACACGTAGAGTTGAGCGGACACCTGGATGTTCGGGTTCGAGAGGTTCGACCGAACTTCGGAAAAAAGTCCGGGTCCGTGCTCGAATTTGACCCCGAACTTGACCCCGAACCCAAACCCCATTGAAGTCAATGGGGACACGAACTTTTGGCCACTAAAATGCCTCTAAAAAAGTCCTGGAAAGGGCTAGAGAGCTGCAAAAGGAAGTAAAATGTGGGTAAGAGTAGGACAAGTGCCCTGCAAGCAAATGTGGATAGGGAAATAACTTCAAATAACATAAAATACATACAAATTAAAAATACAGCTGAGCCATAAAATAGCACTAGATGGAATCTTTGATTTTAGCTTTGTAAGAACATAAATCTAAATCTAAAGACATTTGGTTTATAGACTTTCGTTTTATAGAATACATGTAATGCTATTGCTATTCTATAAAAAGAAAGTCTATACACCGAATGTCGTTCGGTTTATAGACTTTCGGTTTATAGAATAGTCAATAGCATTACATGTATTCTATAAAACGAAAGTCTATAAACCGAATGTCTTTCGGTTTATAGACTTTCGGCTTATAGAATACATGTAATGCTATTGGCTATTCTATAAACCGAAAGTCTATAAACCGAATGACTTTCGGTTTAAAGACTTTCAGTTTATAGCCAAACCTCGAACTCCAACACGGACATACAGTGAAATGTCCGGGTTCGGGTTCGTGGCACGGACACCGTAATGTCCGGTGCGAACCCGAACAGTGCGGTTCGGGTTCACTCAACACTAATTACAGGTTTTATCCATTTTAAAGGTCAAAAAGAAAGTTCTGTTTAGTTAAAAGATTTCATCAACTGTAGAAATAAAAATGTTTTAATGAAAGAATATAAATAAAGTATCTTATTGAGCCCTTTTTGCTCTGTTTAACTACCAGGAGGCTGACATCTTGAGTCAGGGAAGAGCTGACCCTAGATTCTAAACTACAATGGAGCAAAGATGTCTCAGTGAGTTTCTTTATTTGTATATGGTCGTTAAAGTGTTTCATTTTTTAAATTGTCTACATTTGTGTGCACAGTGCGGATATGGAGGCTCATCCCCTCTGTCCTCTACAGCTGTCCCACTTTTTGGGCCAGATGCAGAGCTCGGTGGCAGAGCGGGGTTCTGGAATGCAATCCCAGTCACATTCTCCAGTGCCGGAGCATTGAGTGTAAACTCTCACAGTTTGTGTGACTGCGCCACCTCACATCCGAGGCAGCATTGACACTCAACCTCCCTAGTGCTTCCTTTCCCCCCCCAGGTTGGGGATTTTGCACTGGAAGCTATATTTAAGTTAAACAGGGTGTAGCCCCCAGACAAGGTCGGGGAAGGGCGGTCATGACAGGGTGCTGATGGGACATGTCCAGTCTATAGTGGGACTTAGTGGGAGGAGTTGGGAAGTTATAAAAGTTAGGGAACAGGAAGTTACGTAGCCATTTTAAAGTATAGGTTCCCCTACCTGTTGTCCCACCCACCCACCCTCTTTTTTTCTGGCTTGTGTTTTTATCTTCATGTCACAGCGTTGGTGGAAGCTTGCAGAGTATCCAGGAGGGTCAATGGAGGAATGGAATGGGGGGAGTCAATTGAGACTCTGGTGGGACGTTCGAGGGGAAAGTGGTACCTCGAACCTCAGGATATGTGGGGGCATTGGTATATCCCAAGAACATGGAGTTATTCGGCAGCCACCTGCATACTCGTGCATGCTTGGTTGGTCTTTCTGTTGTTATATGGAATGTTATGTTTAGTCATTGTGTAATACTGGTATATGTTATATGGAATGTTATGTTTAGTCATTGTATAATACTGGTATATGTTATATGGAATGTTATGTTAGTCATTGTATAATACTGGTATATGTTATATGGAATGTTATGTTTAGTCATTGTATAATACTGGTATATGTTATATGGAATGTTATGTTTAGTCATTGTATAATACTGGTATATGTTATATGGAATGTTATGTTTAGTCATTGTGTAATACTGGTATATGTTATATGGAATGTTATGTTTAGTCATTGTATAATACTGGTATATGTTGTATGGAATGTTATGATATGTTATATGGAATGTTATGTTTAGTCATTGTGTAATACTGGTATATGTTATATGGAATGTTATGTTTAGTCATTGTATAATACTGGTATATGTTGTATGGAATGTTATGATATGTTATATGGAATGTTATGTTTAGTCATTGTGTAATACTGGTATATGTTATATGGAATGTTATGTTTAGTCATTGTATAATACTGGTATATGTTGTATGGAATGTTATGATATGTTATATTGAATGTTATGTTTAGTCATTGTATAATACTGGTATATGTTATATGGAATGTTATGTTTAGTCATTGTATAATACTGGTATATGTTGTATGGAATGTTATGATATGTTATATGGAATGTTATGTTTAGTCATTGTGTAATACTGGTATATGTTATATGGAATGTTATGTTTAGTCATTGTGTAATACTGGTATATGTTAAATGGAATGTTATGTTTAGTCATTGTGTAATACTGGTATATGTTATATGGAATGTTATGTTTAGTCATTGTGTAATACTGGTATATGTGTGGAATGTATAAAATGTAATGCAATGACTATTTAAATAAAGAACTGTGGCCGTTATTTCTACCCCACAGTCTGGTTTTAAGTTATCAGTTATTTCTAGGTGAATACATATCCCCGATGATCGAAGCTACCATGTCATGACATTTTTTTCTAGCATAATTTTTCTAAAACATATATTTTGAAAAAAAAATTGGTCTATGATCTGGGACTTCAGTAAAAATAAATAAATACATATAAAGTGTGTATTTTCAAGTGCAAATCAACCCCCTACTGTTACTCTCTTTGTAACAGGGATACTGAATGAAATCACACTACAATATCTACTAATGGCATCCTACTGCGGGTCTTGGACCTCACCGTGAAGAATAAATGGTTATAGAACCTGTATTAAATGCATACCTATCTGATGAACCCTGGGAAATATAACCTACAATACTAATCAAAGTGGGAGCTAGCAGTCAGCAAAAGTGGAGAACTTATATAGTTAGTATGATCACCTATGGCAGCGTGAGTGCCATAGCTAGCTCTCATTCTCTGCCCACCTTTAATATAACTTCATAGTAAACCCATGATAGTTATCCATTGTTGAGAGAGATGTAAGTCTTTGCCACTCCATGCAGAGACCTAATTCTGAACATGCAACAACACATTGCAGCATGATGGGCTGTGGTTTGAAAATATGTCTTCATATGCCACTCCCTGGCCCTAGAGCCTTAGTCATCTCACCTTCGTTACTGCTCTGGTCATCATAAAGGTCCAGCCAAGGCACCCGTGGGGATTTCAGAACAGTTCTGCACATGTTAACTTGACAATGCATTAAAGGGCCATTCCACCTACTGTATTCAAAAATATGTTTATAGATGCACTGCCTCATGTAAAGAAAAATAACCATTATCACTTGTTTTCATCTTCCAACACTTTGCCCACAAATCACTTGCCAGTGCTACCTGTGACCACACACCACTTGCTGGTGCCAACATTGTCCCCACAACTCTTGATGGTGCCAATTATGCCTACAAATTACTTTCCAGTTCTAGCTTTGCCACTACATCATTTGCAAGTGCCACCTTTGTCCACACATCACTTACCAGTGCCAAAAAACCACTTGCCGGTGCCAACATTGCCTCCACACTACTTGCCAGTGCCACATTTGCCCATAAATAATTTGTCAGTAGTAGCTTTGCCCACAGTCACTGGTCAGTGCCAACTTTGCCCCCCACACCGGTGGCAGCTTTGCTTGGTTGGTTGATGGCCAACGAATGAGAGTTGCAGTCCAGATATACCCGTAGAGGCTAATTTCTCTCCACTCTCACAATGTAACATGCACACGGACTCTACATACATCTATTTATAAGCCTTTTCTGCTTTCCCTATATATCTTATCGGAGCCTTGCAGGAATGTTCTTCCATTTACTGAAAGCAGTGGGTTGTCAGAGCATTTGCACTATTCCCTTTCATGTGATTTCCTCTCAATCACATTTAAAAAGATCCACTCCAAACAGACGGATAATAAGCCCTTTAATTAGAGGACAAAGCATACCATATCACTATTGGGTTAACAGGCACACTGATGTCGCATTTGTCCTGGTCTGATTGTTTAACCCCTTCAAGGTGAGTGAGGACATCACAATATGGGTATTAAAGGAACATCAATGAAAAGGATTTCAGGCAGCTGTTTTAAATAGTAATACTTTGGACTACTACATTTTGTTTTAACCTTTGCTTTTTAGAGGTAGCATTAAAAAATGGTGTTCAAAGGAAACCTGACTTGTGTCTTTAGAGATACACGCAGGTTTGCTCTGGGCTCTGCCTCACAGCTGAGGCAGAGCTGGTGGGGGAGACTGACACACACTGAAAGTGTCAGCATGTGCTCATCCAATCAGAGCAGGATTCATTCTTCCCTATAGGCCTAAAAATCTCTGAAACTGAAGAGGGTATAAAAAAAACAGGCATACAAGTGGTTTCAGTGTAAGATACAAATGATGGAGCTTGTAACAGCAACATTATGTATTTTTCTAAAGGCTGGATATGAATCACAAGTGCATTCCTTGAGCTGGCGGCATATGGTGAGGCTGAGCTGGTTTGTTGGTGTAAATTAAATACTTACCAGTGTCAGGGATCTTAGGATGGTTTATATTTATAAGTTAATAAATTGTGCTTATGTATTTTTGGTTTTATTGACAGCTTATTCTGTATTTATTTCAGTAGGGTCTGGTATTACAGTGCCAAGGTCACGCTCTCTGTGGCTCTATCTGGGGGAGGACATGATGTTTAGAATCTCGGCTCAGATTTCCCTTTACCTTGTGTGAGATGAAGGAAAAATTCAGAACAACATGTCCGCCACCTGATGGTGAGCAAAAAAAAAAATTATTTGTATTCTTTCCTTAATGGAATTCTAGTTAAAACAATGTTTTGTCTACCACTGTCCTTTAACCCCGTCGTGATGTTAGGGCGTTCTATGCCGTCCTGATTTTAAGTGTCTAAAAGTCGTTAGGATGGCATAGTACGTCTTATGTTAAACAGCTTATCGCGGGTTCCGGGGCGAACTTCCAGGTTCGGGCATGTCTCCGTGACGTCCGCAGGTCTCACAATTTTTTGGCAGGGACCGACAGGGTCTATTAAGACCCTGATCGGGTCTCTGCCATAATCGTGACGTTTTTATGCTTGCTTGCGTCGTTTGGGACACAAACACCATGCGTCACAAAGGGGTTAAAGCTATTTAAAAATACCTGCCCTAAATCAAAAGAAGGAGGAGAAAGAAACTTGGAATTAAGAGATGCTCTTTAATGTTTTCTACCATATGTGAAACTGCACACAGGACACAGTGCCACAAATGTTGGAGTTTATTATCCTTCGATAGAGTGACAGATCCTGCTAATATCCTATGGGGAGCTTTACGGCAACCTACTGACTTATAATAAATAGGATTTTTGATGAAGGAAAATCTGTCTTCCGGATCGGGATGGTGGCTGAGAACTTGACTTGTCATTAAGCAGTTAAAAAAACAACAAAAAAACACCAAACAGTCACAATGGCTCCTTTCACAAGGGTCATATACACAGTGATTTATTGAATGGAATTTCTGGCCAGATTTTAAAGATATCTAAGGTACATCCATCAATGTGAAACCAATACAACAAAGTGCACTGAATAATATCTCCAAATAAATGTCTACAACATGAAGTAAAGCATATAAATTATTAGTAAATGAAACTGCAAACTAAACAGCTGTCTACACTGCACTTAGCCAAATTACAGACATAGATCAGCACATATAACAATAATAACTAAGTGTTTAACCCATATCCTCCCCCCTGCTACACCAGGGTGTGTGTGCCCGCTGTGTCTGTGTGAGTGGAGCTGAGGCAAGCCAAGTGAGGGGTGAGGAAAGGCACTGTGGTTAAGTGATTTGGGAGATAATGGCAATTTAAAAAGTTATTTAAAAATATGGTAATGTGGTTAAGACACTGGATGACTTATGGCACTTTGAATACTTGATGAGGAGAATAATGACACTGTAGAAAGTGACTGGAGGAATGATGGCCCCGTACATCACTTGTTGGTGCCAACATTGACCCCATACTGCTTTCCAGTGACAGCTTTTCCCACAAATCCCTTGCCAGTGCTCGCTTTGCAACAACATCACTTGTATTGCTGTGGAGCTCTGAGCACACACTATTGAGAGTTGTATTGCTGTGGAGCTCTGAACACACATTATTGAGAGTTGTATTGCTGCGGAGCACTGAACACACATTATTGAGAGTTGTATTGCTGTGGAGCTCTGAACACACATTATTGAGAGTTGTATTGCTGTGGAGCTCTGAGCACACACTATTGAGAGTTGTATTGCTGTGGAGCTCTGAGCACACATTATTGAGAGTTTTATTGCTGTGGAGCTGTGAGCACACATTATTGAGAGTGGTATTGCTGTGGAGCTGTGAGCACACACTATTGAGAGTTTTATTGCTGTTGGCTACACCAAATATTCTCACTCCTAGAAAATAGTGACAACAGAAGAGAAAAGAACGTCAGAGGAATTTGGGTTAAAAATAGGGACTGGGCTTCCTAAATAGGGATACTTGGCAGGGATGCTTTACAGTAAAATCAATGTACTGTAATATCAGAAAACGATAGTCATCCTCCATCTATACTTTATACATACTAATTTCCTTGGTGTTAATATTGAGTAAATGGTTGGTTTAAATCTTGATTTAATGAAGGTTGTTTCATCCCACCAAGGTAAGTAGCGGAGGTGGATAATTATAAAATATGTACAACTGCTTTTAAGGGAGGAACAGTTGATGACGGACGTTGGATATTAGCAGTTTAGAAGAAAACGTGTATGCTTTCCAGAACCCAAGAAACCAGGAAAGCGCGGAGGTCAAGCTAGAAGACAATCTTCATTGACAGCCACCCAATCCTTCTCACCATATTAGGTCGGAAGGCATGTCCTTGAAGCTCTTCACAAGAATTGCATCAGGCTGAAAGAACGGGATGCAAAGTCTGACATGCCAAAGATAGCACCACATTTGTGTCTACTTAGTCTACAACACCCATAAATTAATCATTGCAAAGTGGCCAAGCTGTTCGTTATCCTCGATGACCCTCAAAACACTTGGATAGCAGATGGCTAGTCTATGTTAAGGACGTGCACAGCAAGGTTTGAGCGTATATCTTTCACCCCAATAAATCTTCTTCCATGTCTAAAAGGAACATACTCAGGATTTGTAAAAAAAAAAAAAATGAATCTCACTAACACTGGATGTAATTAACAGGGATTTATCAGTCTGTCTTCATTATTCTGGTATCGCCTGTGTATGTTGTTCTTCTAATTAATTTACTAAATTGTAAGATGTTTGGCACTAAGTGATAACCTGATGAATTTGACTGCAATGCCTTTCAGTAACTCTAGGATGGAAAATTATTGGGTAGGACTGACTGACTGATGTATCATGCTTACTGCAGCCCATGGATACCAATAGTAGGAGACAGCCTTGACAGCTTGTTCATTTGCAAGGCTGTTGATGATTGGTGTTGGTAATAGGGAGAGAGCATCAAGGAAGGATATATATAAGCTGTTTTGACAAATACGCATCAGCCATTTTAGGTTCTCTCTCTCTTAAATCTTGTTTCTGTCTCTTGGATATCTCTTTACCCCTATTTCTTACCATCTTCTGTTTCAGGATGGAAGCAGCATTTGAGAATGCTAATTGCAGGCATTAGAACAGCAGTGGAGCAGAATGGAGCTGACTGGACCCAGTGCAATCGGAGTCACCTGGTTCCCGTTCCTGAGGCGACGAGAGGCCCTGCGGTGATGAGACCTGTGCGGAGGACACATCCTCCACAACGCCTCAGTCCAGAAGAGTCAGCTGTGCAGCGAAGAGCGTCGGAATCGGCATCTGGAAGGAGGATTTGGGGCGGCAGCGCAGACGAGAGGAGAAAGATTCCTGTCAGAGGTTCCGTTGGTCGGCGTACACGGGGAGCTACAGAAGGTGCGGATGCCTCTGATGATCGTGTGCAAGGCCTGGAGCTTGAGGGGACGTAAGTGAGAAAGGAATCTGCCAGTATGGCTGTACGTGGTAGGAGAGGAGCGCAGGCCGTGGGTGCAGTAGCGGAGGCAGCCAGGGGCAGGTCTATTCACAGGGAGTTGGGGAAAGCAGTGGGTCTAGAGGGTCAGAGGGTCTAAGGGTCTCAATGCTTCCTGTGGAAGAATCTGTAGATTTAAAGGAGGATGACAGGAAAGAGGACAAGAGTAAAACGGAAGAGGAAAAGAAAAAGCGGTATAGGAAAATTCCCAAAACTTTTTGTTCATCACTTCTCTGTTACTTGGATGGGATTTGGAATGCTTACAAGGTATATGGGGGTTTATCTTGGTGGTGCTGTGACGAGCAGTTTAGTCAGCACACAAATCCAGGTATGGGATGGGATCAAATGGACATCACGCTTTGGATGAAGCTTATTCTGGCAGGTAGGGTTTTTCTGCGATCCCTTTCAAAGTAAGGGAAGGTCACCACTTCTTGAGGGTAACGCGGGACATGAAAATGGATTTAGTGGTCTGGGAGGTTTTTCTAAAAAGGTTTAATGGCAAGGCATTCTTTCAGCAGCCCGCGGTCCCAACTGCTACTCTGGATCTATGCACTGATTCGTCTGGTAGAGTGGGTTCTGGGGCCTATTTCAAAGAGAAATGGCCTTAGTCTGCTGGCTTGGAAATCCTGTACATTAATCAGGAACTTGGCATTCCTTGAACTCTTTTTCTTTGGTAGTGGCCTTAGCATTATGGGGCTTGGCCACTAGGGACAGAAGGGTTTTGTTTTACTCTGACATTTTGTCTGTAGTGTGCTCGGTCAACAACATTTTGTGTAGCTTGCTCCCACGGGTGGTCTATGGCTTTAATTCTGGATATGGTGGAAGTCTAGTTAGGCTGGGTGTGAGGTCATGAGCCAAGATGGGGGGCTCTTAGCCTAAATGGGCTGGGCAGACAAGGTTTTGCCCAGCAGTTTGTTTCGGTTCATGGAGTGTTAATTTAACAAGGTTAAATTATGTTAACTGTTAATAAATATGTTAATTACAGTAATATGGTAATATGATTTTATGCATATAGGTTACGTTGACCAATATATGGTGACGTTAACCAAGATATGGTGGTTGTATTGCATAATAAAGTTTATTTTATGTTGTGGCAATGAAAACAATTTTAATAAATAAAATGGCTGTGGCCTTTTCTACCCCCTACATCTGTGCCATGTGTTTTGTTTTTCTGGTAAGATAAAGCCTGGTAGTCAAGGCTACAATTGTCAAGTTCAATGCATGCAATTTTATTGAAACCAGATGCTATATTTTCTTGCATAACATGATCACATTTTATGTGGGTAGAAATTAGAGTTAGCCATGTTGGCCACTTTGCGATGATGTAGGATCAGTTGATTTCAATTTGGTCATTAAGACTTAATTGACAACTGCAGGGGGGGGGAAAAAGATTTCAGTTACACTGAAAGGTTGCATCAAGCATGGAGGTAATAAATAGACATGCCATAATGAAAGCTGCTTGATAAGCAAATAAAGTACCTCATTGAGCCCTCTTTGTTCACATGACCCATATCCGCCATGCTATTTAGAATCTTGAATCAGATGCAGAAAGATGTAACTTAACTGGATGAAGATTCTAAACAACATGTCTGCCCTCTGACGGGTCTCTGAGAAGCAAACAGTGCTTAATAAGGTATTTCATTTGTCCAACAGCTGGGCTTTAATGAGATTCCGAGCCTGAGTTTGAACTCTCCTTTCATGGCCTTGCAGAGTAGTTCCGATTTCTTTCTTCGTTGTCGTAAAAAAAATCCCAGTTGAGCGTCGCAGCAACAAGATACTGGATCTTTACTCGAGAGTACACAAGAGTTTTCCTCGGTTATTTTGCTCTAGTGCATTATACTTGTCTCTCTTTCTAATTTAGTGTACTCATACAAGCTATATACAGTTGTTTGTTTTTTAAGGGGAAGCATGGCTTTCTTTTACATAGTTACATAGTAGTTTAGGATTTAAAAACATTTTGCGTCCATCAAGTTCAACCCTTTTCTTATTCCATGTTTACCAATGTTTCTTGATCCAAAAGATGGGAGGGGGGGACTTATTTCAGCTATTTCAAATTCTGTTTTCCATGGGGGGAAAAATCCTTCTTGACTCCCTATGCCAATCAAATTTCTCCTTGGATCAACAAGCAATAAGTAAATATTACCTCCTATACTAACATGCACAGCCCTCAATGTTCTGATTCATTATAAAAGTATCTAGGTCATTTTTAAAGGCATCTAATGTATGTGCAAGCACCACCTCTTCATGCAGTGAATTCCATACCATTGTTGTCATTATTTAATCTTACAATGCAGAATTTAATATGATTTTTTTAAAAGTGGTCACACCACTTGTTTATGTCAAGATGTATATATACACGTCATGTGTCCTTTAGGGGTTAAGGAAAGTACAGAGCAAACAAATTAGCCGTGAGATGCCTTTATATACCTTGTTTCTATGGCTGTAACCAAGACCCTTTGTCTTTGGCAGGTATCAAGATCTCCAGGTATGTTGTGATGAGCAGCTCCATTAAGCCTCTAACTTACCTTATCATTCCCCAACTCATTTTATGTCTTCCCTACATCTCTAATGCATGCTCTCTCTATACATCAATATTCTTACTCAATCACACATACATGGAGATTAAGTGAACCCTACTGTTAGCACGCCTATACTATGCCACAAGTGAACCCCCCAAGGAGTCGTCTTCAAAGCCAATGTCTAATTTCTACAGAAAGTCAAATAATCTTGTTACATAATCATCCACTATATTATAATATTACCTTTTTACCATCTTGAAAGGAAAAAAAAACAAACAAAAAAAACAGTGTACACAATTATCTTTTCCAGACATAAATGTGCGCTATACCGCTTATAACATGACTATTTTACAGCACATTTATCTTTCAGATCTATTCTTTGGCAGGAATGCTGCTAAGAAACAAGTCAATAGCTTAATTATCCGCATGAGGAATTTGGCTAACCAGATAGCCTCGGAAATATATGTACTTAAACCCAGACCTGTGGTTTTCTTTTATGTGGTCGCATTAATTCAGCAATTGTGAATATATTCAACCGGTCTCCACAGCTAATAAGACTAGTATTATGATCCATTTAAAGGGGATCGGTCACCTTTGCAAAAGCCCAGTACAGGTCTAGGATGAAACTCCTTTTATGTTTATATTCTCAACTGAGACACCTATAGTTTAAGTGAGTCTGTAAAGAGCCTATATATCATTTTTTATTTTTTTGGGAATTTAAAAAAAAAATATTCAATATTATATTTTTACTTTATACTTGGCCTTCTCTTCCTACAAATGTAACAGTATAATATACTGCCTAGAAAGAGACTTTGCACTGTATCTAATGAGAATTTTGTGTTTTTTTTTTTCATTCATTTGTTGTTTATGTATATTATATGAGTTAAAATAAAGATACTGTGAAGTTGTTTGCGCAGAGGGCTATATATAAATGTATTTACATAAGCACTGCCCATATTTGATATTATTAGAGGTTTCTTTAAAAAAAAAAAAATCTGGAATTCTGACCAAGAGGGACCGGTTTGGCAGTTGATTCCTGGGTCTTCAAGGTAAACTTTACATCTCCTGGTGATACAGAGGCTATAGCCTATTTGTGGATGGTAATGACTACTTTTTCCGAGTGGACCACCTATTGTCTTGGTCATTCATTCTTTATTCTCTATTGCTCATAACCAACACCTTCTTCCTCCATAAGAGAATAGACACTGATTAGCACACCCTTGGATATTTATTATGTGTTTTCTATATTAATTCATAAAGTCATTATTTATACCAAAAATGTGTTTTTAGTTTTGTTTATCGTTCGTTCATTCTTCGTATTGGTCATACTTTTTTGGAAGCAAATTTTCAACAAAACACTAAAAAAAAAAAAAATCAATTTTTAACCCTTCATCTGACTTAGAGTCTCACAGGATATTGAAAAACGATGCATTTCCTTTAATGGGTGATGCTTAAGGATCAATATAAATCCTGTTACTGCCAGACACACACTACACATAGAATTACAGATATGCTTTGATTACCTGTTTTATCTTTCAGCGATCAAAACACCTTGTGTTTTGAAAGAACCTGTAAGTGTATTAAATAATGCAAGAGATTGATTAAGGGAATCACAGACATACAATTTATCTATATATCTATATCTATCTATATATCTATATCTATCTATATATATATATATATATATATATATATATATATATATATATATATATATATATAGCTAGTAGAATTGAGCGGACACCTGGATGTTCGGGTTTGGCGGGTTCCCCCCTCATTATTATTATTAGGGTCCCCACCCACAGCAATAGCTGTCCAGTCACTAGTAATTTTAAATTTAAGGCCATATGAATCGCCGAACCCCGAACTCCAACCCGGACATACAGTGTAATGTTCGGGTCCGGGGTCCAAAAATCATAATGTTCGGTACGAACCCGAACTTTGCGGTTCGGGTTCGCTCAACTCTAATAGCTAGCAAGGATAATAGCGTACCTGCCCTTCCCACCACATGGATGAAACAGACAATAATGAACTCAAGTAAATCCAAAAGCGGTCAGTCGAAAAATGGATTATTAACGTATGGAGTGCTCCTACATCGACGTTACTAAAAGGAAAGTTGTCACATTTGAGAGGTGTCTCAATATAGTGGAACATGTCATCTATGATTTTTTTTTTTTTTTTGGTATAGCATGCCAAGCACTGTATAAGGTAGATGGAAGGTGAGGTAAGGGTCTGACCCCACTGGGAGTCTGCCGTGCAATGGCTCATTTATATAACCAAAAGCACTCATTTCTTTTATGGTTATAAATGTTGCCAACTTATGAACAGCTGTCTTCTTTTAGACAAAGTACTCATATTTGGTGGTAATTAATTTAAATTGCCCAATGCTGGCCTTGAACAACCAGGAAAATAAAGGTATAGATGCACAAAAAGATTGTTAGAGGGTCGAATGCTACATAAATTTGATATTAAATAGGTGTGAGCACGTTGCAAATACTATAGATGTATAATATGATGCTTACTAAACAGGGAAGAGCACGCTCTATACACTATTTATATAATATGATGCTTACTAAACAGGTGTGAGTGTGCTGTTAATAATATATATATTTATATACACATCAACTTATTGCATCTTTCCCCCAAAATTTGGGGGAGGATGGCGATGGATTGTGATTAACCTTTACAGCAAAGACAGGTAAGACAGACCCTTTTCTGAGTGTTTCACACTATATCAAAGGCAGTCTGAAACACCCCTCACCCGATTTGCATAGTGTGAGGTGGCGTGATTGACATATCAGTGACTATTGTCACTGGCCTATCACTTTAAGATCACTTATGGGTGGACCCCTTTCGTGACGCATCCAAGAAAGCTTAAAGTAGCTGCGAATTGTGGCAAAAACACAGTGATTGCCCTATTTTAAATGTAGCCCGTACATGTACGGGCATTGTCATTAAAGGGTTAACATCTCTTTAGTATTAGGTCTAAATTTAGAGACACAATAATACACACACACACACACACACACACGAAATGCTGGAAACAACCTGATGGGTTCTCTCCATCTCATTATCCAGAAAAAAATAAACACTGCTCAGCACCAATGTTGTGAAGGTGAGTTTAATCCAAGAAAGGCAACGTTTGGACCAAAATGGTCTTTGTCAAGCTTGGCTTGACAAAGACCATTTTGCTGCTCAGCACATTGGGGCTGAGCTGTGTTTCTTTATTCCTGGATTGTGTGAGGGCAAGGTGGAGCCCCGGCTCGGGCATCCTACATTGTGGGTGCTGTTCCCACCACTCTACTTGTGTGCTATCCATATCACTGATTTAATCAAACGCCCCCTATTCAAGTATAATTTATGTATAATGGAAATTGCCATATAATGAAAAATTCAACTAAAACAATGCCTTACTCAAACCTTTTTTTTTTTTAATACTTCTGTTCTGTCTGCATTAAACGTACCAGAGTAACACAGCACTGTGTAACCCTTAAGTATGGCACCAACTGCCAAATTCGGTTTGTGGCGTACATTGGCGCACGTTCCAATGACTCCACCAGGTTCTATTTCCAGATGTACCAACTTCATACATAATCCCCAGTGTGAATGGAAGTCTGAGATAATTGGTATACAAATGGAAGTATGAAAAAATGACGGGTCAATAAGGGCTTCATTGCAATGGTGGAGGTAACTTTTATTCTCCCATTTATTGCAAAACAAATCTCCGCCGTGTTATTGTAGCTCTGCTCTGCAGGAAAAGCCACCCTGCGAGAGAGAAAAGTCACATTGAAAAGGAAAAAGGAGAAATACAATTCCTTTTGGTTCAGACGTACAATATAAAAACCTTTTCAAACATTTGTTCACATACAATACATGTGGAGATGTGAGTGGGAGTCTGCAGGATTATGGGGTTAGAAATGGCACCTTTCATTACACATCTCCACCAATGGCCCTCCAAAGGGATATTGCTGACTATAGCTAGGGGCTGTATTGTTTAAGGAAAGGTCATTAAAGAAAAGCTTTGGCTATTACAGGGAGTGTTGATGATGTTATAAAATGGACATTGTGGAATGTGTATTTTCTAGGGAAAAGAAATAAAGAACGTAAAAGTAAACAGAAAAAACATAACCATTTAAAGCACAACAAGTTAACGTGTTTATCTAAGCTAATATCTGTGTCACTTTCACGGCTGGCTTGAAAGCGAAATCACATATTTTATGGCATAGGATTTTAAAACATCATAAAAGTGTACCTCGGCAGCAGTTATCATGGTCCCATCTAAGAAAGTGATGTCCTAAGCCATTAATGCGGAATCAGCCTCTCTCAGTTGAACTCCGCTATTTCAAGAGCTCTGCACGCAGAATGCCGTGGTAACACACAAAAAGGAGGACTTGGGGAGATGGGCAGAACTGTTGTTATAGCCACATCTACAACTATTGGACTTTTATAAGAATTGAGGGGAAGAAAATATGGAAAAATATTTCTGGACACTGTATTAACCCCTTAAGGACAGAGCCTTTGAAACATTTTTGTCCTTTCTGGACAATGGCTATTTTAACATTTCTGTGCTGTTTGTGTTTAGCAGTAATTTTCTTCTTCGTCATTTGCTGTACCCACACATATTATATATTGTTTTTATCGGGACAAAAAGGGCTTTCTATGGATGCCATATTTTTGATCATATCTTATCATATTATTAAAAAAAAATAATAAAATATGGTAAAAAAAAAAAAAATACACAAATTTCTTTGTTTTTATTTGAAACAACTTCTCCTCATCGACAATAGCGAACGAAAAAACATGCTAAATAGATTCTACTATTTCTCCTGAGTACAGGGATACCACCCATGCATAGGTTTGTTGGGTTGTTTGGGGGCTAAAATGCCAAATTTGTGAGGTGCAGTTTTTTGTTTTCCAACTTGAAATTTTTACATGCAGACAGCCTGCACCCATGTCCCATTTGGGACATATTTGAAACCAGCCAGTGTATTTTACCCCATCAACCCATATATTTTTTAAAAGTAGACACCCTAGGCTATCTCAAATGGTGGTATTTTAACACTTTCCATGCACTATTTCTACCACCAGCCTTTGTCAAAGTTTGTGGTAGTAATTTTTTTGTGTTTTTTTTTCACAAACCTTGTACTTCAGACATAAATTTACAGATTTTGGTATGTGTCACTGCCAAATAACACCCCAATAAGTGTTCAGAAACATCTCTTGAGTACAGGGATACCCCCCATGCATAGGTTTGTTGGATTGTTTGGGGGGTAAAAGGCCAAATTTGGGAGGTGAAGTTTTTGGTTTTCCAATTTGAAATTTTGACATGCAGACAGCCTGCACCCATGTCCCATTTGGGACATATTTGAAACCAGCCAGTGTATTTTACCACATCAACCCATATATTTTTTTAAAGTAGACACCCTAGGCTATCTCAAATGGTGGTATTTTTACACTTTCCATGCACTAATTCTACCACCAGCCTTTGTCAAAGTTTGTGGTAGTCATTTTTTTGTGTTTTTTTTTCACAAACCTTGTACTTCAGACATGAATTTACAGATTTTGGTATGTGTCACTGCCAAATAACACCCCAATAAGTGTTCAGCAACATCTCTTGAGTACAGGGATACCACCCATGCATAGGTTTGTTGGGTTGTTTGGGGGCTAAAAGGGCCACATTGTGAAGGTGCGCATTTTCAACTTGGAATATTGACGTGTAGCCAGCCTGAGCCCATCTTTCATTTGGGACTTTTTTTTAAAGTAGGACAGTGTATTTTACCCCAAAAAGTATATATTTTGTAAAAGTAGACACCCTAGGCTATTTTAAATGGTGTTATTTTAACACTTTCCATGCACCAATTCTACCACCAGCCTTTGTCAAAGTTTGTGGTAGTCATTTTATTGTGTATTTTTTCCCACATACATTGTACTTTAGACACAAATTCACATATTTCGGTATGTGTCACTGACAAACAATACCACAATATATGTTCAGCAACATCTCCCGAGCACAGGGATACCACCCATGCATAGCTTTGTCAGCTTTGTTGGGTGTTGAAAGGCTACATTTGAGAGGTGCGCTTTTTGATTTTCAAACTTGGAATTTGAACATGTAGAGCAAGGAAGGGGTTAATAGCTCTTATAAGAGCCTTTGTAGTACTGTACAAAAAAATTAACCCCTAAAAATGCACAGACAAGAAAAAAATTTCTGCTGTGCAGTGATCAGTGGCAGGGAAGGGGTTAATACACTACACTATACAAAGGGTATGGCTTTTATAAAAGCCCTTGGGACTCACAATTTTTTTAACATTTTATTTAATTTATTACAATTAAAAAATTATGTTATACAGATCTGTCTCTTTCCCTCACTAAAACTCAAGTGAGGAGAGGGAGGCAGATCCATATGGGTCAGAACAATATTTACCAATATTGATCGAACCAGACGAATGGTGATGCTCATCTGAGAAATCACCAAACCACCTTTGCCACTGATCGGCTGTTACTGATCGCTATACACGTGTTCAGACAGCTTCAAAAGGAATACACGTAATCCCCTAGTGGGTATAATTAACCCCTAGCGAGTCTGACAAAAAAAATGCTGATAGCAAAAAAAAAATCCTTCTGCGACTAGATTGCTCCATATGCGCTGCTTAGGCAGTGACCATATGCACTGCTTAGGCAGTGACCATATGTGCTGCTTAGGAAGTGATATACGGCAAGGAAGGGGTTAATAGCTCTTATTTAAAAAAAAAATTACGTTAAACGTAGTCCCCTAGCGGGTATAATTAACACGTGACGGGTGTAATAAAAAAGTTTTAAAAAAATTAAAAATGCTTCTGCAGCAAGATTGCTGCATTTGCGTCAGATCTCTGCTTAGGCAGTGATCTACAGCAAGAAAGGGGTTAATCTCTCTTAAAAGAGCTTTTTTTTATACTGTAATGAATTACAGTAAAAAAAATTAACCCCTAAAAAATGCACAGACAGCAAAAAATGTGCTGCTGTGTATGATCACTGCGTACACAGCGATCAATGGCAGGGAAGGGGTTAAATGGCTTTTATAAAAGCCCTTGGTGTTTAAAATTTTATTAAATATTTGTTTTATTATTTTATTTTATTTTTTTACTTTATCTGATCTGTCTCTCTCCCTTACTATAACTAGTAAGGTGAGGGAGGCAGATCAATACTTGTCAAAGGCAATATTTGCTAATATTGCCTTTGACAGTATGATAAGTGCTCATCAGAGCACTTATCATACATGCCTGCACACAGATCACATAGATCTGTTGTGCCGGCATCGATTGGCTCCCCCTAGAGCATCGGAAGTGAAATACTTTCACTTCCGATGCTCTTGCCATTAGAAGGGAAGCGCTGCCTGTATAGGCAGCGTTCCCTTCTACTGAGCCGATGGGGTCGCTCAGGAGAGCGACCACCATCGGCTCTGGGGAGCATCAAGGTGTTACTAAGTGCCTCGCTAGCGAGGCACTTTAGAAACACCGCAGATGCTTAGAAAGCGAACGATCGTTCGCTTTCTAAGCACATGTGTGCAGTGGGCGCAGCCATTTTTAAATGGCTGCTACGATCACTCCGTGGAGTGATCGTAGCGCGCCCCTGCACTTTTGGGGGGTGTTGCACAATGCCTCTACCTAGAGGCATTGTAGCAACACCGTTAGAGTAAAGAAAGCGACCGCTGGTCGCTTTCTTTACTCAGTTTAGTGCATGACGTGCCAGGCACGTCAGCTGTCGGCAAGTCCTCGATTTGCCGTGACGTGCCTGGCACGTCATCTGTCGTTAAGGGGTTAATAGTGCTGGGGCACGAAATAGGTTGGATTCCATAGTAATAATTCTGCTCCTTTTAGTCAACGACCACCAATCGAAACACTGATTTTTTGGGATCTAGGCAGAGGAACAGCCTTCTCTTTTATGCTTGTTGAGATAACACTGTCAAGGGACGGGAAATAAAATCCGTAAAATTCTGTGGCTAACCATTAGAAACAGCGCATTAAGTAGAGAGTAAATGACAGAGGAAGATATAGGTAGGGGAAAACCCACAAACCTGTGAGTTCATTCGGCACAGTCCATCCAGCTTTTGTGAGGTGATGAGCTATGGAGGAGATTATTACACTCCAGAGACATTTTAAAGGTTTGGAATCCATTAAGGTAATAGTTTGGCTTCTCTTTCTCTGTGGGGCCTCTGTAGGGCTAAGTGCCCTCCACACGAACACTTTGCTTTCAATGAAAAGCAAGACACAAGACACTCCTTAACATACAATCGCCAAAGACGACCCCGTTCTCTAAATCTGCTTAATTGTATTGTGTGAACCTCTTAATCCTGCGTTTTGATGAAATCTGACGCCATCTTTATAACAGCACCTACAAAATAAATAAGATAATAATAGCCGAGGCTGTCCATTGTATATGCTAGCAATTATATAAGGGCTAGACAAGCCTCTTATATGTGGTAGAACACAAATGCTTTTAGAGAAGATTTACATTCTGAGGCAGGCTGTGGAAAGTACAGTATGATAAGAGCACATGGGCTATATCTGATCAGCATGGTCTAACTTTCCAAGATTCTAGAGTAATCTTCTAGAATCTTCTAGAATCTAGACCAATGCAGATACGATCGCAAAATGTCAGAATTATTTGTTTCCTACACCCGGACAGCAATAGTCGCTAGTAGTTTAAAATTTAAATTTAGGCGATATGCCCCTACTCGCTGCAGGGTTTAACCTCCTTTTTATCCTATTGACCCCCATATTGATTTATATTTAGTTTTATGACAGCGAGCAGACACTGGCTGCTCCCTGTCATTTAAACCTACAAAGAAGTGATAGAGCAACGGCGAGAGTATGGGAAAAGTAGCTATTTAGATCACGGTAATTCTTAGGCAATTTTTTTGTGTGCTACAGAATCGTAAAGAGGAGAGAGAGAGAATGTTTTGGGATATATAATGCCCATCGTCTCCCCAACTAATAGTAGATAAGAGTTATATGCAGAGGCAGATCAAGACTGTTACATGCCCTGGTGCAGACAAAATGACTGCCCCCCTCACTAAGCCAGTATCACAGGCTCAGCAAGGTGTCATTTAAAGGGACAGGACATGGTGCTGTCCGGTACCTCCGGTACGTTTAATGCCGAACACCCTGGTTGTTCTACCCCATGCCTACCGTCTACTAGACCCTCCTGGTGGTAGAATTCTAAAGCAGGTTACCAGAGTTTCTAAAAAAAAAATAAAAAAATAGAGCTCTGTATTTTTGTAGACATCAATGTACTCTGCTCATAAGAAGCTAAACTACATTAAAAATAATCTGTTCCCATTTTTTTTTAATACATTAGTATTCCCTGAGCATAAATACTCAAAAAGACCTTTCACAGCCCAGCTTCCATTACAGGAGCAACATTATTTGGGTCTTTTTTTAAACACCCGTAACCTGAAACTAATTTCTATGTAAATGTCACACAAATCCCCCTTCTCTTTAATGGGCAAAAGGGTTAAACATCTCCCATTTTCCATCTCGGCCAGACAACGAAGAGAAAGAGAGAGTGAGCGAGTCATTACATCTTGTGCAGAGCAGGCGTGAGATTCATTCACTCGACGCTTAAGGGAGTATTTTAATGAAACATCAGCCTGTCCTCTACGGTCCCAACGTATTTGAAGAAAGCGTCTTTCAACATAAAAGAACAGTCCGTTAACTTTATTAAATCAGGAATTCTCATTCCAGCACAAAACCATTTTTTGGTATTTGATGGTGGAAAAAAAAAAAACAAAAAAAAAAAAAAACGATTATACTCTGTTTCACATCAAAATATTAACACAAGCCATTTTTTTTTTCAACTCGCATTTACAGAATGTCACTTTTGTTTTTTCCACCTGTTCACGGTGATCTTTTGCGATGAAAGGCAATTTCTCAAGTCCCTTTAAATGTTTGCCAAATCTCTTCATCTAAAATACTTGTATGCGCTACAAAAAGCAAAAGGGAATTTCCTCTGTTGGTTGTCTATCCGTACAAGTAGTGTTTGAATGAGAATACTCAATGGGTTGGGGATAAATAAGAATCAGAGTTTTTGTAGAGATAGTTCAGTTACTTGCAGGGGCGGATCCAGAGTCTGATATCGGGAGGGGCACATGTCCGTCTTTGTTTTCCTCTCTACCATGTCCATCTGTCTTTTCCTCTCTCCCATGTCCGTCTGTCTATTCCTCTCTCCCATGTCCGTCTGTCTTATCCTCTCTCCCATGTCCATCTGTCTTTTCCTCTCTCTCATGTCCTTCTGTCACGCTCCTCTCCCTTCCCATGTCTGTCGCACTTCTCTCATTTACCATGTCCCTCTGTCTCTCTTCCTTCCATGTCCATTTCTCTCCTCTTCCTTCCCATTTCTGTCTATGTATCATCTTCTTTCCCATGCCCGTCTGTCTCTCCTCTCATTTCCCATCTCTCTGTCTCTCCTCTCCCATCCCATCTCTGTCTCTCCTCTACCATCCCATTTATGTCTCTCTCTTCTCCCTTCCCATTTATGTCTCTCTCTTCTCCCTTCCCATTTATGTCTCTCTCCTCTCCCTTCCCATGTCTGTCTGTCTCCTCTCCCCTTCCCATATCTGTCTGTCTCTCCTCTGCCATCCCATATCTGTCTGTCTCTCCTCTGCCATCCCATGTTTGTCTATCTCTCCTCTGCCATCCCATGTTTGTCTGTCTCTCCTCTGCTAAGCCATGTCTGTATGTCTCTCCTCTACCATCCCATTTATGTCTCTCTCTTCTCCCTTCCTATGTATGGCTCTCTCAGCCAATTTGCCAAATAATATGCCAGTATTATTTACCATTAATATGCCCCAGACAATTTGCCCAATAATATGCCAGTGTTAGTTGCCATTTAATATGCCCCACCCAATTTTCCCTATAATATGCCAGTGTTAGTTGCCATTTAATATGCACCAGACAATTTGCCCAATACTATGCCAGTGTTAGTTGCCATTTAATTTGTCCCAGACAATTTGCCCAATAATATTCCAGTGTTATTTGCCATTTAATATGCCCCTGCCAATTTACCTAATAATATGCCAGTGTTATTTGCCATTTAATATCCCCCTGCTAATTTGCCCAATAATATGCCAGTGTTAGTTGCCATTTAATTTGTCCCAGACAATTTGCCCAATAATATTCCAGTGTTATTTGCCATTTAATATGCCCCTGCCAATTTACCTAATAATATGCCAGTGTTATTTGCCATTTAATATCCCCCTGCTATTTTGCCCAATAATATGCCAGTGTTACTTGTCATTAATAAGCCCCAGCCAATTTCCCCAGTACATTCCCACCATCTCCCCACTCCCCAGCACTTACCTTTCCTTGGTGGCTAGTGGCAGGCAGCATGGTCTCCTCCATGCTGCCTGTTCGGCTCCCAGGCGGCTGTGCCGACAGGTCACGTGACCCGGCGCGCGTATGATGTCAGCGCGCCGGTCACGTGACCTGTCGGCACTTCCGCGTCACACTGCACGGGAAGCCAAACAGGCAGCACGGAGGTTTCTCTGTGCTGCCTGTTCGGCTCCCCGTGCAGCCTGGCAGCCAGGCAGAGAAGGTGAGGGGGGGATCTTCCGATCCCTTCTCACCTCCGTCTCTGCCTGCAAGCGTTTTTTTTTTAATTCTATTTTTTTTAAAGCGTCGTTTGTTTTTTTCTTTAAGAAAGAGGGAGAGACGGTGTGTGTAAGAAAGAGAGAGAGACAGTGTGTGTGAGAAATAGAGAGAGACTGTGTGTGTGAGAAAGAGAGTCTGTGTGTGTGAGAAAGAGAGACTGTGTGTGTGAGAAAAAGAGAGAGAGACTGTGTGTGAGAAAGAGCGTGACAGGGTGTGTGAGAGAGAGTGATACAGGGTGTGTGTGAGAGAGCCAGAGAGAGTGTGTGAGAGAGAGCGAGACTGGGTGTGTGAGAGAGAGACAGATGGGGTGTGTGAGAGAGAGACAGATGGGGTGTGTGAGAGAGAGTGAGACAGGGTGTGTGAGAGAGAGACAGATGGGGTGTGTGAGAGAGAGCCAGACAGAGGGTGTGAGAGAGAGTCAAACAGAGTGTGTGACAGAGAGCCAAACAGAGTGTGTGAGAGAGAGTCAAACAGAGTGTGTGAGAGAGAGCCAGACAGAGTGTGTGAGTGAGAGCGAGACGGGGTGTGTGAGAGAGAGAGCCAGACGGGGTGTGTGAGAGAGAGCCAGATGGGGTGTGTGAGAGAGAGCCAGACGGAGTGTGTGAGAGAGAGCCAGACGGAGTATGTGAGAGAGAGCCAGACAGAGAGTGTGAGAGAGAGCCAGACGGAGTGTGTGAGACAGTGTGTGAGAGAGAGAGACGTAATGTGTGTGTATGTGTGAGAGTGTGTGCGACTGAGCTCATCTGGGCTCCAGCCCCAGATCATTTGGTGACCTAGCAATGCCCCTCTTAACTACGTACAGTAAAGCAAGATCGGTGGATATTACGGATCAAGGTGGACGTCAAGAGACGGCTAACAGACCACAGTAAAGGGCGAGTGGCGAGCGATAGATCGTTATAGACAGTAACTGAAATGAAAAAAAATTATCAGAAAAGAGGTATCACGATGAAATAAAAAATGCTTCCTTCTAATTTTTTTTTATTTTTTTTTCTCGACTGTCTGCACATGTTAAATTTCACCCTCTGGTAATCTTAATGAAGAACTGATTTAAAGAAGACCAAAAAAAGAAAGAGAGAAACGTTCTGGCCGCAAATGTCAGCTTTGGCCCGCGGCAGTTTAATATCTCGGTGCGTGAGATACAGTGCACTTTTTTATATTTTTTTTTTTCTTTTCTATCACTTCGATCCATGAAGATATTGAACAGAAGCTGAAGCACTCGGCAGAAGTGCTAAAGCAGCCCTTTGAAGTGAATCTTGATTACGGGTATTAAGAGAGTGGCGCAGCAAATTAATACGGATCACAGCGTCCGCGGAATATTCACTGGCCAGGAACAAACAGTCTCATTATCGAACCTTCTTCATGGCATTCTGTGCAAGAGATTATACATCAGTCTGTATACCATTAATATGCTTACATGTAGCCTGAATACACACACACAGCAGTAACATGACACACCCACAGATACCTATATCTGTATTATCTATTTTAGAAAAAAAGCATAAAGAGATTAAAAAAAAAAAAAATAGACAGAAAATGCAATGGGTTATTTTAATGGGAAACATTTTTTTTTTTATACATTAAAGAAGAGCCCTGGAATTTATCATTGACATAAATAGCTGCAAAAACAATTAAACTATACATAATGTAGGGATTATATATTTATATTTAAAGGGACATCCCACCAAAAAATGAAAAGGGTTTATTATTATTTTTTTTTTTTGCATTGCTGATTTCAGATATGTCTTTTGTTTTTGTTCTGTGAGTTTATTTTATGAAATATTTTACTAAACAAGTGTGACTGGGCTCCGCCATTTTGTGAAATATAGTGTTTTTGGGTGCCACCCCCCAGTGACTTTACAGCACTAGTATCTCACTTTGGGGCTGGGGTCACAGAATGAAGTCTATAAGTCAGAATTCTGACCATAGACTTGCATTGGATGGGAGGGTAATGTAACTATGACATCACAAGGGGGCAGAGTTATGATCCTGTTTGATCAATTCATTCACACTCCACTAGCGCCATCAAGTTCAAACCTTTTCCTATTCCATGTTTACCGCTGTTGATATGAATGGCAGTTACATATGGGACAAAAACCCTGGTATTGAGTATTCGTGAGATTGGCTGCTTTATGCAGTATGAAAGAGCAATGATAGACATAGCACTGGGTTTAGGTTATTTAGGACTAGATAAAAATACTAATTATCATGGGGAATAGCAACCCTGTCAATCTGCATTGGTAAAAGGACTACTTAGTGATTATGGAAAAAAGTTTTAACCTACAGAACATAGGTTTGGGTTCTTTAAATTTGGACTAAAATCCTGAGTGGCACATGAGAGGGAGTAGCATGTAAGTGAGGTCATGCTAGTCTATAAAAGGAAGCACTAGAAGGGTGCCAGGCATCTTTGGATAATTCGCCACAATAAAAATACCCCTCCCCCTTATTTCTGATTCAGATTAATCTAATTGACTGTGACATCAGTGCAGGATGTGGCTGTCCGTGGTACCGCTAACTTGTGTGGTACTAGCGAAGTAGCTAAGTAAAGGACTCTCCGTGTATCAGGGCCACGGAAGATAGTATTGTGGTTACAGTGCAGAGGATGCTACCTCAGTAGTTACCCAGCAAGACTCTCAAGCTCCTCATATCATTATTTTAAGGAATAAATTCAGTGTGCCAGTTCAGACTACCAATTTGGTAATGAATTAATATTTGTTTGTTAAATATACAATGTAATTGTTTTCATAAACACTACGGCCAGTATAGTACAGGGTGCCTCTGTTATTATATGTAGATTAATGGCATTTTGCCATTGTACAATGAGAAGACACATGTATACATTGTGTTAGCATACGCAATTTACGAAACGTCTAATTATAAGGGTTTAGGATTAAGTTTTACCTAATTACTGGTGCTACCACATCAATCAATTCCACATGTTTACACACACAACTCATTTTTTTGGAGTGCCAAGTCTGATCCTACACATGTTTTGATAGTACATTGTTTGTGGACCCTCTCTGGGCTAGTGAGAGAAGCTTTACTACATCAATGATATTGATATACGATAAAAACGCAGCCAGACGGACTGGTACCTTATGCAGCCCCCGTCCGGCTAGCTGTGGTTTTTATCGGATTTTTCCCTTATCCTTGAATGTTTTAAATTTACACTTTTTCCTGCAAAATGGGACTTTGTCCTAAAGATCGCCAACACACACCAGAATGTTTTCAACAAATAATGCATCTTATGTCCCTCTTGGGAGAAAAAAAGATTTCAAACCTGTTACTTGCATCTGTCAGATAAACATTTTAAACTTTAATTATCCTGCTTTGTTAACCTCACTACACCAACACGGTTTTAAACTGCTGATTCCTCTGGTGAATACCCCAATTCAGCCTTCCCTATTATACCACATGTCCACTCCAAAATGTAATGTTTACACTATTTTGCTGTAAGCCCTTATGAAACCTTTTCAAGGGCGAAACGCGTCAGGCTTTTTTCTGACGTTTCATAATCCTACAATCTTTCCAAGTATCAACTGTATCCATATCCAAAAAGTACCTGAGATTTGTGCTAAATGAATATATGCTGATCATCTGGGCTTTTCTGTTAAAATTGATGGATAAGTATATATGTGTTTTAACCACATCTGTTATATTTCTTTTATTCACCAGAGCTCACTTCAATACACTTCCAATTCTATTGCCTCTCTTCCGGGTCCCTTGGGAACGACCCATTGAAGTTCAGAGCAGCTCTGTCTCTTGTCCTGTATCCCCCTCTTACTTTTTAACCCCCTCCTTTTCTCTCCAACCCCCTCTGGCGCAGACGTATACATATTCCTGAAAAACAAGTTGTCCTTAGTCTGGGGACAGGGCTGAGAGCTGTTGCTGCACCCCAGAGCCACAGATTGACCGAGACAAACAGTCAACAGATTGACCGAGACACTCAGATTAATAATGAAACTGCCCAGCAAGACAAAGTGCTTTAAACCAGAGCCGGTTCTTTAAGGCTCTGGTAAATGTGAGTTTAATTCCACTAGGGTCACGTCACCACTTATTACTTTGATATACATTTTTCAGGTTCACACATGTTTTTTTTTTTGTCTTTCATCTTTTTTTCATGTATACTGAATATATATTCACCTTTGCAAAGTTCTTCCGATACGTATTGTTTTTTTGTGCAACACTTTATTCACTATTATTCCTTCTCTGTGCGCTTTTGGGTTGTGCACTAGTGTTTTACTGCTTTTTTTCTTTTATATTTTACATTTCATCACCCATTATTGTCTAGCACCTGTCACTTGTTTGTATTCTTTCATTGAAGCATTCATATTTAAAATGCCTTCTCTTCATGCCATCTTTCAATGAAACATAGTGCCTACAGACGAAGTATTGTTCTAGGTGAGTTCCAGCGGGTTATTTGTTTTAGAGATCAAACTGGGCCAAAATACAAAAACCTCTATGAAATAAATTGCCAGTCATTACAGCGTTACTAGGGGCAATTTAAAACCAAACTAGCTTCCTATTCACACATTAGTTAAACGGTTATGTCCTGCAAGCCAGTCGAAGAGCGAGCCATCAAATAGGAACTGGAACGCTTTTGTTCATGCAGTATCTCTATCCGTTTGTTGTGGGCTGGAGGACATAGGCGGTCCAGGCACGGCCTGACACTGAGGGATGATGTAGCAGACAAGTGCGACAAGATCCAGGCACAATAACATTGATAGCTCTGTCGTTACCTCTCTTGTTATTTTTCCTCCGGCTCCTCTGCCCCCGAAAGCATGTGTCCCAGACTCCTCTACGAGCCTAATGAACACATCAATAAACATAGGCACACCGCATTTTACCATCTGGCCCTGCATTTTGGAACGGACTTTTCCCTGCAGATTGGTGCATGGAGATGTCTTCAGCCAATCCATTATGCTTCAGACGTCTACTCTGTTGTGAGCTGTCTCCTCTCTACAGTACGGCTCTGCTAATGTCTTGCAGCATGATCTAGAGCCAGAAAAACAACTGTACTCGCTTCATCGTTCAGTCACAACATTACCCTGTTTTTTCAGCGAAATTTTGCATTAAAAAAAAAATAAAAATGACCCTTCCATCCAACCTCTAACTAGCTCCCGCGTTTGTGGGGTTTTTGCACGCCGTTTTTTATCTGTGACTTGCTTGTAATTTAATTCTCACCTTAAAAAAAAAGATTTCCCTGATCTTATATTCTTATTATTTTTCATAGAAAATAAGAAAAAGGAAACAATTTATTATAGACGGTGTAGATGCATTGATTAAAAAGTGGAAAGTGAAGGTGGGTACAAATTTGCGCACCCTCCCTTTCCCCTTTCCGATCTTGTATTGGGTGGTGCTGTACTTGAGCGGTACATCGCCGAGAGCTGTTGCTGCACCCCAATTCACCACGCGTTGGTTTCGCTGGATGCATTGATTAGCTTTGAACATAAATAGTCAACAGATAGACTGAGACACTCAGATTAATAATAAAACTGGACAGCAAATAAAACCACAAACAATTGAAGGCTGAACGTCTCACCCTTAAATAGCTGGAAATAAGTTGTATAAATATAAAAGAAATGAATAGTTTTGGTTATTGGGATTAATTTAAACCATAATTAAGTTTATGTGCAAAAAAACCCCCACACCATTAGGTTAACTGGTTCCAGCAAAGGGACGCATGTATACTTCTGAAATGTAATGTTCCATGCGGACCATGCAGACGTTTAGTATATATATATATATATATATAACTCTGTCTGATGCTTGAAGTGTCCTTTTGATAGGGTCTAACTGCTCACCTGCTTAACCCCTAGAATGCAATCTGCAACAGAACATCCAGGAGCCAATGCCACGTGATACACAGGTATTCTGCCAAAGCCAAACAACAGTGACAAGCTTAGCACCCCTAACATGTCATGTCACACACATGTATTAATATGCTTTCTTGCTATTAACGGATCTTACCTTAACTCCACCTACTATCTACATCCAGGCATACAGCTGTATGCTCTGCCATTTTATAGAGGGTTACAATGTTTGCATGCTGCCCTGAAGACTGGATAATTTGTACGTGTTCAGAGGGAAATTAATTGACCAAGGTAGTTCTGATAGGATCCCGATCCTTTATTAATTAACCGCTTACCCCTCTATACACTAGCATTTCACCTTCTGCTTTGCACATGCTCCTGTGTATTATATGTACCTCCCGGTATAGCAACTTAGATAAGATCCATTCGATCCATCTAGTCTGCCCAATTTTCTAAATACTTTTATTAGTCCCCAGTTCCCAATCTTATATCTAGGATAGCCTTGTTCCTAGCCCATGCATGCTTAAACTCCTTGACTGTGTTTACCTCTACCACTTCTGCTGGCAGGCTATTCCATACATCCACTACCCTCTCAGTAAAGTAATATTTCCTGATATTACTTTTAAACCTTTGCCCCTCTAATTTAAGACTTTGTCCTCTTGTTGTGGTAGTTTTTCTTCTTTTAAATATACTCTCCTCCTTTACTGTGTTGATTCCCTTTATGTATTTAAATGTTTCTATCATATCCCCCCCCCCCCCTGTAAACTTCTGTATAGAAAACAAGTGGGAGGAATATTTCAAACTGAGAACAAACAGCACTGAAATAGCCAAGACACTGTGCTGTCTGGGGTGAAGGGTGAGATGCTGCCTATTAGCATTCCCTACCATAAAAATAATAATTATATACTATTATAAACCTGAGATACTCTCAGATGTCCAGGCTCAGGTTGGAATGAACTGAATTGCCTCTAGTGATTTAAAGAAAAATAAAATATATTTTTTTTTTCCCCAAGAGCTCACATTCACCCAGGGCTCTCATGCTGCCTGGGTCCAAAATCTAAATGCTTTCCCCTTCTCCCTCCCTAACTATCCCTCTTCACCTAGAAGATCTTGTGTGCAGTCCCCTAGGAGAAAACATTGATTAAAAAAACCCTGAATGGCAGCAATTTGCCACCCTCCTTAAAGTGTTGCTGCAGCAATGGCTCCCACCTGGACTCCTTGTAGGGCCAGATCTGCCTACAGGAAGGTACCTACTCAGGAGGGGTATCACCATAGTCCTGCTCACAGTCACCATTAATGAGCAGACCTCTCTATTAACATATTAGACTAATCCCACCCATAAAGACAGTCCAGATCTGAAATGCATGGCATGCCTCCTCTGTATAAGGAACACAGCAACCACAGACATACGTTTCATTCTATCATAGACCGTGTCAGTGTGGTACGGCTGGTACAGAGAGCCAGGAACCCAAGCCTGGGCCTCTGCTGAACCAGCAAGTGTCCCTTTTCAAACCGAGAAAGTACAGCGCTGTAATAGACTACACTACTAGATATTCCACACTCGTGATTGGCTCACGTTCACCATTACAGTACAGATGAAAAAGATCTACTATTTGCATGTTATTCCGTTTTGGTAAAACAAAACCTATTGTCTCCTTGTTTCGTATGATGTGTAACCGCTCCCAAGACTTGAGAATGTGTCTGTAGCAGGAATTTTCAGGAAGCCATCTTTCATAGTAAATGAATATGTTCCAAAAGCTCATCTTATCTGCATAATAGAAGTTCCTCATGCATAGAATATTCGAGTTGCAGCCATAGATATAATAAAAGCTTTCTCATCACCCAGCTGTCAAATTCACCAATTACAGCTTTTCTCTAATGTACAACTAGTACAGAGCTTGTAACGGCTTAGAAGGACGAGTTAATGAACAAGCTCAGAGAAGAACACGTGAAGATGACAAAAAAAAAAGGTACAGACGAGAACGGAACTTTATCCCAAGAACAAGACATTTTAAAAAGAGCGATTTCGATGACCTTGAATTTCTCTTTGGTGTGCTCAAGGTCATGTTAAAGTAAGAGAAAAGTTTTTTGTTATTCTCTTTATCATTAACCCTTAGTTCCTTCTGTGTCCAAGACAATGAAGAATACAAATTTCAGTACTTAAATTGGGATAATGTAGTAAAACTGAGGGTCATGCAAAGGTCTCACGCAGATCATTTAGGGGATTTATCGAAGATCATTAGAAAATCATTGATGAAGTTCTGCATGGCCATCTGCACTATTTTTTTTTCTGGAGGGGGTGTCACAATATATCCCCTTCTCATTCTACTGCACAAATACCTCCTCCCATTGCCTATGTTGGTGTGGCGGATAGGTTGGAAAGAAAGTAATCTGGGCTGCCCAAATGAGGGGGAACTCCGGTGCCCAGGGCCACCACCAGGAATTTCAGGGCCCCTTACTAAACAAATATTCTGACCCCCCCCCCCCCCCCGACAATATATATATATATATATATCCCAACTTCTGAGTAGGTGGGAATGGAGCCTCCACCAAACTGAGTTTGACACAGAGGTTATCCAACACCAGTCAGACACACAGCGCGAAAGCATTTGTTTGGCAGCCTAATTTATACATACTGGTGCGCACATAGACATTATCAGGTGTGATTTCTGTGCACCCCTTTCTTATAAATAACCCCCAATACAAACATCCTTCAAAATACAAACACACATCCTGCTACAGCTGTGTATGTTGATGCATTCAGAGTGTAGAAAGGTTGTGTCAACAGATTCTCTCCAGGCAATAAAGCTTTAGATAGGTTAAACGAAACCTACCCTGAAGCCGCAGGTGATTGTCAAAAGCATGAGATGCCACATACACATTAAAAACTATTTCTTCTAAATGTATGAATTTGCATTCAATTTTGCTAAAACCATGTATAGACAATTGTTCTTCATTTTTAAACGCTCTCAAACCACAGCATAAACAATGATTCGGTGACACAGTCATTTATTTTGCTTCCATTTATCAAACCCATTTTGTTTAGTGTGAATTGTTCACCTTTTTTTCTAGATTTTTAAATAGGCTACAATTACAGCTGATATAGATTTCCACATCTGTTCACCTTACAAATATACCATTGTGTCAGTGAAACACTGTATGACGGGCTGGCCAGTTATGAATTCACAGCAGGATTCTGCCATGTTTGCCACCTCGAAGGCTGGGGAAACTAGGAATCGGGACGGCAGGCAAACTAAGGGAACAAACAGTTTGTGCTTGAGGCAGAACAGACCTCAGCGAGCGTCTCAAATATTCAAGGGACTGCGCTTTGCAAACGATTAATTACTTTTCTCACAGACTCACTTGCATTGTTATTATGTATAGAATACAAGGAGTGTTAAGAACTGACTCAGTTATGTGCTGTGTATCAGGAACAGGCACAACTTTCTTGTGATTTGCTTACACACCGGTAAAATGCGTTGTCGCTTTAATTTAAATATATATATTTTTACCCCTTGGTGAGCTGATATTCCCGTAGGCAGTGATGAGTTGGTGGCTAGTAGCCAGACTCATAGCCAGTCAGTAATTTGGAAGGCCAGAGGCGTGCATATTGATGGATATTAGGGTTTATCTTGGGTTGAATTAAAGTGACAGTGTTATTAAATGTCATAATGATTTATGGATGGAGTGGAAAACCTTTGGCACTCCCGATGCTGTGGAGTACATTTCGCTTGATGCTTTGCCAGCATTGTGACTGTAAGAGCCTACTCCTGATCTATTGTGTTATGTTCCACAAGATATGGATATGGGCTTTATTTCACATAAGGCACTTCTTGGTGGGTGTGGTCATGCCCACTAGACCCCATTTTATGTTTTCGCCCTACACACTTCTGCACATACCCTTTTTTAATAACTACCACCAATGTCCTGATCCCAACGATTTCTTTCCAGCCGTGTAGGCTTATAAGGTAGCCTCTCTGTGTAATAGAGACAGGGCTAGAATTTTAGTGCTGGCTGCATTTGGCCTCTATTCTTACTCAGACATGCACCAAAGTTACATTAGAAGTTACATTTGCCAGCAGAAGTGGTAGAGGTAAACACAGTCAAGGATTTTAAGCATGCGTGGGATAGACACAAGGCTATCCTAGCTATAAGACCGGGAACGGGGGACTAATAAAAGTACTCAAAAAAAAAAAAATTGGGCAGACTAGATGGACCGAATGGTTCTTATCTGCCGACACATTCTATGTTTCTATGTTTCTATGTTAAGTGAGGTGCAGCTGACTTAAAGGGACACAAAACTTTGCTTTTCACATAGAAGCACTAGTAAAATGTGAGTTGTCCCTGGTATGAGGATAAACTTTTCATAGTACACGCCAGCGTATCCTCTGACTGGCAGCTACCATGCATCCATAGGACATGGGCAGCAGTCTGGTCAGCGACTAGCTCTCTCTGCTAGCACAGAGAGAGACCCTCGTTAATGAATGGGATCCACAGGGGGGTCCTTAACCAGCTAGCAGCAAGAGACCCCCACATTCTGCAGACAAAGCGGGGTGAGACAACCAGGAAATGCTGTGTCTCAGCTGTGAGACACAGCAGAGAGTAAACCTATGTGTATCTATTAAGATCCACGGTGGGTTTACTCCAGACCAGCAGGTTTTTAACCAGCTCTTCCTTGACAAAAACTGGGGAGCATCTCTTGCTAGAAGAACTCTGGCTATGGAGTACGGACAGTGCATTGTCATTTAATTATGTCTTATCCGTGACCAGCATTGTTCTACTTGCAGGAGGAACTCACCAGGGCTGTCCCTGCCCAATGTATAGAAACGTCAGTGAGACGCACCTCAACTTCCAAAGACTACAATTTGTGAGGTTCATGGGAGTTGTAGTGCAATTGCTTTCAAAGAATCACAAGGCTACCAGCCACCCATTTAAACATATGTTATATAGACTAAGCAGGACAGTTGAGTCCTTAGTATAATAATATTATTTATTCTCATCCTCAGTTCAGTTATTAAAGAGGTTTTTTTTTAGAAAATTCACTCACCCCCCCCCCCTTTTCCCCCCTCCCGACACCTTGTGGTGAATTGTAAATGGACGTGATGAACCACACAGGGATTGCCAGTTCTGTCGCTTTGTCTGCTTTTCAAATCCCTCTTGCAACAATACTATAAAAAAAAAAAATATATATATATATATACACATATAACACAAGTAAGGGAGAGAGATGCAAGACCATGTTTCTAGCCTCCTGTCAATCACAGACGCGCACTGCTACCCTGACACAGGCCCGGCGCAGTCATCTCCCAGGGCTACGAGAATCCTGTCAGAATGTTTCTCTTTGCTAGTGGCCTCTCCCGAGCCTGATTGGCAGACTGAAGAGATAACTTCTTATATTCCACTTTCCTGACATGCGGATGAGTGCAGATAGCATATTCTTATCTGTTTATTTTTAATAGTGGATTTTTTTTTTTTTTTTTTTAATTTCATGCCAAAGTTACAGCTCTCGGGTTTGACACACACACACAGCTCGTACAACCACAAACAGCGATGCCAGAGCGGTTTGTACTTCCCAGAATCCTGCAGGGGGTGGGAGGTCTGCCATGGTTGTCTTTTAAGAAGGCGAAAAGTCTCTTGTGTTCCTCACTACCTGAATCAATCCCTTAAAGATGAATTGTGTTTTGTGGCTCAAGAACATTGAAACTATAATGTTTGTGACTCTGGACGCAGAATTAGAGATTCAGAAGCCAGAAGTTTAGGTACACCATGATTAGCCCCAATCTATCTGGTGGTGACTTTGAGCGTTGGTTACTTTTAACCTGCCAACCCCTGCTCCAAGATCTACAGCATGATGCATCATAGTCAAATGGGCCTCATATTAAAGAATGGAAGAGTCCATTCTTGTGCGCTGATGCCTTAATGTAGATAAGACACTGGTTTACAATATATGTCGTCCTAGGCCAGAAACAATTTATGACCTGTGTATTTTGGGAGGACAGTGGCTGGCTGTTCTGGCCTTCCATCCTTCATCCTTCCAATGACTTCTATCGGTGGACTGTATTCGAAATAGCCGAGGTCCTCCAGAAATGGCTCAGAAAGGAGTCAAAGTATATATATTTTTCAATTCTTTAGATTCTTAGGTTTTATCTTCCTTCATGTCACCCAAGAGGTCTGCTCCCTGATAGAGCTATACAAGCAAAATACTCCCAATAAGGTACCTTATTTGTATTTGTTCAATAAATCATTTCTATTTAAAATACAATCTGTAAATCAAACATATTTCTTTTTTTTTTTTTGCCGACAGTTGCCCATAACACACTTTTTTGGGGACTCCTCGCCATGTACACACTACGGGATGAAAATGGGTGGTACTAAAAAGTGAGAAGTCACATGATGTCACACAATGTTCCGTGATCCCACAATATTGAACGCCAGCCTCCCTGGTATAGAGACAAGGTACCTGGAGCTCCTAAACGCAGTGCTGCCTGTGCACAGGTCTACGCACTGTACATAGGCAGTACTAATGCCATGACCGACCCAAATTTGACTGCACAGGACCTCAGAAAACAGAACTGTCAAGTCTATTGGCAACTATGATAATAAAGCAATATCTGTTTAACCCTTGATTCAATCTGGGTCTAGCAATGTAGGGCAAACATAGGCAAAAGAATAAAAGGTAGAACAAATGATTTCCCTCTTATCATTGACAATGTTTTCCAACAGAAACCAAAAAAAGTCTCTGCTGCTAACAGCAGGAGGAGGGGGGGGGGGTGCAGGGGGGGATCCTAAATGAAAGCATAATTGTTATAAACTGAGTATGCTTGTTGTTAATTTGATACATTTATTAGGACACATTCATTACCTCAGAAGCAACAAGCACCCTGAAGTTATCATCTAATTATACCGAAGAGAAGGAGCCAGGAGTCTTCAATTCCGCAACCAAGATGTTTGTCAATTATTCATTGCACATCTGTTTTCGGCAGCTCTTCCCGGCGGTCTGATTGGATGTTCCTTGCCGTCACGGAGAGCTTTGTACTCACTTAACACACATGGCAAACTGCTTTTTTTTTTTTTTTAAAGTTTGATAAATTGAACTGCAAACACAAATGCATGCATGACTTTATGTTGAGGGGTGGTACAAGGTCCCAGAGCTGGGCACACTAGTTCCGAGGATCTGTAGTCCTACCAGCCAACTGGGATTTGTCTAATGAGTATGTAATTAAACAATTAACTTTGTGCATCATTAAGCTATATGCTGAGCATTACTTTGCAAACACAGGGTGGCCCTCAAGGGCTACGTGTGGACAGCCTTGATGGATTACGTTAATTAGGCTAATGGCTCCAGCAATAATACCTGGGCAGAAATAGGACATAAAACAGGCCATGTTTATTCTATGGAAACAAACTGATTTATTAATTTGATGAATTCCTCTGTATGAACTTTTTTGGGTTTTTTTTGTCTCAGTGGCTTCTAGTAATCAGCAAATAACCTCAGGACATGATTTGCCCCTATGCAAACTAAGATTTTGCCGGCTCCTGTGTATTATTAATGCTTATTTCGGGATCGAGGTGGAGATCTCTGGCCTGGAACACCCTCAATAGAGTGCGCCCCCTAATAATCAATATTTTTATCTAACATAGAAGGCGTGAAGAGGCTGAGTCTTCAACGTGATATCACAAATAAATTGGGAAACGTGTTTGCACACTAAAAATGCAAGATGGATAAAGACAAACCAATTTCAAAGACCAATTTAATTTCAATTAATCCAGATTAATTAAGGGTCCAGCAAGGACCTGGTGGAATGTTGACCCATTTTGACCTCATTGCACAATATTCCAAAAACATGATAACGCAGTGGGGGGATCATGTGTGTATGTTCTAGTATTCCTGGACATGGACTATGCAATATTTTTAGTTTTATAATGAGATTTAAAGAAAATCCAAATCGAATTGATTTTATTCAGAGATTGTGTAAAAATGCTAAATAGCTTGCACCTTATCTACTGAGGCAGCCTTGTCAAACAGGTATTATTTCACATTATTTCTACTCACCTTGGATTCGATTTTTTTTTTAGTAGACCCAAATGTTGCCTGTGCGTGTCTGTTGAATTAGTGGAACATACAAAGAAGGATAGATATTTATGTATGCATTTTATTTCTCTTTCTAGTTTGTTGATCTCAGCCTGGAGAGAGGTGGGAACAGGTGATTGCTTCACAGGTGCTAAGGTTTGGGCATTTAATTAGGAGTAATTAAAAGTTTTACACATCTTGCCTATCCTTTAAACGTACTAAACAGCAAAAAAATAAATAAAAAATTAAGTCAAAATAGCTGACCCTTGAATGTTTAGACATATGTGTCTCTTCACTAAAATTCGAGAATAAGTTGAGGAAGTCGACTTTGGAGGTCGACTTTCATTTTCAAATTCGACCTCAGAACTCGACCTCCTCTAATAATTTACTAGCATCCGAGTTCACCCCCCTGTCACGCGACTCGCCAAAGTCAAACTCCCATCTCTTGCCTTGAAGTATTAAAACTTCACTAACATCTCGAGAGGTCCAGTTTTAGTGCTAATCTCAACCTTCAAATTTTAGTGAATAGTTGTTGTCAACAGACTAGGACTTGACATTTTTTGTCCTGTATCATAAAATTTGGGCAAGTCCTGGTTTTCCTGTTGACTATGCACAGTGTATTGTTCCCCAGGTGCCACTCATTGGAGGGATGGAGTGGACATGGAGGTGCAGCACGCGTGATGCCGGCAGTGCTAACCGCATCTCTGTCAGCAGATTCACGCATTTATTATGAAGCAGTGTCAGGGAACTAAGCTTCCATGACACCACAAACATCACCGCACAGAGTCCCTCCCTCCTCAACCCTGCATGTGACATCATACGCAAGGGTCAGTGGGAGGGAAGAAAGAAGCAGAGGAAGCCCGGTGAAAAAAAAAGATATCTTTGTGTAAGTGTGAGTGTGTGTGTAAGAGGGACTCTGTGCATGTGTGAGTCTGTGTGTGTGTGTGTGAGTCTGACTCTGTGTGTGTAAGTGTGAGTGTGTGTAAGAGTGACTCTGTGTGTGTGTGAGTCTGGCTCTCTGTGTGTAAGTGTGAGCGTGTGTGTGTAAGAGGGACTCTGTGCATGTGTGAGTCTGTGTGTGTGTGAGTCTGACTCTGTGTGTGTAAGTGTGAGTGTGTGTAAGAGTGACTCTATGTATGTGTGAGTCTGGCTCTGTGTGTGTGTAAGAGTGACCGTGTGTGTGTAAGTCTGGCTCTGTGTGTGTAAGTGTGAGCGTGTGTGTGTAAGAGTGACTTTGTGCATGTGTCAGTCTGTTTGTGTGTGAGTCTGACTCTGTGTGTGTAAGTGTGAGTGTGTAGGAGTGACTCTGTACATGTGTCAGTCTGTTTGTGTGTGAGTCTGACTCTGTGTGTGTAAGTGTGAGTGTGTAAGAGTGACTCTGTGCATGTGTCAGTCTGTTTGTGTGCGAGTCTGACTCTGTGTGTGTAAGTGTGAGCGTGTGTGTGTGTAAGAGTGACTGTGTGTGTGTGAGTCTGGCTCTGTGTGTGTAAGTGTGAGCGTGTGTGTGTGTAAGAGTGACTCTGTGCATGTGTCAGTCTGTTTGTGTGTGATTCTGACTCTGTGTGTGTAAGTGTGAGTGTGTATGTACATGTGAGTCTGACTCTGTGTGTGTAAGTGTGAGTGTGTGTAAGAGTGACTCTATGTATGTGTGAGTCTGGCTCTGTGTGTGTGTAAGAGTGACCGTGTGTGTGTAAGTCTGGCTCTGTGTGTGTAAGTGTGAGCTTGTGTGTGTGTACGAGTGACTGTGTATGTGTGAGTCTGGCTCTGTGTGTGTAAGTGTGAGCGTGTGTGTGTAAGAGTGACTCTGTGCATGTGTCAGTCTGTTTGTGTGTGAGTCTGACTCTGTGTGTGTAAGTGTGAGTGTGTAAGAGTGACTCTGTGCATGTGTCAGTCTGTTTGTGTGCGAGTCTGACTCTGTGTGTGTAAGTGTGAGCGTGTGTGTGTGTAAGAGTGACTGTGTGTGTGCGAGTCTGGCTCTGTGTGTAAGTGTGAGCGTGTGTGTGTGTAAGAGTGACTGTGTGTGTGTGAGTCTGGCTCTGTGTGTGTAAGTGTGAGCGTGTGTGTGTGTGTAAGAGTGACTCTGTGCATGTGTCAGTCTGTTTGTGTGTGAGTCTGGCTCTGTGTGTGTAAGTGTTAGCGTGTGTGTGTGTAAGAGTGACTCTGTGCATGTGTCAGTCTGTTTGTGTGTGAGTCTGACTCTGTGTGTGTAAGTGTGAATGTGTATGTACATGTGAGTCTGACTCTGTGTGTGTAAGTGTGACTGTGTATGTACATGTGAGTCTGACTCTGTGTGTGTAAGTGTGACTGTGACACTTTAACCGCCAGACTTAGTGCCTCATCAGATGAGCCAATTGAGACTGAGATGAAATATGGAGTCCAGCGACATCATGGCTATGCTGGCCAATACAGTGTAGGTCTGAGGTGGAAGCAGAGCCTTTCATGTGGTGGGTTTTGTTGTCAGGAGTTGGATACAAGGTGGATTCACCTTCACGACCAGCACAAAGACCTATAGAAACTATTTGGTAGAATATTTATAACTCTGTTACTTTGGTCCTATGTTTGAAATTCCCTTTTCAATTTCCTTCAATTCTCACTTTTATGAATAAAGACTAATCTCTGTAACTATTCAAACTTCCCTCAACTATATTCCTGTGTCAAATTTTTTTATTATTCCCTCTGGAACCTGAAAATATTTTTCTTCCACAGCCCCTGCCCTGGATCTCTCCATCAATTATTAACCAAGAACTTCATGAATATGAAAAACAAACTGTCCACTTCCTTTATTAAATTACAGGAAAGAAAGGGTATGTGGTGATCTCCACAGAAGCAGAGTGCAGCCAGAGCATGCATTAAAAGCTTGGTGATTATGCAAAAATATTCACATATTTGACTTAAAAATTGTAATTATATGGTGCATTCCACAAAAAAAAAAAAAAAACATTTCTTGTCTATTTTCTGCTGTCTACATTGGATATTTTTCCTTTTTTAACATTTTTTACTTGAGCATTAACATGTATTTTGCACAAGATAAAGTGTGTGTGTGTGTGTGTGTGTGTGGGGGGGGGGGGGGGGGGTTGGATCATGCCCCCCCCCCACCACTCCTCCATACTGAAAAGTTCCTTAAAGTGTAGTTTACATTTCAGTGCTTGCAAACAAAGCATTGTTACGTGAAAATTAAATCACTTCAAATAATTTTACTTACATAAATAAGTTTATATGATATATCATTTATTCATTTTGAAATCATGTTTAATATACTGTAACCCACATGGGGAACCATCCTTAAAATCACTGTTTCAATAAAAAGAAAATAGAAATGCAAAAATTGGTATGGAAAATATAAATTAAAAATGTATTTGGAGTATATAGTTAGAGAGAATGATATTATGGAATTCAACACAAAAGAACTTTAACACTTTAAGGACACCCGCGAGTGGAACCATTCCCGTTTATGGACTCTGGCACTTGTCAACATCTCTATTGAGACTACGCTACAGTATACACCATTTATCAACCATAACATTATGAGCACTGACAGGTTGCAAGCCAGTGGGATGCTTTGGGCAATGTTCTGCTGGGAAACCTTGGGTCCTGCCATTCATGTGGATGTTACTTTGACACGTACCACCTACCTAAGCATTGTTACAGGCCAAGTACACCCTTTCATGGAAACGGTATTCCCTGATGGCATTGGCCTCTTTCAGCAGGATAATGCACCCTGCCCCAAAACAAAAATGGTTCAGGAATGGTTTGAGGAACACAACAACGAGTTCACAGCGTTGACTTGGTCTCCAAACTCTCCAGATCTCAATCCAATCGAGCATCTGTGGGATATGCTGGACAAACAAGTCTGATCCATGGAGGCCCCACCTCTCAAATTACAGGACTTAAAGGATCTGCTGCTAATGTCATGGTGCCAGTTACCCCAGCACACCTTCAGAGGTCTAGTGGAGTCCATGTTTTGACAGGTCAGGGCTGTTTTAGTATCAAAAGGCGGGCTACACAATATTAGGCAGGTGGTCTTAACGTTATGGCTGATCAGTGTAGTACTGTACAGTGCTCCTCCTTGTACGACCACTCTGGATTGGTCTATAATGTCTATAACGACATTTCTACTGTAGACTGTATAAGAGAATTGAAAAAAAAAAACAATTAGTGCTTCACATACCTTTTAAGTTTATATACATGCTCTGGATCCATTCCATATTTGAATGCCCTTATGTATATGTGTTCTTCTCTGCTGTCTAATAGAGAGCATCCCCCACGTTCTTGATTTAAGGTAGGGGATGCTGTGCACTTCAGGAAGTCTACACACTTCAAGATGTTGTGTAGTTACCAAAATGAACATAGAGTATCGGCTCCTTATCAACTGCTTTCAGTAGGAAATGTGTCACTTGTTTATAAAGCGACCAGGAGGTTATTATATAAGAAGGAGGCACCAGAGACACATTTAATTAAAATAAAATGTAATCTTAATTGAAAGGATACCTAAACTTAATTTTTCACTTGTACTTCTAATGTAGAATCTCAGTTGAAAAATGAGTGGTCCCTAGTCTCAGGATATCCTCTTATCGGTAGCGGCCATGCTTCCATGGGAAACAGATAGCCCGGTTTGGTCAGCGACCTTCTCACTGCTGACAGAGACCATTATTCTTCCATTTTTGCTCATGGTCAGCATAGGGGACCTAGTTAGTTGCTGATCCTGTGCAAAAAAAACGTGGGACTCTCTTTGCAGTAGTAGAATCTCAGGCCCTCCGCAGATTAACCCCTGCTCTGATTGGCTGTGGCTGTTTAGTCTAGACATTCACAGTATAAAACAATGTTTAGCAAACTGAGCCCCTGAAAAGAAAAAAAAAAAACAAGTTCACGAAAAAAACCCCAAAAAACAAATAACACAGAGTCACCATGCCTGTTACGCAGTTAGTATAAGGCCCTGCCTCTCAACTACATGATAAATCAATAAGGGTAGAAGGGAAAAAATCAGCCCAAAAACTAAAAATAATAATAGTACAGCAAGTTTTGAAGGACAACTGACGAAAAATGAAGTTCTGTTTCCTGAAAGATTTCATCAAGCGCAGGCATTTGAAATAAAAATGTCTTACTGAAAGAATATAAATAAAGTACTTCATTGAGCCCTCTTTCCTTGTATAGCTCTATCAGGGGGCAGACATAAGTTTTCCACCCAGCCGGTATATTACCGGCAAGCCAGTTAAAAAAAAAAAACTGCTTTCAGGCAATGTTCCATATATGGAGGCAATAGCATGGCCGCTATTTTTTAGGCAACCCTAGGCAGACATCTTGGGAAAGATGGCTTAATCTGACAAAATTCTAAACAACATGGCCACCCCTGATAATGCTTTATAACCAAAGAGGGCCCACTAAAATACTTTATTTCTATTCTTTCGTTAAAGTATTCACCCTGATGCATTTTACTTTTCAGACAAAATCATGGGTAATGCCAGTAGTTCAAATGTCATCCAAAGAAGTGTGGCCCAATCTTTTCTTCAGCAGTTTAAAGAGCTTATCCTACAGATTATAACCAGAACAAGAGATAAATCATTATATAGTTTCCCCGTGTGTTGTTCCATTATCAAGAGGGCATTAGATAAAGGTATAAGAATAGCGCCTATTTTGTAAGCAAAGGATTCTTCTCCTTTTTTTGCAAATTGATTTGTTATATGTCAAATTCGGCTAATTCAGCCAGTATCTCCATAGTACAGAGGATGCTGGTGTTTGGGGAATTCTAGCCATTGTTAAATTTAATGCGGAGACTGACTCGGAAAGCACCAGAGAATATTTATTAGGGGTCTCTCTAGGGAGCATTTAATTAAACACAACATGGCCTTCGCCCAAGCATTCTCCCTGCATGTATTTTTACAAGTCAATTTGTTTTACCTTTTGGTCGCACTAATTAGGAAAGTGAAGGGTCACAAAGGGGTTAAATATGTACACGTGGGCTGGCTGAAGGTATTTGGTATAGTTAGTCTAACCACAGCTGGGTTTTCAGAAATACATGTGAGAAATGAGTAAAGAAACATAATTACATTTATCTTTAAAGAACGCATAGGGCAATTATATTTATTTTTAAAGACGGAGTATACCTACTAGATGTATATATACATATATATTAATTTCTCTTTGTTTTATATCATTTTTGAATGGTACGTCTGCAAAGTAACATGCGATAGATATCCTGACTTGGGAGAAATTATTTGGTAAAGCGGTTGATTCACTGAGAGGGTCTGTGTGGTGGGTCAGTGGGTCAATCATGTAAGGTGGGAGGGAGGATGGTAGGCGTGGATGGGAAAGGGAGTAAATGTGTATGCAAATGCTAATGGGAATCAGGGAAGTAGGATTATAGGGATGTAGGAGTGAATGTGAATACAAATGTGAATGCTAATGGGAACAGCTGTCCCAGTGTATGTGACAAACAGGCTCCCTACATTTTATCGCCCATCATTGCAAGAAAGGGTCAAGGGGCACGTGTGGGGTCAGAGCAAACAAAGGATTGGAGTCACATGTCATTAAATGAAATTATGTTATCCATTACAGTCTCCCTGGTACAGGTGTTTGGAGCTGTATTGTTCCATATTTAAAATGTTATACACACACTGTTCAGGATCTGACTTGTTTGTCCAGCACATCCCACAGATGCTCGACTGGATTGAGATCTGGGGAATTTGGAGGCCAAGTCATCACCTTGAACTCGTTGTTGTGTTCCTCAAACCATTCCTGAACCATTTTTGCTTTGTGGCAGGGAGCATTATCCTGCTGAAAGAGGCCAATGTCATCAGGGAATACCGTTTCCATGAAAGGATGTACATGGTCTGTAACAATGCTAAGGTAGGTAGTACGTGTCAAAGTAACATCCACATGAATGGCAGGACCCGAGGTTTCCCAGCAGAACATTGCCCAAAGCATCACACTGCCTCCGCCAGCTTGACACCTGTCAGTCCAAAGCATCACACTGCCTTCGCCAGCTTGCCACCTGTCAGTGGCCATAATGTTATGGCTCATCGGTGTATATAGTTTAAACGCAAAACTGCTCATATAAAGGGACAGTAATGCCAGGACAGCCCCAAATTTGATGGGGCAAGACCCTAAAAAAAAAAATAGGACTGAGCAATACGTGGGACTACTAGTAACTATGTTCTGTTTGGTCAGAATAAATTGAGTAAACTGAATGCCTGGGGGAGAAAATAGTGTCATTCTATGTTATTATAGGAACTAGCAGTAAAGCCAGGAAAACAATTGAACCTCTTTGTTCGCTCCAATCAGACTTATGCAAACCAAACAGCTAGGGGAAAAAATAGCGATGTTCAATATTAGATAAAAAGTTAAAGATTCTTTGCTTAAACATTTAAATAAAACCACATATTTTCTAAGTAAACTTCTTCACGTCAAATTACTTTTATTGCACTTACTAAGCATTCATTTCATTTTTTTTTTCCGCACAAATTGACGACGAAATAAGTTCCCCAAATAAATAGCTGACATTGATAACAGGCCTGTGGTCCCTCTGAAGATGGGTTTTATTGCTGAGTAATGTATACGGTGGGATTGGCGGCATCTAACGCCGTGGTTTGATGAAGATGTATGAAGTGTCACTTTAAATAATCCACTTTTTTTTTTCAGGCAGAACATTCAGTTTCTTTTTGATGTATGTGCTCTGGGGAAGGTTCAATCAACTAGAAAACTCTCACGTCCTGCACCTCAGCTCCTCTCCCTGCCTTCTGTGGACTCTTACCTAAAATAAATAATATCTAAGCATTACCCACGCGAACACATAATAGTTCCAATTTTTTTTATGATAATTCATTAATGTGTCAGCTTTTTTAATGGAGGACAACGTAGTCTTGAGCTATCCTATCGGTTCAAAGGTTGTTCTCAGCATTGTCGCTTGTGATTGTTCAAATTTAAGCCAAACCTCCAAGATATTAAACAATTCTATGCCCTTCCAATGCATGCATCCCCAAATGTCCCGCTTTCCCCAGGGTCGTCCCGGATTTGAGGCACTGTCTTGCTTTCCCACTGAGCGCTACCTCTGTCCATTGAAGAAGCACGGCCTGTGCGAAATGAGTCAAGCATGACCCGGTTATGATATTTTTACACATTGTTTTTTTATGCTTATCTCCACACTGTTATTCAGTTGGTTTACATTTTTTTTATTTTTAAACAAGAAGACTAAGGTCTGAAAAAAATAAAGTTTCATTTTTTTGTGTATACTTTCTGTGTCTGTGGAGCTACGTTTTATACGTTTTTGGCTCATCTGTTCATTACAATGATTATATCTGTAACAGTATTTTGTACTGTACTGGTTGTTCTATTAATTATTATTATTATTTTTTTTATTGACAATTTTTTATAATCATTTTGTTTTGACTTCAACTTATTCTCATAACCTACTGAGGTGCCTGCACCCTTTTCTAGATCCAATTCTGGTATTCCAATAATGTTTTATATCAGTATTATTGTACAAGGACAGACCAGTGGCGCCTTTAATACTCAGGCATCAGGTGAAAGTTTCATTACCCAACAAATACACATCGTGATAACAATATGTATTGTAATACAAGGCTTTATTATAGATATACACAAATAGAACATTAACCTAAAACACAGGCTCTTAAATCTGAGCCGAGGTGGGGGGGAGGGGTTACAGGGGTCAAAAAAAATACACTGATAGAACAAGAAAAGGCATTTATTATTTATTGGAAGGCAAACAACATTTATATTCCTTTTTACTGAGTTGCAAAAAAAAACTAATATCAAGATGCGACCTTTTGTAGCTTTGAAGGTTCATGCATCAGGAAAGCACAATATTATTTTAATGTTAGTGTGATAAGAAGCACGGCTGTAAAGGAAGAATAAGAGCGGGTGATAGATTAAAATGCGTTGTCTGAATCTGGAAGCAGGAGGCCATTCTCATCCCTCATTCTCATTCATCTTTGTTTAAAAGCCTTAAAGACACAGGACTTATAAATAGCATGAATGTATAGAAGGGGCGTGGCCAAGGAAAACAAATCGTTACAATCTACCTTATAAAGATAAACATAGAAACATAGAATGTGTCGGCAGATAAGAACCATTCGGTCCATCTAGTCTGCCCAATTTTTTTATTTTTTTTTTGAGTACTTTTATTAGTCCCCCGTTCCCCGATAAATAGACCATTAAAAAAATGGTGTACGGTTTGAGTATAGTAAATGAGAAAGAACAAAATGACAATTTAAAAAAAGACAAACACTTGTCTTTAACCCATTTTACAACACTGTTTAAAGGGACACTAAACTTTATATTTCACTTGTGCTTCTAATACAGAAGCACAAGTGAAATGTTAGCTGTCCCTAGTATGAGGATAATGTGCCCGGTACTTTTGATAGTACACGTCAGTTTATCCTCTGACCGACAGCTGCCATGTTTCCATAGGAAGTAGGCAGCCGTCTGGTCGGCGACCGGCTCTCGCTGCTAGCGCAGACAGAGACCCTCGTTTTTGCATGGGATCAGCAGGGAGAAATAGGGCACAGGCAAGCTGTATGGGGACAAGTTATGGAAGGACAAGCTGTTTGGGGGGCAAAACTGGAACTGTCCTTATTCACAGTGCCTCTTACCCCTGACCTCACATTCACCTGGGACTGTGGTGGTGATGAAAGGAGATTGGCACCTGTATATCTTCGGTCAGCCCTGCTCCTGCTAGACTGTTACCCTAGGTCTCCCTTTGGGCTGCCCACCTCAGGGACCCTTTCTTACTTTTACAATTGTTTGCTGTTCACAAAACACGATACAAGGGGACTGTGCACATTTGAGGGGAAGGGGAACATGCCAAGAGCAGCATGAGGGATTTTTGTTCTGTGTCATACAACTGCATAGTTCACATGTTCCACCTCCTTACACCTCCGAAGATGTAAGAGGGCAGTGTGTCACATGACATCATCTCAGAATCAAAGAGGTGGTGGAGCTAGATGGTCTGTGCCAATAGTTGCCATTATTATATCCAGGAAACCTGCCCATGCTGCCAATATCGATGAAAATGCTGCAATCCAGGAAAAGCTTCCAGCGTGCCCGATAATGGCACAAACTCTCCATTGCATTTTGAGCCTATATATCTATGGGGTTTGTCATTAAGAGGTTAAAGATACTCCGTCAACCTAAACATTTATTTATACTGTGGCTGTAGAGAATAATAAATGATTAAACATTAACTATACATACAGCATTGCCAGCAAAAGCATAAAATAAGAGAAATATGTTTTTAAAGTGTCTGCAATTCTGCTAGCACAATGTATAAATCATTTTCCAGATGTGTTTATTCTCTCCATTCACAGTATAAGCAGAGTTTAATCTCTTTTAAGCTTGCTTGGTTAAAACTAGGGATGATCGAAAATAATCTGCCTGCAAATATTCAATAAGGAAAAAGCTAAACACTAATACAAATCTACACTCTTCCATCTTAAATTGGTCATGCAATATAGTGATTTTAACATTGTCCACTGGAACCGCGGGATGGTAAGGGCGTGGCCTTACAGGGGAAGTGTCTAACGGATATTGCGACTTTGCACGTGCAGACTTTTGTACATGTGCAGTACTCCTTTATCTGGTGTGCCAAACATAGGACAATTAAAAAAGACAGGCCTACAGGATAGCAGTCCTGAATCTAGACTATTCCACATAAAGTGGAGTAGTGGGTGGGGCATGTGTTTAATTAATTAAAATTGTATGTGCATATGCCTAATAGTGTGCACTGTACATGGCTTAGCAAATATGACCTGTTATTGCAAGAGTGCATACGTCCTTCTTTGTGTTTAGTTTCCACCCCTATCCACTGGACATTACTTTTTTCCCCCCTATATTGACCACCACATGGCTGCTACCAGAAACGGTGGCACACACCCCTAAGCCGCATGTTCCACTTCTGTCCATTGGTTATATTTAGAAGGGCATGCCACTGCAAATACTGTCTCCAAAATGTCTGTACAGGCACAACACATGGACATGTGCAGAAACAGAAGTATATGGGGCAGAGGTCAGTCACATGTCTGGTCTGTGTTTTATTTGCTCATATTTGCTATACTCTTAAAATGTAAAAAAAAAAAAAAAAAATAATACAGCAGGATTACATGCAATTCCCTCAAAAAAAAAGTTTTCAGCAGTTAAAAAATGAACTGCCAAAACCTTGTCTGTCCTGGTTGATTTAACAAATTAATGAGTAGCAGACAACGAGCTTATGTTATTTTAATTTTTTCTTAATTAATTATAAAAATATTGATTGAAGAACTATTTCTACTGTCCTATTAATGTTTTTTATACGTGTTTTTGTATTTATGTTACCATTTGTTGATGTGTGTACTATTGTTGTCTTGAACTTATGTACTGTCCTTTTAATATTTTCTGTATGTGTTCTTGTATTGTCATGTAATGGTATCATTTGTATATTGTATACTATTGAAATCTTGGACTTGAAAAAATCTTGAAAAAAAATGAACTAGTCCCTCCTCCCTTTTGTTTCTAGTCAAATTGTTTCTTTTCTGGGATGATTCAACATCACTTCTGTGCTAAACTAAGTTTGATGCATCTGGTGGTGTGTAACCTGTAAAGTGGGTTTGTTTGCGGTGCACACATTCATCCAAGTTTTCATAAAGAATGTCCTCAATGTCCGTATGCTGCCAGTGTCTTCAGAACCTTAGATACGACCTGAAGTTTTTCATACTTGACCTGGTCCTAATCTGATGAAGATCATACATCTAGTCTGAAGAAGCTGACGATGTTAAAATACAGAAGAGTTAAACCTCTACTAAAATCCAACAGTTCTTTGGATTAACCTCTCAAACTCCAGTTCAACCTCACTTGTCCCTTGCTGGTGTACCACAATCTATCCAGATGTCATTTATATAGAACAGTTCCGTAAAGCGTTTTCTTTTTATTAGAAATGAAGAATTACATCGAATGGCTGGCTGAACATCACCTAATGTCACACACCGTATCTGACCCACGGTAGACTTTAATTTGCGATTTTTCCGTGAATTGTATCGCAGTCCAGCTATGTGTTCTGTCAATTCCACCCTCCTCCGAGATGTAAAATAATCATATTGCCAGTGCAAGCCATCTTTAATGAAGGTCTTAAGCCACTTAACTAGACAATTTGCCGAGCATGTTTTTCTAGGAAAAGAAGATATAAAGTGTAATTACGAAACAGGGAAACGCGGAGATTTTATATTAAGTGAAAGGATATTGCCCTGGAGTTAACGGTTCCTAATTACAGCGATAGTACCCATGTAAACATATTGTCATTACTCCCTACACACCTAATGCTTCCTAATAATAACAGCTGTGATTTATTTGATCTATAGAAAGATAGTGGATATACTGCAGGATCATTATAACAATTGTGTGTTTTTTAAAGTTGCCCAGAAACTGAAACATTAAAAAAGGTACTGTGCAAAAAAGTGTAGAGGTTTAAATGGCGCTTGTCCTATTTTACACAAGCTGCAAATCTGTCAGGCAACTACCCCAAGTGCCTTATACATAAAACAATAGTGATACAAAAAGTGACAGTGCGCTAAAGTGTCAAACCAAGGTGCAAAAAAAAAAAAAGCAACGCGTTTCGCCCTTCTAGTGGGCTTCCTCAAGGCTAGGCAATTGCCTAGCCTTGAGGAAGCCCACTAGAAGGGCGAAACGCGTTGCTTGGCACTACTTCTTCTCACCTTCCTGGGGCTTGATTGTTCATGTCAGGATTGATATCTTGGATCATCTGTTCATGTTTTTAAGTGTAAGATATTTTATGTTTCTTATTAAAATTGTACTGTATATGCTCTAACATCTGTTTTATTTGTTTGAAGATATGTATACCACTTGAAGAAATCATTTGTAACCATCTGTGAGACCACATTTACGTGAGTCATATTTCTGATACATATCCTGTATTTTGCACCTTGGTTTGACACTTTAGCGCACTGTCACTTTTTGTATCACTATTAAAAAAGGTACACATGAAGTCAAACTAAACGGGTTTTGTCCTGATTTTCAGCACCATTTCCAGATACTCAGCTAAGAGAGAAAATGCTTAGGAAAGTCTATGTGTTGGTACTTTTGAGTTATGGTGTCCTAGATCATTGTGCTCTTAAGCAAATTAAGAGTACTTGAGACGAGCATAGTAAAAGAACATTCCTCAGAAAATAGAATATTTAGTGTTGTATACATCAAACCAAATAAGAGAGGACATCATCACATATCTCATACGTCTCTAAGGTATCCAAGACATAAGGAATTCTACGCTCACCAACCAGTTCCAGTTTTTCCTTACTTTTCTCAAGTTGAAGTATTACCATGAGACTTTCCACTGAGAAGCCCCAGAGAACTCCCGTTTGGGTCATGGCAAGGAAGATGGAGCTGACGTTGGATAACATCAGAGCATTACATCCTACAAGGATCCGGTGCCACCAAGATGAGAAGTCAACAGATTTATTGGGCATGGTCTTCATGGGCAATTCTATGAGGACTGATCTCAAGAGAATTAAGGCGCAAGAGAGCTGTCAATAATGGTTCATAAATACCCAGTTCTTACTCGGTGCTTCAGGACGAACACACCACCCAAACCTTAACAGCATACAAACTCGACGGACGCCCGCAGTAGCATGATATTCCGGAGATGGATATTCATACCGGAATCTCAGCAGCGACATGACAATTAGTTCACAGAGTGAATCGCATTTTTTTTCTCTCCGACTGTGTCCCCTTTTTAAACACGAGAACCCTTCACTGACCTAGAAAGCTGAACAAACATAGACTGAGACTATTATCCCTTGTCAGTTCAGATTTAGGCTGAAATCAGAAGCGGTTATGTTTATCTGAATATCTCAAATTGCCGAAGCTCGCTTCACAGCCCTGTACAGAAACCCACATTTCCATTTGTAGACCTTAAACAAAGGGAAAGTAGTGAAGATATATATATATATATATATATATATATATATATATATATATATATTTATATAATAGGATTATATTTTTAACTAGTATGGGGAAAAAAAAAAAACGTTGATATTCACCTGCCCCAAATTCAGACATTGTCGAGACTCTATAGGTATACTAAGGAAAACCACAATGACTATGGAAATCTAAATATTTTAATGAATCTTCCACATCTATGTGCTAAAGTCACTGTGTGATATTCAGAGGAACAATGCACTATATGTCCATAGTATAAGCACAATAAACTAGGTTTATCAAGTGCTCTGTTAAATTATATAATACATGCACGTCTTAGCCAAGAAACCAATCATATAGTACCAGACTCGTAGGGCAACGACACTTAGTACCACAGATATATTTTAATTTGTGTTTGTTAATATAGAATTATTGTTATCATTATTTATTATTATGTATTCATATTTAATATCTCAGTGGTAACTCCTGGCATTTCCTTCTTGACTTGACCTTAACATTGAACAAGAAGTCTACTTCCCTGACCTCTGACTGCCCATGACGGATCATTCCAATCTGTTGATTGTCGTCTGAACAATGACTTTACTGAATTTTTCCCTAAATTTAAGTGATGGTCACACAATCCTGGGTGGCTCATCTAGAGGCTTTAGGACCCTATGTCACAAGCCTTATGGGACCCTGCACCATTATCATCTATGTTGGATAAGACCGTCATAGAAAACAAATATTGAGACACGCTTATTCTCCCGCTCAATTGTCTATCGGCTCCAAATACATTTTTCATTTAAATTGTATAATATTAACTGTCATTGTCAGAAGTGATTATATCACATTATCATATAATCTACATTTTGCCTATTACCCAAAATCAGAATATTTAAAAATAGGACTTATCAGGCAAAAACTTTAACTACATATGTATGATTTCCTGATTCTACGCATAGAAGTTATTAAATAAATTATAATAATAGACCGGCAGACTGGTGAACGTTTTTTAAGGACATCTGGATATTTTTTTTCCCTTTCTACTTACGTTTTTAGAAATACAGTGAATTTATACAGCTATTCTGTTTAGCATCCGGACTCAATCAAGGAAGATTTAAATCAAAACGAATTGAGGAATGATTTGAAATCAGACAAAAGGTCGCACAAATTTAAAACATTGTTTATTGTAACTCACCAAAGACATCAAAAAACCCATAGCTGGGTGAGAAAAGAAATGATGCCCAATTAAATAGCTCTCCGACACTGTTTCTCCAAACAAACTTACTGGGTTGTTTTTTTGCCTTCACAAATAATTAGCTGCCATTGAAACTTAATTACTTTTACTAACAAAAAGCAGGAACCTTCAGATTGTTCAATCCAAAACATGTTTGCACAAAAAAAAAATAATAATAATCGTTTTGGCAGGGAGGGAGGAAAGGAGGAAAGGAATAGTATGTGTCTGTATTAATGTGTGCTATTCGAACAATGAGAACCATGACCTTAAAGTAGCCATTGTATCTACAGAAGACATAGAATGCCCTAACCCATAACACATAACCGCCAACCTCTGCACCGACCAAAGAGGGACAATGAGGCCAGGAGGGCGTGGTTTGGGAGGGGGGGGGGTGTCACTGGCAGCAGTACTGCTCCGGTATTGTATTCATTCTCAAAAGTTCTGGATGCTAAGAATAAAACTGGTGCGATTAAGGAGAGAGAATATGGCAACATCCCTGGATACTGAACATTAGTTACATTCCCAAGAAGTAGTACCAAATGAAAAGATCTCTCAGGGTACTCTTTCCTGATAGAAACAATAATAGCAATGTTTTAAAGAGGGCAAAAAGCTAGCTTAATAACTGCAGGGGAAAGAAAGTAGCACCTCTTTAAGTTGTGTATATATAGCGAGAGAGGGAGAGGGAGAGAGAGGGAGAGAGAGAGAGAGGAGAGAGAGAGAGAGAGAGAGAGAGAGAGAGAGGAGAGAGAAAGAGCGAGAGAGAGAGAGAGAGAGAGAGACAGAGACAGAGAGAGAGAGAGAGAGAGAGAGAGAGAGAGACAGAGAGAGAGAGAGAGACAGAGAGAGAGAGAGACAGAGAGGGAGAGAGAGAGAGACAGAGACAGAGAGAGAGAGAGAGAGAGAGAGAGAGAGAGACAGAGAGAGAGAGAGAGAGAGAGAGAGAGAGAGAGAGAGAGAGAGAGAGAGAGAGAGAGAGAGAAAGAGAGATACATAGATGGAGAGAGAGGAGAGAGAGAGAGACAGAGAGAGAGAGAGAGAGAGAGAGAGAGAGAGACAGAAACAGAGAGAGAGAGAGAGAGACAGAGAGAGAGAGACAGAGAGAGATGATCTATCATTTGCTTTCTCTTCTGCTAACACAATGTATGGCACATCTTATTATGGCTGTCTGTTCTCTATGCAATATTTAGGTGATAGGGTTTGCCTTTAGGTTGGGTAGGGTTCTTTGATTAACTAAAATCATGTACAGTGCTCTGTTTTATTCTAAAGAGCAAGTGTGTCTAATTCCCTTTAGATCAGGTACGCCACAATCCAATCCTATAATGGGACTTAGTCACCTAAACATCATTTATTCCTTGGACTGTAGGCAATAACAATGGATGTGTTGTATTAGCAGTTCAATAAATGCTTAACTGTAGTGACCATTATTTATGACATCACCTTGTGTCACATTTAATAGTGAAAGTAGTTCATCTGCATTTATAAGCCACCAGCTGACCCCACAGCCACATATATTTCACGTACTGGATGCATGTGCTTGTAATTCTGCTAACACCACATACAGATCATTTTATACACTCTACATTCACAGTGTAAGCCAGCAATAGTGAACATTGAGTGGCCAGTCTTCTGCAGGAAGCCAAGATGAATATCTCAAAGTGACCTGTCATTCCTGCTCTCCTTCCCTTCCTATAATATCACCGTGCTCATTCCTGCTCTCCTTCCCTTCCTATAATATCATCACCCTGCTCATTCCTGTTCTCCTTCCCTCCCTATAATATCATCACCCTGCTCATTCCTGCTCTCCTTCCCTTCCTATAATATCACCGTGCTCATTCCTGCTCTCCTTCCCTTCCTATAATATCATCACCCTGCTCAATCCTGCTCTCCTTCCCTTCCTATAATATCATCACCCTGCTCATTCCTGCTCTCCTTCCCTTCCTATAATATCACCGTGCTCATTCCTGCTCTCCTTCCCTTCCTATAATATCATCACCCTCTCATTCCTGTTCTCCTTCCCTTCCTATAATATCATCACCCTGCTCATTCCTGCTCTCCTTCCCTTCCTATAATATCATCACACTGCTCATTCCTGCTCTCCTTCCCTTCCTATAATATCATCACCCTGCTCATTCCTGCTCTCCTTCCCTTCCTATAATATCATCACCCTGCTCATTCCTGCTCTCCTTCCCTTCCTATAATATCCTCACCCTGCTCATTCCTGCTCTCCTTCCCTTCCTATAATATCATCACCCTGCTCATTCCTGCTCTCCTTCCCTTCCTATAATATCATCACCCTGCTCATTCCTGCTCTCCTTCCCTTCCTATAATATCATCACCCTGCTCATTCCTGCTCTCCTTCCCTTCCTATAATATCATCACACTGCTCATTCCTGCTCTCCTTCCCTTCCTATAATATCATCACCCTGCTCATTCCTGCTCTCCTTCCCTTCCAATAATATCATCACCCTGTCATTCCTGCTCTCCTTCCCTTCCTATAATATCATCACCCTGTCATTCCTGCTCTCCTTCCCTTCCTATAATATCACCCTGCTCATTCCTGCTCTCCTTCCCTTCCTATAATATCACCCTGCTCATTCCTGCTCTCCTTCCCTTCCTATAATATCATCACCCTGCTCATTCCTGCTCTCCTTCCCTTCCTATAATAGCATCACCCTGCTCATTCCTGCTCTCCTTCCCTTCCTAAAATATCATCACCCTGCTCATTCCTGCTCTCATTCCCTTCCTATAATAGCATCACCCTGCTCATTCCTGCTCTCCTTCCCTTCCTATAATATCATCACCCTGATCATTCCTGCTCTCCTTCCCTTCTTATAATATCATCACCCTGCTCAATCCTGCTCTCCTTCCCTTCCTATAATATCATCACCCTGCTCATTCCTGCTCTCCTTCCCTTCCTATAATATCATCACCCTGCTCATTCCTGCTCTCCTTCCCTTCCTATAATATCCTCACCCTGCTCATTCCTGCTCTCCTTCCCTTCCTATAATATCATCACCCTGCTCATTCCTGCTCTCCTTCCCTTCCTATAATATCATCACCCTGCTCATTCCCGCTCTACTTCCCTTCCTATAATATCATCACCCTGCTCATTCCTGCCCTCCTTCCCTTCCTATAATATCATCACCCTGTTCATTCCTGCTCTCCTTCCTTTCCTATAATATCATCACCCTGCTCATTCCCGCTCTCCTTCCCTTCCTATAATATCATCACCCTGCTCATTCCTGCTCTCCTTCCCTTCCTATAATATCATCACCCTGTCATTCCTGCTCTCCTTCCCTTCCTATAATATCATCACCCTGCTCATTCCTGTTCTCCTTCCTTTCCTAGAATTTCTCTTCTACCAAAGAGTTGAAGTATAGACTGTGCAAAAAGAAGGGTACTGTATTTTTCTGAGTATGGTATGTTTCCCCAAATTTTTTTAAGTTTAACTCGCTTGCTGGCACCGAAACTTTGATCATACCTGCCGATTGGAGTGAGCGCAACGTGAGGGGTGCATGCTCCGCCCCTTTGCGCTGTGAAACTGTCGGAGTGCCGGATGTCATGTGACTATCACCTGTTCACTCAAAAGTGGAGTTCCAGTGTTCTGCCTCTTCAAAGAGACAGACACCGTCTGAATAATCTTCCTTCCTGCAAAATAAGGTAGAAGAGCAGGGAGGAGAACAAACAGAAACGTTTTTTTGGCGGGGTTAAAAAGAAGAGAAACAAGCGTCTTTGTGTAAGTGGTAAGAGTGTCTCAGGTTATGTGTGTATGGGTGTCACTGTGTGCAAGGGTGTGTGTCACTGTGTAAGGGTGTGTGTCACTGTGTAAGGGTGTGTGTCACTGTGTAAGGGTGTGTGTCACTGTGTATAAAGGTGTCTGTGTAAGTGGTAAGTGTGTCACTGTGTGCAAGGGTGTGTGTCACTGTGTAAGGGTGTGTGTCACTGTGTAAGGGTGTGTGTCACTGTGTGCAAGGGTGTGTGTCACTGTGCAAGGGTGTGTGTCACTGTGTAAGGGTGTGTGTCACTGTGTATAAAGGTGACTGTGTAAGTGGTAAGAGTGTCTCAGGTTATGTGTGTATGGGTGTCACTGTGTAAGGGTGTGTGTCCCTGTGTATAAAGGTGTCTGTGTAAGTGGTAAGTGAGTCACTGTGTAAGGGTGTGTGTCACTGTGTAAGGGTGTGTGTCACTGTGTAAGGGTGTGTGTCCCTGTGTAAGGGTGTGTGTCACTGTGTAAGGGTGTGTGTCACTGTGTGCAAGGGTGTGTGTCACTGTGTATAAAGGTGTCTGTGTAAGTGGTAAGAGTGTCTCAGGTTATGTGTGTATGGGTGTCACTGTGTAAGGGTGTGTGTCCCTGTGTATAAAGGTGTCTGTGTAAGTGGTAAGTGTGTCACTGTGTGCAAGGGTGTGTGTCACTGTGTGCAAGGGTGTGTGTCACTGTGTGCAAGGGTGTGTGTCACTGTGTAAGGGTGTGTGTCACTGTGTAAGGGTGTGTGTCACTGTGTGCAAGGGTGTGTGTCACTGTGTATAAATGTGTCTGTGTAAGTGGTAAGTGTGTCACTGTGTGCAAGGGTGTGTGTCACTGTGTAAGGGTGTGTGTCACTGTGTATAAAGGTGTCTGTGTAAGTGGTAAGTGTGTCACTGTGTGCAAGGGTGTGTGTCACTGTGTAAGGGTGTGTGTCACTGTGTAAGGGTGTGTGTCACTGTGTGCAAGGGTGTGTGTCACTGTGTATAAAGGTGTCTGTGTAAGTGGTAAGTGTGTCACTGTGTGCAAGGGTGTGTGTCACTGTGTAAGGGTGTGTGTCACTGTGTAAGGGTGTGTGTCACTGTGTGCAAGGGTGTGTGTCACTGTGCAAGGGTGTGTGTCACTGTGTAAGGGTGTGTGTCACTGTGTATAAAGGTGTCTGTGTAAGTGGTAAGAGTGTCTCAGGTTATGTGTGTATGGGTGTCACTGTGTAAGGGTGTGTGTCCCTGTGTATAAAGGTGTCTGTGTAAGTGGTAAGTGTGTCACTGTGTAAGGGTGTGTGTCACTGTGTAAGGGTGTGTGTCCCTGTGTAAGGGTGTGTGTCACTGTGTAAGGGTGTGTGTCACTGTGTAAGGGTGTGTGTCACTGTGTAAGGGTGTGTGTCACTGTGTATAAAGGTGTCTGTGTAAGTGGTAAGTGTGTCACTGTGTGCAAGGGTGTGTGTCACTGTGTAAGGGTGTGTGTCACTGTGTAAGGGTGTGTGTCACTGTGTGCAAGGGTGTGTGTCACTGTGTATAAAGGTGTCTGTGTAAGTGGTAAGTGTGTCACTGTGTAAGGGTGTGTGTCACTGTGTATAAAGGTGTCTGTGTAAGTGGTAAGTGTGTCACTGTGTGCAAGGGTGTGTGTCACTGTGTAAGGGTGTGTGTCACTGTGTAAGGGTGTGTGTCACTGTGTGCAAGGGTGTGTGTCAATGTGCAAGGGTGTGTGTCACTGTGTAAGGGTGTGTGTCACTGTGTATAAAGGTGTCTGTGTAAGTGGTAAGAGTGTCTCAGGTTATGTGTGTATGGGTGTCACTGTGTAAGGGTGTGTGTCCCTGTGTATAAAGGTGTCTGTGTAAGTGGTAAGTGTGTCACTGTGTAAGGGTGTGTGTCACTGTGTAAGGGTGTGTGTCACTGTGTAAGGGTGTGTGTCCCTGTGTAAGGGTGTGTGTCACTGTGTAAGGGTGTGTGTCACTGTGTAAGGGTGTGTGTCACTGTGTAAGGGTGTGTGTCACTGTGTATAAAGGTGTCTGTGTAAGTGGTAAGTGTGTCACTGTGTGCAAGGGTGTGTGTCACTGTGTAAGGGTGTGTGTCACTGTGTAAGGGTGTGTGTCACTGTGTAAGGGTGTGTGTCACTGTGTAAGGGTGTGTGTCCCTGTGTATAAAGGTGTCTGTGCAAGTGGTAAGTGTGTCACTGTGTAAGGGTGTGTGTCACTGTGTAAGGGTGTGTGTCACTGTGTAAGGGTGTGTGTCCCTGTGTAAGGGTGTGTGTCACTGTGTAAGGGTGTGTGTCACTGTGTGCAAGGGTGTGTGTCACTGTGTATAAAGGTGTCTGTGTAAGTGGTAAGAGTGTCTCAGGTTATGTGTGTATGGGTGTCACTGTGTAAGGGTGTGTGTCCCTGTGTATAAAGGTGTCTGTGTAAGTGGTAAGTGTGTCACTGTGTGCAAGGGTGTGTGTCACTGTGTGCAAGGGTGTGTGTCACTGTGTGCAAGGGTGTGTGTCACTGTGTAAGGGTGTGTGTCACTGTGTAAGGGTGTGTGTCACTGTGTGCAAGGGTGTGTGTCACTGTGTATAAAGGTGTCTGTGTAAGTGGTAAGTGTGTCACTGTGTGCAAGGGTGTGTGTCACTGTGTAAGGGTGTGTGTCACTGTGTATAAAGGTGTCTGTGTAAGTGGTAAGTGTGTCACTGTGTGCAAGGGTGTGTGTCACTGTGTAAGGGTGTGTGTCACTGTGTAAGGGTGTGTGTCACTGTGTGCAAGGGTGTGTGTCACTGTGTATAAAGGTGTCTGTGTAAGTGGTAAGTGTGTCACTGTGTAAGGGTGTGTGTCACTGTGTATAAAGGTGTCTGTGTAAGTGGTAAGTGTGTCACTGTGTGCAAGGGTGTGTGTCACTGTGTAAGGGTGTGTGTCACTGTGTAAGGGTGTGTGTCACTGTGTGCAAGGGTGTGTGTCACTGTGCAAGGGTGTGTGTCACTGTGTAAGGGTGTGTGTCACTGTGTATAAAGGTGTCTGTGTAAGTGGTAAGAGTGTCTCAGGTTATGTGTGTATGGGTGTCACTGTGTAAGGGTGTGTGTCCCTGTGTATAAAGGTGTCTGTGTAAGTGGTAAGTGTGTCACTGTGTAAGGGTGTGTGTCACTGTGTAAGGGTGTGTGTCACTGTGTGCAAGGGTGTGTGTCACTGTGTATAAAGGTGTCTGTGTAAGTGGTAAGAGTGTCTCAGGTTATGTGTGTATGGGTGTCACTGTGTAAGGGTGTGTGTCCCTGTGTATAAAGGTGTCTGTGTAAGTGGTAAGTGTGTCACTGTGTGCAAGGGTGTGTGTCACTGTGTGCAAGGGTGTGTGTCACTGTGTAAGGGTGTGTGTCACTGTGTAAGGGTGTGTGTCACTGTGTAAGGGTGTGTGTCACTGTGTGCAAGGGTGTGTGTCACTGTGTATAAAGGTGTCTGTGTAAGTGGTAAGTGTGTCACTGTGTGCAAGGGTGTGTGTCACTGTGTAAGGGTGTGTGTCACTGTGTATAAAGGTGTCTGTGTAAGTGGTAAGTGTGTCACTGTGTGCAAGGGTGTGTGTCACTGTGTAAGGGTGTGTGTCACTGTGTAAGGGTGTGTGTCACTGTGTGCAAGGGTGTGTGTCACTGTGTATAAAGGTGTCTGTGTAAGTGGTAAGTGTGTCACTGTGTGCAAGGGTGTGTGTCACTGTGTAAGGGTGTGTGTCACTGTGTATAAAGGTGTCTGTGTAAGTGGTAAGTGTGTCACTGTGTGCAAGGGTGTGTGTCACTGTGTGCAAGGGGGTGTGTCACTGTGTAAGGGTGTGTGTCCCTGTGTAAGGGTGTGTGTCACTGTGTAAGGGTGTGTGTCACTGTGTGCAAGGGTGTGTGTCACTGTGTATAAAGGTGTCTGTGTAAGTGGTAAGTGTGTCACTATGTGAGTGTAAGTGGTAAATGTAGTGGAGGTGTTTATTCAGCACACAGGCAATGTTTCAACCCTCAAGGTTTTTTTTTCAAGCCCATGAAAAAAAAAACCTTGAGGGTTGAAACGTGGCCTGTGTGCTGAATAAACACCTCCACTAAACCTATTTGAGTGCTGGGTCCATCATTTGCTTCTTCTACATTTGGTGATTTGGGTGGCATCCCGGGACCTCGGCACCTCACCTAAATTGGAGTGCTGATCCATATCTACTAACTTCTACTATAAGTGGTAAGTGTGTCACTGTCTGTGTAACGGTGTCTGTGTGAGTGTGTCAATGTTTGTGTGTGTGTGTGTGTAAGTGGTAAGTGTGTCACTGTGTCTGTGTAAGGGTGTGTGTGTAAGTGGTAAGTGTGTCTCTGTGTGTGTGTAAGGGTGTCTTTGTGTGTAAGGGTTTCAATGTGTGTGAGGGTGTCAATGTGTGTTTAAAGGTGTTAATATAAGTGTGCCTGTGTGTTTAAGGGTGTGTACTAGCGTCACTTCAGGTGTCACTCAGATTGTGGTTGCTGGAGGGGACACAAGTCAGAAAGTGTCTGTCTGTGATCTTGATTCTCGTGGGTAAGCTGCATCTTGCAAATAAATAATTATTTTATACATTAGAGAGACTCTTCAGTTTAATAATTTAATAACACACTACCGGTGTTTTTAAAGTTTAATAAAAATATGAAAAGTTGTTCCATTTGGTGTTTAAGATATTTATTTCTTAATTTTGGGCTCAAAAAATAGGGGTTCGTCTTATCCATGGGGGCGTCTTTTACACAGAAATATATACGGTAATATCCACACTTGTCCACCTAGATAATAACATTTACTGGGTCCTCCATACCTGATGGTAGGCACATGCTGCGTTCCATCTTAGAGGTTCGGACTACCACTTGTGACTCCTCTGCCACAGGTTTGCCATCACTGGTATAAGCTACTGTCCGTTTAGATCTTAAAATGAATCTTATGGAAATGTTTTGGTGAAAAGTACTCAGGTAAATCTCACATGGGTCTAATTCACTAAAATTCCACTTTTGAGGTCTACTTTCATTTTGTGCATTTGACGTAGACTCAGAAATAGCTTTGATCATTTCACCTCCCGTTACTTTCGTTGGGGAAGATTCAAACCTGTTTTTTTTTTTTTTTATTCTAAGTCATACTCGTTTGCCGAATTTGACTTCTCAAAATGAAAGCTGACTTCCAAAGCCGAATTTTAATGAATAGACCCAAGAAACATTGTAACAGGTGAGATTACAAATCCCTTGCGTGGCCGGGATTTCCTGAACCCACTATATATACTTTTCTTTGAGGTTAAAAAAAGTTGCACCAAATATGATTACGACTAGAATACTAACTGGTAGGTCACCTTCAATAATATGTGTGCATAATTTGAATGGACTAATATAAGGGACACCCTGAATGATATTGATGTAAGTACATCTATCAATTGACTACTAACCAGAAAGCTTGTCAGCAATTTAGTAGATGGTGATTTGATTACATTGTGTTAACAATTTAAGGTCATGTCCTATAGAACAGATTTAACGGACCTGTCTTACCTTAAGATTGTTTTTAGAGAATAGAAACTAAAACCCAGATGCAGGACCGCCATCAGAAATTTCAAGGCTTATTGAAAAGAAAAAAATATATATATATTTTTTTAACATTTTTTTTTTTAAAGAGCCGTGCCCCTAGCTGGCCCCCTGGGCCCACCTCTCCCGGGGGTATCGCTTGCCCCCACCCTGATGGCGGTCCTGCCTAGATGAAACATATTCTGTGGATTGTGTTAGTAGAATTGCAAGCAAATAAATAGATTAGCAAACAAGCGTGGTTTGAACAAATCCAAAACAGTTAAGATGGCAAACACTTTCGTTTTGGGGGGCGAGGCGAAGGGTGTGGCTATCAGGACCTTCAAAGCCACTTAGGCAGCAAATAATTTTAGAGATAATAAAAAAAAAAAAAACACTGACTGCAGTTTTGACACACATTACTGTGACATTGCTCTGGAGATCTCTGATGCACACACCTGCTCTGAGCTCCTAGAAAATATGGATAATAGAAAAGGAAAAAGGGACAGACGTATTTGTAAGGACACTTGGCAGGGATGCATGTCTGTGGCTCCTGTTTATGTATGACACCACGTTGTATCTTTCTAAGCAAAGTTCACATTCTCTACATAATACAATGGAATAAAAAAATGAAGGGCTTTAACCCCTTAGTGACATACACTTTTGACTTTGACTTTCCATAGGTGACATGGGCTGTTTTGACATGTCTGGGGTGTTTGTGTTTATCTGTAATTTTATTCTTTCTCACATACTGTACCCACACAATATATTATATATTGCTTTTATCGCCATAAGGGCTTTCATTAGATACCATTATGTTCATCATATCGTATCATTTATTTCAAGATAAATCATAAAATATGATGAAAAAATGAAAAAAAAAAAAAACTTTTTCTAACTTTGAACGAAAAAATGATTTTACACAAATACAATCATTAAAAAAGACCCCATCTAAATAGTTTCTACATTGTGTCCCGAGATTAGAAATATGCTTTCTTCCATGTTTTTCTTGCGAGATATAGGGCTATAACCAAAAATAGTTTTTTTTTGGTTTTATAACAATTTTTTACCTACAGTGACCTTTTGACCCCAACCCTAGCCCTATGTTTAACCCTAACGCTAACTCTCATGCTAACCCTTAATTTATTCTAATTTTAATTTAATGGTAACCCTAATCCTTAAGCTAACCCTAATTTAATTGTAAACCTAATAATTATTCTAACCCTAACCTTAGATGTTTAGCGAATTAATACTTTTTTTTTTCTCTTTTCATTGTAATGTTCCTGCTTGTCAGCATCAGAGTGACAGAAGTGACACTAATTCAACATTTTCTGTAAAGAAATTACCTGTAATATTGAAATATATGAAAGGGTAGCATAACAACAGGTTGGTGATGCAGCCTCATCACAAGCCTGTCAGTCATAGGCCCTCGGCCAGTAATTGCCCTTCATGGGCTCTTGTTCCTCCGCTTTGGTAGGCTGGGCAAAACCTTTGTAAACCCTGGCAGAGGTTTTTCCCAGCCACTTTTTCACCCAAAAAAACCCCAGTTCCCTCCCGCCCAATCATCTTTCTGTTTTGTTTCATGGTATCCAAGGTGGTAGGTGCCCAAGGTCAGACGACAGTGCAAAGGAGGCAGTAGCTCTGGCTGGTCCCTGGGGAGTGGATATGCAGCGACACCGGTAGCCAGATACTTGGTTTACACCTACGTCCGATCCTCGGGCCTCCAATCCTAGGCATGCTGCCGCTTAGTTTTGTTTACATGCTTGAATTCAATATGTTGGTGTTTTTTTATCTCAGGTATACAAGTTATACTACGGGTTGAATGGTTTTACATTTTTAATATATGTTTAACTTACTGATAAAATACATACAGTTATGTTGCAGTATTTCTTAAATAAATACCGTGACCTTTCTTTCCAGCTCGTTGTCTGTGTATTTCTTGGGGGGAGGGTGCGTTAATTCTTCAAACCTTTGTTGTGCAATTTCCATAAAGAATACGTGAAATTCTCTCATTGAAAAGCTTTCTGTCAATTGCATAACGAAGACTAATACTTTCCGTCTGCTCTTTTACACACTCCTTTTACTTTTTTATTCTACAGATAGACCTGAATTCCCATTATCGGCAAATGTTGACAATTTAACATATTCTGAGACTTAGGATCATTGTCTGAAGATAGCCCAGTACACAGACTTGATATATTACCAATAATTACTCTGCTATGTTCATAATACGGCTATTCTACAAGAACCCCTCGCCTCTTGAGATTCAGCCAATTTTGCATGTGTCTTCTTTATTGGTTATTTAATACGTAACACGGTGGATTCTTATGAATCAATCTAGATCCAAAACTTTACTGACATTCCTAATAAACGCTTAGATGTGCGGGGTGAAAGGTCTCACAGTGATGTCCTTTGTTTCTTTTTTTTTCATGGGCTGTTTTAGTTATTCGTTATGCGTTGCTCTGCCCGACACATGTTACGTTTTATAAAGTCTTAAAATAAAGTTAAATAAAATGGTGGAACTGAATGAGAAATGATTTACAGACTCCACTGCCCCAAACTGTCCCGTTTTTCGTGGGAAAGTCCTAATTCTGGAGCGATATCCCCACAATCCTGATTTTCATTCTGCAGGACACCAGGCAATGGATTGGAGGGAGCCATGATGTGTGGACAGCGTGGAGCTCCCCTCACACTTCGTATAACCCAGGGGCTGTTTGGAGCACCCTCTGCCAGAGCTGCCTAGAAGCCACTTCCACTGGCAAGAGAACAAGCTGCTGGTTAGGACCTACTTGCAAAAATATAGGTGCAGACGGGATACTACATCTCCACATGGCTTCCCAGTCCCCCAGACAGCCTCCCAATGTCATGTACGTCCCCCGACATCCTTCCAATGCCATCTCAGTCCCCAGACATCCTCCCAGTGTCCCATCAGTCCCCAAACATTTTCCCAGTGTCATATCAGCCCCAAGACATCCTCCCAGTGTCCTTTAATTCCCTAGACATCCCCTCAGTGTCATCTCAGTCTCCAGACATCCTCCCAGTGTGATATCAGTCCCCAGATACTTTCCCAGTGTCATTTCAGCCCTCAAAACAGCTAAATATATATATATATATATATATATATATATATGTATAGACACACACACACACACACCACCACCATTGTTTTAAATATCAATATGTATTTTAACACTACAAAAAGCTTTTTATTGAAGTTCCCCAGGGCAGTTTGTTATGGGAGACATATTACCAATCCAGAGTGTGGAATTGTTACAACAAAAAACCAGGGCTTTAGCAGTACCTGTGCATCTTGCTCGATACATCTTAGCATTTCTTGTAAGCTGGTCCTCTCGCTTCTCGATTATAGTTTGGGTACTGCATATTTCTTACAGCTACTTTCTCTTCTGCCAGCTTTAAAAAACCCTGAAGGGCCTTGATTAAAATTCTGATACACATCGTATCTGTATACCGTGGAAGAAAAGGACAATCTAGAATCGGATGGGCCCATTAAAAGTGCCAACAAATACACCCAGTTTCCCTGTGCATGAGCCATTCTTGGGGGACACACCCTCAAAGCCGTACCCACGTCATATTGTGTCACTAGGGAAGTATGAAAAGTGAACAGAACTCTCTCAAGAAATAAAGGTTCCGGCTGAAACCTTCCAACACAAGTTTGTTGACTCTGTTCAAGCATAACATTCATTTGATGTATAGTTGTCCTATTTTACACAGCCCGCACAAGAAACTCACCCAGGGATGATGTTACTTTTTTAGTGGTCCTTGGCAAAAAAAAAAAACAGATATGGACCCCTATATTGGGCCCCAATATCAGCTATTTGCCCCCATACCATAAATGTTTTCCCCTCTGTTAGATGGGCCCCTTAATGGCTTATTTGGTAGTGCCACCCTTGCAATGCAGGTGATAAAACAACTCCACTCTCTAGGTGTTAGGCTTGAAACAGCTATTTGTCCCCCACACCATAAATGTTTTCCCCTCGGTTAGATGGGCCCTAAGCAAATGGGGCCCCCTAAATGGCTTATATGGTAGTACCACCCTTGCAATGCAGCTCATACAAGCAACTCCCCTTTCTAGGTGCTCAGCTTGCCTTGAAACAGCTGGTAAAATAAATAAAGTGTAAATATCAGCGGTACATCTCAAACATTCTCGCAAATACCATTGTACTGGTGATAAATGCTGCCCTGTTTATTGAAGCAGAATATGGCACTTTAGCTATTGAGCAGTATCCGCACTGTGTTCCCATCACCAAGGAAACTAAAAATGCTATTATCCCTCTTGCTATAGAGTAGAGGCCGGCACAGTTTCAAACTGATGCTTATTGGCATTTGCTAAACTTCTAGTCGGGAAGATAGAATGGTAGATAATCCCTTCTTCGCCTGCCTTCTCATTTTAAAAGGGAATCCATTAGCTAAGCATTACCTTGGAACGTGAATCTAGTAAACGTGGCCTAAAGAGTGAGTGAGCAAAACTGCCAGCGAATGAAGACTTTAAACTCCAATAGGAATGATTTGGAGGCACCTGCTTATGACATCACCTTGTAGCTTGATATGCAAATTGCCTTGACATGGGGAAAGGTGGACATAAGTGATGTCATTAAAAAGGAGATCTCATAAACATCAATAATGTCATTTAAAATAGTTTTTTTTTTTTTTAATCTATGTCTTTCCTTACAGTTCAGCTAGCACAATTAATAAAATTATTTTTCAAAATAGTGTTACTCTCAACAGTCACGATACGAATGATTTTGAAGTAATGGAGCCCATTTAAGCATTCTTTATCTTTAGACATATTCTGTGCACACTACATTTCTCCATTGTGCTAAATACCACTAACCTCTACCGTCTCTGTTGGACGGCGGTTCCATGCATATACCCTCTCTCAATAAAGTGATACCACTTCACAACACGACATGCTATTTCTTCTCCTGTCCTCCCACGGTGATCTGTCTCCCACCTCCAAATTATACTTGCCTATCAACTGGACCCCAATTGGAGAATACTACCCCCAACTTCATTCTCCCAATGTCGGAGGCACAAGAGGACACACACCACCAGTTGTGCTGACTGGTGATGGTTATTCCCATTTTTAAGCCACACCCTCTTACTGTCGCATGCCACGGGTGGGAACTGCTGGGAAAAATGGGATCATTTAGTCTTTATCTGCATAAAATTGGCATTGAAAGAAATGTATAGTGAACACAAGGTTGCAATAATTAAATACATTATATCCAAGTCAAGTGATCTAGATCAGTGCTTTGTATTCCTGTCCTCAAGGATCCCCAGCAGTCCAGGATTTAGGGATTACCCAGTTGTGTCTAAAAAAAATTATGTATAACATCTGGTGTGGTTCCATAACCATTAGGAAACCACACCGGGTGTTCTACATATTCTTATTTAAACACAGCTGGCCAATCCCTAAAACCTGGACCATTGAAGATCCTCGAGGACAGGTATAAGAAGCACTGCTATAGATAGTATACATTGTATTATAGATCCAGCATGACATTCTACAGTCTTCAACAAATAACAGGAGAACTATAGATATACGTGAATTATGTCTTCACCCACATTTCAAGGGAATATGAGTTTTTAACCAAGAGTAAAAACAAAACAAATCCTATATTTCTACAGAAGATCAAATAAGAAACATATATAAAAGTATGGATTTCATGTAACTAGCTCACAATCACAGACACAGTTGAATCACAGTCTCATTTAGATAATTGCTATTAACATTACATATGTGTCAGCTGTTTTCACAGCAACATAAGTCAACCAACAAAGTCCTAAGGAGATGCACTGGTCAGAAAAAGTGGACAACTGAGATTATTAAGAGTCACGTTGTTGGACCAAGTGCACCCTATAATGCAAATACAGATCCCATATCCCAGGATGACTATATATATATATATATATATATATATATATACTTCTAAAACCAGGATGGATGTCAAACAGCTGTCTAAACACTGATGAACCTTTATTAGAAATTCTGTTGCACAGATAAATTCTTATTCATCTCTCGAAGACCTTTCTCCTTGAAGAAGGTTCACAATCACACTCTTTAATTTATTTCTAAAGTGTTTTTGCCAGGGATAAAACACAGAGCTCTCTCTGCACTGTGTCTTGGGAAGAAAGGTTACTAAGTACAGTTCAGGACATGTACAGTCAGATTCCGAGAAGTATTAAAACTGTTCTGAAGTTGAAGGAAAGTCCAACTTATTTGGTTGTTGATATTAATACATTGTTCGGCATTTTCATCATTTGGACCATTTATCTCTATGTCATCATCACATGGTGACCAGGTGTCCCCTGGTATACAAGGATAGTGCGCGGGGGGGGGGGGGGGGGCAAATGGGTCTCTTCAAAGGCCTCTGGATCATGACCAGGCCGAAACAGCTCCAGTTAGAACCCAGTGGCAATAATGATTTCATAAAAGAATGTTGAAAGTAATGAACCAAGTACAAATGTATACATAACCCATCTGTTTAAAAAAAAAAAAAAGGTCATTTTATTAGAACAAGCCATAATTCAGTGGCATACAGCTATCTGACCAGGGATGGCTAACCTGGGCACTGCATATCTCATGAGTCAGTCACAAGGCTGTGCCAAGGTTAGCCATCACCCTATGATATCCCCTCCAGCAGGCAGGGAACCGCAAGCTGAAGATACAATTACGAATTTTCATTTGTAACAATCCTTCAAACAAATGTGTTCTGTTATAAATTGTACATGGAAATTCAGGCAACATTATAAAGGCCAAAGTAGATGATTGCCATTCGCCCACCAACTCTAGAGAGATTATATAATTAACCATTTGAAAGCCATGCATCATTTCATCAAATATATTGTTAAATGCATCACCAAGATTATAATCTCCTGTGCCAACATATTGTATATAGCATTCAATAAACTGAGAATAGACATTAAAAATATAGCAAATGTTTTCTGGAAAAAAAATAGCAATTGTTTCCCCCCCAACAAATAACAAATAACGAAAAAATAAAATAAAATAAATAATAATAATATTATTGGGAAGTCCCAAACATCAAAATGGTTAAATAAAAAAATAAACAAAAATAAAAAATGTACTACTCTTAAATTTACCACTCTTAAATTTACTAATTTAAGAGTGGTAAAGATTGCTACATGCACTTATGTAAATTCTTCTGTACTTTAATGGTAAAATACTAATGTGTTTGTGTATGCAGATATTTTTGAAAATAAAATGTATTAAAATTAAAAAAAAAAAAAAAAAATTAAGAAAATCCAGCTTCAAACACACAAATAGTGTACTTACCCCAAAGTTGTAATAAACAATCAACATGTCTTATGGATTAAATATTTGAGAGACTTACCTGAAAAGAAAGAATAGAAGGACATTAGTTTCAAAAATACAAATATACAGAATCCAAAATAAGCACAGTTGCTAAATATATAATATTATTATATATGTATAATACATAGAACAAAATGCTGCAGTTGAATTGTAATATCTCAGAAATCATTTGTCATACACCACAGGAATATCAAGTGTTGGAAAGGGAATAAAATGCCGCTTTTTGTGATGTGTAAAGGCTATTGTGCCTTTTTATAAATCCCGATATTTACCAGTGCGGGAGAGGTACCTCCATTAACCAGTGTTTGGCGGAGGTTCTCGGACACTAATCAGATACATTGGCTGCAATGAGTGTCAACCAGAAAGTACTTAACCGGCAGAGGCAGATGCTTTGTAGACTCACAAATCCTCTCTAAGAAACTCATTATGGATTGTGTTCACATTTTGTGAAATTATGAACTGCTTGTTTAACCCCTTAGTGACCAGAATATTTTACACATGTTGTACCCTTCCTGACAATGGCAGTTTCAGCACTTCTGCAGTGTTTGTGTTTAGCTGTAATTTCACTTCTTTCTCGTTTAATGTACCCACACATATTATATGTTTGTGTTTAGTTGTCATTTTCCTTCTTTGTTTAATGTACCCACACATATTATATATTTGTTTATCACCATGAAAAAGGTTTTATTTAGATACCATTTTCATTGAATGCTATAATCTACAATCAGTTATATCAATGATTTTCACAGCAATACTGCGGTGCAAAAATGCACTGTACAGAGAAGACTTTTCTTGAGAGAGAGACAATATGTCTTCATTGTCATCAATAGAAAGACTCGTAATAAAACCCTCACTTTATGGAAAACCTATCGTAACCATATGTATCAGGCTTGTTCCAGAGCCTGTTTATAAGACCAGGAACAATGAGTGGCAAGTCGGCCTTCACAGGACCTCGGAATGGGAGATTATTTGAAAGGTTAATTACTGCACAAGGAAAGGAAATTGACTTTGCCTATTGTCTGGTTTAGCACAGTTCCCAAATCCTTAAACTCCATTTACTTTGCAGTGTGAAAGAACAAGCGAGCGCACAAATACCCCATTAAACGCCGTTTGTTCTCTCATTTTCGACAGATATTGTTCGACCTCAATTATGTCACTTTTTTTTTTTTTTTTTAATCCCCTTTCATTAGGAGTCAAATGGTACTTTTGGAAGCTAGCTTGATCAGTGTCTCCCTCTTGCAATCCCTATAACCACAACGGCAGGAACCTGCTGTCGATTCTGAAATTCCATGAAAGATAATTATGCTCTCAACGTGGGACGGCGCATAGCGGGCTGATGAAAAGATACGAAGAAGAAAAAGGTCAACGCATTCAACATCCTCTTCAGGCTCTGGTTGCAGAGTGCACAACACGCCTAGAGGTAGACAATAAAATATCACTTAAACCAATGTTTACCGCGGTACTTGTAACCCATTACCATTAGAATAGAACACACACACACGTTATATCTCTTCCTCAGTCCATCCACTGTTACCCGATTGAGCTAATGTTTTTGGAAGTTCGTCACAGTGGTAATGTGCTGCCCCGATAATGGATTTTTTTGGGGATTATATATGAAATCACAAGCAAAGGTCAGTGGCTAAGCTCACCTACCTCCTACATCATCCTAGATTATATTTGTGAAAGTGATTTAGGGGGGCAATGCAGTGTGGTGGTCAAGGTGAATGGGTGCAGAGAACATGGTGTGCAGAGGTGAAGAGACGGAATGAAGTGAAAAGTAAGGGAAATCCATGCGGATTACATGGGTCTAGTATAACATGAAATAGGGCGAAAAAATACAGCTTTGCTTAGGGAGATAAAATTCATCGCCTGGTAATGTTCCATAGAATTTTATGGTCAGTTTTCTTTCCAGACTAGAACCCTTGGAAATATGCAAATAAATTGGACAGGGCATGTATGAGCGTGGGTGAGGGAATCAGAATACGGTTGCCAAGAGGAGGAGTCAAGGGGTAGTAAATAAAAGTCCTGGGCTCTATCTCCTTGGCAGCTATTTTAGGTAAAGAATTTCACACTCTGTAGAACTTTTCGCGCCCTCCCTCCCTTCATTTTGTCATTGCTGTTTTGCATTGTTTGTTCTAATTATTTTCGTCGTAGCAGGCGGGGTTTTATACTTTGCCAGTCGGGGGGGGGGGGGGTTTGGATTGGAAGAAGGGGAAGTCGGTGATAATGGTGTGTAAATGGGGCCTCGGTCCTCCCCTAACCTTTCAAGTTAGTTGTTTGTTTCCTGGACATGCCCACTGAGCTAAAAGAGCCGGCTAGATGTTAGCATATGGTAAGATGGAAGGGTTATGGTTATGACACCCTAAGGGACGAGGGAAGTTATGGTGGTCGGCTGATACAGCCTTATGTTGTTTTAATAAAATTGCTGTGTTCTTTTTACACCATCATCAGTCTCGTGTCCATTTATTGGGTTAGGTTGGGAGAAGGTATGGGGTATGTAAAAATGGGCATAAGGTAACCAAGTACTGTATCCCCTCTGTGTCCATACAGGAGTAATCCTGTAGCTATGTTTGTGGCCATATTAATAATGGCCAGAATTTATTTATAGCATAGTTCCCAGACTGCATCTTGCTCTATCTCAAGGGGGAAAAAAGAAACAAAAAAACTAATGATCATCTCTCTTTCACACACACTAGTATTAATAACCCAGTTAGTAGCTATTAGCTGGAACAGGAAAGGTAATGAAAACACTGAACTATAACCATAGCCCAAATCACTGGGGAGTCACTACCTTCTAATGGATATCTGCGATGCTCTGCATGTAAAACAAGGCATTGAATAGATCTGTGGCAAGCTAAAAGCAATGACTGCTGTACACTATTTTCCAGATTTTGGGGAACCGGCAGTATCCTAGGCATCAATTGGCCCACCATTACTGTTTGGTTGGACGTTCGACATGATTATAAACAGATTGAGTATATTCACCCAACGGGGACTGTCGATTGTGGTGCCAAATAGGTTTCAAAAATCAGCCCAAAACAGCGGTCTGTTACCAATGCCCTTTCATTTACTACTGCCTGAATAGTATGTTCTTCCAAAAAAAACAAAAAAACACCAGCCCTGCTGCTTGCCTCCATAGACTTTTTTTTTTTTACCAGCAATAAGTCCTCGATTTTACAAAACACTAGATCCAGGGTCAAAAGTTACAAGATACAAGTCATACATTAATGGCCTGCAATGCTTACAACAACAAACATCCTCTATGGTCAAATAAGCTAAATGAAATCCCGTGAAGCATAATGTTTCTCATTGCCTACTTATATTTAAGATGTTACCACTTTTTTTGCGAAAAAAAACCCAAAAAAGAGAAGCAAATTGTGAATTGTGATCTCACTTAAACAAAACTATGTATTTCTCATGAGAAAAATTACTCCCAAGAGTGGGAGAAATATATGAAGCAGTAGGAGACGCAGTCAAGTAGAATATGTAAGTACGCGTGTTTGGACTATGAATAAAACATGGGGGACAGGTGGGAGGATTTATGCCGTCAAAATCTAGGAGAGTGGTGATAAATTCGCAGTGTGTAAAAACTATTTATTAGAGAAAATGTGTTTAGAACTGTGATTTGTACGAGGTATTTATGCATTACAAAATGGGCACAATCTTATCTATTGGCTACCACCTTCTGTATAAAGACCCTAAAAGATTAATGACCCTAGACAATTGGGGAGGTATTCTGAAAGAGGACACAGGACTTTATATTAAAATGTGCAAAGGATCCAAATTAGCCATTGGTTCTGCCGTAGGAGGATGAGTAAGAAGAAGGTTGTTGCCTTCTGGGAAGTCACTAGTCATGAAGCTTTTGTTAAAGCCTAATATTTAGATGGTTAAACATGGGCTGGATGCGGCTGGATACCTTAAAATATATTTTTTGTGTGTGGACCCTATACTGTGGTAAATACGTTCTATTGTATTACCTTGTGACATTAATGTCCGACCTGAGATTTTGCATGACATGCGACCCTCCTCATTAAAGAGGTTGGACAGCACTGCGTTAAATCCCAAATCTCTATGAACACACTCAACGCATTTGTGTGTCAAAGTCCATCAGAGAGTTCTAGCTACTACCTATCCATTTCATAGACAGTCTGTTAGACAGCCCATATAGTGATATAGATGAAGGAACGATTGAAAGAAACAAAGAGAAAACTGTTATGGTTTTGTGGCATACATTCAAATAGGTTTATCTACTGTATCAGATAATCACAGGGAGTAGTCTGTTATTACTCCCTTGAGTATAGTCAAAATCCTTACAGTAGACGCATAATCCTGCCAATGTACACGCAAATCTGAGACTTGGAGCGAGCAGCCGTAAGCTCGAGAATAAAGATGATTACCTTAAACTTCCAAAAGGACAATACAAGAAAGGAGATTCCAAACTTCTGATCATGTCAATACGATATCTGCTTTCACGCCAAAAAAGTTACAAGGCTGGCAATTTCTTGATATATGGATATATATTCTACGACCATGAGGGCAGAGATTAACAGGTCAAACACCAACACATTTTACACTATCCAGAATATCCGTTGATTATTAACAGTGCAAAATGTGCCAGGATTAGCCGGGCAAAACTCAGCACTTGTGGTCAGTGAATAAACATTAAAAGCATTTTCGTTGTGTTAGTGCACTTTTAATTTTTTGTGAAAATAAGTGGACATCGAAGAAGAGTTGGACAGGAAAGTCACCACGCTGACACTTTGGGCTAGAGTTTGAGAGTCCCGAAGTTTAAGCTATCACGATTGTTTAGAAAACCATTCTTACAGTCCAAGTCGCACAATTAATCGAGGTGTTGACTTTTATTTCGATGCTTTTTCAACATCATTTCCTCTAACACGTTCTCTTTTTCCAGCCTACATACCAAGTTTTAACTTTGCGTTTTTCCTAAAAGCCTCCCCCTTCCTGTGGTAGCATATGAATGGGCTTCTCCTGCATTGAATGTACATCGATGGAGATTGTCAGCATACAATACATTGTAAATCAACGTAATAAACACACATCCTTTTTTTATTGCAGAAAGGGCCGGCTAAATGGGGGAAGTTCTTTCATTGGACCCGCTTTCCGTAAAACGCTGGCTCTTAATTTTTAATTTAGTACTTTGCTCCATTTAAGGAGACATACTATAGTTTATTAGAAAAGTGAACTATGGGGCAAAGTTCTAAAAATGGAGCAGCTGCCACGGAATCCAATGGAATGTTCCCGTGTGTACACGACTTTTAGAATTTTACACGCTCATTTTGTTTTAGAGAGCGTAACGAATATGCATACAGACATGCCAAGCCATGAATGCATGTTAGTCAGATGGATAGTGTGGATGTGTGATACAGGATGGGGGGTTTAGATTCTATACAACTCGGTAATCATAGAAGGACTTCAGATGGGATTCCAGCATGACGTTGTCTGAGAACCTAATTTTACGTCCACTCTGGGCACTGAAGGAACCCGCTATCTGTCCAAAGGGAACGTGATGGAATGTCCTTTTTTATGTCAATGGCTTTTTCAGGTAATGTGAACACTGGTCATTTAAACAGTCTCACTTGAGCCTATTTTCTAATATATTTTTTTGTTTAATGGGAAGCCAGTGCAGAGTGTGGATTAAAGGTCTGATATGACACGAGCAAGTTCACGACACTTGTACTTGTTCATAACTTATTACACGTTGTAATAATACATACTTGCTAAGATCCTGGGATGCGGTGAACATAGAGCCAAAAGGGGGCAGAGTCACTAGGGTTGCCACCCAGTCGGTAAGCAATTGGCTTGAGGTCAGTGTTCAGTCTATGAAGGCAATAGCACAACCGGTATTTATTTATTTTTGGAAGACAAAGTGGCAACCCTACATGCCACCCTGTCACGAACCATTGCTTGCCTACACAACATTGAACTCTTGCCTCCTTGGCACAGGTTGACGCTATGTATGTAAAAGCTATGCAAAAGGGAATCTGCTGGTGCACAGTAATGCCAGGACTGTGGGAAGGCAACGTGTCTGGACAAGGAGACCAGTGGCTGTGGCAACGTTAGTGAAGGTCATTATATTGCCCAGTAGATGTTCACCATGAACAATGACTAAACAGGAGAGGACAGCAGAGGACAGTTTGAAACTCTAGTAGTAGACATAGTTACCAGTCTCTTACTCTCTGGAAGTAGAGTTACCACCGACCAGGCAAATTTTCTTGAAACCAATGTAATACCTATGGACCGTAGTGTATCTTCCACAAGGCAAACAAGGCACTCGCCTAGGGCGGCACTTTGCCAGAGGGCAGCACTTTGCCAGAGAATGTTAAATCACACTTCTGGTGCTTCAAACATTTTCACTCCCTCCCTCACCGTTCAGCAAGCTTTAGCTCCTTCCAATTAATTGGGGTGATGGTGGTATGTAATGGGGTGATGGGGCATGTCATGAGTGTGCAACGTGGGTGATGTGGCATGTTGTAGGTGTGCAACATGGGTGGGGGGGGGTGCCCGAATTTTGTCTGCCTAGGGCAGCACAAAACCAAGATACACCACTGCCTATGGAGACAATAGCAAATATGGTATATATATATATATATATATATATATATATATATATATATATATATATATATATATATATATTTTAGAACAGGTGGCAACATTATGTGGAAGATAGGATGCCACATTACAGTTCACGGGACGACCAGATCTCTTAAATCAAAGGGTATAGTAGACTACTGGACACAGACAGTAGTCTGGATTTCCAAAAACATTTCTGCAACTGTGCTGCTCCACACATATCCATGCCACACAGTTATTGTAACATCAATGATCCTCGGCTAAAGGCATTAAAATGCTGGCTGAGCATCACGGGAGTATTACTTTAATAACAGTTTACAAAAATATTTTTATTCCCGTAAACAAATTTATTAACGGCAAAACGGATTGGCAGATTTGCAGGGATTGTTTTCTCTAAAACACAATAAAAGCCATAAACTCTTTCATTAAGTCTGCCTCGCGCCCAATCGTCTCCCCCGACCATTCTAATAAAGCACGTCTACATTTCCACCCCCTTGCAACTAATCAGATTTCTTTTAAAGCTGGATGGCTATTCCGTTACGGTGGGAGACAGAAAATGAAAGCCTGTCTGAAGTTAATCACCCTCCGTTCCATCAGTGCCTTTCAGGTATTCATTTATCAATAATTAATATACAAAAGATGACTGATAATCCATTTCATCTTCAAAAGATCCAACTGCGACATTTAGTAATGAAGAAGAAGTGACTGCAAAGTCAAGTTAACACAAGTGACACACAAATAAGTCCTTTTAGCAAAACACAGAACAGCGAAATAGAAGATTAAACCCTCCCTGAACTCTTCCAAGCATGTCGAGTATTGACTTCCATGCTGCCAGGTAGCAAAGATGCTAATGGGCATGGAGCTGGCGAAGATGACTACATCGGAGACGAGAGGATCATCTTCTCTCCACTGATTGGTTGTGTGGTGTGGTCGCGCACACGTCAGTCACAGAGAGAGATTGTTGTCTGACCGTCTTCCTGCAGATACTGAGCTGTATTCTGATACACAGAAGACCCCTAGACTTTTTTACTTATGCAAAGATTAAGGAAGAATACGCAGGTAGCATAAAATAGTGGGGCTATCCGGAAGGGCGCCTACTATTTTTTATACATTACCCTCATAGAATGCAACAATACAGAGTTTAAATGCAATGCTGACATTGCACGGCACTGTGCATCGACAGAATTTATGCTGGGACTGTCCCGGTAAATTCTTCACTGTTGGCAACTATGCAATAAACAGTGGAATTTTAACTTTTTTTCCTTTAGTTCCATGGCTTACACAACTCTAGATTTTTTTTTAACCTTTGTTAAATAAACTTTTAAAATCTTATATTTTTAATCAAGGCAGTGTGCCAAATAACATAATGTATGTGCTGAAATATAAGAATCCGGATTATGTGTTTATGACATCACCTGTGACACAGTATGAGAATTACAGTTTATTTGCATATCAAGCCACAGGTGATGTCATAGCCACATGTAAAACACATTTTTCTCCTAATTTAGGCATTTATTTGCAGTTTCGCCAGCACAATGTATAGATCCTTTTCAATCGTTTCTTATGCTCTACATGCACAGTAAAAAATAATGTTTAGGTGATACAGTCCCTTTAAGGGTCTACTCAAGAAAGAGATAACTTGCCGGGGATTGAAACAGGAATTTCAAACGTAAACCCAAAGAAGTTGAGTTTGAAAAATGCTCTCACTCTTTGTAATTCCCTTCTCAGTTACGTGCAATGCTTTCTTTATTGAGTAGACCCTGTCGTTTCTTTCACAAATAACACAGACCAACATCGAAGCAGAGTGCAAGAGATACACCTGAACAAGGATGGATAGTCTTTATTTTACCAGGTCAGAGAGAGACCCTTCTATTTAACTGTATAAGCAGCTGGGGTCTAGTTAAGGACCCTTGTTTTCATCCCATGGAAAACTTTGGGTCTCTCTCTCTGAGAATGTACTTTTGATAGTACATACCAGTTTATCCTCATACTGTGGTCCCTAAGCTTATCATTTGTGCTTCTAGATTAGAAGAGTAATTGTCCTTTAATATTGTGTAACCATGTCGTTGTTCTTGCCCTCTTTGAAGTTGTTCTTCCAGGACATCTGGGTGCCCGGTGCGACCTTGTAGTGGTCCGTCCATTCTATATTACAGAGGAGATCAGGTCAACCTCCCCTTCAGATGCGGAGGATGTTGAAATAAGTTGAATGGTTCTTTCAACGAAGAAAGAAAAAAAAAAAAACTACACTAGCTACTATCCAAGATACAAAGGGTATTGTGCTCCTTAGAGGAACAAAGGACAAATATCTCTTATACTGAACTGAAAAACCTTCCATATTGAAGGAGTCCTTTTAACTTATCCCAGCACTGCTTGTATTATTGTGTGATGAATTTCCAACTAACTTTTTATTTACTATAGGGACAATAAAAAATGGAAGCCAATTAAGGGACCATGTTTTAAACCTGTCTGTGGTGTTTCCTGTTTGATATGCAAGCTAACAGGCATTTTTCTTTTGATTTTTCTAACACTAGGTATAGGTAATTTTTCTTATTTTTTTTTAATACTCTACATTCAAAGTTTAACCCATATTTAGGTGATGTAGTCCCTTTAAGATGATTCTACAAGGTGAAAAACACATCTGCCTTGCAATTGGTGGAACGTTCCGCTAGTTTTATGATTCCCTGTTGCACTCTGCGTAGTACGACCCTCTGTATACAAACGACAAATACATTAGTACAAACGACGCCTCCCAACATGTCCCACGTGCGGATTGAGGCGCAATTGGGCGTGGCTTGGGTAAGGTAGTGTCAGCGCTATTTTGCACACGCTGTATGTGTGATCAAGTCAGGACTGTGAGATGGCGGGCTAGAATTCCATAAAACGGGATAGTTGGGGTGTATGATACAACATGCAAACAGTAGTTTTGGGAGTTAAAGTTCTTAACGTGGCCCAGCCACCGTAGAAACCAATGGAATCTTCCTGGTGCTTGTGTAACTTTTAGAACCTTATACCAAGAAAAGGATCTTTATGATGCTTCTGGGAAACAAGTGGGTGAGGCGAACGGGGCGTTACCCTGCAGCATTGAGCACCAAGTTACCCAGTACAGGTACCAGGTACACACAATGCTGCCTGTGCACATTACAACACTAATGCCGGGTCAAACCCCAAATAATATTTTATACTCTATATAAAGAGTTGCAATGTATTATGCCACAGCATCACATATTAAGCGGTTACTTAATCCTATGACTGCCAGCGACCCGTGATGAGCAGATCACCAGAAAACAGGAAAGTAATGCAGAACAGGCGCCACGCGTCAAATGAAGGGTTAAGTGGAAAACGTGCGTCACCAGTCTACCAGGGAGTATCGAACTGCTTGTCAATCAACCCTCGCCTGTTTATAATAATGACAAACGCCCACTGAAACCTTAAACATTTAACAGGATAACTACTCCCTTGTGGATATAAACAGCTGCAATTCAGACAGCTCTGTGCTGTATAAAAGGACAGGCCGTGGATTCAAACAAAGCTTATTGAACATCCTCTAAGCGAAACCCAACTCTGTCAGATTGCAAGCAAATATATAAATTAAGAGAAACATGTGTTAACCCCTTGGCGACACAGGAGGTTCTACAAATGACCTGTGTCTTCCTTCAGTTGGTGACACTGCTCAAACAGTGTCGCTTTAATGCCTCGATGTTGAGGCATCCATCAACACAAAAATGTGGTACCCCAGGGCTCCGACATTGTGCCATTTTTGGATGGCAGCATGTGCCTGCAATATGGCGCTGCTTTGTAGACGGTAAGAGATTTGAAAGTGATCACCTCTGTTGCTATACTGCCCCTAGAGGCAGTCAATAACATTACGTATTAGAACGTTATAATGTCTTAACAGATTCATTCATTTCTTTGGCCAATATCACCAACTTCTGCATTATATTGTTGCATTTTTTTGAGTTCTTTTTAGTTCATTGCATATATATACACTGATCAGCCATACCATTAATACCATCTGCCTAATATTGTGTTGATCCCCTTCTGCCTCCAAAATAGCCCTGACCCATTGAGGCATGGACCTCTGAAGGTGTGATGTGGTATCTGGTACCAAGACGTTGGCAGCAGATCCTGTAAGTTGCATTGCATAGACCGGACTTGTTGGTCCAGCACATCCCACAGATTCATATAATAAGAGAAACATATGTTCAATATCTTGGTGTCTGCTTTTTATCACATCCCGTTGTGGATTGATAGGCAAATTAAACATTTTTCAATGGGAATTGTGAAATTTTACAAATCAAACCACAAGGCAATGTTATAAACCAGAGACTCATTTACAAACAAATTCTCTTAAGGTATTTATTTAAATGCAATTTCGCAAATACAATGTATAGATTTTTTTCTGGGTTGTGGAGGCAGTATTACAATCTATTCTACAAACAACAGAAAACCCCCCCCCCAAAAAAAAACCTCACTTTCCCACAACAATTTTTGATTCACAATGCTACCACCACCGTATAGCTTGGAGGAAAGACGTAACAGGGGGGAATATGATAGAAACATTTATATACATAAAGGGAATCAACACAGTAAAGGAAGAGAGAATATATAAAAGAAGAAAAACTACCACAACAAGAGGACATAGTCTAAAATTAGAGGGGCAACGATTTAAAAGTAATATCAGGACATATTACTTTACTGAGAGGGTAGTGGATGTATGGAATAGCCTTCCAGCAGAAGTGGTAGAGATTAATACAGTGAAGGAGTTTAAGCCTGCGTGGGATAGGTATAAGGCTATCCTAGATATAAGATAAGGCCAGGGAATAATGAAAGTATTACATTACTGAGAGCGTAGTGGATACATGGAATAGTCTTCCAGTAGAAGTGGTAGAGGTTAATACAGTGAAGGAGTTTAAGCATGCATGGGATAGGTATACGGCTATCCTAGATATAAGATAAGGCCAGGGACTAATGAAAGTATTACTTTACTGAGAGGGTAGTGGATGTATGGAATAGCCTTCCAGCGGAAGTGGTAGAGGTAAACACAGTGAAGGAGTTTAAGCATGTGTGGGATAGGCACAAGGCTATCCTAGATATAAGATAAGGCCAGGGACTAATGAAAGTATTACTTTACTGAGAGGGTAGTGGATGTATGGAATAGTCTTCCAGTAGAAGTGGTAGAGGTTAATACAGTGAAGGAGTTTAAGCATGCGTGGGATAGGTATAAGGCTATCCTAGATATAAGATAAGGCCAGGGACTAATGAAAGTATTACATTACTGAGAGGGTAGTGGATACATGGAATAGTCTTCCTGTAGAAGTGGTAGAGGGTAATACAGTGAAGGAGTTTAAGCATGTGTGGGATAGGCACAAGGCTATCCTAGATATAAGATAAGGCCAGGGACTAATGAAAGTATTACTTTACTGAGAGGGTAGTGGATGCATGGGATAGTCTTCCAGTAGAGGTGGTAGAGGTTAATACAGTGAAGGAGTTTAAGCATGCATGGGATAGGTATAAGGCTATCCTAGATATAAGATAAGGCCAGGGACTAATAAAAGTATTTAGAACATTGGGCAGACTGGATGGACTCAGGTCAGCAGTGATCACCTTTTGACCCTCATGTCCACTATATACTTGGACCCTTTGGAGCACTTTTTCTTCAAACTGGCCATGACTCCATAGACTTAACATTTCCTTCTGGCCTACTTTTTACCAGCTTGCCGGTAAAGCACAGAACGTGTACTGTTTGAATTGCAGCTGCTTGCATACATTTATTCTTCCTATAACCACTCAGGCAGCTGTTACTGGGATCTCATCGGCATGCGGTTGGCTGCTGGTGTTCTCCTTGTGGAGTAGATGAAGAACGCACATCATGTGGCAGGTTGTCCCTATCACATCTTCCCCACCGTAGCTTATGTTCTGATCATTTTGTATTCACTACATCCACAGCATCAGCAATGTTTAGAATGACAGAGCCCCTACAAAACAGGGCACAAGCATTTTTTTTTTGCCAACAGTCACAAATTTGCCAGGAAAGTCACGTATTTTAAGGACCTGTCTCGTTAAATCTTCCCCAACATCAATACTGCTGCACAATGTGCTTTGCACAAGTAGCGTTGCTTTTAAACTGTGTATGTCACGTGCAGAAATAAACAGCCTAAACACTGGGACATGTTTTCTTGGGAGCAGACTGTAGAAAGTTGGTAAGTATGTATGGATTCTTGACCTATCTTCAAGGTTCCATTCTCCTTTAAAACAGGGAACCGACAGACTGTGCACGACTTTGACGACTCGACCCCAGCGTTGACCTTCACCAAACAAACTCCATACGACTTTAGCGTACCTACACTAAACAGCTTGCAATCTGCCCTTGAGAAATTAGAAATGAACAATATCAAAGTTTACATTTTACATTTTCTATAATAACAAATAACTTACATTCATTAGTCACGAAAGATTATTTATCCGCCAGGGAATAATCGCAATCCAAATGCGTAATACGTACAGAAATGGCAAACAAAGTCTCGATGACCATTTTCAATCCCAACATACATATGTTAATAACACTTAGACATAACACCTGCCATTCCAATTTGTAAATCCCAGCAGGGTTAAGTATTTTGTATTGGGTTATTGGTACAGAATTCAAAGCAATCTGGCTTAATCAGTGTATAGCATTATGGTAATTAGCTGTCATTAACACTACTTTCTTACAACATATTTTAATTTTGATTTAACTAATCCATTAAACAGAAAATATGGCATTATTTAAAAACATATTAGCAACATGTCATTTCCACTGCATAAAATGTAAATATTAAAAATGTTGTCTTCCTTTACAGAGGGGAACAGCGAAAGATGAACACGTTGGAAATTAGTCCTAACATATTTCGTTAAATAACATTAATTTCATTTGAATAAAAAAAAAAGATAATTACTATCAAGATCTGAGAATCGCACTTAAATATATTTTAAGACAACGTCAAATTATTTAAAAATAAACATAAAACGCAATTTGGTGATAGAATAGGGAAATTATTCATTCGATTGTCTATCGCTAAAAAAGATGTTTTTTTTTTTAGGAATTAATTGTTTGCATTATTTTCACATGTCAGAACTGGGGAATAAAATTTCAAGAGTAATCACAGATCAGTAATCCCCAATTTTTCCCCAAATCTGTTTTTGACACAGTTTTACCGAACCTCAGGGGCAGGACAAATGTTTGGAGGTATTTTAGAATGCCCTTTTCCGTTATTATCTAGAGTCTCCTCATCGTTACCCCCATGCACAGAGTAAGAAAGACTGCTCATCCATCCCTGCACTACCTGACCTAGCAAGGGCCCTGACACTTGATAACTCAGAAGCTTGACAGGCTGGGGATTACCAAAAGAAATACAGGTCTCCTACTTCATTTCTAATAACCCAAGTCAATTTGCCTCCTATTATTGAAAACCATAGAAAGGTTTGAGTTTAAACGCTTTAAAAAGTACTAATAAAGATTATCCATCAATTTCTGTGGAGCTAATGAATGACAACTTAGATTATCAAACAGATATTCCTTTGGTACTACAGAGACTCCAGATAATAGTTTACTTGACCTGTGGGACAAACCTGTATTTCCCATGTTGGGTCCCAATACTGCCTACTTTTAGATGGGAAGCTCTTATTTCACATGACCACGCTCATTACTATAATAAGCCACACCCCCATCCCCCAACCGCAGGAGATCTCTGAACAAAGAAACTTGTCAGCTACGAGCAACACATTTTACTTCACGCTAGTTAACACGCAAAGCCCATTACATCATTAGGTTAAATGCGATAGCTTACTGTATGTTGTGGCAAGCATTGACTTCTCATGTTTATTTGAAACCTTATACTGTGCAAATTGTGCAGAAAATTCCAAGATGTAATTGTAATCATTGTTCAGTCTGATTTAAGATACACAAAAAAAACACCTGGAAGGGGTTTGTTCTGATTTGTTTATAAAACACAGATTTCTTTATATTTAAACTCCCACCCGGCAGTGGGTAACAACTATCGCTGCCACGGGGCCTAGAGAACAGAATGAGATTTAATAAAAAGCATGAAAAACAAACACAATAGAGGCACTAGATTCAGATTTTAACAAGTACAATATACATATCGCTTTCTGATAATATTCCGAAGCCTACCAAGACTAGTTGAACATATAATAGCCTAGATTTATAATGCTCACTACCGTGGAACACAGTTAAGGTCTATTGTGCGGTGCTACACTATTGTGCCCTCTTTCTTTTATCTCATGATTCAAGCAATGCACTACAGGAAGAAGCACAAGGTTTTTTTTTATATGTAATATATATATTTTGTATAACACTGCCTCACTGTTATTCAGTATTGAACAGGGAAAAGCCTGACACCCCACACAAATTATGGTTAAAGCACAAACCTCTGACAGCGAGCTGAATATAAAGAGCAGACAGGCTAACTATAAGCAAAAATACTTATTACAAATAGCAAAATGTACACAATAAATCAGTTTTATAAAAGTACAAGAACTGAAATTAAAGGAACTGTCATGTGTTAGCTGTTAATTATCCCATACAAAAAAAAAAATCATATTTAAAGAAGGTGAAATAAAATATATATGTAAAATAATTATTGAACTTGTTTATTGTCACCCTTTTTTTCCAATCAGGATATCAGTGATGTTTGACTACTGGAATGAATTGAAATAATTTCTGGTCGTTTAGAAGTCTTTTTTAATTAGATAAAAGTTGATCAAAAGATCTCCAGGAAAGTTGGGTACCTCTGAGAAGGAACAAGTCCCAGTAACTGTTCCATACATAAAGTTTTCCTAGCAGATTCTGTTCACTAACAATCAAGATTGGAAATAATTTCGACATCCAACCTTGAACAGACTCACACCCCCTCTGGACTGCTTCATCTCAACCCCCCGGCGCTTGCCCCCCCCCACTCTGATAAAATTACCAGGGATCCCAGGCCCCCCTAATATTAATGGGCCAGGGTCAAAAACAATATTCCTTAATATCCACAATGATAGGGGGGTATCATTAATAATGTATGTAACAAATGTTTTGCTTGTACAGATTGGGCGCATTTGAAAGGTCAAAAATATTGGAGTGGAACCAAAACCGCGGCATGAGCTGCAAGACTGAGCTTCAACCTCCCCTGTACATGTACCGGGTAGCTGGATCTAATGTCTTAATTCTTTATGCGTTACCAGACTTGTCTCCAGGCAGCAAGAATATATATACATTATTGTTCCTTTATCAGTTCCATTTCTTTTCGGGCACAATTTTAACTCTCCGCACTCTGTTGCTCCAGCGGTCAATGCGACGCATAATTTAGCAGATGATTTGCGAAGCTGACATGGCGTCTAATGGTTTGCAGATTGCCCCAATAAAAAATTCTAAAGTGATAACCTCGTGATCTTATCAACGATGGAGATGTAAATTACATTTCTGAATAGCAAAGTAACAAGGAGATAATGCAATCAGCTACAACATTGGTTCGACGATTCCCAAGGTCACTGGAAAGGAGCCGGCAGGGCCAAATAAATCCAGAGGGGGAAAGAGACAATGAGCTATAATGAAGGGTACATCATCTCTTTGTAAATATAATTACCCCAATTAAAAACAAACATTATTTGACCCATGTCACCCCACGGATACCTTAGAATTGATAGCAATTTCAGTGAAGAGGAGCTGCATTAAAGAGAATATACTTAAGACCAGTAACGTTCATCCTTTAGTGAAGTTATTTTTACTGAGCAGTAATGTTTCCATCTTTATCATTTTTTTTTAAATTGTAAAACATGCGCGTAGGGAATACACAGGACGATTCAATAATGTAGTGTACATGTGACCAAATAATTCACACTTTATACAGCTCTGGATTCTCTTTTTTTATTGTATATTCTGCAAGAGAGTTGTTTTGACCTATGCATGATATAATAAGTAAACCATGTAGTAAGCAAATACTTGACACTTGATAATACAGGTTTTAAAACAGAAAAGCTACATTCTCTGGTTTTAAAGTGCATCCAGGGGATGTTAGTATTACCCAATTTTAATGGTACTCATTTTATTGACCTCAAATAGATGAAGGGTTGAATTGAATCTAAAAAAAAAAAAAAAACATTTTGATCCTGGATGTGTAACTTCTTCAGGATGCACACACCCCAACTGTCCCACTTTGCGCAGGGGATGTTAGTATTACCCAATTTTAATGGTACTCATTTTATCGACCTCAAATAGATGAAGGGTTGAATTGACTCTAAAAAAAAAAAAAAAAACATTTTGATCCTGAATGTTGGGCAGTAGTAACTTCTTCAGGATGCACACACCCCAACTGTCCCACTTTGCGCAGGATAATGCAGCCGAGCTCCGCCTCCGTCCCACTTTTCGAGACAGAGGTAGAGTTTGGCGGGACAGCAAGATTCAATACGGTCGCAATCACATTCCCTGATATCTGAGACACCAGAGAATGCCTACCGACATGCACAGCAGTGCCGCTAGCTCCAGTGACAGCCCTTGTGCGCATGTGACAGACTCCCTATAAAAAAAAAAAAAAAAATTGTGTGCAGAATTTCAGTGGATTGTTTGTTTGTATGATGGTCAAATAAGGTACAATTGGAATAGGTAAACTGAACTGTAACATGAGACTATTTGTAGCTTTTATTCTTCTATATATATATATACATATGTGTATGTGTGTGTATATATGTGTGTGTGTGTGTATGTGTGTGTATATATGTGTGTGTGTGTGTGTGTGTGTTATGTATTTTGGTACTTAAAAAAAAAAAATTCAGGGAAAATCAGTTGGTGAGTGATCCAGTTGAATTAGCTTTTGAATGTGGCTTAACTAGTAGAAAAGCACTATATATATATATAAAAAATCTTTTTATTGCATTGATGTATGCACAGTTTTATTTACATAGTTTGATTCCACCTTTTGGCTATTTTGGGATGTGTTAAAATGTTGCTGCCTTACCTAACAGACTAATAATGTAGTTTGGTGTAAGCAGAATAATCTGATTTAAGCCAATATAAGCAGGTATTCCAAAACTGAGTTATCTAAGGTCACCAATCGAAAGGCTAACATGTTTGATTATTTTGCCTCAGTATGAAAAAAAAATAGCCTCTAAACCACCCTTCATTGCCATAATCACTTCTGTACGAAATCAAGATGGAGGACATGATCTAATGTTATTCGAGGTTACTTTGTAGTCAAAATAGTCAGACAAAATCCCTATATTTATATCCCCCCTACCTGCTCCCCCAGGGCATCAAAAATTAGTGTATTCAAACCAATAACACATTTTGTTAGAGTGATGAATAAAACCTGGTGTTGGGAAAAAAAATATGCTAATGGAGACTGGACTACCATCTTTTTTAGCGAGTGGGATGAATTATTTTGATGATCCGTCTGATATTCAGAGAAGCTTCATCAACTTTGTGTGATTAAGAGAGGCAACGGCTCTGATTGAAGAAGAAAGGGGGGGGGGGTATCGTCTTGCTAAATGTTTAGCAAACTTTTGAGATTTTCCATTGTGAAGTATTTTGTAGCAAGTTACAGGAATAACAGGTTTTCTTCATCGGGGAACGAATACATCAAACATAAACATGACGGGGGAATGAAAGGAACTCTAAATTCCGTTAGTTCTGTTGATGCCACGGGCATTTGGCAGGCTCTCTTCCTCCAGAGATCTCAATCTTGGGCATAAAATAAATTTCCGAAGTGCAGCAACTTCTTACCAAACAGTGTTCCTGTCATTAGGGAATGCTAAATCTCAATCTGCAGAGTGCGACCACAGTTATCTGCCTGGAGAACAATACAAAAGGAGCAAGGAAGAGACAGAACAGAAGGTGTAATTATTTTTCTTTCCTTCGATTTATTCGCCGCAGTGTGGTAGATACAGTATTACAGCTGTGTATTGCCATTTGTAACAAGATGATTCTAATTGGAGGGGGGTGGAATGTGATACAATTGTGTTTATAAATGTGTTTTTTCAAATATTAAGTTAAATTAGGGATGAGAAACAATTTAGCCATCGTGTTGTTTTGAAAAACATAACTGATGAGTTTTTAGTTATACTCCAGATAATAATATACCAGGAAACGAAAAAAAAAAAAGAGTACAAAAGATACTCAACTGAGAAACAGTAAAAAAAAAAAAAAATATATATATATATATATAACAAACTGTATTTACATAAATCAGTTTTTAACAGGATATTATTTTAAAATTAAGCAAGGTGTTGTACGTTTTTGGTGTGGAAGTAACCCTCTTGGAACAGCATCATGTATTTTTTTTTAACCACTTCTCTGGAAAGCTCCCCCCCCTACCTGAGCAGCATGTTCACTCTTACTCCCCCTCTACCTGAGCAGCATGATGACTCTTACCCCCCTCTACCTAAGCAGCATGCTCCCTCTACCTGAGCACCATGCTCATTTTTACTCCTCCCCTACCTGAGGAGCATGCTCACTCTTACTCCCCTTTAGCTGAGCAGCATACTCACTCTTACAAGCCCCCCCCCCCCCCCCCCCACATGAGCAGCATGCTCACTCTTACTCCCCCCTAGCTGAGCAGCATACTCACTCTTACTCCCCCCCGCCCCCACATGAGCAGCATGCTCTCTCTTACTACCCCCAATGATAATGGTTATTAGTTGTTTAGGGACACTGATGGAAGTGATAAACAGTCATGGCGCAAATATGGCACTTATAAAAAAGGTGTTCAAATAAAACAAACTTTTATTTAATTTTAAATACCTATTAAAACCTTTTTTTTGCACCTGGGGTGAATCCTACATATTGCTTCCAAGCCCAAGTGATTGGCTAAAACCAATGCTAAGAGTGATCAGCAACAAATGTGAATAAAGACATATGATCAATACACTGGGATTTATTCATGACAAAGAAACTGCAGAGAACTGACAAGGGAATTTCAAAATTAAGGCAGAGTAGCAGAATTGGAAAAATGTAGTTGCATAGGAGAATTTTTCCAACTTAGCTACTTATGTAAGTTGTGGGGTTGGGCCTCCATGGATCGGACTTGTTTGCCCAGCGCATCCCACAGATGCTCGACTGGATTGGGATCTGGGGAATCTGGAGGCCAAGTCAACACCTTGAACTCATTGTCGTGTTCCTCAAACCATTCCTGAACCATTTTAGCTTTGTGGCAGGGCACATTATCCTGCTGAAAGAGGCCAATGCCATCAGGAAATACCGTTTCCATGAAAGGGTGCACAAGGTCTGTAACAATCGTAGGTGGTACATGTCAAAGTAACATCCACATGAATGGCAGGACCCAAGATTTACCAGCAGAACATCACCCAAAGCATCACGCTGCCTCCGCCGGGTTGCCACTTGTCAGTGGGCATAATGTTATGGCTGATCAGTGTGTATATATATAATGTTATGACTGATCATTATATATATAATGTTATGGCTGATCAGTGTGTATATATGTAATGTTATGGCTGATCAGTGTGTATATATATAATGTTATGGCTGATCAGTGTATATATATATAATGTTATGGCTGATCAGTGTATATATATATAATGTTATGACTGATCGTTATATATATAATGTTATGGCTGATCGTTATATATATAGTGAGCTGCAGGGATATATAAGGTTCATTTAGCTGTATGGATTATGTTTTTTTATTTTGTCTGTATATTATTACAGGCTGTCAATTTAGCGTAGGGCTTCAGAAGGAAACCCGTTTGTTGCCTCAAACCGTTCCAATAAACGTCAAGTCAGTTTAATGCAAGTTCGCAGCTGCAGCCTCCTTGCGATTGTGCACATCTGTCCGAACGCGTCGGAGGCTGATTTATCCTGTGTAAGGACTTTAAACGAAGTGGAAGTTGCACAGTGAGGGTGATGACAAACATGTCGCAGGGCATAAATGCCAGCGATAGCTGTTGTATCTGTTGCAGCGGTGATAACATGGTGATAACATATTTAATGAGATAAGAAGAGAGGCGCCCAAAATAACACACTGCAGGGTCTGTTTGTCAGCTCGACTTGATGGAGTGTGTGAATCAGGATCAGACAGGCTCGCTGGGGATCTATTACACCTTCTATCACCAGGCACTAGAGCCAGAGAACTTGGTTAGAATATAGAATAGAGTTTAATACAATGTAATGATCTGTAGGTTTGGAAGATTATTACTCTATTACTTGATTTTTTTTTTCAACAATAGAGCATTGTACATACTGAATCTAAAATTGTAAAAACAAAAAGCTGTGCATAGTGTCTGCAGAACCGTAAGCAAATGCCTAACATTAAAAATGTGTCTGTTGATGACATCAGCTTGTGGCTGTATGTGTAAATGAACTGCATGTGTGATTTGCTTATCAAGTTCCAAGCTCATATTTAAAACACATTTTTCTCTTAATCTATGCATTTGCTTGCAATTGCACCTCTTGAGGTAACTCTTTAGGGACAAAATAGCTGTGCATGACTGGTTATTTGGTTCTGAACCTCTGTCCTGTGGTGTGTGTAAAGGCCATCTTGTACAGTGTGCATGTGTGTATAGGGAGGTCCATGTATAAGGTGGATGTATAACATGTATAGCTTGGAGGAAAGACGTAACAGGGGGGATATGATAGAAACATTTAAATACATAAAGGGAATCAACACAGTAAAGGAAGAGAGTATATTTAAAAGAAGAAAAACTACCACAACTAGAGGACATAGTCTTAAATTAGAGGGGCAACGATTTAAAAGTAATATCAGGAAGTATTACTTTACTGAGAGGGTAGTGGATGTATGGAATAGCCTGCCAGCAGAAGTGGTAGAGGTAAACACAGTCAAGGATTTTAAGCATGCGTGGGATAGACACAAGGCTATCCTAGCTATAAGACCGGGAAAGGGGGACTAATAAAAGTACTCAAAAAAAAAAAAAATTGGGCAGACTAGATGGACCGAATGGTTCTTATCTGCCGACACATTCTATGTTTCTATGTTTCTATGTAGAGGCAAATGGTGACCTTTTTGCATATGCCTACCCATAATCCCTTGCAGCAGTTGTGGGGATGTCAATGTGTGATTCTGTGTGGAAAGCAGGTCTCTTGACTTGTCTGGTTTTGTGTTCAGCAAAGCTTCTGCTTGCACTTTCTGCTAACACAAGGTATAGATTCTATTTAATATTTATGCTATCTGTACATTCACTATTTTCTAGGTGACATGGTTTCTTTAAGCAAAGTTTCACTCTACGAGCTACTCAGTGAGTGGGTGGGTAGATAGAAGCTGGTCTGTCCGGTTACAATCAAGTGCCAGTGAAGGCGTGAAAAATATTAAGCCTCATGTACTGTTACTGTTGCCACTTTCTGGCAAAAAAACAAAACAAAACACACACACACACACACACACACAAACATAGTGTAACGTTTTCCATTTTTTTTGGAGTCCGTTTAAGACCTTAACTTTTTTTTATACAATGTAAACAGAGGGTATGGGATTTAAATCCCCGGCCAATGCTTGACAGGGCCTTCTCTTACTCTGAGAGATGAATCTGCCCTCTCTGGCCAGATGACAAGCCCGTTGTGGATTGTACATCATCCTACCCCACCCTGTTTATCCGTTATGACAGCCCACTTTAGCTGCTGTGAGACCTCAAGCCTGGAGGCATACGTGACCTTCATAGAGACGTTCCAGGCTGTCACAGTCTCATCACTCTCTGTCTCTGTCGTTATCTGTCCTTCTCTTAGTTATTGTGTTCAATACTTGACTTGCGTTTGCATGGCCCCCTCCCTCCATGTCAATGAACAGTGTCATGTTCCATCAAAAACCTTTATTTTCACAGAGTGAAGTCATACATCCATTCTCATTGTATTCCACTTGTATTATTCTTATCTGCAGCTGGCATTTTTTATTGTCACAGACAGGCACTTTGTCACAGCGCATGGTATTGGCCAAAGTCAACCGGATGTCAAAACTCTACATATATCTGCTCTGATCATCGCTATGGTCAATCCAACCTTCCTTACGCACAAAACAATAAAGATGCTTGGATCTCCAAATCTGCTAGGTCAAAAAAGTATTCCCGTACACACCAGTGGCAACGTTTCAAGCTAGTAGCGTGAAAAAGGCCGCTAGCTCGAAACGTTGCCACTGGTGAGTACGGGAATAAGTATTTGACCTTGCAGATTTGGAGTGCTGACCATCTTTATTGTTTTATACTATTAGGGGACCCACCCGAGCACCAGCTTCTCCAGAATGCCTCTTATCCACTACTTCTGGTGTATACCTTCTTTGCACAGACAGAAATGTAACTTGCAATCTGTGATACGTATATAAAAGATGTGTAACAAACATAGTAACATAGTAATGTAGGTTAAAAAAAGACAAAAATCCATCAAGTTCAACCCTTCTGCCTATCATTCCGGTTTTTGATCCAAAAGAAGGCAAAAACCCCTATTTCAGAAGCTATTTTGAAATTTTGCTTCCTAGGGGGAAAAAATCCAGATATCTCCTTAGATCAAGAAACTCTATTATTAATGCTTATTCTATTATTAATAGCCCTGTATGTTCTGCAGACCTTTTTTGAAGGCATCTATTTTATTTGATAGCACCACCTCTCTTGGCAGTGAGTTCCATAACTTTATTGTATTTAACACAAAGAATCCCTTGGTGTTATGCACTTTCTACTTTACTCATTCAACAGAGTTAACTATACCTTATGCAGGTTCCTATAGGGCAAGTTTCTCCGGCTAGAGCAGAGTTGGCCCTGTATTATGCATTATTAAAAAGTGAGAGGTCATAAGGTCTTAGTCAGAGAAACGCATCAGGATTGCTGTTACACATTCGTGCCCAGAATATTACTGTTACATGTAAGGTTTTCTCAGGTGAGCTCAAGGTCACAATGGAGCTTGTGGATAAAATGAGGTTTCTGGGGCCAAACTGTGTAAACATGATAACTGCACCTAATGAGTGATGGATACTAATTTAGAAACATAGAATGTGTCACTGGCAGATAAGAACCATTTGGTCCATCTAGCCTGCCCAATTTTCTAAATACTTTCATTAGTCCCTGACCTTATCTTATATCTAAGATAGCCTTATACCTATCCCATGCATGCTTAAACTCCTTCACTGTGTTTACCTCTACCACTACAAGTGGAAGGTTATTCCACGCATCCACTACCCTCTCAGTAAAGTAATACTTTCATTAGTCCCTGGTCTTATCTTATATCTAGGATATCCTTGTGCCTATCCCATGCTTGCTAAAACTCCTTCACTGTATTAACCTCTACCACTTCTACTGGAAGACTATTCCATGCATCCACTACCCTATCAGTAAAGTAATACTTTCATTAGTCCCTGACCTTATCTTATATCTAGGATAACCGTATACCTATCCCATGCATGCTTAAACTCCTTCACTGTATTAACCTCTACCACTTCTACTGGAAGACTATTCCATGCATCCACTACCCTCTCAGTAATGTAATACTTTCATTAGTCCCTGGCCTTATCTTATATCTAGGATAGCCTTATACCTATCCCATGCATGCTTAAACTCCTTCACTGTATTAACCTCTACCACTTCTACTGGAAGACTATTCCATGCATCCACTACCCTCTCAGTAAAGTAATACTTTCATTAGCCCCTGGCCTTATCTTATATCTAGGATAGCCTTATACCTATCCCATGCATGCTTAAACTCCCTCACTGTATTAACCTCTACCACTTCTACTGAAAGACTATTCCATACATCCACTACCCTCTCAGTAATGTAATACTTTCATTAGTGACTGGCCTTGTCTTATATCTAGGATAGCCTTGTGCCTATCCCACACATGCTTAAACTCCTTCACTGTGTTTACCTCTACCACTTCCGCTGGAAGGCTATTCCATACATCCACTACCCCCTCAGTAAAGTAATACTATCATTAGTCCCTGGTCTTATCTTATATCTAGGATAGCCTTATACCTATCGACGCATGCTTAAACTCCTTCACTATATTAACCTCTACCACTTCTACTGGAAGACTATTCCATACATCCACTACCCTCTCAGTAATGTAATACTTTCATTAGTCCCTGGCGTTATCTTATATCTAGGATAGCCTTATACCTATCCCATGCATGCTTTAACTTCCTCACTGTGTTTACCTCTACCACTTTAGCTGGAAGACTGTTCCATGCATCCACTACCCTCTCAGTAAAGTAATATTCCCTCGTATTACCTTTAAAACTTTTGGTCCTCTAATTTAAGGTGATCCTCTTGTAGTGGTGGTTTTTCTCCATTTAAACATAGTCTATTTTATTTTTATTTCCCAAACACACAATCCATTTCTCTTTGCATCTCTTCGAGGACAAATTTAGAGAAACTTCACCATGACACAAAACATGGCTACTCACAATTACTATAAATTACCGACTAAGTGCTTCCAACGTAACCTGGACTTCAGTACTGGACACGAGCGCAAACCGTTGATTAGATACAAATGGGCAAACAAAGTTGGAGAAATGGAACAAGATTTTTTTTCTCTTTCTTCACCTAGAAAAAAAGTCTTTCATCTTTCCTCTTGTGTTCTCCGTCGAGTGGATTTCAAGCATTCGTATTTGATTTGCTGATATGTTGGGACATGCGCCTGGTAATTGGGCCTACATTACAGTACCTATGCTGAACTGCACTGTTTGCAATTGAAATCTAGGATTATAATCATTTTCGACCCCTTTTTCAGGAAAGAGCGGAACCAGTTCAAAGACAGTGAAATCCCATTTTTTCTTAAAAGTATACCTATCGATCATTTGAAAATGATGTGGTATCACTTTAATGAGAATAAAATGATGCCAGTACGCTTTGTGAGGCAGTTTGATAGCACGTGTATAGAACTCTTTATCGAAGCATAACACTGTATGTCTTTCTGTAATGCCTTAGCATACATATAAGAATGGATGTGTGCTTCTTTCCTCCACTAAAGTCTGATGCCACAAAAAAAAAACATGGTGGCATGCCTCCCAACACATGCTGGAGGTGACCTACACAGCATCTTCACCTCCAAGATCATCTGAGACCAGCCACCCCGGACAGCTGCTGCAACAATCGGTTTGCATAACCAAAGAATTTCCGCACAAACTGTCAGAAACCGTCTCGACCTGACTGCAGTACGTCGTAGCCGACTTGAGTGGGCAAAGGCTCACATTCAATGGCATCTGGCACTTTGGAGAGGTGTTCTCTTCATGGTTGAATCCAGGTTTTCACTGTACAGGGCAGATGGAAGACAGCGTGAATGGCGTTGTGTGGGTGAGCGGTTTGCTGATGTCAACGTTGTGGATCTAGTGGCCCATGGTGGCGGTGGGGTTATGGTATGGGCAGCCGTATGTTTTGGACAAGGAACACAGGGGAATTTTATTGATGGCATTTTGAATGCACAGAGATACGGTGACAAGATCCTGAGGCCAACTTTTGTGCCATTCATCCACGATCATCACCTCATCTTAGAGTGGTCTCTTATTGTGGCCAGCCTAAGGCACAACTTTGCAATAATCCTGCTGTCTAATCAGCATCTTGATATGCCCCACCTGTGAGATGGATGGATTATCTCAGCAAAGGAGAAGTGCTCACTAACACCGATTTACACAGATTTGTGAACAATATTTGAGAGAAATAGGCCTTTTGTGTACATAGAAAAAGTCTTAGATCTTTGAGTTCAGCTCATGAAAAATGGGGGCAAAAACAAAAGTGTTGCGTTTATAATTTTGTTCAGTGTACATCGACTATATCCCCTTTTTCTCATAATTAAATGTGTTAGCTTTTGTATAGCTATACATACACAAAAAAATCAAGCTCCACCCCCTACCTAACATTTGCAGATTCTGAGAGTACAGCTGTATGTTCAGCTTTTTTTTTTTAAACTCTGCTATCAATGATTGATATTTAAAGTTTACTGTTTAGTCAATAGAAATTACGTTATCTATACCTCTACATTTATTTCCTTTTTTTATGTTGTTGTTGAAGTACAAAAAATCAGATACCAAAGCTCCACAAACAAAATAAAAATTTAAATTTGGTTGTGAGAGTTTCTCGCTCAGTCATGAATATCTTGTGACTGTCATCGTGTATCTAAACAAGCCCGGCCACAAGTGATCTGAAAAGCAACCACCCAGGTGAAATAATTACAGAGGACTCAATATTACTCGGGGGAAAAGTACATCACAAAATCAAATTTCACGCCTAATGATTCTCTGTAGAGACTGTGGCCACGCTATCCGAGTCAAAAGATGGGAGCTTAAGGAGGGGAGTTGAGGTCAGTCCTCACAACTAGTTTTTGACAGATACCATCCTTTAAATATTGTGTTAACCACTGCCAGTTCCTCACACAGAAACCAGGACAAAACAAGGTCACAGGTTTATAGTAAAAAAACAAGGCGTGTTTTATTTAATGCTTCTGATTATCCAGATATGTTGCATCATGGGAAATATTCACAAAATGGAGCAAGAACATAAACACCTAATTTTATTTTCCCTTTTATATGCAATTAATTAATTCATATTTATATATATATATATATATATATATATATATATATATATAAAAAAAAACAGTGGCATATGATTTATATACGTGTTTGTTTTAAATGACCAGGTTATCTAGTTACATCTTATGTAAGTGGTGATGTCCCTTTAACCTTTCATGTACTCAGAAATTGGAGCAAGAGGCTCTACAAATCACCTTGCTACAATGACACCGTGTGGAGAGTTGAGTCTTTAAATGTCTTTTTTTTTCTGATTTTCTCTCTCGTTTTACTCTGTACTTTATCACCACTTTTCCTTCCTCTAGCTGTTCTCCGTCTTCCCATCTGTTAGGAAGAGAAGCACTAGGACAGCTTGGTAAGGTCAGGCAGGCATCTGTCCCGAGGCTGACTCTGTAATGCTGATTACATTTTTTTTTTCCTCTCTCCTTCCCCATGTAGTCTATTGGGATGACAAGAGAAAGGAAAGATGGCTCTCCTTGTCTCCAAGTCAGCCGGTATCCAGAATACTGAAGAACCTGCTGTGATACAGGTGAGTACATGCTTTAATAACACTTCCTTTCCTCTGACAAATGTCAGACGAGTCCAACATGTACTCGACACACACACTGTCTAGCAAGGTAATTCTGCAGAATTATATGCTCTATGTGTAAAAGCATAAAAGGAATTGGCTTGAAGTTATATGCTAATAGGCCAGTGTCAGGGGATTCATGATCCCCAAATGGCCAGTGTCTAAACCTCGTGTTTTGGGGATATAGGGCCCATGGCTCTCAGCCAGAGTTGGTTATAGACTGCTGCCGGTGACCTTTTGCCCCAAATTGTCTTCCCCCAGGGTGGTGGGATAGGCTGATCTTCCCAGACTGAAATCTGTTCCCATTTCTAGTTGTGCTTCTAATGTATCTGTCTATGGCTTACGATAAAAAGGACATATGTCAGAATGTCGCAAGCTTTTTATAATGGTTCAAAATCAGTGGTGGGATTCAGCCATATCGCACAACTTGCTTGCTAAAAAAAAAATCAAGTTCGCAGAACCAGGTTTAGGGTGAACCTGTTAAATCCACTTTGTGTCCCAGGACCCTCTGCCAGACGTTTGGCAGGTATGAACACTATAACTAAGACACACCACAACCCTCTGACACCTCCACAACGAAGTGTTCAGTACACCTTATCGGAAATATGTCTAAGATCTAATGCAACAACACAGTGACAGACAGAATTAGCCAATGAGGATCTGGCGTGCAGACATACAGGACACATACAGTGAAAATGTGTATGCAATAGGGGAGAACCAAAACCTGGCTGCCCTATTGATGGACTCTATTAGTATTGTATGAGAAGAGATCCATTGGAAGTTCTAAAAATTTCTTTCTGAGCACTAAACCTTAAAACACCATTCCTACCTCTGTCTCCATCTAAGGTCCAACCTCGCCTTCAAAATGCATGAAGCCAAACGTCTCCCTGGGGTGACTTACTAAATACTATGAGGCCTCACAAAGGCCAGGAACTGGTGCACAGCAGAACCAGGCGCATCACAGTTAATAGAGCCCTTCATAGACTTAGTCGTCCTTTAGACAGTCCACTGCTCTGCTCTGAAGTCCTCAGAGAAGGTGGGTTAAAATGTCACTCTTGCTTTGGTTCATATACACTAATGACTGTTACAATTTAATGGGATTTAATTGACTTGTTAATGGACATCCGATGAAGGTCACTCGTGCTGGATCAAGTTCATTAACCTGCTATCAATTTCAGCGAGTGGGTTTTAAATATTTATATTAGCGTGTGACTTCCTACATGCTCTGCCAGCATTTAAATAAAAAGATCCATGGGTAATTACATTTTGGCATGTCACAAATTGTACAAAGCAAGGAAGCTAAACCTCCTTTTGGACCGTCTAGAGATGTTTTAGAGCACAGGGCCCTCTGAATTGCATAGTAGATGCAACGTACATTTAGGGCTGTACTCATCAAAGAGGCAATTGCAGGGAATTGAGAAAAACATTGCAAACTTAAGGCCAAAAGTACCTAAAACACAGTGGGGGAAAGAGTAAAATGGCATTGTTAATTACAGCACTGACAGGAATATCTCAGAACTGTCCAGATGCAGCAAGTGTAATACCCATGGTATTTCATGATAGACACTCTGTCCTGTATCACAGTCATAGTTAGCCACACTGTCCAGTATCACAGTCATAGTTAGCCACACTGTCCAGTATCACAGTCATAGTTAGCAACACTGTCCTGTATCACAGTCATAGTTAGCCACACTGTCCAGTATCACAGTCATAGTTAGCCACACTGTCCAGTATCACAGTCATAGTTTGCCACACTATCCAATATCACAGCCATAGTTTGGCACACTGTCCAGTATCACAGTCATAGTTAGTCACACTGTCCAGTATCACAGTCATAGTTAGCCACACTGTCCAGTATCACAGTCATAGTTAGCCACACTGTCCAGTATCACAGTCATAGTTAGCCACTCTGTCCAGTATCACAGCTATAGTTTGCCACACTATCCAGTATCACAGCCATAGTTTGGCACACTGTCCAGTATCACAGCCATAGTTTGCCACACTGTCCAGTATCACAGCTATAGTTTGCCACACTGTCCAGTATCACAGTCATAGTTTGCCACACTGTCCAGTATCACAGCTATAGTTTGCCACACTATCCAGTATCACAGCCATAGTTTGGCACACTGTCCAGTATCACAGCCATAGTTTGCCACACTGTCCAGTATCACAGCTATAGTTTGCCACACTGTCCAGTATCACAGTCATAGTTTGCCACACTGTCCAGTATCACAGCTATAGTTTGCCACACTATCCAGTATCACAGCTATAGTGTGTCACACTGTTCAGTATCACAGCCATAGTTTGGCACAATGTCCAGTATCACAGCCATGGTTTGCCACAATGTCCAGTATCACAGTCATAGTTTGGCACAATGTCCAGTATCACAGCCATAGTTAGACACAATGTCCAGTATCACAGCCATAGTTTGGCACAATGTCCAGTATCACAGTCATAGTTTGGCACAATGTCCAGTATCACAGCCATAGTTTGGCACAATGTCCAGTATCACAGCCATAGTTTGGCACAATGTCCAGTATCACAGTCATAGTTAGCCACAATGTCCAGTATCACAGCCATAGTGTGCCACACTGTCCAGTATCACAGCCTTAGTTAGCCACATTTTCCAGCATCAAAGCCATAGTTAGACACACCATCCAGTATCAAAGCCATAGTTAGACACACCATCCAGTACCAAAGCCATGGTTAGACACACCATCCAGTATTAAAGCCATAGTTAGACACACCATCCAGTATTAAAGCCATGGTTAGACACACCATCCAGTATCAAAGCCATAGTTAGACACACCATCCAGTATAAAAGCCATAGTTAGACCCACCATCCAGTATCAAAGCCATAGTTAGACCCACCATCCAGTATCAAAGCCATAGTTAGACCCACCATCCAGTATCAAAGCCATAGTTAGACACACCATCCAGTATCAAAGCCATAGGTAGACACACCATCCAGTATCAAAGCCATAGTTAGACCCACCATCCAGTATCAAAGCCATAGTTAGACCCAACATCCAGTATCAAAGCCATAGTTAGACACACCATCCAGTATCAAAGCCATAGTTAGACCCACCATCCAGTATCAAAGCCATAGTTAGACCCACCATCCAGTATCAAAGCCAAAGTTAGACACACCATCCAGTATCAAAGCCATAGTTAGACACACCATCCAGTATCAAAGCCATAGTTAGACTCACCATCCAGTATCAAAGCCATAGTTAGACCCACCATCCAGTATTAAAGCCATAGTTAGACCCACCATCCAGTATCAAAGCCATAGTTAAACAGTAAAAAAATGTAAAAATAGTGAGAGTTAACGTATTCACGCTAGACATTTTATAAAAGCTTGGTTTTAATGCATGTTTTCTATTATTTTATTGGGGGAGGTTCTGTTAGCAGCCATTGCATGGACTATATTCATCCATCCTTATCGTTGGCTATATCATATCAGATTGACAATTCAGTAAAGGCATCAGCTCAGATTACAGCATCTGTTTAATGATTCACCATTTAATCATAGGCGTGGTGAGTGGTGATCAACAGGATAGACCCAATTGTTTTGAAGGCAATCAAGGCCCAATTATCCCATGGTAAAGGTCCAGCTCTTCAGCTACTTGTCTGGATGACGTAAACCCCATTACTATGGATATCATTAACAAGAGCAGCCCAATTTGGCATGGTTGCCAAACATGAGGAATTAATACAAAACTTTAAAAGGAAATGGAAACCCTGTGGTTGACGCAAGAGCTATTACAATGTCCAACATTTTATGTCCCGATCTGTTCCTAATGAATGATTTTTTAGGGGCAAACCAGCCACATGTTTACTCTGAAAACAACTAAGCTTTTCCTTGATTTATTTTTTTTATTTATTTTTTTTAATTATTTTTACAGAAGGCCATATTCCCCAGTATGCAGATTATTGTACCCATATTTTTTTGGAGACGCAAAATACATAAGTGCTTAGAAATAGTTCTGCCCACATTGAATTAAGCTCCACCCACGTAATATCTGAAACCACCTTGTGTAGAATAGGACCACACCAACGGTATTTAAGGTTCTTCCTAGGTCCAAAGACCAAATCCTGAATGAGGGCTCAAGTTTGGATGGGCCTGTGCGACAAACGCGGCAATGGGCTTTGACCATAACTACAAATGTATTTCCATTAACTCTCCTCCTTCCTAAATATCGAACTGATCAGAGACATAAAACCTGTACACGTTCACGTGTCTTACAGTTGAACACTCTATTTCAATACTGGTCAATAATGTGGCTTTGTTGAATAACTTAGTTCCCACAAACCTCAAGGCCAATTTAAGTAAATGATAAAGCATTACCTGCATTCCGACTTATGAATTATTTAGCGAGCGTTATCTTAATATGCTTACCGAAGGTGGCTAATTACATTAGACGTCATCCATGTTTCAGGAAACGAAGCACGAGTCCCATGTCTTCCCATAACCACATTAGAAGACTCAAACGCGTCAGACGGTTGGGCAAGGTTCCAAAAGACCAGAGAAAAGATGACCCAAGTGCAAGGAAACCCACACAATCTGTGTGCAAGGAAAAACTTATACAAACTGTTCAATTCATTGATGAGAAATACATTTAGTCATTTCGTACAAGTACGTCAAAAGGGATTCCTGGAATTCTAATTTTGACTACAATAAGTCTCAGGCAGAAATTGACTTCCGATTTGATTCCATTTCTTAGATGTCTATTTCCATCCATATATTTGTTATCAGGAGTTTTTTTTTTTTTTTAAAGGTTTATTGTTCTAGCTTGTTGACCAACTGACATCATCCATTCTGTTTCCCTCTGACAGGATTGTATATTTCTCTCTGGCTTTTTTTTTTTTTTTCATTTGTTGGATGGTTCCATTAAAATATGATGCACAGCTCTGCTCTTTGATGACAGGGGAAGATCACAAGAGAGACAGAGCTTCAGAGTGATGCCACTAGAGTGTCTGCTATCATAAAGTTTCCCTCGCATCCATCTATCATTTATAGCAGTTAGTCTATTGCAGATGCCAAGATGACAGGAAGAAGGAAAAAAAAAAAAAATACAGAAAATGGTTCAAAGTGGAGCGTCCGAGACACTGTAATGCTGATGGACCAGACCATTGTGGATACATATAGATTGATATTGCACACCATCATATGATTCAATTCTATTTTTACTGCTCTTAAAGGGACTGTCTGGTGCCCAAAATTATTCTTCCAAATATTAATGCTTATTAATGTGATTTCAAAGTACTTTAAAATGCATGTCTTAGATTTTGCATTGCATAAAATATAAAATACTTACACCTAGAAGAAATTGTGAAATTACAGCAGTTTGCAAGAAACAAGGACTGCCCACACTAGATGTGCAAAAGTCATTTCCTTTTTTTTTTTTGCTGCAGGAACTAATGAGAATAATTCCATTCAAACGAATGGAATATCCTGTCTCTCTAGTGATGTCATCAGACAACGTGTTGCACTGTTAAGAGATCCTACTGTGTACAAGAGCAAGGTCACTCATAGGCCACTCAATAGACTCAATTTGAGAAGGACAGGAGTAATACAGCGCAAAGAGAGCTCACTAAGGATCTGAACCAAGATTCCAAACATGTCCACCGCTTGGTAGTGTAATACAGTGCAAAGACAGCTCACTAAGGATCTGACCCAAGATTCCAAACATGTCCACCGCTTGGTAGTGTAATACAGCGCAAAGAGAGCTCACTAAGGATCTGACCCAAGATTCCAAACATGTCCACCGCTTGGTAGTGTAATACAGCGCAAAGAGAGCTCACTAAGGATCTGACCCAAGATTCCAAACATGTCCACCGCTTGGTAGTGTAATACAGCGCAAAGAGAGCTCACTAAGGATCTGACCCAAGATTCCAAACATGTCCACCGCTTGGTAGTGTAATACAGCGCAAAGAGAGCTCACTAAGGATCCGACCCAAGATTCCAAACATGTCCACCGCTTGGTAGTGTAATACAGCGCAAAGAGAGCTCACTAAGGATCCGACCCAAGATTCCAAACATGTCCACCGCTTGGTAGTGTAATACAGCGCAAAGAGAGCTCACTAAGGATCTGACCCAAGATTCCAAACATGTCCACCGCTTGGTAGTGTAATACAGCGCAAAGAGAGCTCACTAAGGTGCTTTTATTTGTAGTCTTTCATTATAACATTTTTATTCAAAACGTCTGATCATCTTTCTGTTACACATCAGTTCATTTTTGCTGAAAGTCATCTTTAAAGCGATCAGAAGAAAATCCCACTGCTATACATTGCGATGACTATGCCCCCAACCCGTAGCATTATCACATTGTATTAAGGACTAAAATGTTTGTTTCCAAGCACAGAAAAAAAATAAAAAAATAAATAAATCCAAACACAAGGACAACAAACAAAAACAGAAGAAACACAGAAAAGCAGAGAGAGTAAAATCCGTCTGAAGTGCGTGTGTGGCACTGAAAAGCAGCTTTTAGTCTAAAAGAAACCGGAAAAAAGGATATCTAACTCAAAGCAACAGTAATAGCTTAACAAGCTGATGAGTCTGCCTTTGTGATATGACTGCACTCAAGAGATGTCTGTGGTGTGAGTCCCAAGGGAGCAAGAGAAAGAGAGCAGATCTTGCCATATGGAACGGAGAGCTGAGCTGTTTGTGTGTGTAGGTGTTTGAATGGGTTTTTACTATTCCAGGGATCCAGAGAGATCTGTGTCTCTGCTGCACGGGGAATGTATATTAGACAGAAATAAATCATGCATTTTCTTATTCTATTTTTTTTTTCACTTTAGCATCATACAAGAATGTAGTATAGTCTGTGCAACAAGATAATGTGTTTGTTTTCCCTTTTTCTCTTTTCAGGAGACTCTAATCTACATTTAAGGTTGTGAATGTAAAGAATAAGTATGAGCCTGTGCATGTCCCTATGACATCATCTTGTGGCTTGCTATACAAATGAACGACTTTTCAGTGGGATATGTGTAACTTGCATATGATGCCGGTACTGATGTCAAAAACAGGCGTTAAGAGACAGATATAAAAGACATTTTTTTTCTCCCTATTTATGAATTTTCTTCCAATTCTGCATCCGCAAGGAATAGATCGGAAAGAAAAAGGTGCACAGTGCTTAATGAAGTAAAAGTGTTCTAGAGAGGTGATATAAAGCAGAATGTATTTTGGATGTTTTTCCTCCCTTTACTTGTATTTGTATATATATAATTTGTATCTTTTGCTTTATATGTAATTATCTCTACCATTGTGTTTTACGTCCCTGTGATACCTTTAATTTAAAAGGACCTTTTATATGCCAATATTACATTTTCCTGGTTTTTTTTTTATGTGTTTAGTCTATGTATTATTATTATCATTTTTCCTATAATAAATGTATACTTTTATAACATAAAATTGATTCTCTGGAGTTTATTTTAGCGCTGTCTTTTCTGTTTTAACACAAGGAAGAGATCGTTAATGGGTACGCTCAGCTAATGGAAATGCCTTACAATATAGAAAATGCTAATATATACTAATATACACTGATCTGCCATAACATTATGACCATTGACAGGTGGCAAGCCAGCAGAGGCAGTGTGATGCTTTGGGTAATGTTATGCTGGGAAACCTTGGGTCCTGCCATTCATGTGGATGTTACTTTTACACGTACCACCTACCTAAGCATTGTTACAGACCATGTACACCCTTTCATGGAAACTGTATTCCCTGATGGCATTGGCCTCTTTAAGCAGGATAATGCTCCCTGCCACAAAGGAATGGTTTAAGGAACACAACAACGACTTCAAGGTGTTGACTTGGTCTCCAAATTCCCCAGATCTCAATCCAATCGATCATCTGTAGTATGTGCTGAACAAACAATTCTGATCCATGGAGGCCCCACCTCGCAACTCACAGGACTTATAGGATCTGCTGCTAATGTCTTGGTGCCATTTACCCCAGCACACCTTCAGAGGTCTAGTGGAGTCAATGCCTCGACGGGTCAGGGCAGTTTTGGCGTCAAAAGGGGAGCTATACAATATGCGGTAGGTGGTCACAATGTTATGGCTAATTGGTGGATATTTCTGAACTGTATAAATGTTACTTTTTAAAAATGCACAACTAGGATCTGATCCTGGCAGAAATGATTAAATATCATGTGCACCTTTATTGTTGTTCTATTGGGGTCTCATTTAGGCCGGCACATTGCCTGCACTTACTCCTGAGTGCCTATCAGATCTGCTGGGCAGTGAGTTATACCATTTACAGGACACGTACAGGGGAGAGAGACAGTGTGAGCAGGAGGCAAGGCAGGGAGGGGAGTTCATCCACTTGGCAGAGCATCAGGCTGCTGTGAGTCCTGGAGGTGCCTGGTTGGGATTTCCAGAATGTGACCTTTTCAGACAGGGGCTGTTAATCCTGCACATGACTTAAGCAGGGGCAGGCCCTGGAAGGAAGGTTTGTATTTCTGGTTTAGTTTATGGGATGTCAGTAGACACGTATTTACCATGTTAGCAGGGTCGGGGTAGTTCTATCCTCCCTTTAAGCTTTATTATATCTGTGTTACATTGCAAGTATGGTTATCATTCACCTGGTATTATTATATGTGTGCTCTGTACAGACTCCTGTGTAATATATGTATGCACACACTGCAAGTATAGTTATCATTCACCTGGTATTATTATATGTCTGCTCTGTACAGACTCCTGTGTAATATATGTATGCACAAACTGCAAGTATAGTTATCATTCACCTGGTATTATTATATGTCTGCTCTGTACAGGCTCCTGTGCAAAATATGTATGCACACACTGCAAGTATAGTTATCATTCCCCTGGTATTATTATATGTGTGCTCTGTACAGACTCCTGTGTAATATATGTATGCACACACTGCAGGTAGAGTTATCATTCACCTGGTATTATTATATGTCTGCTCTGTACAGGCTCCTGTGTAATATATGTATGCACACACTGCAAGTATAGTTATCATTCACCTGGTATTATTATATGTCTGCTCTGTACAGACTCCTGTGTAATATATGTATGCACACACTGCAAGTATAGTTATCATTCATCCGGGTATTATTATATGTCTGCTCTGTAAAGACTCCTGTGTAATATATGTATGCACTCACTGCAAGTATAGTTATCATTCACCTGGTATTATTATATGTCTGCTCTGTATAGACTCCTGTGTAATATATGTATGCACACACTGCAAGTATAGTTATCATTCACCTGGTATTATTATATGTCTGCTCTGTACAGACTCCTGTGTAATATATGTATGGACACATTGCAAGTATAGTTATCATTCACCAGGTATTATTATATGTGTGCTCTGTACAGGCTCCTGTGTAATGTATGTTTGTACACATTACAAGTATAGTTATCATTCACCTGGTATTATTATATGTCTGCTCTGTACAGACTCCTGTGTAATATATGTATGCACACACTACTGGTATAGTTATCATTCACCTGGTATTATTATATGTCTGCTCTGTACAGACTGCTGTGTAATATATGTATGCACATACTGCAAGTATAGTTATCATTCACCTGGTATTATTATATGTGTGCTCTGTACAGACTCCTGTGTAATGTATGTATGCACACATTGCAAGTATAGTCATCATTCACCTGGTATTATTATATGTCTGCTCTGTACAGACTCCTGTGTAATATATGTATGCACACATTGCAAGTATAGTTATCATTCACCCGGTATTATTATATGTGTGCTCTGTATAGACTCCTGTGTAATGTATGTATGCACACATTGCAAGTATAGTCATCATTCACCTGGTATTATTATATGTCTGCTCTGTACAGACTCCTGTGTAATATATGTATGCACACATTGCAAGTATAGTCATCATTCACCTGGTATTATTATATGTCTGCTCTGTACAGACTCCTGTGTAATATATGTATGCACACATTGCAAGTATAGTCATCATTCACCTGGTATTATTATATGTCTGCTCTATACAGACTCCTGTGTAATATATGTATGCACACATTGCAAGTATAGTTATCATTCACCTGGTATTATTATATGTCTGCTCTGTACAGACTCCTGTGTAATATATGTATGCACACACTGCAAGTATAGTTATCATTCACCTGGTATTATTATATGTGTGCTCTGTACAGACTCCTGTGTAATATATGTATGCACACATTGCAAGTATAGTTATCATTCACCTGGTATTATTATATGTGTGCTCTGTACAGACTGCTGTGTAATATATGTATGCACACATTGCAAGTATAGTTATCATTCACCTGGTATTATTATATGTCTGCTCTGTACAGACTCCTGTGTAATATATGTATGCACACACTGCAAGTATAGTTATCATTCACCCGGTATTATTATATGTGTGCTCTGTATAGACTCCTGTGTAATATATGTATGCACACATTGCAAGTATAGTTATCATTCACCTGGTATTATTATATGTCTGCTCTGTACAGACTCCTGTGTAATATATGTATGCACACACTGCAAGTATAGTTATCATTCACCCGGTATTATTATATGTGTGCTCTGTATAGACTCCTGTGTAATATATGTATGCACACATTGCAAGTATAGTTATCATTCACCTGGTATTATTATATGTCTGCTCTGTACAGACTCCTGTGTAATATATGTATGCACACACTGCAAGTATAGTTATCATTCACCCGGTATTATTATATGTGTGCTCTGTATAGACTCCTGTGTAATATATGTATGCACACATTGCAAGTATAGTTATCATTCACCTGGTATTATTATATGTCTGCTCTGTACAGACTCCTGTGTAATATATTAATGCACACATTGCAAGTATAGTTATCATTCACCCGGTATTATTATATGTGTGCTCTGTACAGACTCCTGTGTAATATATGTATGCACACACTGCAAGTATAGTTATCATTCACCCGGTATTATTATATGTGTGCTCTGTACAGACTCCTGTGTAATGTATGTATGCACACACTGCAAGTATAGTTATCATTCACCTGGTATTATTATATGTGTGCTCTGTACAGACTCCTGTGTAATATATGTATGCACACACTGCAAGTATAGTTATCATTCACCTGGTATTATTATATGTGTGCTCTGTACAGACTCCTGTGTAATATATGTATGCACACATTGCAAGTATAGTTATCATTCACCTGGTATTATTATATGTCTGCTCTGTACAGACTCCTGTGTAATATATTAATGCACACATTGCAAGTATAGTTATCATTCACCCGGTATTATTATATGTGTGCTCTGTACAGACTCCTGTGTAATATATGTATGCACACACTGCAAGTATAGTTAGCATTCACCTGGTATTAGTATATGTCTGCTCTGTACAGACTCCTGTGTAATGTATGTATGCACACACTGCAAGTATAGTTATCATTCACCTGGTATTATTATATGTGTGCTCTGTACAGACTCCTGTGTAATATATGTATGCACACACTACTGGTATAGTTATCATTCACCTGGTATTATTATATGTCTGCTCTGTACAGACTCCTGTGTAATATATGTAGCACACATTGCAAGTATAGTTATCATTCACCTGGTATTATTATATGTCTGCTTTGTACAGGCTCCTGTGTAATATATGTATGCACACACTGCAAGTATAGTTATCATTCACCTGGTATTATTATATGTGTGCTCTGTACAGACTCCTGTGTAATATATGTATGCACACACTACTGGTATAGTTATCATTCACCTGGTATTATTATATGTCTGCTCTGTACAGACTCCTGTGTAATATATGTAGCACACATTGCAAGTATAGTTATCATTCACCTGGTATTATTATATGTCTGCTCTGTACAGGCTCCTGTGTAATATATGTATGCACACACTGCAAGTATAGTTATCATTCACCTGGTATTATTATATGTGTGCTCTGTACAGACTCCTGTGTAATATATGTATGCACACACTACTGGTATAGTTATCATTCACCTGGTATTATTATATGTCTGCTCTGTACAGACTCCTGTGTAATATATGTATGCACACACTGCAGGTAGAGTTATCATTCACCTGGTATTATTATATGTGTGCTCTGTACAGACTCCTGTGTAATGTATGTATGCACACATTGCAAGTATAGTTATCATTCACCTGGTATTATTATATGTCTGCTCTGTACAGGCTCCTGTGTAATATATGTATGCACACACTGCAAGTATAGTTATCATTCACCTGGTATTATTATATGTGTGCTCTGTACAGACTCCTGTGTAATATATGTATGCACACACTACTGGTATAGTTATCATTCACCTGGTATTATTATATGTCTGCTCTGTACAGACTCCTGTGTAATATATGTAGCACACATTGCAAGTATAGTTATCATTCACCTGGTATTATTATATGTCTGCTCTGTACAGGCTCCTGTGTAATATATGTATGCACACACTGCAAGTATAGTTATCATTCACCTGGTATTATTATATGTGTGCTCTGTACAGACTCCTGTGTAATATATGTATGCACACACTACTGGTATAGTTATCATTCACCTGGTATTATTATATGTCTGCTCTGTACAGACTCCTGTGTAATATATGTATGCACACACTGCAGGTAGAGTTATCATTCACCTGGTATTATTATATGTCTGCTCTGTACAGACTCCTGTGTAATATATGTTTGCACACATTGCAAGTACAGTTATCATTCACCTGGTATTATTATATGTCTGCTCTGTACAGACTCCTGTGTAATATATGTATGCACACACTGCAAGTATAGTTATCATTCACCTGGTATTATTATATGTGTGCTCTGTACAGACTCCTGTGTAATGTATGTATGCACACATTGCAAGTATAGTTATCATTCACCTGGTATTATTATATGTCTGCTCTGCACAGACTCCTATGTAATATATGTATGTACACACTGCAAGTATAGTTATCATTCACCTGGTATTATTATATGTCTGCTCTGTACAGACTCCTGTGTAATGTATGTATGCACACACATTGCAAGTATGGTTATCATTCACCTGGTATTATTATATGTCTGCTCTGTACAGACTCCTGTGTAATATATGTATGCACACATTGCAAGTATAGTTATCATTCACCTGGTATTATTATATGTCTGCTCTGTACAGACTCCTGTGTAATGTATGTATGCACACACTGCAAGTATAGTTATCATTCACCTGGTATTATTATATGTGTGCTCTGTATAGACTCCTGTGTAATATATGTATGCACACATTGCAAGTATAGTTATCATTCACCTGGTATTATTATATGTCTGCTCTGTACAGACTCCTGTGTAATATATGTATGCACACATTGCAAGTATAGTTATCATTCACCTGGTATTATTATATGTCTGCTCTGTACAGACTCCTGTGTAATATATGTATGCACACATTACAAGTATAGTTATCATTCACCTGGTATTATTATATGTCTGCTCTGTACAGACTCCTGTGTAATGTATGTATGCACACATAAGTGTGGGGACATTCAGTATTACTTGTGAACGAGATATTAATAAGTAATTTAAACATATTTAAGTGGCGGTTATTACTTAACTTTAATATGTAGTTGTTTCTTTTCATGTTGACATGGTTCTGTATTCCTTTGGACTGCCTATAACCCACATGTGTGCATGAATGTGGAAACTAAACCATCTTCAATGATAGCCTGTTTGTTGCATAAAAAAAAACGTTTTTTTTCCTCTAAAAATGTCTGTGGTGTCTCCTATTCTTGACATACCTTCTGAATCTTTTGTAGTTGTGGATTCAGATATTGCCACACGAGGCAACATGATCAAGTTCCCATCCCGGTCCTTCAATAACATTTCTACCTGACTCGATCCTTTCTTTGTTTCTTCCATCTAATTTCTGACGGCCATTTTTCTTTTTGTGTGTGTGCGTGTGTGTAAAATATCTTTAAAAAACCATGTTCTAAGGCCATTTGGTTCAACTTACCCCGACCCCATCTCCCCCAACCCCCCAAAAAATACAATATTCCTAAACTCCTCCATCAAACGACCAGCGGAAAAATCACAAACAAACAAAAGCAGGTTCAACAATAGACTATGAAAGAGAGACTAACAAAACAAAAAAATACAGATTTTGCTCGCTAAAATTAGCGAAAGACTTTACGAAAACAGAGTCTTGGAAGTGCAGTTTTACAAACGTAAACGCTGATAAATACAAAGGAAAAAAAAATCCCAGAGAACTTCCAACTTGCATACAAAGCAGATGCCATTGGCCCAAAAAATATACTAAAAACAGATGTAATAATATCGGATAGCACTCCGTGACGATATTGTGAAAATCCTCACAATATATCTTTAATATGTAAGCAGGTGCTTAGCGCCAGAAAGAAAAAGGGAAAAAAACCAAGCATATGCTTTGAGAAATGCTGATATCTGTGCGTAACATGCTTCGCAGTTTGGGCCTGAAAGTGGTAATCAGAGCTCACGCTGTCAGATCACTGTATATAGAAAGCATTACTAATCTCTCATTGAAGCATGTCACCGGACTAATACAATAGATGTGACATGTATCGCACGCCGCGAGGGGAGTCTAAATAGGAGAATTTGCAGGTAAATTGGTCTCGGACAGATTGTTTCACAGACAAATTTGCCTTGCTCGGCTGAATTCTTTAATGCATTCTTATAATATTAAATACAAATAAAAAATAAAAAAAAATCTTCTTAAAAAACAAGGTTTTTTATTCTGAGCGCTTTACCAGCATTCCGTAACCATTGCATTCGGTTTGAGATATATATACGAGACATTACAAATGCACACCTGTAATTTCCATTAAGGATTTGTTGAAGGATTTATTTTTATTATTATTACAATTTTTTCTTTCTTGTTCTGAAATAGCACATGGCTCATGGTTTCTTAATCAACAAAAATGACATTAAAGACAAACCATTAAACAAGTTAAAAAAAAATATATATATATATATATGGAAACATTTGTTATAATTTATTTGTAAACATCAGCGGGTATATTAAGTGCTAGCTCGTAAATATAGATTAGCTGTTTTTTTTTTATATCAGATTTATAGGGAAACCCTTGACCCGGGCTGGCTAGTGATTCTAGGGAAGCTTTCAAGCATAGCTTGAAAGCAATACAAACTTTAAATTAACAATATAATTTATTATTCCAAAGTAGTGTGGATGTGCTGGCTATGGAGTGTTTCATAAAATATATTGATCTGTGATAAGACCATTAGGATGTTCAGGGGAGGGCTGGAAAGCAGGAGAGAGCTGGCAAGGGAGGCAGAGGGGGGCATTGCCTCCCTTGCCCCCCCCCCCCCCAAAGCTACCCTCTAACATCTCTAAACAGGCTTGGCTTGACCAATTTTTCCTTTTAAATGTCCCCAGAGCATAGCAATTTGCATATTTCTATAACATTACCTTGTTTTTCTGTCAATACATATACTTTATCTGCAACATATCTGTCTCTCTTGGTCTTTGTTGGATGATAATGGGTGGGCTGATTAAGTTGCATCAATGGGCAGAAGTTGCCCCACTTTACCCTTCTACATACCCCAGTGCCCCCAAAGTTTCTTGTTTGTCTATCAATCTCTGCACTGTATCTGTCCTGCATAACTATTTGTGCCCAATAACGGGTGGGCTGATGAAGGACCGCAAGCCACTAAAATGTTTCTGTTCCCCCGGGCATAAAGTTGCCAGCCCTCCCCTGACTGTGTTGGACGGGACTGGCTAGTGGTGTAGGGGCAATCTACCAAAGAGAGGGTGTGTGCACCAAAACAGGGGCATTGTGGGGAATGTACAGTGTAAAAAAAATCAGGCTACACACTCAACTGGAAAAATGTATCCATGAACACGCCTAATTTGGTCTAAATTTCACTTAAGACCACTGGTGCTTTCGTGTTGGGTGGGAACGACACATTGTTAAAGGAGATTTAAGGGATTTTTCTCCACAGTCTCACTGGCAAATCGTTTGACGGTCTGTTTAGCAACCTTTACGTTCTTCCCATGCAAAACATTCAAGAGTTGCAGTGCGTCTCTGCACTCACTCAAACAACGTCTCCGGCATTCTTCCTCACCCAAAAACTTACTATGTATGTCCAATAGGCCCATCTCTTGGGTAAGAGTATGCTATGTACAATCATGTAGTCTTATGGGGCTTTTCACTATAAGGTGAGCTGAGGTGAGTAGCAGGTGAGTTGAAGTGAGTAGCAGGTGGTTTGAGATGAGATGGACATTGCATATCACCAATTTAGATATACTTTATGCAGGAACAAACCTGGTTAGTTCCCCCTCTAAGTGAACTCATCAGGTTTGTTTTTGAACAATGTAAATTGGTGAGATGAACAGTTACCTAATAAAAAGCTTTGGCCATTTACATCTTGATCTTTAACATAACATATTTTTTTCTATACTTTTTACCGATCTTCAGCTGATCACTGATAGATTGACCATCAACTCCCAAAGACTAATCCACATATATTGTTCTACAGTGGAATTTGTCCCGCAGCCAACAAAGCAATTTGGACATATTGGATCCTGAGCATTATACAGATTAGATTTTCAGAGTACGATTCGTTCTATTAACCATGAAAGTCGGACATTGATGACCAAACTGTAACTTACTTATTTCACAGTGTTTTAGCCGAGAGAGGTCTTTCCAGACACCTCTCCATCTTGCTCTTTCCAGACACCTCTCCATCTTGCTCCCTAGATATTTATTTTAGTTACCTCCTACTGCTTTTCCTAACCATTTTACTTCTATTATGTATTCCATTTCAGATCCAACATCTCCTACGCTATGTATGTTACCATCTATTTTCCACACCCAGTTCACATTACCTTGTCCAGTCCTGAACATCCACCTACCCAAACCTCATCTGTCCACATGTGTCAATTTAAATTATGACTCACATCTGTCTCTTGTCTGTTAAACCCTTACTTTTTTCAGTTTCAGTCCACCCTCTTACTCTAAGGATCTTAAGGTGGAGGAAAGTGTTTTTTTTTTTTTTTATCTTTCCTAGAGATATGTAGCCCCATTAAGATTAATCAAATGAATCCTTTTTATTTCTAAAAAGGTGCTCCACATCAAAATAGTTTGCATTGCTTAGAATATTTCCTTATACCTCTGTGACCTTTAAATGTGTCAGTGTCTACAACCTCAACTCAGAAGACGTTACAATGTATCAAGTAAAAAAAAAAAAAAAAGGGACAATCATGCTTTGAGATACAAATTATTCTGTATTTTTATGATATCACTACTTCCTCAGGGACAATTCCTCACATTATTTCTAAGTAGTGGCATGCCACTAAGAAACGCGTTGGATCCATTTTAATATACTGCGGCTGTATAATGGAAACGGAAATTAATAATCCTTATCCATTGATAAGCCCTTAGGAGGTACTGGAGAGTCTTCCAACATACCTTGTGGATCGAGGAGAGGGTTTGCACATAACTACGGAGAGAGAGAGAGTGGTGTTTGCAGGGATATTGATGGCAAGCACAGCCAACATTGAGTAACAATGTATTGTAATGTTTAACTCATAGTGTATACTACCATTCTCGATTCATTTGTAATTAACAGGTTTTGAGGCTGTACAATTCCTTCCATATTTGTGTGAATAATGAGAATTTGGCAAGCATTGATAATGACATAAAACCCAGCAGATTATAGCGTTACTTTAATCCGCTTGGCAGTTACATACGAGGTATGATCCAAACGATTTAAATAAACCCAGTTTTAATTTCAGAGTCATTCATTTTTATTCTGTATTTCATTTTGGATATATATTATATACTTTGTGATACAATTTAATGTTATTGATTTTAGAAAAAAATGGCTCACTACTTTATATTCGTCTTAAAAAATAAATAAAACTAAAATATAAACTTAATAAAAACCCCCCTTAAACTATATAAAACAAAAATGACATTAAACTGCTTTCCATAAACCCATGTCCGATTGCGACCGGTGGGGGGAGGAATCCCAATTTAGGTTTGCCAAGTATTTAGAACACAGATAGGAATCATTATCATTTAGTTATTTTCTATAACGCACATACAGCAAGTGTTTTCCAGCCCTCCGTTTGAATTGATACAGTTTGACATCACATCGGGCTTTGTCATTCGATGTTCCATATGTCTGGCTTTTGTCAGTCAATTAATTGCGGAGACAATGGAGGAAACAGGGTTGTTCCGAATATTTATGTGTCAAACATTCAATTATTACACACAGAACAGTGCAAGAGAACTGGACTGCTCAATAAGAATGGCGAGGAGTACGTTCGTAAAAGGGACTCTGTCACCTTGATTTTAGTCATACTGTGAATGTATAAAATACAAACAAAAATATATAAAAAAGGATCGCTACATTGTGTTAGCAGGAATGCAAGCAAATGCAAAGAAAAAAACGGTTATAAATGGTATCTCCTGTTGATGACATCAGCTAAGGCCTGATATGCAAATGGACTACTTTTCAACTGGAAAGGTGATATGAGATATTTGCACTTGCAGACAGATCAGGGATGTGCACACAGATCAGGGATGCCTACATAGATCAGGGATGCCTACATAGATCAGGGATGCGTACATAGATGCGGGATGCACACCTAGATCAGGGATAAGAAAGATTGGAACGTCCTCAGCCAATCCCAGCCAAGGAGGCTGCCCCATCCTCTACATGGCTGAATACTGGTAGGAAATTATATATCTATAAACACAGGGCCCTGGGCTGTGCCAGAAGTATCTCATGGGATATATATATATATATATATATATATATATATATATATATATATATATATATATATATATATATATATATATATATATATATATACACACACACACACACACACACACAAATTGCAAGAATAGTTGCCATCTCCCCAACTTTGCTTTTGGATTTTTTGAAACAATTAAAATTGTATTTTATTCTTCTTAATTTGCAGCCAACACTTGGAGAGCTGAGTGGGAGGATCAGTATGAGCTGCAATCCTGATATTACTAAATAAACGAAATACTAAATAAAAGACTATTTAGAATACAGCTATTCACTTGCCTATTATTTAACTTTAATATGCATGGAAAAAGACTAGGTCACTTTCAAGCTACTGGCAACATAAAGTGGAAACAAGTTGAGCAATATCTTTAGCAACAATAAGAGACAGGAAAAAATAAAGGATTGTGCAATAAACATGTGACACGAATGAACTGAGACAATGAATAACAAGAATCCAGAAGACCTTCGCTGATATCACAGCTACCACAACGCATATGATTAGGTTTTACAGGGATAGGTAGTGCCACACCGAAGGCCGAGCGGCATATAATGGATTAAAAGATGTCACCCACAAACTGAACACAATCCACAGGCCAAACGCTGTGACTTTGGCCAAGCATCATTGTGTAATGGACAAAGCACTTGGGTAATTCCTCAGCTCACAGATGAGAAGATCAGGGAATGGGTTACACGTGACCTAAAGTGAAATGTGGTCTTCGGAGCGATGTCTCCTTCTATTAGACCAGGAGATTTGTCACTTCTTCAGACTCACTGGACCAGAAGGCCGTTCAAGCCGTCATGTTATGTTATAATTTGACTGATGCATACATTGCCTTGAAACATTAACTCGTCATTTTCACACTTAATAGAAGAATTTGAAGATCAGAATTGAATCCCTCTCCCCTACTTTTGGACCACAGAAAGTTGTGTTGATGACCAGAGTGCTCTATACTGGGCCAGGTCATGGTTGAACGTTCTACGTAATGAGGAGGTTTGTTTTTTCCGTACAAATGATGCTTTGCTCAATAAAAATGTTAAACAAGAGAAAGCAGAGAAAGAGTTTCTGTTAGAGAGAGACCAGTCTCGCTTCACTGACTCGGATGTATTCATGAGAAGATAGAAAGTTCAGGAGAGCTGTCCAACACTATGTCACCAAGAATGATCCGGATTACGACTTCAGGCCTCATACTGTAAGGTCAGAGTGAACATTGCCATATGGTTTTTTTTTTAGAAACTTAGCAAAATGGGTAAAAACTGTAGCACAAAAAAAAAGAAAGAAAAAAAAAAATCATTGAATGTTAAACTTTTGGAATGTAAAAAAATATCTGTGAATTCATGATTAATGAATGAAGCAGGAGCTTGGAGCAGACCTATAGTGTGTGGGATGCTGCTAAGTGAGTATGCAAGTCATGCTTAGACTTTTAAGAGAACTAGTTCTTAGATTTGAGGTGCATCAAACTCCCAATTGCAATCAGCGTTAGCGGCAGTAGATAGACGGACTGGTCCTTTAAAAAAAATATTGTACCACTTCCATGTAAATACAGTCTGTATTTTAAGAGATACATTCAGATTTAACATTCAGCTCTGTCTCTCAGCTGAGGCAGAGCTGACGCTCAAGATGATGCATTTCATTTTTTGGTTATCGGTCAGAAAAGAGAGGCAATTTCTTTTTTTTGACTGACTCACAAACTGATTGGATCTGTAAGAAGTTTGCCAATCTCTAGATCTTCATCAAAAGAAAAAGTTTATTTTATTGTTGCTTGTAGTTCAAAACATTTGTTTAGCTGCTCTGTTACATTATAATTTAGCATAGCTCGAGGTTTCATATTCCTGAATGTGTGCAATTTTTTTTTTTTGAGGGTCATTTTCCTGCCCAGTGATTACATGGATCCAAATTGTATATAGAAATATTAAACAATCAAAATCATCCGATTTCTATTGCAACTGGAGACAGACATTTTTTCATTCATATGGCTTTTGTCTAGAGACAGGGACATCCACTCTAATTATAAGCTTGGGGTTTAGCAAAAACTTTTAAGCTTACAAAATCATTTGTACTGTTGCTTCTCTTTTTTTCCATAAAATTGCTGCTAATATACAATTTCAGCTTCTTTGTTTCATACAGATTTGCAATCGTTACGGTCTGTATAGGACAATTCCCTTTTCACAAAAACGTTGTTTTTTTTTATTTTTATTTTTTTTTTTTTTACTATAAACAGTCATTCTCTAAGCATTATAATTCCCCAAAAAATATTCTGCTAGATAAGCAGAATCAGTCTGTGAATTCATGGAGGGCCGACAGAGAAGTTAAATCCGTAATTGTTGTACAATATGGAAAGTTGTTTGCCCTCTCAAGACAAAGCATCTTAATACAAAATAATAATAGATTATTATACAATTTGCATTAAGATTCTTTGTCTGGAAAGGGCAGTAATCTGTATGAGTTTAAAACAAACCACACAGGAAGGAAACATATCTGTACTCAACGCGTTTCACGCAGATGTGGTTAATTGTTGGTTTGTCATGTAACCAAATTGTAAAATAATCTGCATGAGATTTAAACCAAATCACACAGGAAGGAAAGATATCTGACGGCCATTGACTCTACGCGTTTCACATCAATGTAGTTTACTGTTTGTTTAGAATGTAAAAATTGTTTGGAAACCAGCAACGTATTCGAGAAGAAGTTTGACTGACAATCAAAGGATACAAACAAATGTGATATTGTAGACATTAATACTCTTTTCTTTGTATACCAAAATGATAATTGGACTGGCCAAGGTGCGGAGAATCATCTTTCATGGAGTGAGCTGTAATATGAATGTGTAGCATGATAGCAGATAAATGTTTGAGCTCTAACGGGGCACAATTTGTAATTAATTTGGCAACGTCAGTGTGGGGGAGGCTAAATATTATTTAGAGCAAATCTGATATATCCCCGAAAGTAGATGGGTTTTTCCAACGTATTTAATAAATGAAACTAGACATTATTTATTCCCCATGTTCTTCGCTTACTTCATATGCTGAGTGCATGGTAAATCTCTCTAGGAAAAGAATACAAATTCTGTATCATACTAAATATATGAAATGTGTGGCCACCTGGGAGTCTCGGGGTCATGAAATTTGACTTTGAATAATCTGCTAAGAGTGATTCTATTTCCAAGTAGTCTCCGTAAGAAATATCAAAGTACAACACAACTAATTGATTTACAAACCATGAATGAAAAATATACAGTGAGCATCAGCATACAAATATATATATATATATTCATGTTGGTTAAAGAATATGGAAATCCTAGCATACATCCAAGTATATGATGTATACACCATACAATGCAGGCTAGACACCAAGCTTTGCTATTGGTGGACCATTACTAGACTTTGTTATGTACAATTTAATCATGTTCTATGGAACTTTACAAACCTCCCACGGACAATCCTGATTTATCAATAATTCTTCCCACACATTAGAGTATTAGGAAGTAAAAAAAAAAAAAAAAAGAGTAAATCCTGCCAACTTTGAATGATAGGTTTCTGGGATGAGAGAGAATGAGGCCAAAAGGGACAGGTTTATACTCCACCAAATGCATGGTGTGACATTGCGTGATTGTGCTCCAGATATCCCCTGTAAAGGTACTGGAGGTCTGGCATTCAATTATTTAGGCTGTTTATACACAATGCATTGGGGACGAGAGCAAAAAAGAAACCAGGACTGTCCCGGCAAAACCAGGACTGTTGGGAAATATGTAATTATGCACTGAGAAGTGTGGATTGTTGATATAGAAGTTGAGTTGGCACCAGAGGCACCAGGAGTTTCAGGACTGGTTCACATTAGTGTTATTTGTCAGAGGTCCACATTTACACAAAGGAGCGCATGGGGACAGAGCCAGTATTAGACCCTATCACTTTATATTAGATCCTTATTTATAAATGACCCCAAATGTGTGTACAGTGATAAAGAATATTATGCAGTTATTTATGGATTGGTTTAAATCTAAGGGCTTTATTCATGAAAGAGGGACTGGTGGGGAATTGACAAGGGAATTTCACACTTAAATCCAAAATAGACAAATTCAGCTGAATGGGAGAATTATTCCAACTTGGATACTTTGTCCCTTGTCAATTCCCTCTTCCCAGATAGTTGGAACCAGGCTATTAGGAAGTGGAGGATACGGTTTATTTATTTTTTAATGCGGGCACACGGGTTTCACTGTCTACGGCCAGAGATCTCAAAGGGTTAAAAACGACATATCATATTTCCTTGATTCTAAGACGCAATTTTGCTCCGTTTTTAACAGCTCTGGAGAATGGGGTGCATCTTAGACTGAACGGCGATGAATTCATCTGCCAAATGAAAGACTCGATTTCCGTCTCGGCTCCAAAAAATTCTCCTTACAGCCGCCAAAATGTGTGTTTCGACTAACGTAAAGAGTTTTGGCGTTGGACAGTCGTGAAAGACATTCGGCTTCCGAGGTCATGCAGGAAGGAAAATAAAGCTGTATTAAGTATTTCCTCAATTATATATTTTTTTTTTTTACAAATATAAAACCCTTGAAAACAGACGTATGTCTTAGAATCGATGGCGTCTTAGAATCGATGGCAAATATGGCTGTTGTGTACATTAATATATTTCAGTCTGTAAGATAGCTTGGATTCCTTTCTTGCAAGTTGTGAAATCTCAATTTTTTTTATAAGGCAGCAAAGTACCGATTGAAGCTCGCAACCGTCAAGAAAAGCCAGAATATACACAGGAGTAGAAAATGGCAACGATTTAACTCCACGGGCAAACTGCTACACTAAGTCCTCACACACGCTTTTACTACTAGAAGAGATTAGATTTTTTTTTTTTTTCTTCTGGAGCAGAGGTCGAACCATTCCAAATATTTACACTAAAATGAATACCAAGCTCCATGAATGATGATCCAAATTTATTTCATAATAATTTTTTTTTTCCGCAGGTTTCAAGATAATAAGATTTATTTTCTTACAAAGATACTTCACTTACATGTCCCCCCTCCCCGCTATTTTTATTGTCTAATAAATTAAAGTACTTACAGGACAGGATATGTTTAATTAAACAATGTCATCAGGTGTAGGCATTTAAAAAAGAAATGCTTTAAGGGGACTCTGTCCAAAAATGAGCTATACATTCTGTTGGCAGAATTGCATACAAATGCATAGATTAAGAGAAATATATGCTTTAAATGTCTGTGGTGTCATCTGCTTATGATATTACCCAGTGGCTTGATATGCAAATTATATAATTCCTATTGAAAAAAAAATAATAATTTGCAAATCACGGTACAGGTGATGTTATAAACAGGAGACACCACAGACTATGGGGACCACATGTCCCGAAATGCGCCAGGACAGTCTTGGGTCCCAGGTAGTCTCCATCTGGGACAATACAGAGCTCTGAGAGAAGGAGGTCTGAGCCAATCGGGTGAGACCTCTCAACTCTTCTGATTGACTGAGAATTTAGAAGCCTCTCCTTCACATGGAGCTCAGTATAACCTGCAACAGCCTGCCTGCACCAGGTATGAAATCAAAACCTCTCTCTCGCCCTGACAGTGTGTGTGTCTGTGTATGTGTGAGTGAAAGACTGTGTGTGTAAAAGATAGACATATATGGGTTAAATTCTCTGAAACTGCCAATCTGGTAACTAGAGGATTATATGCTCTGAAACTCTCTGCCTGGTAACTAGAGGGGGTTAAATGATTTGAAACTGCCTGCCTCGTTACGAGAGAGGGTTAAATATTCAGAAACTGCCTATCTGGTAACTAGAGAGGGTCACATGCTGTGAAACTTCCTATCTGGTAACTAGAGGGGATTCAATTCTCTGAAACTGCCTATCTGGTAACTAGAGGGTTTAGATGCTCTGAAACTGCCTGCCAGGTAATTAGAGGGGGTAACATGCTCTTAAACGGCGTGCCTGGTAACTAGAGGGGGTTAAATGCTCTGAAACTCCCTATCTGGTATGTAGAGGGTTAAATTCTCTAAAACTGCCTATCTGGTATAGAGAGGGGATTGAATGCTTTGAAACTAGAGGGGTTTACATGCTCTTAAACTGCTTAACTAGTAATTAGAGGGGATTTAATTATCTGAAAATGCTCCTGCCTGATAATGACTGTATTTATTATAAATATATTATTTGATCTGTAATCCACATGGTTTCCAAGGCTTCCTAATAATTTATATAATATAAAATGTGTCGCTGAATGGCAGACATAAATGTGGTCACCCTACCACAGACATGTTTAAAAGACTTGTACTCTTACTTAATGCCTTTGTTTGCACATCTGCTAACACAATGTATAGATCATTTTTCATAATTTTGTATTCTCAGCATTCACAGAATAAGCAATGTTTAGGTTGTCAGAGTCCCTTTAATGAAAGGATACAATTAAAGTACCCCATTGAGTCCTCTTTGCTCTGTATAGCTCTGTTTAGAATCTGGGTCAGATGGGTCCTAACCACATGTCCGCTCACTGACAGAACACAGCAAAGAGAGATCAGATATGCACTTTTTTTCTATTCTCTTATTTTTCTTCCCCACCAAAAATGTTATCGGCCATAGCAAAGCGCCTATAGACTTAACATTGACCTCAAGACAATTGTTAAGCCAGCCAGATGACAACCCTATGTGTAGGCCTTTTAAATAGAAATGGCATCGCTCCATCAGGTGGCGGACATGATGTTCAGAACCATGGGTCAGATGGGTCATATATCTGACGCAAGATTCTAAACATCTCAGCATTGTGATAAATCTGTACAGAGTAAACATTTGTATTCTTTTATTAAAGCATTTCTATTTAAAAAACCTACACTTTTGTATTGCAGTCCAGCTAGTAGAATATGTTATGTGACTGCATTATTAATATTATTATTTTTTGGTGACAATCCTACGCAAAGATTGCTACAATCTTCCAATCAAACTTAACTTTTTTGTTTTGCCAACAGTTGTCCTTTAAAAAATAAAAAAAAGCCAAAATCGCTATAATAAGTGTTCTACATTACCTTAAATCAGTTGGCATGTCAATCAGAAAAGGGACTGTGCTTTGTTGGCGTGTTTCATCCCGCCGAAGGGTGATACGTTGGTCAAACAGAGTACGAAACATGAGATTTACCACTTAGAAAGGCAATGACATATCTCAGCATTTGATGTGTTTCAGTATTCTTGGCTGTAGATCCATTTGTCATGAGGCAGGTGATATTCATTGGGACTGACATCTCTTTTGAATGTCTCATTTTAATGGAAATTAACATCCCCTATCTACAGAACTCATGTGTGAATCATAATTCACCACTTAAATTTCACCGAGCATCCTACGCTTTGGACTGATGTTTCGTACTCATCCCCAAGCGCAAAACACATTTGTTCAAAATAAATAAATAAATAAAAGAATACCAACATAAGACACCCCCTGTCATAAATCACTAGGAACTGCCTATCAGTTGCTACAAAGTGACATATCCGTGAAGAGTGCTGGGTTTAATTAATATCAAAAAACAGTAATAAGAAGGATATTTTTAGAAGAAAAAAAAAAACTTGCACAGAGCACGTTTCCTAAACTTTTTTTTTTCTACCAAAGAAGTAAAATAATTGTTAACTGTTACTCATTAAAGAAATTGCTTAAAGTGCCACTAAAATGTAATGTAACACTTTCTTGAAGAGCCAGCTCCCACAGAGCCAATCCTCCCTACGTATTGTATATTTCTACAGGTTAAAATATGGACTAGATGAGCCGATTGGCAATTATTTGCCGACGAGTTTGTGTTCCTAGATTTTAGTTTTGTCACTTTAAGAGGCAGTAGGTAGGTCAGTGTCAGAGTGCGGGACTACAGACACCACTCCTCATTGATAGAGGCTACGCAAGAAAACGACACATGAATAGCTCATCGGAATATCGAGCCAGTTGTAAAGCCAGTGATAAAAATTGGATTCTTTGGCAGGGTCAACGCAGCCATCGATGATGCAGAGGGTGATAAAAGGAATACCATTAATAATCAGAATAGTACACTTTTTTTGTACAGAAAGGAGCAAAAATATGGCTTTTTGTGGACTGATCCAGTTGAACAATCTATATTTTTCTCCTCCATCAAAGTACTAGGATCTAAGTCGGGTTTAGCCCCCAAAAATACTCAATGGTTCCAGTCATTTGAGGTTGAAGAAATGAATCGACGAGTACAAGATGTTTTATCGTATTAGAATACGAGTAATAGAAGTCAACACTCCAACCGTTTTAACAAGCCCATTTGGACATGTCACCCAATAGTCGAGTTCCTTGGACATGGTGAGTAGATCTTCGTTTCCCATGTTTTCTTCCCCATGAGAAGATGAAAGGGTCCAGCTACTAAATGGGCTACTAAATTAAATGGTTAAACTACAAAATGTGAACGGCGCACTTATAACCGCCAACAGATTGTTTAGCTATGGCTCATCAACAGATGTTTCATAACCGTAGCTGATGATTCAATTTATCTTTTACCATTTGTAATTTAACAACGTGATGAGGTTTTTACAGAAATAAACGACTCCTTTTACTTTTTCTTTCTTCACTACATTACAATCAACGACATGTCGAGCGACACACGCCTGAGCGGCTGTGAGAAGACCCAACGCGCGGACATCAGTTGGAAAAAACTTTAATCATTTCAACTTTTTTTTTTTTAATTTGAAGTTAAATCATTATACAATTGTCTGCATTAAAATGTGAATCGCTGTAATTTAAATATGCTTCATTTAATCTACTGATCCTCCCACTCATCTTTCAGAATTTGGCTTGGAGGTAAAAAAAAAACAAAAAAAAAGAAAAAGCAACATTTTAAAGTATATCATAGACGTAAAACATCACAAATGATAACTACTAGCAATATAAGAACTGCCTTGTTCTAGACAGATGTGAATTATACATTGCGCAGGGAAGCATGTTAAAGCCATAGGTCTCCCAAAAAAAATAGTGGCAAAGTACACCCTTTGAAGATGAGCACCCTCCTCTGAGTCCAACAATGGTTAAAATGGGAGAAATTTGGGATTCAATCTGGCTTAGTAGTAAATGAAATGGGAGCAGTGTCATCACCATGCAGTTGGGACTTTATATATATAATATGAAGTTGTGCTTCATAGTGGGAAGGAAAGGGCTGGAAAGTTTTGAGTCGGTATGTACACATAGTTTAGGGTCCCAGGATGCAACTTTATCCGCTCACTCGTTATCATGAGAGATAGACGCAGATGGAGAGACAAATATTCTGACAGATAAGATACAGAGATAAACAATATATAGAGATGGATAAACAGATGGGTCAAAATCCATATTTAAAGAGAATGTATCACCTAAATATTTTTTTTTGCTGTGTATGTAGAGAATAAAAAAGTAATTGATAATTATGTATACATTGCGTTAGCAGAGTGGCAAGCAAATGCCTAAATTAGAAGAAATGTGTCTTTGGCATCACCTGTGACTTATGACATCACCTGTGACTTATGACATCACCTGTGACTTATGACATCACCTGCGGTGATGGAAACTGCCTGCAGAGACACATTTACATTCACATTATAAGCAGTGTTTGGTGATACAGTCTCTGGAACCAGTTTCCATTGGCCATTTATGTCCCTTCTCTACTACAGATCAAGGAATGCAGAGGCAAGAGAAGAGCTGTGAAAGAGGAAAGAGCAAAGGACTCTTCTCCCACCCAAGTCCCTGCCTATGGGCACTGCATGGAAGGTGAGATTATGGAGCATGACTGATCTTTCCATCCTATACTATTGATCCCAGTCAGGGCCTCATCTGAGGAAGATGTCTGCCTAGCCTACGCACTGGGGAAAATCACAACCCATTGAGTCACGATAGAACGCAGCCTGGTAGGCAAATTCCCCCACTGAAACCTTTGCCACCACTCCCCTGAAAGTGGTTCATTATCTATGTTCTAACATAAAATGTTACCAGCAACACTTGGGAAGTTCAACTGCTCCCAAGCTCAGATGCGAAATGTGTCTACCAGTAATAGTCTGAAACACTATGCCGTAAAAGACCAGCTACATATATTATATTAATAATTTCCCAACCCAGCTAGCTGTTTTCAATTCTTTATATTTCCTGTGCATATTATAACTTGTGACCAATTTCTCAGTATTTTCAAATTTGCTTCAAATCTAGCAATAGTATATATTTTTTTTTTTTAAGTAACGACCAGAGTCCTCATCTCTACATAGACATAATTACGTTTATTGAGCTGTAAAACACAATCTACCTCCATTTTTGAACAGGTGTGTTGAGCCAAAAATAAATAAATTATTTTTTTTTTTTTCCAAAATTACATTGTAACAAATGTATCTTAAAGGGAGTCTGTCAACCTCAATGTTTCTCATTTGTATGAATGTAAAGCAAATGCAGCACATTGATCTATACATTGTTTGCAAAAAATTGCATGCAAATGCATAAAATATGACAACAATATGATTTAAATGTGTAAGTGGTGTCTCATATGTATGACATCACCTTGTGTCCTTGTGTCATAAACACGAGACAACACCCTTTTTAACCTAATTTCATGTATTTTCAGTGGCAAATGTGTAATTTTCATATTAAACCTTAAAGGTGGAGACACCACAGACACTTTTAAAACAAAATGTCACGTATTATCAGTGGGAAATGTGTGATTTGCATATGAAGTGTGGAGGCACCACCGACACTTGTGAATCATACTTTTTCTTTTTGTATACATCTACATGAAATTTTCTAACACAATATACAGGATTGTTTGTATTCTCTACATTCACAGTACAAGCAGTGTTCAGGTTGACAGAGGGTCATTCTCATTGAAGATTAAATTATTATGTTTACACACAAATTACAACAGCACAGATTAAAATGACTGCAATACTGACATTATTATCATTTCGTATCCTGTAATCAATATGGAAACATACATCTTTTATGAACTCTGCACTGGAACGAGGAGTGACCACTCGGGAAGATAAATTGCCTAAATTCTGATAATAGGTGTTTATGTCACACCTCAGCGATCTTTATGTCTTTTGCAAAGAGAGGCAGCACCGATACATTGTACAGGTTCTCATATGTAGAACACGTGTAAGAAGCAGGGAGAACATGAATGTTCTGGTTTATTGAAGAAATACTCCATAACCTGTCAACGTCGGCACTCAAAATCCAATGATTGTGTGAACTTGACCCCAGACGTGTTCCCAGATGCACATTACGTTAAGTCAATTACTTAATTTAAAAAAAAAAAAATCTTGCGAACAGCTTTCTGCCACATTGGAATATTCAACAAACGCTCCGGATCCCACCTCTAAGGCTTATTCAAGATCCTAATGGAATCCTGAGCTGGTCTAGGTTGGATAATGACCTTTTGCCCCATCTCATACTCCGCTCAGACAAACACTACATGAAATCATGGTGATCAACTAGCATATCTGCCTTGGGAGGATGTGTGATGTCTCCAGTGGCTCTGTATACCCATCGACCAACATTAATGGACCTTGTGAAGGACAATTGAATGACTTTTTTTGTGGACCTTCAAATTAAGCTTTTTCTAATGTGAAACGCATGAAGTACCCCTTCCCACCTTGTGTGGTCTTCCAATATACATTTCACCTTGTCACACACAGTTTTGAGGTTTGACTATTTTCTATGGAATTTGAATTGCCTATTCCACAGAATCAGTGGCATTAGAGCATGTATGTGGAAAAGCGGCATCTCCATGTAATTTCTTGCCAGTAAGTTGCAGCCCAGACTTCTCATAATGCGGAGGTGTCATTTTTATTCCCCCAAAGACCTTGCCATGAAACACTAAAGTCCTTCTATGGACACTTTGCTTATCTGTGGGGTGGAAAGGAAAGAACTATGTTGAATGTCTAAGACATTTTTGACCAAGAGACAGAGCCCTTTTATCAAATTCCGACGTATCACTTGTCCCCGTTGGACTATTTTCAGTTTAGTGTGGTGGTAAATGTTTCTACACGCTTCCTTGCCCAAATTCAGTTTCCTAGGGAGAAAATTGGCATACACGTCCTTTGAGGAGAAGCCAGAACTTAGGTCAAATGTTACTTCCTGTCCTCCAACTTGGCCAATGATGCCCGGTTTTGCAGTTTATCCTACAGATACTATTGAAGTTACCCCAATGATGGTAGTAAAAAATCAAAACCCGACGCGTGGTAATTAACGGGGATTCTTTTTTTTCTTAAAAGGAAGGAACTATTTTCTGAAGGAGATATACGCACGGTTTGAAAACTGAGCTGTAGATGTAGAAAAAAAATAATCCTTGAGTGATTTATCACCCACCATTAGCAGCTTTGTCTGCAGGTTGATATGCTACGGTATCATTGACCCTACCATGTGACAAATGACGAACGGTTGAGATTTTAACTCTTAACCCCGAGGGCTAATCTGCCGTGTGTCTGAAAGCATCTATGTTCCGATCAGCTGGGGTTAGAACACTCAAAGGCAACAAAAGGGAATCTGTAATACACATTAAATCTAAACCGTTAACTCTTTCAATGTCGAGAAAGAGGATTGCCTTAGGTTGGGTACCAAACTAGACTGTGTATGTCTAGACGTATTCCAGTTTCCTGTGGCCTACAGAAAAACCCGCCACCACACCCATAAACTCTAATCAGTAGATCAGGTCGATAAGTGCATTTTACTCTCTCCCTTAAAAGATTTAAAACCTTATTCTACGTGCTAAACTAGTGATATATGAATAAGTGCCATATGTGTAAAATGCATCAGGATCACCCCAGTCACAGTTGATTATTATTATTATTGTTGTAGCCATTATTATTATGTCCCAAGTTTTTGTTTACATCTTTGCTTTTAAAATCAGTTTTTCAAGTAGGTAAGTAATTCTAATTAAAAAAAAAAAAAATATTTATATATCTTCTGGGGAAAAGTTTTAGGAACATTCTAAAGGTGTCCATGGTGACTGCTTTGAATGCTACCTCTTTTTAGTTGCCACCACAATCGACAGGCAAATCAAACAGTGAGGTTTTGAAGAATTAAAGTAAGGGAAGTCCCTGCAGTAGTAGAAGTGATTTAACATCTCTATAGCACAAGTTTTACAATGGAGATGGGAATAATCAAGGAAAAGGAAGAATTTTTTTTTGTTTTTTAAAGGGACAGTTCCAGCTACAGTGTTGGAAAAATATTTTTAGATACCTGTATCATGTAAGGTGAAGAAACGGCATTGTCTGCTCAGCTTCTTTTTTTTTTTTTTTTCCTAAAAACTTCCTGTCTCCTAAAAAAAAAAAAAGGCATATGAAGTGCAACAGAGTTATTGCTACGGCCTATCTTCCCAAACGTCTTTTGCTGAATGTGACTGGATTTGAAGGTTCGGGTTAAACATTTTAAAGTAAAACTACAGGAGAACCGTAAAAAAATGGTAAAAGTAAAAAATAAGTACATTTAAGTCTATTAAACACGTGAACTACATACAAAAAAAATAGGCACGATGGTACTCTCTCTTTAAATTCTAATGTATTAAAGACTGATTAAAGCAAATTTTTAAATGCTGCGCAGTCTATATGATTACGGTGGTAATAGAAGTGTGATCCAATCCATCAGTAATGGTGCATGGCGTACTCCCATGTTTTTGACACGTCCATTTTTTAACATGTATTTATAGTGTTTTCTGCCATCGCTGTTGTCTGCCGTTGCAGGACTTAATTGAACCGTTTTATACCATCTTTCTTCAAGCTCCATTAATTGATTTTATTTGTGTATATTCTGGGGTTACCAAAGGGCGTAAATAAATAAATAAAGATTCCCATTTGCATTTGACAAGCAATGTTTTATCCATCACTATTCTTGGATTTTTTTTTTTTTTCTCTCCTTTGGATTTTTTTTTTTAAAAAGATACTTATCAATATGATTTCCTTTGCCTTTATCTACGGACGTTTGCTTTCCATTTACATGCTATGAAAAACGTCTCTTTTCTTCTCAATGAGAAATTTCTTTGATCTACGACGTCAACTCAACTGAGGTTACAATTCCTTTCCTTTGCTCCAAACTGGGGCATAAATTGCACCAGTTAAACAATGTGGGTAAATGATCAGTGAATAGGAAAACAAACATAGAAACGAAGAGTAGCTGCACAATTAAAATAACCCCATCCCTACTTCACACGGAGCTTAGAAACCCACACGCTCTATCGGAGTGTGTGTGTGTGTGTGTGTGTGTGTGTGTGTATGTATGTGCGTGAATGAGTGTAGGACTGTTTATGTGACATTTTGTGTGAATAGATCATAATAAAGGGTTAAAAGTCTTTGAAACTGGCACTGTCTGCTAACAAAAGGGTTCATCCTGTGCAACAACCTGTCTGCTAATAGAGAGATTAATTAAATCTGGTAATAGTGGGGTTAATTCTGTGAAACTGCCTCCATCTGCTAATAGTGTGGTTATGTCTCAGAAACTGCCACCGTCTGCTAATAGTGGGGCTAATTCTCTAAAATTGCCTTTGTCTGCTAATAGTGGGATTCATTCGGTGAAACTACCTACGGCTGCTAATAGTGACGTTAATTCTCAGAAACTGCCTACATCTGCTAATAGTGGGGTTAATTCTCAGAAACTGCCTGTGTCTGCTAATAGTGGGATTCATTCGGTGAAACTACCTACGTCTGCTAATAGTGACGTTAATTCTCAGAAACTGCCTACAACTGCTAATAGTGACGTTAATTCTCAGAAACTGCCTACATCTGCTAATAGTGGGGTTCATTCTCAGAAACTGCCTGCGTCTGCTAATAGTGGGGTTAATTCTCAGAAACTGCCTGCGTCTGCTAATAGTGGGGTTAATTCACAGAAACTGCCTGCGTCTGCTAATAGTGGGGTTAATTCTCAGAAACTACTCCTGTGTGGTACTGACTGTATGAATATTATAAATATATAATTCAATCTGAAATCTACATAGTTCCCAAGGCTTTCTAATAATTTATGTAAAAAAAACACCCTAGCCGCGACAGACCTGAATTTGACAGAAATTTAAAAAAAAATATGAGCTCATCCCAGATAATTTGGTACACACTGCTTTCTGTTCTCCTTTAGGACAATGGCCAAGAGCACTGGACCTTACTGGGAATACCTGATCATATATAAATATAGTGGCCATGGCATCCGTTTGGTCTAGAAAGTGTATTTTGATTCAACATGTTTACACAAATTGCTATGGAGACTCTACTGAAGGCGAGTACATACTGTAACAGAGCTTACAATCACTGCTGCAAAGTGAAAGAAGAAAGACAATTACCAAGGTCATTTTAACAGTGAACAGAACATTCATAACATTGTGTAGTTTTGCGGTTAGACTTTTTCGCTTGTATTGTTACTTCTGGGCCTTTGTTACCTGCACTAGTTCATTTAATCAGAGGCTCAGTGATGTGTTCGTGAGCTCAGTAAGGACCAGAGCAGTTTTTGGCATTTGTGTTACCTTAAACTGTAATTTCACACTCTCATTTTCAATTTTACAAATTTTTTATAATAGTTTTTTTTTTTTTTTTAACACATATTTAAGGCAAAGCAGGGATTTATTTTGACTTAATTTAAAAACTCCAATATGACCAAAATGTATTAAAATCCTTTACACTGCTCTTTTAAATCCCATGACTTGCCAAGACCATCACAGGCCCCTCAAGGGGTTAAATCCCATCAGCCACAGCATGACTGCCATCAGATGTGTAGGGGGGAGAGGGGGGGGGGGGGGGGCTACGCAGACAGACAATGCCAAAGGAAATACACTGAATATTCATGAAGATGTTTAATACTGGGCCCTCTATTGCTGATTGCAAGGTGAATAAAAGCAGATGAAGATGAATTCATTTTGTCTAAAATGCTTTTGAAACACATTTGTCTCTTTTCATTCATGTGGGTGCTTTTAATTGCCTCTGCGGGGTTAACCCTATCACAACTGGGAGGCCAATTGTATTACGGATGCCCGACTGTGATATTGGATTCTATCATATATGGGTCGAGTCGGGAAGCTCCTACTTTATCATTGATAATTGGAGCTCAGAGCTCCGGACCACTTCTATGATCCAAATAGCGCTTGACTATGGCTAGTCAGAAAAGCAGTGTGCTTCCCATCCTGTCCGTAAATCAGCCATTGTGGCCAAGTTTTGTGCTGACACTCGAATCAATGATATAGTATCCTCCATCCTCAATCCCCAAAGATTTCTACAAGGAGGATTAGAGACTCATGTCGGGAAGGACTTCAGCTCATCTTCAGCCGAGGGGAAAAGGGTCATCCAAAAATAAAAATAAAATAATATGCCAAATGTTAAAAAAAATAATAATACCAGTAAAGAAATTACCGAATGTCCGGATATCATTTAAAATCTCCATCTTACTGACTGTCAGCCAATCAGAAGCTTCCCTATTTCAGCTCTCCCATTGGCTGGATTTTTAACATCAATGTACAACCATCAGGGTGACTTGCCTTGGTCCCTCATGGTTATAATAGGGTATTTTTAATTAATTTATAGGGGATTTTTATTTAATTTATGGGGCCAGTGGCAGTCTGCTGGCTCCATGGGGCTATTATATATATATATATATATATATATATATATATATATATATATATATATATACAGATATGTATTTATTTAATTTATATTCTTTGGAATATTACTGGATAATTGAAATACCAGAAATCTAACTGTATTGGCAGATTTTGGGTTAATTTCAGAGGATTTCCACCCATATCGAATAGGGTGAATCCTTTAAATTCCCAGAGCCAAAATCCCTGAACCGAATATATCCCCAAACTAGGCCGAAATTACTGATTTAAGATGAAACTATATTGAGTAGCTAGATTTTGGAAAATTCCAAAATGTATCAAGTTTGAACCAGTCTCGCCCCGTTTCAGGTCAGATCGGTCTTTATTGGGTAGACCCTGTAGTTTTGTAGAAAGGTGTTTGTTTTGTTTTTTTTCTGTTTTTACTGCAGTATTTAACTGCTCTACATTTTATCTGAGGACCAAGGGAGAATTGGTTTCATTTAAATTTAAACCTTATTGTTTAAAAAAAAAAAAATGAAGAAAAAAAAAATCTTTCATGAATTATGTGCAACAAACAAAGCCCTTTCATAATGAGTTGATCCATACTAACTTGGGTGGAGCCACATGATGTCATGTGACCCTAAAAGACAGTGCCCCGGCCTATGCATTACAGTTACTGGGTACCTGCAGTCAAACGTATACCTGTTTAGGCTATGTATGCATGACAGATACACAGTGCTACACGTCTAGAGTGCAAAACAGTGTGCGTATTTGGCAGCCCGTTGTAACGTGGACTTTCCTTAAAAATCCAGGGCCATTGGCAGCTATGGTAAAACCATTAGTGATGTCAAGAATATTTCCTGTAACTTCCAGATGGTCGTGAATGGGTTAAAACAGGACCAAAGGAGTGCAGTGCCCCTCTGGACTCAACTTGCCTCGTTCAATATGTATGTATATTAGTCCCATCTGTACATTGATTTTTGCACCTGCCTCCTGTATGGTTCATCCCTTAATTAGATATTGCCCTTTTCTCCTTGGCTTATCAATGTTGGAACCTTGTTAGACAGCTCAGACACGTTCTCTTTACAAGGTAAGTGTCGTCCTACAAATTTAACAAAATAAGGATGTCTTGATTTTTGGGGGGCTCAGGTATACCGAGCAGATGGGACATTTGAAGAGGGGTGATGGGGCGAGGATTTCGGAGCTTCTTAGAAAAGTCAAATGTTCTAGTTGGATGTCCCAAGACTGGTGATCCACTTCTAGGGAAATCCTAGCAAAATTTGAATCGCGGATCAACTATTAGATCCATCATATTATCTCTTAAAGGATTAACCCATTATTTACATCACTGCCCAAGTAATATTGTTTAACCTTTACTTTCACAGAAGTCAAGGGCAACTGTCCCTTTACAGAGGAAATGTATATACAAATAATAATACACCAGGCGAGGCATAGTTGATAATAATCTTAATTTTGTCCAATTTGGGGGCTTTCCATCTGTGTTTAAATGGAAACTGTCCATTTAAACACTGTTTATACTGAGAATAAAAGACAAATATATATAACAGTGTTTTCTATACATTATATTAGCAGAACTGTACGGAAATACATTTAATTGTATCTGTGCTGTCTCATGTGTAGCATGTGCCTTGATGTGTAAATGAGCTACTTTGCATGAGGGCAAAGTGTAGTTTGCATAGCAAGCCACAGTATGATGTCATCAACAGGAGACCACAGACACATTTCTTATTTGATACATTTGCTGCTATTCCTCTAACACAATGGGGCTTATTTCGAAAATGTAGTTATGGGGCCAAGTTCTACAAAGTGGTCTCGACAGCCTGAAACCATGCCATTAAAGGTTCTACTCAATAAGCAGAGAATTGCAGGGAGTTTAGATGGGAAGTTGAAATTGAAGGCCAAAGTAGCCGAGTTAGAAACATTCTCACAGTACTGGAGATTTTGTTTCAATGAGACTACTTTGGCCTTGAATTGTGAAATTCCTATCTCAATTCCATGCAATACTCTCTTTATTGTGTAGACCCTTCAGCTACTCCCAGCTGTTTATTGTATTATTTTCTAGTGCTGTGATGTTATTTTATAATGTGAAACTTGACAACTACATTCCTATTAAAGCATATCCTTTAAAAATGAATGTGCATTAATTATGTGTTACCTTTTTGCAGGTTTGCTCCAGGGGATTGAACTGTCCCGCAATGACTACTGCAAAAGAATGTACCCAGCCTCTTCCAGGAGCCAATCAGAGGCCTCTGATCATGATGCATGGAATGTCCTCTGCACATGTGCAGTATTTCAGAGATCACTGTACAAGTAAGGACTGCATATGACATATGGATGCACTGTCCCATTTAATTGCTTTGTAGCTACATTGTATTGCTCTTTGTAAATGCTTTATTTTTGCTACAACACTCTTAGGCAGTGCCGCCATCGGGGGGTGGGGCGGGGGCATAGGTGTTACAGGCGATACACCCGTGCCGGGCCTTTAAAAAAAAACAAAGTAAAAAAAAAAAAAAATGTTAAAATATTATTTTTTTTAAGTAACAGGGCCCTGAAATTTCTAATGGTGGCCCTGCTCTTAGGTGCCGAAAGAGTTATTACTTAGGCACTAAACTCATGTTACTTTATTTGTTGTACAAATGTAGTCCCTTTAATTCATTATTGGAGAAGGGCACTTCTAGTTTAAATAAATACAGCTTTCTTTTGTTTAATTAGAGTGTGCTTTGTCGGTGAGATCTTTTCAGGATTGAGATCATGTTGGCTTTTGAAAAAGAGGTTTAAGAAATTACATCTATTATGATTTCTTTTTTTTTCTACGTCTTAAATTGCCGCAATTAGATTTAAAAAGATAGCATTGGGCGGAGAAAATGAGAAGTAACTAATGACCATGATTTTTTTTTTTTTAAACTGCCCATTAAAAATGAACTCTATAATATCATATAGTAAAAGCTCCCTGGGCTACTCTGAGGACAACAGAACCATCAGTGATATCTATTCATTAGATAGTGGCGCACGGAGAACTGATAGAAGAATGACATGAGCCTAGGAAAGGTAGTCAAGATGGAGAATTTGTATAGCAAGGTTTGTTCGCAGTCCCAGAATTCATGGGTAGTCTCTGTTTATTTTTGGATGGGGGAGTCAAGCATGGCATATTCCCATTTAAGCAAGGTATGACATATGAATAGCTTAAATTCACCTGCATTGAGCTGCAGATGCCCAATATAGGTTTCTACCTGTAACAAAGAGGTTAGCGTTCAATCTCGTGGGCTCCATCCACCTTGCATGGTGTTGTGTAGCGTCAGGTGACACCGCTTCCCCTGGCGCCACCTACTACTGATAGCTAGTGGGTGGGGACAGGGGAGGCGGTGCCACCTGCCGCTACACAGCTGATATCTCTCAGCCACACTTTCTAGCACTTTACTGATATTAATCTGAACCGATCTTTCATTAGCTCCTCCCACTGCCTGTGCCTAAGGATACAGCTGTATGATCACATTTTGGTGTGTTTTTTTTTGACAAGGGATGCATAACTTTTACACGCAGCCCTGCACTTGTATTATTCCTGTGTGTTCAGAGGAATATCCATTCATTAATCAAGATATCTTCTTCCCAACCAATTCTTTCTTTAAATGGTTCCTCATGGATACACCGAACTTCTTTATTCTGCAGTGGAGCACATCGAAGGTATATATATCCAAGAACAAAAAAAATTAATCCCCTAGCTGTACAATCGGAGGAATAAAACTTGCAGCATAGGTGGACTGCATACACTGCAAGTTAGCATTTTGGATGCTTTGATTGCTGAAAAAAAAACATTTGAAACATTTGAACATTGAAAATGGGTCATGGATGGATATTCCAGCATGACAATGACCCAAAACACACAGCCAAGGCAATGGAAGAAACACAAAATAACTGTCAGTCTCGCTCAGTCAGGTGCTCCATGCAAGATCTCACCTCATGGAGTTTCAATGATCATGAGAACGGTGAGGAATCAGCCCAGAACTACCCGGGAGGATCTTGTTAATGATCTCAAGTCAGTTGGGACCATAGTCACCAAGAAAACAATTGGTAACACACTATGACGTTAGGGACTGATATCCTGCAGCGCCTGCAAAGTCCCCCTGCTCAAGAAAGCACATGTACAGGCCTGTCTGAAGTTTGCCAATGAACATCTGAATGATTCAAAGGAGAACTGGGTGAAAGTGTTGTGGGCAGATGAGACCAAAAATGAGCTCTTTGGCATCAACTCAACTCGTTCTGTTTAGAGGAGAAGGAATGCTGCCTATGACCCCAAGAACACCATGCTCACCATCAAACATGGAGGTGGAAACATTATGCTTTGGGGGTGTTTTTTTCTGCTAAGGGGACAGGACAACTGCACCACATCAAATGGATGATGGACGGTGCCATGTACCATCAAATCTTGGGTGAGAACATCCTTCCTTCAGCCAGGGCATTAAAATCTAGGATGGGTATTCCAGCATGACAATGACCCAAAACACACAGCCAAGGCAACAAAGGAGTGGCTCAAGAAGAAGCACATTAAGGTCCTGGAGTGGCCTAGTCAGTCTCCAGAATCCCATAGAAAATCTGTGGAGGGAGCTGAAGGTTCGAGTTGCCAAACGTCAGCCTCGAAACCTTAATGACTTGGAGAGGATCTGCAAGGAGGAGTGGGACAAAATCCCTCCTGAAATGTGTGCAAACCTGGTGGCCAACTACAAGAAACGTCTGACCTCTGTGATTGCCAACAAGTCAAATACTTATATCACTCATTGACATGCAAATCAATTTATAACTTTTTTGTCATGGATTTTTTGTTTTTGTTTTGTTATTCTGTCTCTCACTGTTAAAATACACCTACCATTAAACTTATAGACTGATCATTTCTTTGTTAGTTTGCAAACTTCGAAAATCAGCAGAGGATCAAATACTTTTCCCCCCTCAATGTATTTAAAATATAGATATTCACACTGTAATGAATACAGTTTAAAGACACAACTGAAACGGTACCCAGGCAAGAAAAATATGTTGATACTGTACAAAGACCAATTAAGGCCTAAAAGCAGAGCAGTATCAAGATATAATGGAGGTTAAAACGTATTTTATACTGTAATGAGCCCTGTTACCACAGAAAAAGCAAGGTTCTGAAGCATTCTCCATGGAAACCAATGGTATATGTCTGGCGAGTGTACCTGTTTTTTTAATCTGTACCCCCTGAATTATTATTCCTATACAATCCCATTGAGTCAAAAAAAAAACCAAACAACTGAATGATTTGGGTTTTTCTTACCCAGATGACAATTGGTCGAATTGAAGAAAAAAAAAAAAAAAAACTGAGAACAAGACTTCAATACAGGCTACTTCAATGACCCCTGACCCCTCAAATAATGCTAAATGTGGTCACCGTGACTTTATCCTGTATTTCAATTGTGAAGCCTTTACTGTGCATTTGATCGGCTGTTTAACATGTTCGGCTGAATCAATTCTCTGTTTATTGTGCAAGCTTCTGGGCTATAAATCACATCTTTTATCATTTTAAATCGCGTTCCTTCAGCATCCCAGGGCTGATCTCAGACTATACATTACAGAGCTATCCCGTCATTATACAGAACTCAGTTAATCTTATTTACTGTGCCTCACAGGCCTGTCTGCACCTCCGTGCATTACAAGACAGATCTGCTTCATATCGTGTTATGGTACGCTTCCGCCTTTATTATCCAAAATAAAGTGATTGCTCCGTGAAGTATAATGCCAATCTGTAAAATTAAAATTATGCTTATGGGCACTCAAGTCAAAAGGACCCCAAATTTAAAGTTCCTGCCTGCCGTCTAGTCGCACTTTGCGTGATTTATGACTCAAGCAGACTGCCGCCTGCATGCAGGAGATATCAGCGTATTCCCAAGGCCACAGATCTCATATCGCGTACACATGCTAATCTCTAGTATTCCTAGCGGTTTATTTTCCGTTTATTGTATATGGGTTTAACGTATGTGACTTTCAATATTTTTTTTCTTTAGTTTCAGTGCAAAACTAAGAGAGAACTGTGACTTGTTTTAATTTCAGCGGGGCTTCTAAATTCAGACACCTCCCATAAGGAGGGGCCTTGGAGAGATGGGCGGGACTGTTGCTACTACAAAAAAAACCATTACACTTTATTTGCAGTTTTTAGATGATAGGAAGAATAGAGGTAAAAACAGCTTCCCCCTTAATTTTAAGGGAAGTAATGCAACCAGAGGATCTATTCACAGGGGTGGTTTTAAGTTTTGTTGGGTCACTATGTCTTGGGGGCCCCATTACATTCTCCCCTCTGTTACCACTGTGGGTGGGCTTCCTTAAATAGTGGAGGACCTAAGGAGCAGCTTAATTAGCTTAAATATTAGCACCACTCCTACTTATTTAATTTAACCACATCCAGCCATTAGTTAATTTCTACTTAACTATTAAAAAGCATTTGATTCTTTGTAGATCTTCAGTTTGAATTAATTGAGGCAGCCTGCTAGTCTGCCCTGTAAGAGATGGCGTGGATTTTATTACCTAAACATGTATTTGTATTTAGCGGTTAATATAAAATATACTTTTCTCCTCCAGATAGCAGTCTATAATTTAATGGAATGCTTGAAAACTATGATTTAAGCCAGAAGTCAAGCACCACTCTGTATCATAAAAATATTCCTAATTTATCTGTACAAATTCTTACCTCATCTATAGCTTGCTTTTTAAAGTAGAAAAAAAAATCGTAATAAAATAAATAAAATACTTGATTAATACTAAGGTATAAGTTGCTTTTTTTTTTCAAACTCAAATCATATCGTCATGTATTCTTGACAGGTGGTAAAATCACTTATTATAAATATACGTTGTAACAATTATACTGCTAGATTTGTGACCTTTGGAGAAGTGGTGTGTATAAATGAATATTTAAACTGTCTCATCAACCCTTTTGATTCCTACTGTATATTTCTCTAAAAGCCTTACAAAAGCTATACCTTGCGTTGATTGATTTTAAATACATGTAGTAGCGCACCCTGGGCACACGGCATCATATTGTCCCTGCTGTGCACAGTTTTAACCTCAATCCAGGAAATCTAAACCCTTCCATTCTCTTTATAAAAAATCCTAGATTGTAATTGGCTGCTTCCAGTAATACTCTTAACATGTTGAACCAGGTCGGGCATGTTCAGATATTTTCTAGTTTTTAAGCATGTCCTGGGGCTGTTACTTTTACCCCTTTTTACATTTATCGGTACCTCTTTCTAAATTGGCCAATCAGCTGCGGATGACTCTCAATAACCAGTGGTTAGGCACCATCAGTCTTGTGGACTTTTACTGGAATTTTGGAGACGACAGTCCAGTGTTGATTTAGGGATCTTTCCAGACTTTTGCCACGGACACTCTGCCTATCCCTATCCCTCTAAAAAGATAGAGATATTCCCACCCAAACTGAAATCTTTACAGCAAGAATTACCCTACTTTAGTTGGTTCATAGTTAATCTTTTTGTTAATACACACACACACATATATATATATATATATATATATATATTTTTTTTTTAACGTGACATAGCTGTGTTACATTTGATGAAATAACGAGCATATTACATTTAAGTGCTGCCACCTGCTGGATGGAGGATTAAAATATTGTTTTGTCTCCCCCTGTCCGACTCCTTCACCATCTAAATAACTAATTACTTTGCTAAAAAAACGCTCGTAATACAGAAGGATTAATTCACTTTAATAAATACCATTCACATTGTTTTTTTTTTTGTTTTTTCTGCAGCTAAAATGCTAGATGAATTACCCCCTCTAGGATCTTATACGCTGAACATATGCAGAACCTAACTAGCTGAACTTAAACGAGCCTCTATTTATTACCTAAATGCTGCCACTTCTCTATGCACGTAGCTATTTGGGTAAAGAGCTGCCAGTAGATACACTGGAAGCAAAAACATCCTTTTTTTTTTTTTTTTTTCACACACAAAGCACAGTTTATCAGGCTAAGCAGTTTTAGATTCCCTATTCAGAGATCATTCAGACAATGATTGCAAACTGCCGGCTTTATTAAGGCCAGAGAATGGCGAGGAAAGTAAAACATGTAACTCATGTTGCTTGAAAAGCATTATTCATGCCGATTTCTTTATAGCAGTGTCCTGACTCCACATTACTTTCCCTAGGCATTAAATTATTTGCAACGCCAGTGCCCCGTGCTCATAAGTCAGACGCAAGGCTCCTCTTTGAGCCCGCCGATGTGTATTTCTTGTAGGACTGAAAGCTGAGCAGGGTGGATCGGTCTGCAGGAGAAGTACAGAAAAACAGCACAATGAAAAGTTTTGAAAGAGCTGTACATGATGTCCCCTGTAGGTGGCGCTACTGCATTACCAACCTGAGCAACTGCCTCTATTTATCTGCCCCTAAGTAAGGGTATTAGCATGTTATATATAATGGTATAGTGCATTTTTATACACGACATAGGTAATATGTATTGTGCTACTTAGTGTCTGTGTATATAAAAAAATAAAAAAAAAGTCACTAGAAGATTATTTTTAAGTTTTGCTTTTTTTATTTGCTTCACCGAGAGATAAAAAAAATTCCTTTGCCAGTGTTTCAAAGTATTTTATGCATTTATCTTTGAAGATACACGTAGGTTTACTCTGTGCTCTGCCTCTCAACTGAGGCAGAGCACGTCTGGATGCTGGTTCACAATTTTTTCTCCTAATTTAGGCATTTAATTGCAATTTTGCAAACACAGTGTATATATACTTGTTGTATTCTCGACATGTACAATATAAGCAAAGTTCAGGGGATACAGTCCATTTACTGTTTTGGTCTTTGTAGTGTTTTTTTTTTTTATGTAATTCGGGGTCTCAGATATTAATTACTCCAGTCCAGGGTGTCTATTTTACAGCTAAGGAAGCCCTGTGAACAGGATAAAATGCCTTTATCACATAGAGGTCCTACTTAGACATGACACCAAATGAATCTATGTAGAATTGCAGCCTACAGCATAGAAGAAGGGCTGGAGTGGAGGTCAGCATTATTTTGATTAATAGGTTGGAATGATACACACAAGCTTAAGCTCTGAGATCAAAGCCTCTTCCTTGATATTTTACAGAACAGATTTTATTCTCATCTTCTGAATCATGTATTGACCTAACCCCCGGGGGAAGATGCCAGGCTGGGTGTATTGTGGGGTTTACCCAGAGAATTGACCAACCGGTCTGACTGTACATGGGTTGCTTCGAGGACTGCAGCTACTGCCACATTACATCATAGCAACAAGGCTGCACCATATTTAAATACACAAAACACTGACCCATGCTACACCCTGTCTCTTGCCTGTGGCACTTTCCATTGATAGATCCAATGACTGTCCATACTAAAGGGAATTAAAGCCGCTTAGCTCTCATCTAATACAGTGATATCAATGTAAATACTGTATGGAGTAAATAAATCACTGTTGCTGGGATGTAGCTGTGATGTGAGGCATGGTTGGGAACCTGCCATTGGCGTGTCAGGTCTGCACATGTGTCATTGTATTACCCTTTGTGGGCGTGGGGGACTCCGAGCATGTTTGGAAAGGCTATATCACAGCTTAAGGGGGCTGGACCCTAAATACACCACTGCTGTGCGTTAGCATCCTGACAGGGGTGTGTGTGGAATCAGCAACTCATTTAAAAATCTGAATTTGTTTTTGATATTGGATCATTTAGGATAACTTATTTCTGGATCAGAGATACTCAACCTGTGTGTATCTCTGTATAATTAGTGGTGTCTTCTACTTATGACATCACCTTGGGGTTTGATATGCAAATAGCACCTTTTAAATGGAAAGTTAATTAATTTTGCATATCAAGCCATGATGTCATTAATAGGAGATATCACAAATCATTTAAACATTTTCATGCCATTTTGCCAACACAATGTATAGCTCATTGTAATATTTTTTATTATTGTTATCTACCATATCAGCATAAACAATACTAAGAGCTGTCTATGTTATGTCTGTAGAGTAACTGGCGAGTAGCATGCAGTATCCAAAATTCAGGACGAAAGGCACTTTGTTTTCTAGACATGTCATAGCGTCCCTTATTTCACAGAATGTATACATTCTATGACACATATTCTAAATAAAGCACACTTTCTTAGGATGTATTTATACAAACATACTTTTGAAAAGCAAACAAAAATTAACACTTTTGGTTAATACATTTACATATCAATGATCAACACTGAATAACTTTAGGGTCGTTCAAATTTGCTGAGAATCAGCACCAAAAAGGGCGTCTCTGAATTAAGGGCACATCGGAAGCCTAATGTCAAGCTAACCAGGTAGCCCTGATGTGCCTCCAAATACACTAAAAATAAAGTAACTGAACATAAAATATTTTTTATACAAATTTGAAATTGCTTATATTAATGTAAATATACTATTATACAATATTAAAAAGTATTTTTGTGTTTAAAATGTTCCATTCTCCAACTACAATCTGTAGTATATAAAATTGCCGAATTGGCCGAGCATGTTCGGGGGGTTGATCAGTTTTCTAAAAACGATGCTTTTTATAGTGAAAATGTTCCGATTCGAAAACCTTTGATCCTTCAGTTTCCGAACTGCCGATTTGCCAAACTCAGGGCAAAACCTGGGGTACTGAGTAGCCGCATTATGGTAATTTACGAAATTCAGCTAAAATAGCCGACCCAAATCCAATTGGGGACATAGAGGTATATCTTGAGTTAATGTGTTTTTTGGTATCTTCTATTCACTTACAGTGACTCTTTATAATTCCATTTTCTTCTATTTTGACTCCTGGATGCTTGGGTTTTATTTATACTTTAAAAAGATATATGTATTCACTTACACTAGGTTATATTTCTCCCTTTACATTTTTTTTTAGACATTTATATTTTTAGTGAACTTTATTTTGCTGCTTTTACACACTTGTGGTCCAATTAAATATTTTGAGAACTCAAAATTACACTAGATTTAATTTTTCTCTTTCCCTTTTACACTTTTTTTTGCTTTCACTTTCTCCTTTGTTTTTCGCACATATGTCCTGTTCTTACATATTATTATATATTTTTAAAATAGAATTTCAGAGTATGTATAGATTTCATTTGGGACTTGTATATATCATTACAGTTTACTCTTTTTGGTTGTATTTATTTTTCTAGGACTAAAACATAATTTCCCTGCTGTGCTGCCCTGATAAATACGTGGTCTAGTCACATGGATTGTGTGATCAAATATCAAACATTCAGACTACTCAAGTAAAGTTGGAGAATGGTTACCAATGGTGCCCTGATTTTTGCTACTTCTTCACAGTTTAAATAGAGCCAAACGTCAATTTACATTCTCTAAACGTTCCTGAATTTTAAAGCAGATGTTTTTATTTTAAATACATATACGTTTCTACCATTGCGCCAGCCACCTTGAACTCTCAGAAAAGATATTTTACCTCTAGTACTTGGTACCATATTGTATATCGCCTAAAACGGAACCCTCGGTACTCTGACCAGTACCTCCATTAAAAGCTCTGCCTCCTTGCTCAGAGCTGCTCTTCCAAGAGAAGCCGATTGTGGCAATAACCCAAACCACAAGACATAATCAGTGCTAGAATTAGTTACCCCTTAAAGGAGCTTTGGCGTGATCTGCTCTAAAGTCACTAGACGATACCAGTGTTAGAGTTAAGTAAGAATGACAATTTATATATACATACATAATTACATTAACAGGGGATTTGCATACAATACTAGGGGGAGGCCACTGTAGTTCCCCACTAGGTCCAATCATTAACTTGGTACAGACATACAATGGACCTAATCACTTAACAGGAAAAGTAATTAGCAGAGAACAGTGGATGAGTCACACAGAACTTGTACAGCTTTACAACATGACATGAAATATAACTAATAAAAGTTTATTTGGAGCACTATTAAAACTGCAGTCCAGTAACCGTGACATCACCTATTTCTTGACACCTCCAATCTGTGTTGGCGACAGTGCATGCAGGTAGGAACTATGAAACGCGTGGTGGGCCAAGACCACTTATCACTCACTTTTGGGGAAACATCATAAACCTAATGAAGGAGATAACCAACTAAAAATGTATCTGTGAGACCATAAATAGCCAGATTCCTCGACACACACGCAATTTTTTTATGGCATAATATAAATGGTCAATGTCTTTGGTAATAAAAATATATAATTCAAATCTGCATTTGAATGAATGTATATATGAATAAATGTATTTATGACTGCCTTTAACAACATTAACACTGATTTGCAACAGGTTTGCAAGGAAAGGAGTGGATGGTAAACTATGGAAAATGATCTACAATGAAGATGAAGATCTTGGAGGAATTCTATCCCCTGTAACATGATTCATATGATAAGTGTTCCTAGGACGTACTGTAATAGTGTTTCTGTTTAATAGAATTGAAACATTAATTTCCTCTTCTATGTTAATGATCATTACTGTCTGATAGGATTCCATGAAACTAATGGACCAAAGACCATGTTCTCGGATATACTCAACTACGTTATTGAATAGCAATGGGTTTCTTTGAAGGATTGGGAAATTATTTTATTTTGAAATCATTTCTAGATTAATATTTTGTTATAGCAAAAATACAATTATTTAATCTGCCAGTGAGATGCAGACATGTTCATATTGGACTAATCGAACTGTGTTACATGGTTACCCAGTGGAAAGCCACTGGAAAGCCAATACAACACCTTATCAATGGGTGGTGGGGGGGTTGGAAGACATGCATAGAGTGTTGACCAATGTAGTCTCAAAGTTTAAAAAACAAGAATCCATTATAAAGCAAAAACAAAAATCCCCTAAGGACTAACCTGACAACTGTCTTAATTGATGAACCTGACGGAACCTCTAAACATGTTTAATCCATGCTCTACTCAAAATATAGTCTGAATTGGACAATGTCTTGGTCAGTGGATGAGCCATTCTAAACAACCAACTGAACAGGATTCCAGTAGCTAAAACAGTGTTAAATAAATGGTCCCCACTTATTTAGGAAACCCATCCATGAAGGATTTCTATTCTTCTAAATCCAATTTCACAAACTGAGGTGAGATTTTTACATATTCATAAGTGGTTTAACTCAAGTCGTCTAACTCATCTTTAAACTTGAAAATAGGCCAGCTCACTGACAAAAGGTTTGAAGAAGTCCATGGGAAAGTTAAAAAAACGGGAAGCCTATCACATTAGAGACTTCCAGAGCTTCTCAAACTGCTACAGACTTGTTGACCATGAAGGACACATCAAGATGGGTGGAGTAATTTTTCTAATCAATATAGCTTCCAGGGTCATAGTCCGTCCATCAAAGGTTGAGTTTAGGTTCAAATACTAATTGGTCATTCCTGCTCACATTTTAGTGTTGGTCGATAAAATATTAGGTCTTTAGCGGAAAAAAAACACTATGTCTTCTTGTTTGTTTGTGTACATATTTCTATCAGCAATTAATGGAGACTTGGAGCAATAAATTCATTAAATGTTAGATGTCTACCGTGATTTTCCACAATCAATATGCGAGACTATTAAAACACTGGCGATAAAACTCTGCAGATAGAATATAAATATTCATGCAGATCAATACACACACAAAAACCAAAGCATAAAAGTAGAAATTTCCAGCCATCTTGATTTTCTCTTGGTTCTATTGGTCAGTCGTGACCTCAGAATTGTGATTGGGTCACTAACTAAACATATGTCTCTATTAAACATTTCCCATGCTTTGATATGGCAAAACCATTAACTAGAAGGGGCTCCTCTGGAGTAAAGGTCTGACATGGGCCATACGTTGAATTGCCACAGGGATTTATTTTACGAATTTTCAAATATCGCAGCAACAAATACGTTCCTTAGGTTAAATTATTATTGTTTCCGATTCCAGAGAACAATATATAGACTGTAGACTTTGCTTAGTAAGCCACAGAGCGGATGAATGCCTTGCGAATATGTTGTTTCAACTGTGAAAATCATAAAATGGGATAATGTTTCCCATTATCTATTCAATAATAAAAGGTTAGACTAGTGTTAATGTGACAATCACCTAAACCTTTTTTTTTTTATTCTCTACATTTGAACAGAATGAACAGCAATCTATACATTGGATTGTGTTCTAGACTTGCGAGAACTTGTCTGCTGGAGTATGTAGACTTTTAGGAACCAGATTCACTTGACTAAGGAACCATCTACTTAGAGAACCCCACTGGAAAAAACCTATATCCCCCCAATAAAGGACACCACACCAGATTGGAGTTCGAAGGCCACAGCGTTTATTTTAAAACCACACTGTGACAAATATAAACTTTAATAACATTATTGACATATAATAAACATATATGAACAAATATATACATAAGGCTAATAATACAAACTATTAGCCTTTCCCTTGGCGAGATCCCGTGAGAATTGGCCCCCAAGCGCAATCGTAACATTGTATTCCGGTGGTAGGAAAAACCACCAGCCGCATCCTCCTAGCTGGTGGTATCATTCCCTGAACCACTCCTCAGGAACCTGCCCTGAGGAGATTGTGCACTGCCGCCCATTGGACAGTGCACCCATCGTAGCCCTCCCTGTGAGGGCCACCTGCTCAGGAGCCAATTCTCGTAGGAACCCCTGCCACCACACGGGAATACGAAGCCAAAATCAGGGGAGGGAGGGAGGGAAAATCTCTTTTGTTAAATTGATCGTAATGAACATCAAAAAACTCCCACATCTATATACTAATCTATATCCCACCCACTTAGTGGAAACTTTACTGGATACCCAGCCTGTCACTCCCAGGAGGACACATGCCTGGGACATGATCAACCACTATACAATGTAACTGTTAGGTAAAAACCCCCTGATCTGATCATAAGTCAGGGACATGTAGCCCTTACTCATAATGCTTAAATCCAGGGCCTCCTGGAGGACCCATGCCTGGGACATGATCAACCACTATACAATGTAACTGTTAGGTAAAACCCATGATCTGATCATGAGTCAGAGTCATGTAGCCCCTTACTGATAATGCTTATATCCAGGGTTATCTGGAAGACCCATGACTGGGCAATAATTAACCACTAACAATGCAACTGATAGGTAAATCTCCTGATCTGGTCACAAGTCATATAGCCCTTCCTGTTAATGCTTAAATCCAGGGCTTTCTGGAGAGAGACCAAAGAAGGTCCTCTCCCAAAGTGCATGGGCTACATAATACAGATTATCAAGAAATTCTGGGGGCTCTCATTTGTATATTAAGGATACATATCCTTATATATATATATGGAGTTTAGGTAAAGTACAGAAGAGAAGTATATTTTAGGAGAACACAAATATGCATAGAGTCTGTGCTTTCTCCACTGAATACGGAGATTTTGGTTGTGTTGGATTTGTTGCTATGGAACAGATGTATAAAAAAAAATCAGCACCTGATTACTACAAAGTGCGGGTGTTATAAAAAGGTGCAATTTTCATTATACATTGCCGAAAAAACTTTTATACATAACCCCATTAATGTGCAACATTATGGTATGTGGCAAGGTCATGAAGGTCCAGGGAACTGACACAAGTGTCCAGTACATGTCCACAAGGAACAAGGTTGGTACCTACCCCCGCTACCAGATGTTGAACGCACGATTAGGTTTGGTTATCCCTTCCCTAAATAATGCTGAATTCTAGAGCAGTGTTTGTGTTACAATGAGCGGCATGTACTAAAAAAAAACATAAATATATTTTATGTGCAAAACTATTTTTGCGCTTTGCTCCTATTGCAATGTACTAAACATTTAACACTCAAATAGTCCATACGCGCAAACTGCGAATAAACACAAGCAAGTTGGGATGATATTTTTTCTGCCTCTTTTGATAGCGCTCGCTAAAAGCTGGTGTAATTTTCACACGCAAATAAGAATTATTTTTCACAAAATATTCGCAAACCTCTTTAGCGTGCGCAAATATAATCACAATTTATTCGAGCAACCGGAAAAATGCACGCTAAATAAAAATAAACAGAAGAGGCGCAAATCAGGGTAAACAATCGCAAAATGTTACCAATAGTCACAAATTGCTCCTTACTCTTGTTTTCCCTACTTTTTTCCCCCACTGCACTTGTTTAGTACATAACCCACAAAGTGTCCAGTATTGTATCACATAACTAGTATGGCGATGTATAGTAAGTATATTACGGGCAGAATCTCACACATTCTCTATGATACTGATGTGCCCATTCCGTGTGTCTCTACCCTCCAGACGCTCGGATGGTTAATCTGCGTAGCACAACTGATACAGGATGAAAATGGAAATGCCCGATAGCTAGACTAATGAGCGTTTAAAATTCCCCCCGATTTAGCAGCAGTGTTCCCCCCTACGTTCCCCTCTCTCCCTCTGAGGATTGATTAGATAAATAAATGCAGTCCCATGCCCTCGTCTACAAGACGTTAACTATCCCCGGCTTTAACTACATGTCCCAGTGACCTTCACCTCGGAGGCGTCGTTAATAAAATTGCAATCAGCGCAATCAATTGTTGGGAGCATTGTTTGTGTTCCTACGTTAACCTTGTTTGTCAGGCAGAGGTAGAAAGCAAGCCGCAGACAAAGCCAAGAAATTGGATGGAGCATAAACGCTGTAATAAAGATACCAACTGCTCAGAAGACTCTACGGCCTGGGCGCAGGCAGACTGGATGTTGGGAGACTCTGTTAAAGGAACTACATTACCTACATAGAATACGTTGACAGAGAAGAACCATTCGGCCCATCTAGTTTGCCGAATTATCTTAATACTTTTATTCTATCTAGGACAGCCTTGTGCCTATCCCACGCATGCTTAAACTCCTTCACTGTGTTTACCTCTACCACTTTCACGGGAAGGCTATTCCATACATCCACTACCTTCTCAGTAAAGTAATACTTCCTGATATTACTTTTAAATAGTTGCCCCTCTACTTTAAGACGATGTCCTCTAGTTGTGGTAGTTTTTCTTTGTTTAAATATACTCTCGTCCTTTACTGTGTTGATCCCCTTTATGTATATAAATGTTTCTATCATATCCCCCCTTTTACGTCTTTCCTCCAAGCTATACATGTTAAGATGCTTTAACCTTTCCTGGTAAGTTTTATCCTGCAATCCAGTTTAGTAGCCCTTCTCTGAACTCTTTCCAAAATATCCATATCCTTCTGAGATACGGTCTCCAGTACTGTGTACAATACTACAAATGAGGTCTCAACAGGGCTCTGTACAATGGCATGAGCACTTCCCTCTTTCTACTGCTAATACCTCTCCCAACACAACCAAGTATTCTGCTAATACCTCTCCCTATACAACCACGCATTCTGCTAATACCTCTCCCTATGCAACCAAGCTTTCTGCTAATACCTCTCCCTATGCAACCTAGTATTGTGTTAATACCTCTCTCTATATAATCAAGCATTCTGCTAATACCACTCCCTATACAACCAATAATTCTGCTAATACCTCTCCCTATACATCCAAGCATTCTGCTAATACCTTTCCCTATAAAACCAAACATTCTGCTAATACCTCTCCCTATAAAACCAAGCATTCTGCTAATACCTTTCCCTATAAAACCAAGCATTCTGCTAATACCTCTCCCTATACAACCAAGCATTCTGCTAATACCTCTCCGTATACAACCAAGCATTCTGCTAATACCTCTCCCTATACAACCAAGCATTCTGCTAGCATTTCCTGCTGCTCTATTACATTGCCTACCTACCTTCAAGTCCTCTGAAATTATTACTCCAAACTCCACACTGTTCTGTGAATGTAGAAAATAAAAGATTATCTATATTGGGAATGGCTCACCTTGGCACAGAGGACTATTAAGCAATTGCAGTGCCAAGGTTAGCCACCACAGATCAAATCTCTACGTTGTGTTAGCAGAATTGCAAGCGAATGCATGAATTGAAAACTAAACATGTTTTATTGCCTGCTATGGTAAGGAACTCAGTTAAAAGTAGAAATATATGAATACTGTGTGGAGTCATTTTACAGAGACTCTTCTGTTTGCAATAGAAGCACAAGAGAAATAGTCAGTGCCTTTAATACAGGGCTTAACACATTTCTGTAGCCTTTAAGAGCCAGACAGACCAATTCAGGAGCCAGCCTTGTTCTTTTTTGAGAGCCAGGGAAATGGAACTTCCATGGAGCTTTATGTAAAAAGAGTCAAGTTAGGAGCCAGCAGTAGTGATTGTAGGAGCCCTGGCTCCCTGGATTGTCCAAGTCTTATCATAGTATAATAATAAACTGCACGATAATATACCTGACAGACCTCAAACCATTGTCGCACCTGGAAAAAAGGTATCTTTACAGAAGAGGGGTCTTTTGACAGCATATAAAAATGAGGGTCTCTCTGGATTAATGTAGAGAAACCACTAGACCTGACAGACCTCTAATAGACAAAGGTGGTGCGCCACCACTCTGACAGTACATACAATGAAGGTTTGCCTGAAGACAAAAGGTACGGAAAACATTAGATGCAATATTTTTTTTTAGAAAATTGCTCCAGTGGAAGAATTGTAATAAAGTACCTTATTGAGTACTCTTTGCTCCTAATACTTCTATCAGGGGGCAGACATGTTTTTAAACCTTGGGTCAGAAGGGCCTTCATCTGACCCAAGATGTCAGCCCCCTGCTAGAGCTATAATGAGCACGGAGGGCTCAATAAACTATTTTAATTGTAGTCTTTCATTAAAACAATTCCTTTTGAAAACACCAACACCTGATCTCTCAATTAAACAGAATTTAAAAAAAAATTGCCGACAGATTTGTGCGTTACCCCGTTATTTAAAAAAAAACAACCATCTCCGTAACCAAGTTTTTTATGGTAAAGTCCTGACACTGAACGTAAAGAGTTTAAACTCAGTGCCCCGTCTCAGTGATTGAATCCAGTGCTTCTCTCTATCAAAGTAATCAGAGCCAGTCAATAGCAGACTGTATTAAGATTGCTACATGTATAAATGCCTTGAACTCTTTTTTTCTTCTTCTGCACTCAGGGGGGCCTGGAGCTATCACAGAGGGGGGGCTTCTGATTTCGGCTTCGATATGAAGAAGGCTTCAAGCACATGCTGATTCTCAGCCCAACCCGCTTGGTATAACCAAGGAGGAGAAAATCTCTGGCATGAGATCAAAGAGGCCCATCAACCTGTCTGTTTTAGCACAGGATGGTCAGGGAGCGAGCTGGACTACCATCTGATTCTAAAGAGCTGACTTAGCAGCTCAGTGCGATAATCACATTTAGCCAAGTCACATTTTAAGGCTTACCAAAATCAGTTCCCCATTAAAAGGTACTCCTTCACATTATTTATACTTCGTGGAGAACAAAAAAAAAAACACACAAAAAAAACGATCTGTACGTTGTATTAGCATAATTGCATTAAAACTGCTTATGACATCACTGACGGCTTGACATTAGCTCACTTGCAAATCAAGCCACAGGCAGCATGCATTCCAACTGTCCTGCTTTGCACTTTTTGATACAGAGGTAGAACTTGTTGGGATTCAGGGACGGCAAATCCCAATCCAATTCGCTGGTATCTGAGCCACTATCTGAGAATTGGCTACTACGTGTAGTGGGGAAGGGAGAAGCACATGTGGTTCCTCCCCTTGAATAGAGTCAACAAACTACCTTGCATCTACAAAGAAGCCAAGACTGTTAAGGTTTAAGGCCTTATGACTGAGAAACAGAAACCAACATCCCTTACACTATTTTCTCATTACTAGATGAGGTGGCTAGATTGCTTCTTTAAATACACATCAGTGGATCTTTATCGAGATCCAGGTGACCTGTAACTCTGGCCACAAACTCTTATCGAGCTGGGAGTGCGATCAATGCGTTGTTCAGTCCAGGGTCAATCGAAAGAGTTAGTCGGCCTGCTGGGTATGCCAGCAATCCATTCGAGCAGTCTTGATTTGCCTGGGTTTGCTCCATTTCTTGCAAAAAAACAAAACACGGGAATATTTGGCAGATCACATGTCATGTAAACATTGACCAAAGATGAAGAGCTCCTTCTCCGACTCGGGGGCACGATACGCCTTTGATTGAATGTGTTTTTCGTCAATTGAAGATTGAATTTCATTGCTCGTTAGAATTATTAATAGGGTACATTGGTTGCTATTCTGTTAAATAGACCTTGGTGCATTTCTACACCGCTTTGGACTAACTCTCCGCTGCCGGGATGAGACAACTTCTTGGACTTTTATTAATGTTTCTTTTTTTTTAGGCCTCTGCATTGACCTTATCAATCAATAAGATGCTCCGTGTGTCTGGCCGAACGGGTCGTTTCATCTTGTACATTGTAGAACTCCTAAACTTTCAGTTTTTTTTTATATTTTTATATATAGTCATGTTTTCTGTGTACACATATACTAAGGGGTTGATTCTGGGAATTGACAAGGGAATTTCAAAAGTAAAGCGAAAGTAGCCGAGTTGTTGTAGATTTTTTTTTTCCAACTCGGCTACTTTGGCCTTAATTTTGACATACCCTCTTTCAGTTGTAAAAAAGCACAATCGAAGTATATTAAACGGCGACTGTACTTTTTTTTTTATTTTTATAAAACTCCTGACACTTTGCAGTGCGAGAGTTTTCATGCAGTGCGGGATGTTTTACCAAAAGGGTTGGGAGAAATAAGGGGGAGAAGAAATTTTTGGGGGTTTGACTTTTTACAAGATTTGTACTGACCCATCAATAAATGATGCTCTTGGTTCATTACAAAAATATTTACTGTGTCGGCCATGGAGAAAGTAAAGCCCTAAAGACATACAGCCAACAAAATATATATATATTTGAATGATAGCATCTAGGAGAGTTCTTTGCGGCTGCTTCACCGCTGACAGTTCAGTGCTGCAACAGTGAAAGGCAATGTGGGCGCTTCATTGCAGCAAATTAAATGCTGACAGTTCAACACCTCTAAAAGATACCCCAAACCCCCATACTAACCCCCAGAATCCAAACACTAAAACCCCTAATACTAGCACTAACCCCGAACCCTAATACTAACTAGACATGTGCATTCGTTTTCGGACGAATGCATTTTCGGACGAAAATAGCATTTTCGTCCATTCGTCCGAAAAACGAATAACGAAAATTTTAACTAACAAAATCCGAATGAACGAATGGTTAATAAACGAAAATCATTCGTTCATTCGTCCATTCGTCCATTCGTGCTATTGGCATTCTAAACCGAAATAGAGTCGGTTTACAATACCAATAGCATTGTACTACATTCCATAAACCGACATGAATGACTTTCGGTTTATGGAATGCATGTAATGCTATTAGCTTCCTATAAACCGAAATTGAGTTCCCATTCATACGAATAGGTCAATTGACCTATTCGTATGAATGGGGACTCTTTCGGTTTATAGAAAGCCAATAGCAGCATGTATTCTATAAGCCGAAAGTCTTTAAAACAAACGACGTTCGGTTTATAGAATACATGTAATGCTATTGCTGTTCTATAAGCCGAAAGACATTCGGCTTATAGAACAGCAATAGCATTACATGCATTCTATAAACCGAACGTCGTTCGTTTTAAAGACTTTCGGCTTATAGAATACTATTGGCATTCTATAAACCTAACTAGAGTCCCTCCTCATTCATAAGAATTTCTGTTCGGTTTATAGAAAGCCAATAGTATTCTATAAGCCGAAAGTCTTTAAAACGAACGACGTTCGGTTTATAGAATACATGTAATGCTATTGCTAAACTATAAACCGAACGACTTTCGGTTTATAGAATAGCCATAGGATTACATGTAGTACATAAGCCGAAAGTCTATAAACCGAAAGTCGTTCGGTTTATAGGCTGTCGGCATTTAACTATACAGAGACAGAGTCTCCATTCATAAAATTATGAATGGAGACTTTGTCTCCGTGTAGTAAAATGCCGAAAGTCTATAAACCGAACGATCGGTTTATAGACTTTCGGCTTATGTAATACATGTAATCCTATGGCTATTCTATAAACCGAAAGTTCGGTTTATAGAATAGCAATAGGAATACATGTATTCCATAAGTCGACAGCCTATAAACCGAACGTTCGGTTTATAGGCTGTGGGCATTTTACTACACGGAGACAAAGTCTCCATTCATAATTTTATGAATGGAGACTCTGTCTCTGTATAGTTAAATGCCGGCTTTTAACTATACGGAGACAAAGTCTCCATTTATAATATGAATGGAGACTCTGTCTCCGTATAGTTAAATGCCGACAGCCTATAAACCGAACGTTCGGTTTATAGGCTGTGGGCATTTAACTATACGGAGACAAAGTCTCCATTCATAATTTTATGAGTGGAGACTCTGTCTCTGTATAGTTAAATGCTATTGTATTCTATAAACCGACTCTATTTCGGCTTATAGAATGCAATAGTACTACGAATGGACGAATGAACGAAAGATTTTCCTTTATTAACCATTCGTTCATCCGGCTTTAGTTAGCTTAGCATTTTCGTTCTTCGTTTTTCGGGCGAATGGACGAAAATGCAATTTTCGGACGAAAATGCATTCGTCCGAAAACGAATGCACATGTCTAGTATATATTCACATGTAAATTGCTTTTTAAATAAAAAATTATGATATAAAAAAATCTTGTTTTTATTTCCTTTTATGTGACAATGCTGCCTCTCTCTTTCCCTTGACCCCAGATTTGTCGCTCTCCCCCCCTTAGTGTTGTCTCTCTCTCACCCTCCCTTTGGCTCCCCCCTCGCTCCCCTTGTGTCTGTCTCTTCCCCCTTTCCCTCCCCTTGTTTCTCTCTGCCCCCCCCCCCCCTTGTTATTCTGTCCCCCCCTCACCTGTTTCTTGCTCCCTGGTGGCTAGTGGGGGCAGCCGGGGGATGTATGCACTATACATAATAGACGGAAGTGTCGGGCAGCATGGAGGTTGTCTGCACGATTCGTGCAGACATCCCCCAGCTGCCCGATTCTCCCTGGTGGCTAGCGAGGGAGCGGAGGATGTCTGCGCGATGAGCGAGACCTCTCCTGCTGCCGCCCGGCATGACCGCCGGGACTTCTATGATGAAGCTGGGTACTTCCGGCTTCCTCATAAAAGTCCTGGCTGTCGTTCCGGGCGGCAGCAGGGGAGGTCTCGCTCATCGCGCAGACATCCTCCGCTCCCTCGCTAGCCACCAGGGAGAATCGGGCAGCTGGGGGATGTCTGCACGAATCGTGCAGACAACCTCCATGCTGCCCGACACTTCCGTCTATTATGTATAGTGCATACATCCCCCGGCTGCCCCCACTAGCCACCAGGGAGCAAGAAACAGGTGAGGGGGGGACAGAATAACAAGGGGGGGGGGCAGAGAGAAACAAGGGGAGGGAAGGGGGGAAGAGACAGACACAAGGGGAGCGAGGGGGGAGCCAAAGGGAGGGTGAGAGAGAGACAACACTAAGGGGGGGAGAGTGACAAATCTGGGGGCAAGGGAAAGAGAGAGGAAGCTTTGTCACATAAAAGGAAATAAAAATAAGATTTTATTTATATCATAATTTTTTATTAAAAAAGCAATTTACATGTGAATATATACTAGACATGTGCATTCGTTTTCGGACGAATGCATTTTCGTCCGAAAATTGCATTTTCGTCCATTCGCCCGAAAAACGAAGAACGAAAATGCTAAGCTAACTAAAGCCGGATGAACGAATGGTTAATAAAGGAAAATCATTCGTTCATTCGTCCATTCGTAGTACTATTGCATTCTATAAGCCGAAATAGAGTCGGTTTATAGAATACAATAGCATTTAACTATACGGAGACAGAGTCTCCATTCATAAAATTATAAATGGAGACTTTGTCTCCGTATAGTTAAAAGCCGGTGTTCTGACAAATTTCTGGAGCAAATTCTCCTGCGCAATCGCAGGAGAATTTGCTCACTGCGCATGCGCATAAAGTTACAGCTGATAACTCAGCTGTAACTTTGTGACCACCGTGCATGAGACAGCTGCGCAACCCACCTCCCGCCCCCTCACACCCGCCGCACACCCCTTCTTACCAGATCATCGACCACAGCGATACACAGCGCATGCGCACGCCTATCCAGCCGTTTGGGAATGCGCGCGTCCGTTGTTGTGTTCTTAAGGTGGTAAGTAACACGGGGCGTCGGGACATAAGGGGGCAAGCATCCTGGTGAGGGCTGCCTCATCTTGATGGGATTTGTGATCCTCCTGTTGTATTATTGATGCAGCAGGAGGATCACAAATCCCATCAAGATGAGGCAGCCCTCACCAGGATGCTTGCCCCCTTATGTCCCAAAGCCCCATGTTACTTACCACCTTAAGAACACAACAACGGACGCGCACATTCCCAAACGGCTGGATAGGCGTGCGCATGCGCTGTGTATCGCTGTGGTCGATGATCTGGTAAGAAGGGGTGTGCAGGGGGTGTGAGGGGGCGGGAGGTGGGTTGCGCAGCTGGCGCATGCGCGGTGGTCACAAAGTTACAGCTGAGTTATCAGCTGTAACTTTATGCGCATGCGCAGTGAGCAAATTCTCCTGCGATTGCGCAGGAGAATTTGCTCCAGAAATTTGTCAGAACACCGGCATTTAACTATACGGAGACAGAGTCTCCATTCATAAAATTATAAATGGAGACTTTGTGTCCGTATAGTTAAAAGCCGGCATTTAACTATACGAAGACAGAGTCTCCATTCATAAAATTATGAATGGAGACTTTGTCTCCGTGTAGTAAAATGCCCACAGCCTATAAACCGAACGTTCGGTTTATAGGCTGTCGGCTTATGGAATACATGTATTCCTATTGCTATTCTATAAACCGAACGTTCGGTTTATAGAATAGCCATAGGATTACATGTATTATATAAGCCGAAAGTCTATAAACGGATCGTTCGGTTTATAGGCTTTCGGCATTTTACTACACGGAGACAAAGTCTCCATTCATAATTTTATGAATGGAGACTCTGTCTCTGTATAGTTAAATGCCGACAGCCTATAAACCGAACGACTTTCGGTTTATAGACTTTCGGCTTATGCAATACATGTAATCCTATGGCTATTCTATAAACCGAACGACTTTCGGCATTTTACTACACGGAGACAGAGTCTCCATTCATAAAATTATGAATGGAGACTTTGTCTCCGTGTAGTAAAATGCCGACAGCCTATAAACCGAACGTTCGGTTTATAGGCTGTCGGCTTATGGAATACATGTATTCCTATTGCTATTCTATAAACCGAACGACTTTCGGTTTATAGAATAGCAATAGGAATACATGTATTCCATAAGCCGACAGCCTATAAACCGAACGTTCGGTTTATAGGCTGTCGGCATTTTACTACACGGAGACAGAGTCTCCATTCATAAAATTATGAATGGAGACTTTGTCTCCGTGTAGTAAAATGCCCACAGCCTATAAACCGAACGTTCGGTTTATAGGCTGTCGGCATTTTACTACACGGAGACAAAGTCTCCATTCATAATTTTATGAATGGAGACTCTGTCTCTTATTAGTTAAATGCCGACAGCCTATAAACCGAACGACTTTCGGTTTATAGACTTTCGGCTTATGTAATACATGTAAACCTATGGCTATTCTATAAACCGAAAGTCGTTCGGTTTATAGAATAGCAATAGGATTACATGTATTCCATAAGCCGAAAGTCTATAAACCGAAAGTCGTTCGGTTTATAGACTTTCGGCTTATAGAATACAATTAATACTATTGCCTTTCTATGAACCGAACGAGAGCCCCATTCATAAGAATTTCTTATGAATGGGGCTCTCGTTCGGTTTATAGAAAGCCAATAGTATTACATTGTATTCTATAAAACGAACGAAAAAAATTAACGAAACGAAAATAATTAACGAATTTCGTCTGAAACGAATGCACTAATGAACGAAATTCGTTTTAGACGAAATAAATAACATTTTCGTCCGAATGGACGAAAACGAAACGAAAATTTTAGTTTTGCACATGTCTAATACTAACCCCCTGAACCCTAAAACTAACACTAACCCCCCTGAACCCTAATACTAAAACTAAACCACACCAAACCTTAATACTAACCCCCCGAACCCTAATACTAACATTACCACCTGAACCCTAATATTAACCCCCGAGAACCCTACTACTAATACCTAACCCCAGAACCCTACTACTAATACCTACCCCCTAACTGTCCAGCGAATTAAGGTTGCACGATGAACTGCCGATCGCGCAAGAGGTTGAGGTGAAGTGGCTACGTTCAAGCACCCGCGATGAACATACGTCACATCCCCTATACGATAAACCTTTCTGTACAAATTTAAACGCAGAAGCTTAATCGTGTGGTGTATAATCCTACCCCGGCACCGGGATATGATAAAGTGTTATAATTTCCACCAGCTCTCTTAGCGGATTATGTGATATAGTTCATTTAATGACAATAGCAGATTTGTAAAGTGCTTCGCCACCCATGTCTATACAGGGATTGCCCAGCAAGTGAATACATAGAATATAAACAATTTCCGACATGCCTCTTATTTACAGATCAGCTATTATAATATCCCAGATTTCAGGACACTCACCAGTTTCTCCCCCCCCCCCCTCCCAACCCTTCTTACTAGTAACCATGATTACCCCCCTGACGTTTTGTATTTCCTTTGGGAGCAGACCTTTAACTTCCCCTTGTAACTTCAATTAATCAGCATGTAGCATCCACTTAACGTCCCATCCATTAGAGGTTGTGCTTTAATTAAATTGATCAGATATCCCTCGGTTCAGCTAGTCGGCAATTCATCATCCTCTGCTATATGGTCCCCCCCCCCCCCCCCCCTGATACAGTAACCAAAAATAACTGAAACAACAGAATAGTCCTGCTTTTTGAGTCTGTCTCGGCTTCAATGTGCAAAGGCAGCATTGAGTTTCAGCTGGATGTCTGTCAGGCACACAGTCTACATGCTGAAATACTGGGCTGCAAACACTAGGTTCCTGTATGTAAGAAGGTTGGAGAACAAGCTTGCAGGAGTTGGAAAACACTTTACCATGTAAAGATAAGATAGGACAAGAAATACTCAACAGTGAACAGAGAATAGAGTACGATAATATATAGAACAGGGCTTGACAAATCCAAGGCTGGCTCCTAAACATGTATTTTAGATGAGGGGGAGATGAATATTTTAGGTCACTGACTTAACTGCACATTGTGCAGGGACAAACCAGATGGGTTTCCCCTGCTAGAAGAACAGAGTTACATCGGTATTACTTTATAACAATGCATTATACAGGGCCAACTCTGTTCTTCTAGTAGGAGAAACTCACCAGGCCCTGCACAATGTATAGAAGAATATATAGAAGAGCTCAGCTGGCCATGGATAATGCAGAGTTACATCTTTACATACTGTCACTTTATAACAATGTATTATACAGGGCCAACTCTGCTCTTCTAGCAGGAGAAACTCACCAGACCCTGCACAATGTATAGAAGAATATATAGAAGAGCTCAGCTGGCCATGGATAATGCAGAGTTACATCTTTACACACTGTCACTTTATAACAATGCATTATACAGGACCAACTCTGTTCTTCTAGCAGGAGAAACTCACCAGACCCTGCACAATGTATAGAAGAATATATAGAAGAGCTCAGCTTGCCATGGATAATGCAGAGTTACATCTTTACACACTGTCACTTTATAACAATGCATTATACAGGGCCAACTCTGTTCTTCTAGCAGGAGAAACTCACCAGGCCCTGCACAATGTATAGAAGAATATATAGAAGAGCTCAGCTGGCCATGGATAATGCAGAGTTACATCTTTACACACTGTCACTTTATAACAATGCATTATACAGGGCCAACTCTGTTCTTCTAGCAGGAGAAACTCACCAGACCCTGCACAATGTATAGAAGAATATATAGAAGAGCTCAGCTGGCCATGGATAATGCAGAGTTACATCTTTACACACTGTCACTTTATAACAATGCATTATACAGGGCCAACTCTGTTCTTCTAGCAGGAGAAACTCACCAGACCCTGCACAATGTATAGAAGAATATATAGAAGAGCTCAGCTGGCCATGGATAATGCAGAGTTACATCTTTACACACTGTTACTTTATAACAATGCATTATACAGGACCAACTCTGTTCTTCTAGCAGGAGAAACTCACCAGACCCTGCACAATGTATAGAAGAATATATAGAAGAGCTCAGCAGGCCATGGATAATACAGAGTTTCATCTTTACACACGGTCACTTTATAACAATGCATTATACAGGGCCAACTCTGTTCTTCTAGCAGGAGAAACTCACCAGGCCCTGCACAATGTATAGAAGGATATATAGAAGAGCTCAGCTGGCCATGGATAATGCAGAGTTACATCTTTACACACTGTCACTTTATAACAATGCATTATACAGGACCAACTCTGTTCTTCTAGCAGGAGAAACTCACCAGGCCCTGCACAATGTATTGAAGAATATACAGAAGAGCTCAGCTTGCCATGGATAATGCAGAGTTACATCTTTACACACTGTCACTTTATAACAATGCATTATACAGGGCCAACTCTGTTCTTCTAGCAGGAGAAACTCACCAGACCCTGCACAATGTATAGAAGAATATATAGAAGAGCTCAGCAGGCCATGGATAATACAGAGTTTCATCTTTACACACGGTCACTTTATAACAATGCATTATACAGGGCCAACTCTGTTCTTCTAGCAGGAGAAACTCACGAGGCCCTGCACAATGTATAGAAGGATATATAGAAGAGCTCAGCTGGCCATGGATAATGCAGAGTTACATCTTTACACACTGTCAATTTATAACAATGCTTTATACAGGACCAACTCTGTTCTTCTAGCAGGAGAAACTCACCAGGCCCTGCACAATGTATTGAAGAATATATAGAAGAGCTCAGCTTGCCATGGATAATGCAGAGTTACATCTTTACACACTGTCACTTTATAACAATGCATTATACAGGGCCAACTCTGTTCTTCTAGCAGGAGAAACTCACCAGACCCTGCACAATGTATAGAAGAATATATAGAAGAGCTCAGCTTGCCATGGATAATGCAGAGTTACATCTTTACACACTGTCACTTTATAACAATGCATTATACAGGGCCAACTCTGTTCTTCTAGCAGGAGAAACTCACCAGACCCTGCACAATGTATAGAAGAATATATAGAAGAGCTCAGCTGGCCATGTATAATGTAGAGTTACATCTTTACACACTGTCACTTTATAACAATGCATTATACAGGGCCAACTCTGTTCTTCTAGCAGGAGAAACTCACCAGACCCTGCACAATGTATAGAAGAATATATAGAAGAGCTCAGCTGGCCATGGATAATGCAGAGTTACATCTTTACACACTGTCACTTTATAACAATGCATTATACAGGACCAACTCTGTTCTTCTAGCAGGAGAAACTCACCAGGCCCTGCACAATGTATAGAATATATAGAAGAGCTCAGCTGGCCATGGATAATGCAGAGTTACATCTTTACACACTGTCACTTTATAACAATACATTATACAGGACCAACTCTGTTCTTCTAGCAGGAGAAACTCACCAGACCCTGCACAATGTATAGAATAATATATAGAAGAGCTCAGCTGGCCATGGATAATGCAGAGTTACATCTTTACACACTGTCACTTTATAACAATGCATTATACAGGGCCAACTCTGTTCTTCTAGCAGGAGAAACTCACCAGGCCCTGCACAATGTATAGAAGAATATATAGAAGAGCTCAGCTGGCCATGGATAATGCAGAGTTACATCTTTACACACTGTCACTTTATAACAATGCATTATACAGGGCCAACTCTGTTCTTCTAGCAGGAGAAACTCACCAGGTGTCTGCCTACTTTTAAAGTTTTGACATTACTGGTTGAGTATGCCTTATACATAAATCCGTTATCCAAAAAGATCTGGTATCTAAAAAAAATTTATGATATTGACCCAAGTTGCAAATTCCACACACTTATCAGAATGCAAACGCACAGCAGTGTATTTAGTGTGCAGCCCCCCTTAAGCTGTGATATAGCCTTTCCATGCATGCTCGGATCCCCCCACGCCCATAAAGGGTCATACAATGACACGTGTGCAGACCTGACACGCCAACGGCAGGTTCCCAACGATGCCTCACGTCACAGCTACATCCCAGTAACAGTGATTTATTTGCTCTATACAGTATTTACACTAATATTACTCGATTTCATTAGAGCTGAGAGGCTTTAATACACCTCACTGGTGAAAATGATCCATTATCCAAAATACATCTGATCCCAAATATTTTTGATAAGGAGCACTCAACCGGTTATTACTTTTTTTCACACATATAATCATTGAAACACTCAAACATTTTGCCTGGTACTGCGTGCCTAGATTATATTCAAACTATACCCCCATCTTCTCTAATAAACGAACCACAGGTTTTAACCCCTTAACGACAGATGACGTGCCAGGCACGTCACGGCAAAATGAGGACTTGCCGACATGTGACGTGCCTGGCACGTCATGGACTAAATCAAGCAAAGAAAGCGATCTAGAGTCGCTTTCTTTGCTCTTTCAGTGTTGGCACAAAGCCTCTATGTAGAGGCTTTGTGCCACACTGTTCAAATGTGCAGGGGCGCCGTACGATCACCCCACGAGGTGATCGTATCCGCCATATTAAATATGGCGGCGCCGCCTGCACAAACGATCTTAGGAAGCGAACAGCGTTCGCTTCCTAAGATCAAAAGGTGTTGCTGAAATGCCTGGCCGTGTAGGCATTCAGCAACACCTTAAAATCGTTGGTGTGATCTTCGTGGCCGCTCCGATGAGCGGCCACATCCTCACGATGGAAGGGCAGCGCTGCTGTAAAGATGGCGCTGCCCTTCTGCTGGAGCCGGCAACGGAAGTGACGTAATGTCACTTCCGTTGCATCAGAGGGGGGGGGCTTCACTCGGCAGACCCTATCAGGGTGCCGATTAGAATGGCAAGTGCTCAGATGAGCACTTGCCATTCGTTGTCAAAGGCAATATTTACAAATATTGCCTTTGACAGTGTTAGATCTGCCTCCCTCTCCTCACTTGCGTTCTGGTGAGGGAGAGAGACAGATCAGTATTGTTATAGTCAGTTATATTAGTTATTTTCTATATTTTAATAAATTGTGAGACCCAAAGGCTTTTTTCAAAGCCATTCCCTGTGTTTAACCCCTTCCCTGCTTTTTGATCACTGTGTAAAATAGTGATCTTGCACACCAGCACATTTTTGCTGTCTGTGCAGTTTTTTTTAGAGGTTAATATTTTTTTACTGTATTTATTACAGTGCTATTAACCTCTTCTTTGCCGTAGATCATTGCTTTTCATTGATCCGGCTTGCAGCAGTACTTTTTTGCTGTCTGTATATTTTTTTTTTGAAACCCGCTAGGGGCAATTGAACCCGCTAGGGGGCCACGTAAAGTAAAATTTTAATACATTTATATTATTATGTCTGAGCGCATGTACAGCGCTGAGGAGGCTTATGCCATCCTCGCCTCAGATTCTGAGGCCACTGACACAGGGTCAGATTTTGACCCTGGTCAGTTTACCGATACATCTTCTAGTGATGTATCAGTGGCTGCTGGGCCCCCTGCCACAAGGAGTCGTGAGACTCCGGATGGCAGTGCTGCTGAGGAGTGGATAGTGCCTAATCGCTATAGGCCAACTATCCCTCCTTTTACCCCAGTTCCTGGCATCAGTACTGATGTTACAGGATTTACTCCCCTCCAGTTTGTCCAAATTTTTCTGGGGGATGATATACTGGGGGAGATTGTCTCCCAGTCTAATCTATATGCCCAGCAGTTCCACGCTGCTCACCCAACTTCATTTTTGGGAAGGCAGCAATGGGTCCCCATTGACGTGCCAGAATTTCTAAAATTCTGGGCACTAACAATGTTGATGGGTATTATAAAGAAACCCTCCATTCGCTCCTACTGGAGCACAAGCCCCATCTGCAGTACCCCCATTTACGCCCAGTCTATGGGCAGGCAGCGGTATGAAATGCTTCTTCATTTCATGCATTTCAATGATAATAGCCTGTGTCACCCTAGAGAGCACCCCCAGTTTGACAGGCTATTTAAAATCCGCCCCCTGATTACCCACCTCTCTGCCAGGTTTGCAGAGGCTTATACACCTAAAAGGGATATATGCGTGGATGAATCTCTGATGAAGTACAAGGGAAGGTTGAGATTCAAGCAATATATCCCTTCCAAGCGCTCCAGATATGGAGTGAAGGTGTATAAGCTCTGCGAGAGCGAGAGTGGGTACACTCAGGCCTTCCGGGTATATGAGGGAAAAGATAGCCATCTTGACCCTCCAGGCTGCCCAGAACATCTGGGAGCAAGTACCAAGATTGTGTGGGACCTTCTCCTACCCCTTATGAACAAGGGGTACCACTTGTATGTTGATAATTTTTATACAAGTGTACCACTGTTCAAGTTGCTTTATTGTTTTGAAACAGTGGCTTGCGGTACTATTCGTTCTAACCGCAAAGGGTTCCCACAGCAATTGGTACGTACCCGGCTACAAAGGGGGGAGACCTCAGCTCTGCGCCAAGAAGAGCTCTTGGCATTAAAATTCAGGGATAAAAAGGATGTGTGCATGCTCAGCACCATCCATGATGAGAGGACTGTGCAGGTTGCAGTCCGTGGCAGAGCTGAGGTCATCCAAAAGCCAGTGTGCATCAGGGCCTATAATAGGTATATGGGTGGAGTTGATCTGTCAGATCAACTCCTACAGCCCTATCTTATTATGAGGAAGACGAAGGCATGGTATAAGAAGGTCGCAATTTACCTGCTACAAGTTGCGACCTACAATGCGTTTGTGTTGCACAAAACAGCAAACCCCGGAATTAAGCTGTCATTTTTACAGTTTCAGCTTCAGATAATTTCGGGGATCTTATACCAAGATGCACCTGGTCCCCGGGCGGTGATTGGGGGAAACAGACTTGGGGCTACCCATTTTATTTTTAAAATTCCCCCAACTGACAAGAAGCAGAACCCCCAGAAAAGATGCAGAGTCTGTTATAGCAGGGGACAAAGAACGGATACAACCTTTTATTGTCCTGACTGCACTGGGAAGCCAGGACTCTGCATCGGTACCTGCTTCAAAGTGTACCACACAGTTGCCCATTTTTAATTTTTTTTAGTCCTTTATTTTTCTGCCTTTTATATTTTTAAGTTTTACTGCTCCAGATTTTTAGTTTTTATGTGTACTGCTCTAGAGTTTCAAATTTTATAAACACTCTCAATTTCAATCCAAATTACCACATCTTACAACTGACTGAACCTTCCCAAAAATCCTGGCAAACCTATGCATGGGGGGCATGGATGTACTCAGGAGGCCTGGCAGAAAACAAACTGGGGTGTTTTCTTGAAGTAACTTAGAACAGGCTCTCCTAAATCACAGTCAAAATGCAATGTATGTGTAAAATATTGTTTTGAAAAAAGACCACCAAACACTTCCAACAACTGATTTTGCAAACATGGTTGCATCAAAGACATCAAAACACCCCATATGCAATACCTTGGGGTGTCAACATTTCAAATATATACAGCTTTCTGAAAATCAAACTAAATTGGGGTATGCAATGGGCCCCAAACTAAAGATAGGCCTATCAGAACATATACGCTCAATTTAAAACCAAATGACCAAGTTCAATAATTGTGACTGAACCTTCCCAAAAATCCGGCAAACCTATGCATGGGGGGCATGGGTGTACTCAGGAGGCCTGGCAGAAAACAAACTGGGGTGTTTTCTTGAAGTAACTTAGAACAGGCTCTCCTAAATCACAGTCAAAATGCAATGTATGTGTAAAATATTTTTTTGAAAAAAGACCACCAAACACTTCCAACAACTGATTTTGCAAACATGGTTGCATCAAAGACATCAAAACACCCCATATGCAATACCTTGGGGTGTCAACATTTCAAATATATACAGCTTTCTGAAAATCAAACTAAATTGGGGTATGCAATGGGCCCCAAACTAAAGATAGGCCTATCAGAACATATACGCTCAATTTAAAACCAAATGACCAAGTTCAATAATTGTGACTGAACCTTCCCAAAAATCCGGCAAACCTATGCATGGGGGGCATGGGTGTACTCAGGATGCCTGGCAGAAAACAAACTGGGGTGTTTTCTTGAAGTAACTTAGAACAGGCTCTCCTAAATCACAGTCAAAATGCAATGTATGTGTAAAATATTTTTTTGAAAAAAGACCACCAAACACTTCCAACAACTGATTTTGCAAACATGGTTGCATCAAAGATATCAAAACACCCCATATGCAATACCTTGGGATGTCAACATTTCAAATATATACAGCTTTCTGAAAATCAAACTAAATTGGGGTATGCAATGGGCCCCAAACTAAAGATAGGCCTATCAGAACATATACGCTCAATTTAAAACCAAATGACCAAGTTCAATAATTGTGACTGAACCTTCCTAAAAATCCGGCAAACCTATGCATGGGGGGCATGGGTGTACTCAGGAGGCCTGGCAGAAAACAAACTGGGGTGTTTTCTTGAAGTAACTTAGAACAGGCTCTCCTAAATCACAGTCAAAATGCAATGTATGTGTAAAATATTGTTTTGAAAAAAGACCACCAAACACTTCCAACAACTGATTTTGCAAACATGGTTGCATCAAAGACATCAAAACACCCCATATGCAATACCTTGGGGTGTCAACATTTCAAATATATACAGCTATCTGAAAATCAAACTAAATTGGGGTATGCAATTGGCCCCAAACTAAAGATAGCCCTATCGGAACATATACGCTCAATTTCAAACCAAATTACCAAGTTCAATAATTTTGACTGAACCTTCCCAAAAATTCTGGCAAACCTATGCATGGGTGGTATCCCTGAACTCAGGAGATGTTGTAAAACACAAATTTGGGTATTGTTTGGCAGTGACATATACCAAAATCTCAGAATACATGCCTGAAATACTGTGTGTGTGGAATAACAACACAAAAATAAATACTACCCAAAAGATTGACAAAGGCTGGTGGTAGAATTAGTGTATGGAAAGTGTAAAAATACCACCATTTGAAATACCCTAGGGCGTCTAATGTTCAGAAATATATGGTTTGATGGGGTAAAATACACAGGCTGGCTTCAAAAATGTCCCAAATAGGACAAGTCAAAAATCCAATTTGGAAAACCAGAATGGACAAATTCCAAATGTGACTTTTAAACCCCCAAACAAGGTGACAAACCTATGCATGGGTGGTATCCCTCTACTCAGGAGATGTAGCTGAACATACATTGAGGTGTTGTTTGGCAGTGACACATACCAAAATCTGAGAATTCATGGCTGAAGTACAATGTGTGTGAAAAAAAACAAAATTACTATCCAAAAGATTGACAAAGGCTGGTGGTAGAATTGGTGCATAGAAAGTGTTAAAATACCACCATTTGAAATACCCTAGGGTGTCTAGTTTTCAAAAATATATGGTTTGATGGGGTAAAAATATACAGGCTGGCTACAGAAATGTCCCAAATGGGACATGGGTGCAGGTTGTCTGCAAGTCAAAATTCCAAGTTGGAAAACCAAAAAGTGCACCTCTCAACTGTGGCCTTTTAGCCCCCCAACAAAATGACAAACCTATACATGGGTGGTATCCCTGTACTCGGGAGATGTTGCTGAATACACATTGGAGTGTTTTTTGGCCGTGACCCATAGCAGGAGCTTTGAATTTATATCTGAAATACAATGTATGTGAAAAAAAACACACAAAAAAGTACTACCAAAAAGTTTGACAAAGGCTGGTGGAACAATTAGTGCATGGAAAGTGTTAAAATACCACCATTTGAAATACCCTAGGGTGTCTAGTTTTCACAAATATATGGTTTGATGGGGTAAAAATATACAGGCTGGCTTCAGAAATGTCCCAAATGGGACATGGGTGCAGGTTGTCTGCAAGTCAAAATTCCAAGTTGGAAAACCAAAAAGTGCACCTCTCAACTGTGGCCTTTTAGCCCCCCAACAACATGACAAACCTATACATGGGTGGTATCCCTGTACTCGGGAGATGTTGCTGAATACACATTGGAGTGTTTTTTGGCCGTGACCCATAGCAGGAGCTGTGAATTTATATCTGAAATACAATGTATGTGAAAAAAAAGTACTACCAAAAAGTTTGACAAAGGCTGGTGGTACAATTAGTGCATGGAAAGTGTTAAAATACCACCATTTGAAATACCCTAGGGTGTCTAGTTTTCAAAAATATATGGTTTGATGGGGTAAAAATATACAGGCTGGCTACAGAAATGTCCCAAATGGGACATGGGTGCAGGTTGTCTGCAAGTCAAAATTCCAAGTTGGAAAACCAAAAAGTGCACCTCTCAACTGTGGCCTTTTAGCCCCCCAACAACATGACAAACCTATACATGGGTGGTATCCCTGTACTCGGGAGATGTTGCTGAATACACATTGGAGTGTTTTTTGGCCGTGACCCATAGCAGGAGCTGTGAATTTATATCTGAAATACAATGTATGTGAAAAAAAAGTACTACCAAAAAGTTTGACAAAGGCTGGTGGTACAATTAGTGCATGGAAAGTGTTAAAATACCACCATTTGAAATACCCTAGGGTGTCTAGTTTTCAAAAATATATGGTTTGATGGGGTAAAAATATACAGGCTGGCTTCAGAAATGTCCCAAATGGGACATGGGTGCAGGTTGTCTGCAAGTCAAAATTCCAAGTTGGAAAACCAAAAAGTGCACCTCTCAACTGTGGCCTTTTAGCCCCCCAACAACATGACAAACCTATACATGGGTGGTATCCCTGTACTCGGGAGATGTTGCTGAATACACATTGGAGTGTTTTTTGGCCGTGACCCATAGCAGGAGCTGTGAATTTATATCTGAAATACAATGTATGTGAAAAAAAAGTACTACCAAAAAGTTTGACAAAGGCTGGTGGTACAATTAGTGCATGGAAAGTGTTAAAATACCACCATTTGAAATACCCTAGGGTGTCTAGTTTTCAAAAATATATGGTTTGATGGGGTAAAAATATACAGGCTGGCTTCAGAAATGTCCCAAATGGGACATGGGTGCAGGTTGTCTGCAAGTCAAAATTCCAAGTTGGAAAACCAAAAAGTGCACCTCTCAACTGTGGCCTTTTAGCCCCCCAACAACATGACAAACCTATACATGGGTGGTATCCCTGTACTCGGGAGATGTTGCTGAATACACATTGGAGTGTTTTTTGGCCGTGACCCATAGCAGGAGCTGTGAATTTATATCTGAAATACAATGTATGTGAAAAAAAAGTACTACCAAAAAGTTTGACAAAGGCTGGTGGTACAATTAGTGCATGGAAAGTGTTAAAATACCACCATTTGAAATACCCTAGGGTGTCTAGTTTTCAAAAATATATGGTTTGATGGGGTAAAAATATACAGGCTGGCTACAGAAATGTCCCAAATGGGACATGGGTGCAGGTTGTCTGCAAGTCAAAATTCCAAGTTGGAAAACCAAAAAGTGCACCTCTCAACTGTGGCCTTTTAGCCCCCCAACAACATGACAAACCTATACATGGGTGGTATCCCTGTACTCGGGAGATGTTGCTGAATACACATTGGAGTGTTTTTTGGCCGTGACCCATAGCAGGAGCTGTGAATTTATATCTGAAATACAATGTATGTGAAAAAAAAGTACTACCAAAAAGTTTGACAAAGGCTGGTGGTACAATTAGTGCATGGAAAGTGTTAAAATACCACCATTTGAAATACCCTAGGGTGTCTAGTTTTCAAAAATATATGGTTTGATGGGGTAAAAATATACAGGCTGGCTTCAGAAATGTCCCAAATGGGACATGGGTGCAGGTTGTCTGCAAGTCAAAATTCCAAGTTGGAAAACCAAAAAGTGCACCTCTCAACTGTGGCCTTTTAGCCCCCCAACAACATGACAAACCTATACATGGGTGGTATCCCTGTACTCGGGAGATGTTGCTGAATACACATTGGAGTGTTTTTTGGCCGTGACCCATAGCAGGAGCTGTGAATTTATATCTGAAATACAATGTATGTGAAAAAAAAGTACTACCAAAAAGTTTGACAAAGGCTGGTGGTACAATTAGTGCATGGAAAGTGTTAAAATACCACCATTTGAAATACCCTAGGGTGTCTAGTTTTCAAAAATATATGGTTTGATGGGGTAAAAATATACAGGCTGGCTTCAGAAATGTCCCAAATGGGACATGGGTGCAGGTTGTCTGCAAGTCAAAATTCCAAGTTGGAAAACCAAAAAGTGCACCTCTCAACTGTGGCCTTTTAGCCCCCCAACAACATGACAAACCTATACATGGGTGGTATCCCTGTACTCGGGAGATGTTGCTGAATACACATTGGAGTGTTTTTTGGCCGTGACCCATAGCAGGAGCTGTGAATTTATATCTGAAATACAATGTATGTGAAAAAAAAGTACTACCAAAAAGTTTGACAAAGGCTGGTGGTACAATTAGTGCATGGAAAGTGTTAAAATACCACCATTTGAAATACCCTAGGGTGTCTAGTTTTCAAAAATATATGGTTTGATGGGGTAAAAATACACAGGCTGGCTTCAGAAATGTCCCACATGGGACATGGGTGCAGGTTGTCTGCAAGTCAAAATTCTAAGTTGGAAAACCAAAATGCGCACCTCTCAAATGTGGCCTTTTAGCCCCTCAACAACATGACAAACCTATGCATGGGTGGTATCCCTGTACTCGGGAGATGTTGCTGAATACACATTGGAGTGTTTTTTGGCAGTGTCCTATAGCAGGAGCTGTGAATTTATGTCTGAAGTACAATGTGTGTGAAAAAAACCACACAAAAAAAGTACTACCAAAAAGTTTGACAAAGTCTGGTGGTAGAATTAGTGCATGGAAAATGTTAAAATACTCCTATTTGAAATACCCTAGGGTGTCTAGTTTTCAAAAATATATGGTTTGATGGGGTAAGATACACAGGCTGGCTTCAGAAATGCCCCAAATGGGACATGGGCACAGGTTTTCTGCACATCAAAATTCCAAGTTGGAAAACCAAAAAGCGCACCTCTCAAATGTTGCCTTTTAGCCCCCCCAAAACATGGCACACCTATGCATGGGTGGTATCCCTGTACTCAGGAGAAATAGTAGAATCTATTTAGCAGGTTTTTTCATTGACATTTGTAAATGAGTCAAACATTTTTCAAATAAAAGTCAGAAACTAATTTTTTTTTGTTATTTTTCAACATATTTTATTAATTTTTTTATATAATATTATAAGATATGATCAAAATTATGGTATCTAAAGAAAGCCCTTCTTGTGCTGATAAAAACAATATATAATTTTTGTGGGTACAACAAATGACAAATGAGAAGATTACAGCTAAACACGAACAGCTCAGAAATGTTAAAATAGCCATTGTCCAGAATGAGCAAAAATGTTTCAAAGGCTCTGTCCTTAAGGGGTTAAAAAAACTATGAAAAAGTTTTTGAAATATTTCCAAATAAAAAAAAAATAAATCTATTGTTTTCAGGCTAAAAGCAAGAGTTGAATTATTAAACAGCTTTACAATTATTTTTTTACTCTGTTATCATTACATAATAGACTCACAGGAGGACACATTTCTGTAACCTCTGCACCTGGAAGATTTACTTTATCCACTTAATTAGAAAAAATAAATCCTCAGGTTATTTCTAAAATCGTTTTTGATCTGTTGCAAAAAAAAAAAAAAAAACCCACAGATTTGTGTTTGTTTAGTTTTTGGGTCATATAAACAACTCTTTGTCTAAGATGAAAGTTGGAATTTGTTTTAAAAAAAAAAAATGACTCACTGCATATTGGGCACAGCTTTTAATCCTTTTGCATCTTTTCATTAAAAAACAACAACAAACAAAACCTCACATTTTTCACATGCTGTCTTGGCAGGAATATATCATATAATCAGACTAAGGTTGTGTGCCCTGTTTGTTTTAGACTCCTAGTGTATGATGTCAAATGGATGAGGCATTTATTTCTAAAGGTTTTTCTAGCACGGATCAGAAATATATTTCTAAAATCCAAAATAATGAGAGGGTGGCATTACCTGTAGCTTCGTTTAGGCAATTTAAGGACACATTCCCAAACAGTGTGCTCTAGTGTAAAGCATGCTTTTTACTGCATAATCAGCCCTCCCTCTAACCACAAAGATGCTGTCCCAACTTGTACGACCTACTTCAAGAGAACTGAATATATTATAGCCAATTCAGTCCGCTAAGATATAGGGTCAAGATGCAGTAGCTTCTATATATATATATAGGTGGTCCCCACCAGCATGTGAGAATATATAACTTCATGACTCTCTTAATAAACCAGCATTGTACTTATTATTTTTTTTTCTCGTACCTGTCAAGGAAAAGTGTTGCTGAAAGGTGCAACCACAACGTGTGTCTACCTGGAGAGGTTGGGGGAAGTTCTGCCTTGAATGCCTATTAGACTAGGCACGCTTTCTGCCCTACAGACCAAGACTTCCTCTTAGGTTAATTCAAACACTTCTCATATTAAAAGTCAACCTTTATTTATTTATTTTAAACCCCTCTCCAAATTCTAAAAAAAAAAAAAAAAAAAAAAAAAAAAGCATTTGTCAGAAGAATAGGGATGTAAATGGGATGAAATGAGGATTATTACAGCAATTCAACTCTGGCACCTCTTATGATGCCAATTCACTTCTTCGTCTCTCCTCCTCTATACAGAATGACCCAATTGCAAGTTCTAAATGCCAAGCTATCAGTGGTGCTTGCCAATTGTGTCCCGATGACATAAACGAGTGAAGAAGCCAGGTGCCAAAGCTTATTAGCTCTTGAATGTAAATGCCCAGTCAGGAATCCGAGTACGCTCTGAAGAGGCTCAGATATGCTAATCGACATCCGTCTCTTGCTCTCTTACGCTCAGCTGTACCCACTCAGCTTTGCTGTAGAGAACCAGTCCCCTTCATCTCATTGTGCACAGACATGGATGATTCAGCAGTCAGAGCTGCTGGAGACTGGTTTTTTTTTTCTCTCTCTCACTATTCTACAAGTATCTTCTCTTTCATTACCTTTATGAAGATATGTATTCCGTACTTCACATGGATACGGAGCAGGTGGTAAAAAAGTAATTAGTAGAAAATAAACACGGAAAGGGGCCATGATCAAATAGGAATATGGAGAAAGGAGCTCAGACGGATCATTCTGCTAAAAAAAAAAAAACTTGTGATCTTGACCACCTCTCAGAGGAGAAGGAACTCAGAGAGTTCAGGAATTGCTACAATATTAATGAGAGCAAATAGAAGTCCCAGTACAATGCTGTGTACAATGCTGTGTACAATGCACTTTATGACCCCCAAGTAAAAGTTATACACTTCACGGGTGACATAAAATTGTGAAAGAGGCATTGAACATTTCAGAACAAGTTGTTGAGTAATGCTCTAACAGGTTATACCCCAAAAGAAACCAGACATTTGAGCGTTGGTGACTCACACCTCTATCTTCAAGCCACAGGGATCTGTATCATTCATTTATTACTAAATGCATAATTATTGATCTTGAACATTGCCTGCTTGTTTTGTTTCAATGCATATTAAAGTTCAAGTGGCACTTAAGGACTGGTTTGTCCTAGATAAATTAATAGAGTGAAAATGCAACTAATGGACTCACAGGGCACTTGTATGTTTCATAGACGAGTTGGCTACCCAGCCATTAATCTGTCTATCCAGGCTGTTATGTATGGATTACCACACTTACACAAACCATTCATCATATTTTTACACTATTAATTTGTCTAACTATGCATTACAATTCAGCCCTTACCGACCTCGTGCATTTTAATAGGCATACAACAACCTGGTATTTGTCAAGATCAGTAATTATGCAATTAATAATACACACTTCAATCTGGATATAAAATATGTTAAATGTGTTAACAAATATTTGGTGCGAAGCTATTATATGATCCTCCCACTAACCTCTCCAGCATTTAGCAGAATTCAGAGAGAGAGAGAGAGAAAGGCAACTATCAAAGTGTCTCAAATGACAGCTGTACTTGAAATGTACGAATGCGTCAGACAGGTATAACTTGTTCACTTCCAAGCGTGTCCACTAGGTGTACAGCAGTCCTGATAAAAGTCTTCAAAGGCAAACAGTGGGTGGAGTTAAAGTAAAATCTATTATGGTCAATAACAAAAAAAATCTTTGTAATTTGGACAGGAAGATTAAGAGGCACGGCTGCACGAACACGACAGCTGATTTTTAAGCCTTTTTGTAATATGTAAAGTCAGTGCTATAGATCAGAGGGACATTCTGTGTGTGCAAAGGATGGGGGCCTAGATGGTGGTTAATTCTTTGGTCAGTATGGGGTTAAGCATACATTACATGCTATACCGTACACAATCGCAATCTTACGCACACACGTGAACTCCCGTTACACCTCATTAATCTATTTCCTTAAAGTATGGGATGAAATTACATTAAACGGCGAACTAGAAAAATGGAGGCTGATACAGATAATGGGGAGGAAGGGAGGTAATTGAGGACAATGACAGTCAATCAGTCGATGGTGCATCATGAAATGAAGCAGAGAGTGGGGCCTGATTGCCTCTTGTGGGCTTTGATTGCTGCTGCACGATATTTCCGGAGCTTTCCGTGGTTGGGAGAGAGAGAGGAAGGACGGGCACAGATGTTGTCTGAGCACACAGAAGAAGATTTCAGTGGCAGAGACTCTCCGCTTACAAACTGACAAGATACGCCGGTTCCAGGGGAAGAAATATTCCCTGCTTTATCATATCTTTTTCTTTTTCTTCTTCTTTTAAATCCCTACTCCAAGTGGAGCTCTATTACCTTTTCAGTAAGCACGACTCCCGCTCAATCATACTTTCTGAAATGCCAACTTTTCTGGCTATTAACCATAATAGATCTGACCTGAACTCCTCCTACTTCCAATGCCATGCATACAGCTGTATGTTCAGCCATTTTGTGTTTTGTTTTTGAAGGAGACATAGCTTTTACACTATATTTATTTATTTATTTTGCTCCCAGGCTCCAATCAGTGCTGAGTGGGAGATCACAGTAGTAGCCGCAACCCTGATATTGAAGAGTAAAGTAAATATATTTTAAATACCTATGCTCACATTTTAACAAATACATACCATTTTACAATTTACTTTAATGGGAATGAAAGTGGTCTTTGAAGTTTTATTTTTTTATTTTTCGAAGCATTGATGGACTTTTGTAAACCTAAAAAAAATGTTTGGTCTATGAATAAAAAACTATCTATAGTTTGCAGAATTGGAAGCAAATGCATAAGTAGAAAAATATATATTTTTACAGGTGTCTGTGGAGTCTCCTGTTTACGACATCACCTGTAGCTTGATGCAAATTACCTATTTTTCAAGGTGTACTTTACATATCAAGCCCCAAGGTGATGTCCTACGCAGGAGACTCCACAGTCTATTATTTTATGCACAATTTTGCTAATACTCTGTGTAGATAAGTTTTTAATCTCTATATTCACAGTCCGTTTAAGATGGTTTACACCAAGTAGCTGTGTGGATGTTAACCTTATTTTTATTGCCTCCATGACCAAAACATATAGAAAACTTCAAATGTCTGACGCATTTCATAGACTAGGTACAAATCATTGTTTAAGAACAGTGTATAGCAGTAAGTATTTAACCAGAAAAGAATGCCGAGATAGCCACAGTATGTACTTGGAAACCAGAGGATGTTACTGTAACTCAATATACAGGGGATTCTACTACTACTCAACTAAAGGATCTACTCAATAAATAGGGAATGGCAGGGAATTCAGACGTGAATTCCAAACTTGGAAAAATGCTCCAATGCAGCTGATGGGAAAAGGTTTCTAGCTCGGCTACTTTAAGTTTGAAATTCCCATCTCAGTTCCCTGCAATCCCCTCTTTATTAAATAGACCCTTTAAATTTATGAACCTGAGAGTGATGAAGGCTGACACAACCCTGGCCAGAATCTAACCCGCACTAGGATGGTGAGAATCTCGCCAACCTTAAGGGTGTGCGACCTGTGAGACCGCATAGGGCACAACACCACAGGGGGCGCCACGTAAAAAAAAAAATGTGCCGGTAGAGGCACTGGCTGGGGAGATCAGAACTGATGTATCCAGGGGAGGGGGGCGGGGACACACCTGGTGCAAGGAGAAGTAGTGAGCCGCATGAGCTCTGTGTGTTAAACACACACCACACAGAGCTCTGTCTGTGCTGCTCGTGCTCCTTCCGCGTAGTGATAATGCAGGGCATCAGAAATATGCAGGATAGAGAGACATGAAAGGAAGAGACATACATGAGAAGGGAGAGAGACAGACATTGTAAGGAAGAGGAAAGACATACATGGTAAGGGAGAGGAAAGTGACAGATATGGGAAGGGAGAAGAGAGAGACAGACATGGGAAGGGAGAGAGACAGACATTGTAAGGAAGAGGAAAGACATACATGGTAAGGGAGAGGAAAGTGACAGATATGGGAAGGGAGAGGAGAGAGACAGACATGAGAAGGGAGAGAGAAAGACATTGTAAGGAAGAGGAAAGACATACATGGTAAGGGAGAGGAAAGTGACAGATATGGGAAGGGAGAGGAGAGAGACAGACATGGGAAGGGATAGAAGAGAGAGACAGACATAAGATAGAGAGGGGGGGGGGACACCACAGGGGTGGCCCAAACAGGGCGCCTGAACTCTTAAAGCCGGCCCTGGGTGAGATAGCTCAGGGTCGCAGGTTCAAACCATGCACAATGACCAGTTAAGTCGGTCAAACACACCTGATGTGTTTCTCCTGCTCGGAAGAGCTCAGCTGGCCGTGGATAATGCAGAGTTAAATGTTTTAGTCAAATACAATATATGCAGGGGCAACTCCCTCTTGTAAGAGGAGAAGTTTTGTACCTGAAATTGTGGACGTTCACCTCACATCGATTCACCTGTAAACGAATAGACCAACAAATCTTCTCACAAGTTCTAGACTTGTAAAGAGTAATTGCAATAAGCAGGATCAGTTGATGGCTGAAACAATTCTGCATCTCAAACAGACCTCTACCTGCAAACTCAACAGTCAACCAGCTGCTCCGTCGAATGAACACTACTCCGAGACAGAGTGTTCCTTCGACAATTACTGATTAGACCATTGGAACTCTAATGCATCTAAGTCAGAACAACTTTATCCTGCACTTCCAAGTTACTCGAAAAGGTTTATTTTTAAAACACTGATCACAATATGTCCATACAACAATGAGAATAAAGAAGAAATACAAGCCGTATGGTTTAGTTCCCAATTTCAGAGAAACAAGTCCGGCCCCAGCCTGAATTTTCTACAATAGTTGTATGGCCTGAGATAATTTATCTCAATAATTCTACACTATTGATCAACACAACTAAATTTGGCTCTACTGATGTAAAGAGATACTGACTGCATATTAATGGGATTGTAATGAGAGTTAACTGGTGTATAATTTATTCCTTGCTGTATAAAATCCTGTTTTGCCTGCTCACAGTGTGAGTAAAGCTAAGGGATGGTTAGTTTGCCCTACGGTAATAAGAAGGTCTTAAAAAAAAAAAACTGGGGAACAAGACACCTTGCATCCAACATTCAGGATTAAGGTCGGGGTGAGGGTTGGAATCAAGGTCGAAGTTTGACCAAATTACAGAAAAAACATGGAACATTATGTTGGAATGCGGTGGAAGTTCCACCTACAGTGTCCTGTCTCCTAAAAACTGCTGAACAAAAAGTGTAAACAAGTTCTTACTGTTGCCACTGCAATGACCCTGCCCATTTCCCCAAAACCCTTGTCCTTGCGTTACATTACAGCACACAAAGCTGGTCCCACATTCCAAGAGCTTGAAATGGCTAAGGTCAACAGAGAGGCTGATTGCACAGTAATGGCGGTAGGGTCTAAGGCATATTCTTTACCAAACAGTGTTTAAAAACAGGTATAAAGTGAAAATATGTTTTATTATATATTTTATTGATGTGAATATCTATTTGACGGTGTTTTTTTATAGTCATGAAGCCAACTACATTAACCTTTCTAGTTCCTTCCATGTCCACACTCAACCCTAGGAGGTTAATATAACTCCAATAGCGCTCCCATCAACATTCCATGGGGCTCTACCTCCAAATCTCCACTGCCAGCCTGATGGTATTATGGGAGAGTGTGACCTTCACATTGCGATGGGACCAGAACCGCACTATGGCTCTCTCTTGCCGTGTTCAGGGGCCTGAAGGCGCCATACTCCGTACCCAAGTCCTGAAAGCTGGGCTTCAAATATGCCAAGTGTACCACAATAAAACAGAGCGAACTCGCTGCTTTGAAATGCATGGTTTTCTCTCTGGCATCTAATGTTCAGGATGCTTAGAGTATGAGATGCTGAGTTTTCTTGGGGGCTGGGTTGTCATAGCAACCGGTGCCGATCTGCTTAAAGAATACAAGATACAATGGATGCAAGACCTTCCAAAGAGGAATTGTTTTCATCCAATAATCTCAACCTGACCAATGCCCCCCCTCTGCATGCTGAGTATAAGACAGATGCACACAGAAGCCCGGCAAGCTGTGAGTTCAGATCACATCTGATAAGGTTGCAATGTGCAAACAAACGTGGTAGGAACATACGTGCTTCTCTGCATCTTGGAACCGCTCTGCGTGTGTGGGAAGGAAGGGGGGGGGGGTGTATTTTAACTCATTATTTGTCAAAGAGCTCCATTTTTTTTATTTTTTTTTATTTTTACAATTATTGGAAAAACTTTCTAAATCCTTAAATGGGGCTCTTTGCAGGTGGGCGGGTCACTGGCGATTAAGAGGCGGAGCTAAACACTGCATTTGATGTAGTGGTCCAGCAGGAAGCAAAACAAGCCCTAAGCCTTTTCAAAGTCTTTTCACAATGCTGAACTAAAAGCAAAACAGAATACCCGGGTCAGACTCCATTCAACTAACAAAAGATGACAGGCTTTTACTCCAAGAAAGAAAAACAACACTATTGTTGAGCAGACATAACTCTCAATCACAGTTGATGAATTGTAACTATGTCCTCTCCATTTACCTAGATAGAGCTGACCTGAAAGGCCAAAATGTTGCGCCAAAAAATAAAAAAGTTCTGTTTAACTGAAAGATGACATCAAGCGCAGTCATTTTAACTAGAAAAACGTTAATGAAAGAATACAAAGTGTCTGGAGTTTTATAAAAAAAAAAACAAAAAAAAAACATGCAATAGCAATTTTCAGCATCTGATTTTTTTATACATAGGCTACACTGACAATTCGAACACTGACACAACCAAAATCTATGCATTCCGCGTAGATAACACAGATTCCCTTGAGTCTGCTTGATATATTGGCGCACACACTACTTGCACCAGTTTTTGGTGCAATCTGCGTGTGCACCGTGTTTATCCCCCATTGTATATTACTGTGCACTCATTTTTCTGTATAGCTCTATCGCGTGGCAGCCATCTTGGTTCAGATTCTAAACAACATGTCCACCTCCTGATAGAGTTATACAGAGCAACGAGGGCTCTATAAGATACTTCATTTGTATTATTTAATTAAAGCATTCGAATGTCTACACTTCACCCTTTCAAATAAACATCATTTTTTGTGTTTTTGTTTTGGCATATAAGTAAGTAACATTGATTTGGTCACTATCTCATGTTTCTACTAATTTACACCCATATTAGTAGAACAGGACTGATCAAGGTGTAGGGCCTGGTCCCCCACTCTTGTTCTGTATTAAACAGAACTCGTTTTTTGCGACAGTTGTTCTTCAACGCCATCTAATGTCTGTATTCACGCATACAGCTGTATGATCAGCCAATTCTGGAGAGTCAGGGTTAGAATGTACCCTGCAAAAAAATCCTGCAGATCTGACCTTCCTGGATGTCAACACTGTGGGGAAAAACCACAGATGCATGCTCTGTACAGGTTCCTGTGCAATGTATGTGTGCACACTTTACAAATATAAAAGTATACTATTATTTTAGATACATTGTTGCATTTTGTCAAATCCCTGCAATGGTATATTTATTTCCCTTCCCTATCCTAGAATATTCTACACCGTTTTTAATGCCCACGAAGCAACTTTTGTCTGTGGGTTTTACATTTAAAAATAATCATTCAAATCTGGAGATTTTTTAATTTTTTAATTTTATCTAATTGTTTCTCCTTTGGCTTGTAGGGTGCAGATTCAATTTCCTGGTTGTTGTAAGACTGTGTTCAGTATCTATTGCTTGTTAATTAGATTTTTAGAGACCTTTGTTGAAAGCTTTGAAAAAGCCAAATCTGTTATCTGAACATTATACAGAGAGGGGGGGAAACTTCTACCCATTCTCCAGGACAATAATACACATAATAATAATAATAATAATAATACACAAGTGTCAGTTTTACATTTAAAAAAAAAAAAAAATATATATATAAAAATAAATATATATAATGTCATCAATAGGAGACACCACAGACCCATTTAGACGCAGGAGATTCTTTCTCTGTATATATATACACAGATGGCTGGATGTACCCCTTCCAGTGACTTGCATGGAAAAAACTACTTAACTGGGGGGGCGAGCAACTTAACAGAGCCTGAGTGCCCCTGACACTCACATAAATTAATTAACGCTTGGGAAACAAAGGGGGTTATGTGTATACCATGGAAATAGTGCTAATGAGTGGCGCTATTACCGTGCCAATGGAAAACCCTAACTACTAACGGAAAAATGTTGGCAGTTTGAGTTGTATGAGCCGGTCTTACTCTTGTGTGCCCCAACGCATTTGCAAACCTCCGGAGTCATGGCTAGCCTTTTCTGTGCCTGAGGCAAAAATGGAAAATAGCGCCTCCTACCCCTTTGATACAGTTTTATAGCAGCTACCCTAGCACTCAAAAGTCTGGGGTCACTTAGAAATGTCCTTGTTTTCCCATCAAATGAGTTGCGAAATGAATGGGGAATACAGTCAAGACGTTGACCAGGTCAACAATTTAGGTTCTAGTAAAGGTCGGCCATTGTTTCTAACCTTGTCATCATCTTGACTGCATTTCCTGTTCATTTCGCAACTCATTTAATGTATGCTGTTATGGGGAAAAAAGGACACATGTACGTGACCTCAAACATTTGAACGGTAGTGTCTTTTGCCCAAAAAATGAAATCCCTTCTTGGATTATTTAGCTGGTTTGGATTTCCCATCACCTCTGGTCTTGTCCATTCTGACCAGTGGAGTCGAGGTAACAGTGGTTCTTTGCCGCTTCCTACCAGTGACCTACCCAAGGGTTTGATCTACCCAAAATAACTTGTTGCTAGGAGGTGTTCATTTAATGTGAGCTTTTCACCATGGAACAGATTTTCTGCTACGTTTTCTCTACCAAGCCTCAGAACAAAAGTAATTTTGCAATAAGTGCATAAAATTGCATTCAATATGGACTTAATTAACGATTTTATTTTTCCCGATTTGGAAGCTCAGTGCCTGTCATCGGTATCCTAACTGTGCGCTTCTAATCCCTGACAATTCTCGAATAATTAGGGAAACGAGATCATTAAAATCCATGAAACATAATTTCACACCTTGGAATTGACCTCGTCAGGGACTCTCTAGGTCAGAAGGTCTCGTGTGGACTCTTTATTTTTTTTTTCAACAAAGACGTTCTGTGGAGCAACATTTTAACTCCTCAGCTTACAGATCCTCCGGCAGTTCATGGAATAGATCTTGATTTGGCATGTATTGATTAGTACATTCAAGTCAATCGATGAAAATAAGATATAATTAAATGAAAACGCTGTGTGCCCATAATGCATACCTTTTAATCAGTTTAAAGGACAACTGTAGACAAAAAATTGGCTATGTTTAAAGGAAAGATTGCGTAAAGTGTAGGCATTATAACTAAAAAATGTTGTCATAAAAGAACACAAATAAAATGCCTTATTCAGCCTTCACCACTTCTATAGCAGGAGGCAGACATCTTGGGTCAGATCTGTCAGAGCTCGCTTTATCTGACCCAACATTCTAAATATGTCCGCCCCCTCACAGATCTATACAGAGCAAAGAGGGCTCAACAAGAAACTGTATTTGTATTCTTTCATTACAGCATTTCCTTTTAAAATGCCTACACTTGGTACAATCTTTCTATTTAGCATTACTTGATCCTGTGTTCGAGGGTTGTCCTTTAAGGATTAAAACTGGAAATGTTTTAAACAAATTTCCAATACGTTCATGAGCCAAGTTAAAGACACCAAGATTAAGGTACATATATACATTATTGAAGAGTTGTTACCAGCTCGGTAATCATTTTTGATCTAGTAAGGATCCCTAAGACATAAAAACACCTGAATGCATAAGTTGAGACAACATACCAACTTTATTAAAATTCCAATGCAATAATCACATATTATTAACAATTTGTTTATTTGTATACGACATTCTTCAGAATAAATAAAACAAGATGATGTTGTCCCCATAAATTCTTACAATAAATCCTGTAAATAACACATTGTCAAATGGCTTGTACAGACGAGCTCTTATCAGTAAGAAGTCGGAAGGATTAGTACCAAATATTTTAACTAAGTGGAGAGAATACTAAGGTTTGTTATCATTTTAAAGTGGGATTTTTAGCTTCAAGAGTATATTTTGTAAAGATCAATCATGGCACTATGTTGGTCTGATGTTTTTTCTTTGGATATTTATGAGCTTAATACCCAGATTTTACAATGATATTGTATGAAATTGAAATAATTTTTTTTTTTTTTTATCTATTGGGATACATATGAATTTTTTAAAGAAACTATTTAATATCCACATTGTGTGATTAATATAGGTTTTTAATATTTTATAATATTAATGTTATCTATTTTATTTATTGTTAATAAAAGTAACTAGCAAAGTGTGATGTATTCAAAGCAATGTCTATATATATATATATATATATATATATATATATATATATATATATATTCTTACATTTTTTAAGCACAGCTACATCTATATTTGCCAAGAATCAAAAACTGTCAATCACACCCTTTTAATAAAATAATTAATAATAAAAATAAAAACAATAATGATATTACCAATTGCATAGGGTATAATTAACGTGAGGATTTTAAAAAGTAATATTATAGTGTAGTATTTTTATATATTTTTTTTAATAATATACAGCACATTATTATACCAAATGCGCCTTTCTCGCAAATCTCGTAGACATGAAATAATTGGACCTTATCAAGAGATCTTAACGTAGAACTGGCTTTATGACCTTTTAATACGTTTTCTGACATCCTTAGAGCATGCATGTTAATCCTCGCTGATCTTGGAAGATCGCTCCATCATGTGTTTTGCTTTTAGATTCCTTGCCTATGTCAAGATGTTTAACGGCCTCATCCTCTGCTGGATGCATCTGCAGCTAGATAGACAACCAACAGCTCTAAATGCATATACTTGATATACATTTCTTGCTAATGTCATGTCAAAATGACTTTTTCGTTTTGTATCATTTCTTAACAGCAGTGAGGATGTGACTCAAACAATTGGGCAATCAGCCAGTTCTTACACCCCAGGTGGGCATGCATTGCTTAAAAAAATAAAATAAAAAAGTATTCCTGGGGAGCAGATGTACTCTGCACAAGCTACAAAAACCCCATCAACTAGACCAGAGAAATTCGTCTTGACAGACCGTACAATGTAAACTCATTTGCATGTCTGTTGTGTCGAATCAGTTGCAAGGTGGTGTAGGCTCGGAGCTAGATATCAATAGTTTTTTTTTTAAAACTCAGCAGGAGCGGAGCTCGTAGCCAAGGCTCTGATAGGCCCCTTGTCGGACACCATCATGATATGCTGTAGTTCTAGATCTATCTGTTGTAATTAGTTCCATCCCAGCCAGATTACTCCTAAGTATAATGCAGGCTGGAGAAAAGTTATATGTTTTATTAGGTTTTCATTGTTTTAAAGAAATATATTTTAAAAATATTTTGCTTTGCCTCTTAAAAACGGGAGGATAAAAAAACACACAGGCTTCTCAGCACATCTGTCATGTGTGCCAGGTTTACCAGGCCTTCGAGCCATTCCTAGTTCAATGAATGAACCCTGTGACACAAGAGGAAAGCATGGCAATGAGCATTGTCCGTGTAGACAGCAAATCATCAGGAGCATTGCTCGGTGGGACAGTCCCTATTTGGGGGATCTTTCCCACCGAGCAGTACCTCTGTCCCGCTTTTCAGAGAAATAAGTACATTTTGGTGGGACAACAGGACTCACGAGACTGGAGAAAGATAACTGCACATAGGCAGCATTGGGTACATGCGCAGACCCCCCCCCCCCCACCCCAAGCTCCGCCCCCGCCAGCATCCTGATTTGGGAAATGTTAGGAGGTGTGGGACTGTCAGGAGGTAGGGTTCTGCAACTGGGGTGAATTGACAAGGGAATAGCAAAAAATCAGGCATCAATAACGGAGTGCGAAAGACAGGGACGTCGGATAATTGTTATTAACTGAGTTTACAGGGTCCTTGTGAGTTCACCAGAGCCCCCCCAACGCAAGACATCAAAATCTCAAATAGTGGCAGCTCCAGTTGGAGACGTCAGTAACATATTCACCTTTCCATCTTCTTCACCCTGCTTGGCTTCTTTATTTTCCCAATCACACTATGTACAACTGGCAAATATAGTCATCAATTTAGCTCAAGAAAATGTAAACACTGTGGATAAGGCGCTGGCTGTGTTAGCTGCCTGGCATCATCACACCTTCCAAGAACAAAATAAATTAAATAACGTCGATGGCGCAGATGTAGAAGAAAAACCCGAGGTGTTGAAAAATGTGTGTGGTTGTAAACATGCTGCCGTCAAACTCGGCATGCTGCCGTTATTTGATAAATAATTGGTTGTATTTTCCCCCCCGACATATTTAGAATTCCGTTTACCACTATACATGGTCTTACATACCACCTCACATGGGTATCTAGAGGTTCCCATTTGGAAGAGCTTGATGGGGGATGGTGTGGGTGTGGCCAGTAAATGTGGGTACCGCGTGCCCCCCCCCCCCCCCCAACTGTCTGGCTCTAAGCAACCCCTACCAGTCAAATACCAGGTCATCCCTAACTGCAGCCCGATCTGCACTGTGCACAAATAGAATTGAGTTTAAACTAGGTCCATTTAGTAGAGATCCAGGATGGTAATGAAAAAAGAAAAGAAAGAAAAAATCGGGATGGTTGGCAGCTACTCACAGGTCAGTTCCTGTTATAGTGAAATATCCTGATATTACATCTTTGCCAGGCTCGGCCCACAGTCTCCCCCCCCCCCCCCACTTTCTCCAATCATTTTTTATTTGCACATCCAACGTGTATCCAAGGAGCAGTACACCACATGGCTGGCTTCTTTCAAGTGAAGTCAGGAGGAGGCCCAGCTCTGTCTGACATGTCAGAGAATCACCTCACTCCCACAGCTGACTGATCAGTACCGCGCCACTGAAGAATGATGTACCACGCAAGCAAACATGTACCCAGCCGCCTGCCAGGGGATGGGAGGACATTTCTCTTCAAGGTTTATACATTTTGATGTTCATGGATTTAAAAGAAAAAACTAAAACAAGCTCCGTACCCTCCAGACTGGGGAGGACTGGAAAAGCTTGGCTCAAGGGGGAAAAAACTATTTAGTGACCCATTGTGCAATTTCATCAGCCATCCCATTATTATCAAATACAGACACAGATTATATACGGACAGATATACTGACAGATACACAAACAGACAGATACACAGACAGAAAGACACACAGACAGATACACAGACTGACAGATACACAGACAGACAGACACAAAGACAGACAGACACACAGACAGACAGATACACTGACAGACAGAGAGATATACTGACAGATACACATAAAGACAGATACACAGACAGAAAGACACACAGACAGATACACAGACAGGCAGATACACAGACAGACAGACAGATATACTAACAGATACACAGACAGACAGATACACTGACAGACAGACAGATATACTGACAGATACACATAAAGACAGATACACAGACACACCCATACTGACAGACAGATACACAGACACACACATACACAGACAGACACACAGACAGATACACAGACAGACAGACAGATACATAGACAGAGAGACAGATACACTGACAGACATACTGACAGATACACAGACAGATATGCTGACAGATACATAGACAGACAGATACACAGACACACACATACAGACAGACAGATACACTGACAGATACACAGACACACACTTACAGACAGACAGATACACATATAGACAGACAGATACACTCACAGATACACAGACATACACATACAGACAGACAGATACACATACAGACAGACAGATACACTGACAGATTGATAGACAGATATACTGACAGATAAGATACAGAGATTGATAGACAGATATACTGACAGATAAGGTACAGAGACTGATAGACAGATATACTGACAGATAAGGTACAGAGACTGATAGACAGATATACTGACAGATAAGATACAGAGACTGATAGACAGATATACTGACAGATAAGACACAGAGATTGATAGACAGATATACTGACAGATAAGGTACGGAGATTGATAGACAGATATACTGATAGATAATGTGCAGAGATTGACAGACAGATATACTGAGAGATAAGGTTAAGAGATTGATAGACTGATGTGGGGCACCAATGGCATGATGGAATGTGATGTGGGGCAATAATAGCATTGTGTTGTTATATAAAATACTGGAGGTGTTGTGTGGTGGGCTAATGGTAATTAGCTGGTCCACTGGTTTCTACTCACACCCCTGATTCTTGGATGACCAGCTCAATATGTTCAGTTATTGGCTAAAACCACAGTTTGCAGTAAGTCTGCTTACACATAGACAGGTACCAAACCTGTAACCTGCTCTCCTTGCAGAGCACAGTCTCCATCAGTAGCATTTTGCCTGCTGACACTAGGGATTGGAATAAGACTTGGGGGAGGTACAGGAAAGAGAAGTGAGAATGAATACAGGAGAGGTGGTGTCAGGGGAGGGACAGGTAAGAGAAGTGAGAATGAATACAGGAGAGGTGGTGTCAGGGGAGGGACAGGTAAGAGAAGTGAGAATGAATACAGGAGAGGTGGTGTCAGGGGAGGGACAGGTAAGAGAAGTGGGAATGAATACAGGAGAGGTGGTGTCAGGGGAGGGACAGGTAAGAGAAGTGGGAATGAATACAGGAGAGGTGGTGTCAGGGGAGGGACAGGTAAGAGAAGTGAGAATGAATACAGGAGAGGTGGTGTCAGGGGAGGGACAGGTAAGAGAAGTGAGAATGAATACAGGAGAGGTGGTGTCAGGGGAGGGACAGGTAAGAGAAGTGAGAATGAATACAGGAGAGGTGGTGTCAGGGGAGGGACAGGTAAGAGAAGTGAGAATGAATACAGGAGAGGTGGTGTCAGGGGAGGGACAGGTAAGAGAAGTGGGAATGAATACAGGAGAGGTGGTGTCAGGGGAGGGACAGGTAAGAGAAGTGAGAATGAATACAGGAGAGGTGGTGTCAGGGGAGGGACAGGTAAGAGAAGTGAGAATGAATACAGGAGAGGTGGTGTCAGAGGAGGGACAGGTAAGATAAGTGAGAATGAATACAGGAGAGGTGGTGTCAGGGGAGGGACAGGTAAGAGAAGTGAGAATGAATACAGGAGAGGTGGTGTCAGAGGAGAGACAGGTAAGAGAAGTGAGAATGAATACAGGAGAGGTGGTGTCAGGGGAGGGACAGGTAAGAGAAGCGAGAATGAATACAGGAGAGGTGGTGTCAGGGGAGGGACAGGTAAGAGAAGTGAGAATGAATACAGGAGAGGTGGTGTCAGGGGAGGGACAGGTAAGAGAAGTGAGAATGAATACAGGAGAGGTGGTGTCAGAGGAGGGACAGGTAAGAGAAGTGAGAATGAATACAGGAGAGGTGGTGTCAGAGGAGGGACAGGTAAGAGAAGTTAGAATGAATACAGGAGAGGTGGTGTCAGGGGAGGGACAGGTAAGAGAAGTGAGAATGAGTACAGGAGAGGTGGTGTCAGGGGAGGGACAGGTAAGAGAAGTGAGAATGAATACAGGAGAGGTGGTGTCAGGGGTGGGACAGGTAAGAGAAGTGACAATGAATACAGGAGAGGTGGTGTCAGGGGAGGGACAGGTAAGAGAAGTGAGAATGAATACAGGAGAGGTGGTGTCAGGGGTGGGACAGGTAAGAGAAGTGAGAATGAATACAGGAGAGGTGGTGTCAGGGGAGGGACAGGTAAGATAAGTGAGAATGAATACAGGAGAGGTGGTGTCAGGGGAGAGATAGGTAAGAGAAGTGAGAATGAATACAGGAGAGGTGGTGTCAGAGGAGGGACAGGTAAGAGAAGTGAGAATGAATACAGGAGAGGTGGTGTCAGGGGAGGGACAGGTAAGAGAAGTGAGAATGAATACAGGAGAGGTGGTGTCAGAGGAGGGACAGGTAAGAGAAGTGAGAATGAATACAGGAGAGGTGGTGTCAGGGGTGGGACAGGTAAGAGAAGTGAGAATGAATACAGGAGAGGTGGTGTCAGGGGAGGGACAGGTAAGAGAAGTGAGAATGAATACAGGAGAGGTGGTGTCAGGGGAGGGACAGGTAAGAGAAGTGAGAATGAATACAGGAGAGGTGGTGTCAGAGGAGGGACAGGTAAGAGAAGTGAGAATGAATACAGGAGAGGTGGTGTCAGGGGAGGGAGAGGTAAGAGAAGTGAGAATGAATACAGGAGAGGTGGTGTCAGGGGAGGGACAGGTAAGAGAAGTGAGAATGAATACAGGAGAGGTGGTGTCAGGGGAGGGACAGGAAAGAGAAGTGAGAATGAATACAGGAGAGGTGGTGTCAGGGGTGGGACAGGTAAGAGAAGTGAGAATGAGTACAGGAGAGGTGGTGTCAGGGGAGGGACAGGTAAGAGAAGTGAGAATGAATACAGGAGAGATGGTGTCAGAGGAGGGACAGGTAAGAGAAGTGAGAATGAATACAGGAGAGATGGTGTCAGAGGAGGGACAGGTAAGAGAAGTGAGAATGAATACAGGAGAGGTGGTGTCAGGGGAGGGACAGGTAAGAGAAGTGAGAATGAATACAGGAGAAGTGGTGTCAGAGGAGGGACAGGTAAGAGAAGTGAGAATGAATACAGGAGAGGTGGTGTCAGAGGAGGGACAGGTAAGAGAAGTGACAATGAATACAGGAGAGGTGGTGTCAGAGGAGGGACAGGTAAGAGAAGTGAGAATGAATACAGGAGAGGTGGTGTCAGGGGAGGGACAGGTAAGAGAAGTGAGAATGAATACAGGAGAGGTGGTGTCAGGGGAGGGACAGGTAAGAGAAGTGAGAATGAATACAGGAGAGGTGGTGTCAGAGGAGGGACAGGTAAGAGAAGTGAGAATGAATACAGGAGAGGTGGTGTCAGGGGTGGGACAGGTAAGAGAAGTGAGAATGAATACAGGAGAGGTGGTGTCAGAGGAGGGACAGGTAAGAGAAGTGAGAATGAATACAGGAGAGGTGGTGTCAGAGGAGGGACAGGTAAGAGAAGTGAGAATGAATACAGGAGAGGTGGTGTCAGGGGAGGGATAGGTAAGAGAAGTGAGAATGAATACAGGAGAGGTGGTGTCAGAGGAGGGACAGGTAAGAGAAGTGAGAATGAATACAGGAGAGGTGGTGTCAGGGGAGGGACAGGTAAGAGAAGTGGGAATGAATACAGGAGAGGTGGTGTCAGGGGAGGGACAGGTAAGAGAAGTGGGAATGAATACAGGAGAGTTGGTGTCAGGGGAGGGACAGGTAAGAGAAGTGAGAATGAATACAGGAGAGGTGGTGTCAGAGTTGGGAAAGGTAAGAGAAGTGAGAATGAATACAGGAGAGGTGGTGTCAGGGGTGGGACAGGTAAGAGAAGTGAGAATGAATACAGGAGAGGTGGTGTCAGGGGAGGGACAGGTAAGAGAAGTGAGAATGAATACAGGAGAGGTGGTGTCAGGGGAGGGACAGGTAAGAGAAGTGACATTGAATACAGGAGAGGTGGTGTCAGGGGAGGGACAGGTAAGAGAAGTGACATTGAATACAGGAGAGGTGGTGTCAGAGGAGGGAGAGGTAAGATAAGTGAGAATGAATGCAGGAGAGGTGGTGTCAGGGGAGGGACAGGTAAGAGAAGTGAGAATGAATACAGGAGAGGTGGTGTCAGGGGAGGGACAGGTAAGAGAAGTGAGAATGAATACAGGAGAGGTGGTGTCAGAGGAGGGACAGGTAAGAGAAGTGAGAATGAATACAGGAGAGGTGGTGTCAGAGGAGGGACAGGTAAGAGAAGTGAGAATGAATACAGGAGAGGTGGTGTCAGGGGAGGGACAGGTAAGAGAAGTGAGAATGAATACAGGAGAGGTGGTGTCAGGGGAGGGACAGGTAAGAGAAGTGAGAATGAATAGAGGAGAGGTGGTGTCAGAGGAGGGACAGGTAAGAGAAGTGAGAATGAATACAGGAGAGGTGGTGTCAGAGGAGGGACAGGTAAGAGAAGTGAGAATGAATACAGGAGAGGTGGTGTCAGGGGAGGGACAGGTAAGAGAAGTGAGAATGAATACAGGAGAGGTGGTGTCAGGGGAGGGACAGGTAAGAGAAGTGAGAATGAATACAGGAGAGGTGGTGTCAGAGGAGGGACAGGTAAGAGAAGTGAGAATGAATACAGGAGAGGTGGTGTCAGGGGTGGGACAGGTAAGAGAAGTGAGAATGAATACAGGAGAGGTGGTGTCAGGGGAGGGACAGGTAAGAGAAGTGAGAATGAATACAGGAGAGGTGGTGTCAGAGGAGGGACAGGTAAGAGAAGCGAGAATGAATACAGGAGAGGTGGTGTCAGAGGAGGGAGAGGTAAGAGAAGTGACAATGAATACAGGAGAGGTGGTGTCAGGGGAGGGACAGGTAAGAGAAGTGAGAATGAATACAGGAGAGGTGGTGTCAGGGGAGGGACAGGTAAGAGAAGTGAGAATGAATACAGGAGAGGTGGTGTCAGAGGAGGGACAGGTAAGAGAAGAGACATTGAATACAGGAGAGGTGGTGTCAGGGGAGGGACAGGTAAGAGAAGTGACATTGAATACAGGAGAGGTGGTGTCAGAGGAGGGACAGGTAAGAGAAGTGACAATGAATACAGGAGAGGTGGTGTCAGGGGTGGGACAGGTAAGAGAAGTGAGAATGAATACAGGAGAGGTGGTGTCAGGGGAGGGACAGGTAAGAGAAGTGAGAATGAATACAGGAGAGGTGGTGTCAGGGGAGGGACAGGTAAGAGAAGTGAGAATGAATACAGGAGAGGTGGTGTCAGGGGAGGGACAGGTAAGAGAAGTGAGAATGAATACAGGAGAGGTGGTGTCAGGGGAGGGACAGGTAAGAGAAGTGAGAATGAATACAGGAGAGGTGGTGTCAGGGGAGGGACAGGTAAGAGAAGTGAGAATGAATACAGGAGAGGTGGTGTCAGGGGAGGGACAGGTAAGAGAAGTGAGAATGAATACAGGAGAGGTGGTGTCAGGGGAGGGACAGGTAAGAGAAGTGAGAATGAATACAGGAGAGGTGGTGTCAGGGGAGGGACAGGTAAGAGAAGTGAGAATGAATACAGGAGAGGTGGTGTCAGAGGAGGGACAGGTAAGAGAAGTTAGAATGAATACAGGAGAGGTGGTGTCAGAGGAGGGACAGGTAAGAGAAGTGAGAATGAATACAGGAGAGGTGGTGTCAGGGGAGGGATAGGTAAGAGAAGTGAGAATGAATACAGGAGAGGTGGTGTCAGAGGAGGGACAGGTAAGAGAAGTGAGAATGAATACAGGAGAGGTGGTGTCAGGGGAGGGACAGGTAAGAGAAGTGGGAATGAATACAGGAGAGGTGGTGTCAGGGGAGGGACAGGTAAGAGAAGTGGGAATGAATACAGGAGAGTTGGTGTCAGGGGAGGGACAGGTAAGAGAAGTGAGAATGAATACAGGAGAGGTGGTGTCAGAGTTGGGAAAGGTAAGAGAAGTGAGAATGAATACAGGAGAGGTGGTGTCAGGGGTGGGACAGGTAAGAGAAGTGAGAATGAATACAGGAGAGGTGGTGTCAGGGGAGGGACAGGTAAGAGAAGTGAGAATGAATACAGGAGAGGTGGTGTCAGGGGAGGGACAGGTAAGAGAAGTGACATTGAATACAGGAGAGGTGGTGTCAGGGGAGGGACAGGTAAGAGAAGTGACATTGAATACAGGAGAGGTAGTGTCAGAGGAGGGAGAGGTAAGATAAGTGAGAATGAATGCAGGAGAGGTGGTGTCAGGGGAGGGACAGGTAAGAGAAGTGAGAATGAATACAGGAGAGGTGGTGTCAGGGGAGGGACAGGTAAGAGAAGTGAGAATGAATACAGGAGAGGTGGTGTCAGAGGAGGGACAGGTAAGAGAAGTGAGAATGAATACAGGAGAGGTGGTGTCAGATTAGGGACAGGTAAGAGAAGTGAGAATGAATACAGGAGAGGTGGTGTCAGGGGAGGGACAGGTAAGAGAAGTGAGAATGAATACAGGAGAGGTGGTGTCAGGGGAGGGACAGGTAAGAGAAGTGAGAATGAATAGAGGAGAGGTGGTGTCAGAGGAGGGACAGGTAAGAGAAGTGAGAATGAATACAGGAGAGGTGGTGTCTGAGGAGGGACAGGTAAGAGAAGTGAGAATGAATACAGGAGAGGTGGTGTCAGGGGAGGGACAGGTAAGAGAAGTGAGAATGAATACAGGAGAGGTGGTGTCAGGGGAGGGACAGGTAAGAGAAGTGACATTGAATACAGGAGAGGTGGTGTCAGGGGAGGGACAGGTAAGAGAAGTGAGAATGAATACAGGAGAGGTGGTGTCAGAGGAGGTACAGGAAAGAGAAGTGAGAATGAATACAGGAGAGGTGGTGTCAGGGGAGGGACAGGTAAGAGAAGTGAGAATGAATACAGGAGAGGTGGTGTCAGAGGAGGGACAGGTAAGAGAAGTGAGAATGAATACAGAAGAGGTGGTGTCAGAGGAGGGACAGGTAAGAGAAGTTAGAATGAATACAGGAGAGGTGGTGTCAGAGGAGGGACAGGTAAGAGAAGTTAGAATGAATACAGGAGAAGTGGTGTCAGGGGAGGGACAGGTAAGAGAAGTGAGAATGAATACAGGAGAGGTGGTGTCAGGGGAGGGACAGGTAAGAGAAGTGAGAATGAGTACAGGAGAGGTGGTGTCAGGGGTGGGACAGGTAAGAGAAGTGAGAATGAATACAGGAGAGGTGGTGTAAGAGGAGGGACAGGTAAGAGAATTGAGAATGAATACAGGAGAGGTGGTGTCAGGGGAGGGACAGGTAAGAGAAGTGAGAATGAATACAGGAGAGGTGGTGTCAGGGGAGGGACAGGTAAGAGAAGTGAGAATGAATACAGGAGAGGTGGTGTCAGGGGAGGGACAGGTAAGAGAAGTGAGAATGAATAGAGGAGAGGTGGTGTCAGAGGAGGGACAGGTAAGAGAAGTGAGAATGAATACAGGAGAGGTGGTGTCAGGGGAGGGACAGGTAAGAGAAGAGAGAATGAATACAGGAGAGGTGGTGTCAGGGGAGGGACAGGTAAGAGAAGTGAGAATGAATACAGGAGAGGTGGTGTCAGGGGAGGGACAGGTAAGAGAAGTGAGAATGAATACAGGAGAGGTGGTGTCAGAGGAGGGACAGGTAAGAGAAGTTAGAATGAATACAGGAGAGGTGGTGTCAGGGGAGGGACAGGTAAGAGAAGTGAGAATGAATACAGGAGAGGTGGTGTCAGAGGAGGGACAGGTAAGAGAAGTGAGAATGAATACAGGAGAGGTGGTGTCAGGGGAGGGACAGGTAAGAGAAGTGAGAATGAATACAGGAGAGGTGGTGTCAGGGGAGGGACAGGTAAGAGAAGTGAGAATGAATACAGGAGAGGTGGTGTCAGGGGAGGGACAGGTAAGAGAAGTGAGAATGAATACAGGAGAGGTGGTGTCAGGGGAGGTACAGGTAAGATAAGTGAGAATGAATACAGGAGAGGCGGTGTCAGGGGAGGGACAGATAAGAGAAGTGAGAATGAATAGAGGAGAGGTGGTGTCAGGGGAGGGACAGGTAAGAGAAGTGAGAATGAATACAGGAGAGGTGGTGTCTGAGGAGGGACAGGTAAGAGAAGTGAGAATGAATAGAGGAGAGGTGGTGTCAGAGGAGGGACAGGTAAGAGAAGTGAGAATGAATACAGGAGAGGTGGTGTCAGAGGAGGTACAGGTAAGAGAAGTGAGAATGAATACAGGAGAGGCGGTGTCAGGGGAGGGACAGATAAGAGAAGTGAGAATGAATAGAGGAGAGGTGGTGTCAGGGGAGGGACAGGTAAGAGAAGTGAGAATGAATACAGGAGAGGTGGTGTCAGAGGAGGGACAGGTAAGAGAAGTGAGAATGAATACAGGAGAGGTGGTGTCAGGGGTGGGACAGGTAAGAGAAGCGAGAATGAGTACAGGAGAGGTGGTGTCAGAGGAGGGACAGGTAAGAGAAGTGAGAATGAATAGAGGAGAGGTGGTGTCAGGAGAAGTACAGGTAAGAGAAGTGAGAATGAATACAGGAGAGGTGGTGTCAGGGGAGGGACAGGTAAGAGAAGTGAGAATGAATACAGGAGAGGTGGTGTCAGGGGAGGGACAGGTAAGAGAAGTGGGAATGAATACAGGAGAGGTGGTGTCAGGGGAGGTACAGGTAAGATAAGTGAGAATGAATACAGGAGAGGTGGTGTCAGAGGAGGGACAGGTAAGAGAAGTGAGAATGAATACAGTAGAGGTGGTGTCAGAGGAGGGACAGGTAAGAGAAGTGAGAATGAATACAGGAGAGGTGGTGTCAGGGGAGGGACAGGTAAGAGAAGTGAGAATGAATAGAGGAGAGGTGGTGTCAGGGGTGGGACAGGTAAGAGAAATGAGAATGAATACAGGAGAGGTGGTGTCAGAGGAGGGACAGGTAAGAGAAGTGAGAATGAATAGAAGAGAGGTGGTGTCAGGGGTGGGACAGGTAAGAGAAGTGAGAATGAATACAGGAGAGGTGGTGTCAGGGGAGGGACAGGTAAGAGAAGTGAGAATGAATACAGGAGAGGTGGTGTCAGAGGAGGGACAGGTAAGAGAAGTGAGAATGAATAGAGGAGAGGTGGTGTCAGGGGTGGGACAGGTAAGAGAAGTGAGAATGAATACAGGAGAGGTGGTGTCAGGGGAGGGACAGGTAAGAGAAGTGAGAATGAATAGAGGAGAGGTGGTGTCAGAGGAGGGACAGGTAAGAGAAGTGAGAATGAATACAGGAGAGGTGGTGTCAGAGGAGGGACAGGTAAGAGAAGTGAGAATGAGTACAGGAGAGGTGGTGTCAGGGGAGGGACAGGTAAGAGAAGTGAGAATGAGTACAGGAGAGGTGGTGTCAGGGGAGGGACAGGTAAGAGAAGTGAGAATGAATACAGGAGAGGTGGTGTCAGGGGAGGGACAGGTAAGAGAAGTGAGAATGAATACAGGAGAGGTGGTGTCAGAGGAGGGACAGGTAAGAGAAGTGAGAATGAATACAGGAGAGGTGGTGTCAGAGGAGGGACAGGAAAGAGAAGTGAGAATGAATACAGGAGAGGTGGTGTCAGAGGAGGGACAGGTAAGAGAAGTGAGAATGAATACAGGAGAGGTGGTGTCAGAGGAGGGACAGGTAAGAGAAGTGAGAATGAATACAGGAGAGGTGGTGTCAGAGGAGGGACAGGTAAGAGAAGTGAGAATGAATACAGGAGAGGTGGTGTCAGGGGAGGGACAGGTAAGAGAAGTGAGAATGAATACAGGAGAGGTGGTGTCAGAGGAGGGACAGGTAAGAGAAGTGAGAATGAATACAGGAGAGGTGGTGTCAGGGGTGGGACAGGTAAGAGAAGTGAGAATGAATACAGGAGAGGTGGTGTCAGGGGAGGGACAGGTAAGAGAAGTGAGAATGAATACAGGAGAGGTGGTGTCAGGGGAGGTACAGGTAAGATAAGTGAGAATGAATACAGGAGAGGCGGTGTCAGGGGAGGGACAGATAAGAGAAGTGAGAATGAATAGAGGAGAGGTGGTGTCAGGGGAGGGACAGGTAAGAGAAGTGAGAATGAATACAGGAGAGGTGGTGTCAGAGGAGGGACAGGTAAGAGAAGTGAGAATGAATACAGGAGAGGTGGTGTCAGGGGTGGGACAGGTAAGAGAAGCGAGAATGAGTACAGGAGAGGTGGTGTCAGAGGAGGGACAGGTAAGAGAAGTGAGAATGAATAGAGGAGAGGTGGTGTCAGGTGAAGTACAGGTAAGAGAAGTGAGAATGAATACAGGAGAGGTGGTGTCAGGGGAGGGACAGGTAAGAGAAGTGAGAATGAATACAGGAGAGGTGGTGTCAGGGGAGGGACAGGTAAGAGAAGTGGGAATGAATACAGGAGAGGTGGTGTCAGGGGAGGTACAGGTAAGATAAGTGAGAATGAATACAGGAGAGGTGGTGTCAGAGGAGGGACAGGTAAGAGAAGTGAGAATGAATACAGTAGAGGTGGTGTCAGAGGAGGGACAGGTAAGAGAAGTGAGAATGAATACAGGAGAGGTGGTGTCAGGGGAGGGACAGGTAAGAGAAGTGAGAATGAATAGAGGAGAGGTGGTGTCAGGGGTGGGACAGGTAAGAGAAATGAGAATGAATACAGGAGAGGTGGTGTCAGAGGAGGGACAGGTAAGAGAAGTGAGAATGAATAGAAGAGAGGTGGTGTCAGGGGTGGGACAGGTAAGAGAAGTGAGAATGAATACAGGAGAGGTGGTGTCAGGGGAGGGACAGGTAAGAGAAGTGAGAATGAATACAGGAGAGGTGGTGTCAGAGGAGGGACAGGTAAGAGAAGTGAGAATGAATAGAGGAGAGGTGGTGTCAGGGGTGGGACAGGTAAGAGAAGTGAGAATGAATACAGGAGAGGAGGTGTCAGGGGAGGGACAGGTAAGAGAAGTGAGAATGAATAGAGGAGAGGTGGTGTCAGAGGAGGGACAGGTAAGAGAAGTGAGAATGAATAGAGGAGAGGTGGTGTCAGAGGAGGGACAGGTAAGAGAAGTGAGAATGAGTACAGGAGAGGTGGTGTCAGGGGAGGGACAGGTAAGAGAAGTGAGAATGAGTACAGGAGAGGTGGTGTCAGGGGAGGGACAGGTAAGAGAAGTGAGAATGAATACAGGAGAGGTGGTGTCAGGGGAGGGACAGGTAAGAGAAGTGAGAATGAATACAGGAGAGGTGGTGTCAGAGGAGGGACAGGTAAGAGAAGTGAGAATGAATACAGGAGAGGTGGTGTCAGAGGAGGGACAGGAAAGAGAAGTGAGAATGAATACAGGAGAGGTGGTGTCAGAGGAGGGACAGGTAAGAGAAGTGAGAATGAATACAGGAGAGGTGGTGTCAGAGGAGGGACAGGTAAGAGAAGTGAGAATGAATACAGGAGAGGTGGTGTCAGAGGAGGGACAGGTAAGAGAAGTGAGAATGAATACAGGAGAGGTGGTGTCAGGGGAGGGACAGGTAAGAGAAGTGAGAATGAATACAGGAGAGGTGGTGTCAGAGGAGGGACAGGTAAGAGAAGTGAGAATGAATACAGGAGAGGTGGTGTCAGGGGTGGGACAGGTAAGAGAAGTGAGAATGAATACAGGAGAGGTGGTGTCAGAGGAGGGACAGGTAAGAGAAGTGAGAATGAATACAGGAGAGGTGGTGTCAGGGGAGGGACAGGTAAGAGAAGTGAGAATGAATAGAGGAGAGGTGGTGTCAGAGGAGGGACAGGTAAGAGAAGTGAGAATGAATACAGGAGAGGTGGTGTCAGAGGACGGACAGTTAAGAGAAGTGAGAATGAATACAGGAGAGGTGGTGTCAGAGGAGGGACAGGTAAGAGAAGTGAGAATGAATACAGGAGAGGTGGTGTCAGAGGAGGGACAGGTAAGAGAAGTGAGAATGGATACAGGAGAGGTGGTGTCAGGGGAGGGACAGGTAAGAGAAGTGAGAATGAATAGAGGAGAGGTGGTGTCAGAGGAGGGACAGGTAAGAGAAGTGAGATTGAATACAGGAGAGGTGGTGTCAGAGGACGGACAGTTAAGAGAAGTGAGAATGAATACAGGAGAGGTGGTGTCAGAGGAGGGACAGGTAAGATAAGTGAGAATGAATACAGGAGAGGTGGTGTCAGAGGAGGGACAGGTAAGAGAAGTGAGAATGAATACAGGAGAGGTGGTGTCAGTGGAGGGACAGGTAAGAGAAGTGAGAATGAATACAGGAGAGGTGGTGTCAGGGGAGGGACAGGTAAGAGAAGTGAGAATGAATACAGGAGAGGTGGTGTCAGGGGAGGGACAGGTAAGATAAGTGAGAATGAATACAGGAGAGGTGGTGTCAGAGGAGGGACAGGTAAGAGAAGTGAGAATGAATACAGGAGAGGTGGTGTCAGGGGAGGGACAGGTAAGAGAAGTGAAAATGAATACAGGAGAGGTGGTGTCAGAGGAGGGACAGTTAAGAGAAGTGAGAATGAATACAGGAGAGGTGGTGTCAGGGGAGGGACAGGTAAGAGAAGTGACATTGAATACAGGAGAGGTGGTGTCAGAGGAGGGAGAGGTAAGAGAAGTGAGAATGAATACAGGAGAGGTGGTGTCAGGGGAGGGACAGGTAAGAGAAGTGAGAATGAATACAGGAGAGGTGGTGTCAGGGGAGGGACAGGTAAGAGAAGTGAGAATGAATACAGGAGAGGTGGTGTCAGGGGAGGGACAGGTAAGAGAAGTGACATTGAATACAGGAGAGGTGGTGTCAGGGGAGGGACAGGTAAGAGAAGTGACATTGAATACAGGAGAGGTGGTGTCAGGGGAGGGACAGGTAAGAGAAGTGACATTGAATACAGGAGAGGTGGTGTCAGGGGAGGGACAGGTAAGAGAAGTGACATTGAATACAGGAGAGGTGGTGTCAGAGGAGGGAGAGGTAAGATCCTGTCTGTCACAGTAACACAATGAATGGCATCATTAGATGACTGTGCTGCCCCTTCCGCCCCTCTGTGCTGCCCGCTCCCCTCTACCCCTCTTCTCCTCACATGTTCCCGACATGAAGAGGTGTTTAAACCGAGAGAGGAGTCGACTGAGGGACTGACAGCAGCACAGTCAGAAAAAATGATAGCTTTCCCCTAAACACCATGTGCAAAATGGTAATTATCCACAGGATCTGACAGATTCCACTTAGCAATGAAAAGGAAGAGGGAGAGAGAGCAGGTAGCAGAGAACTAAACCTAAATTCATCTCCTCGTCTTAATTTGCATCTCGGAGAAAGAAAGAGTATAAATAAAATACAAATATTGCAGATTAGAGACATTGCAGGTCACTAGAGCCACAGGCTGCAGAGAGAAAGAGAGAGAGAGAGAGAGAGAGAGAGAGAGAGAGAGAGAGAGAGAGAGACTATAAAAACAGGAGTTTGTATCTATCGCACTTAGAAAGCGTTATATTGTCCCTACAGTTTATGGGGCCAGACCACTGTTTACTAAGCAGTTTATAGCATGCAGTAATAAAAGAGTAACGAGCGTCTGCACAGACAGAACTGGATCTGCAACGCACGGGGATTGCAAAGCTGGACAAATCAACTCACCGGCTTCTATATCAGCCTTGCCCAGCGCTGAACTGGTGATGGGAGTTGTACTCCGAAACTCCAATGATCCAGAGAATTGTTCTGGCAGAATCTAGATGCAGAGCGCTAAGCATTGTGAGGCTAAGGATTAATATTACACGGGTGGCCTCCATCGACTCATACATGATAGGCAGGGAGTGATGGGAGTTGTAATGCAAATGAGCGACTATTCTTGCCTAACCGTACCAATAAAAGAGGCAGGCTAGGAAAGATAAGATCCTTTTGTTCCATGCATTATGCTAGCCTTATTTATTTCAAACACTACGGTAAAATGGGGGGGGGGGAAACAGCAATGTCTTCCTCTTCTTGCTTACAAGTTACAGATACAGAGATATAAGCATTTACCATGCACACACACACACACACACACACACACATACATGTGTCATGCAACACACTGCATGCAACGGTGACAGACGCATTTTACTGTATGGATCATGTACTCTGCAGAATATGGCAGTAAAACTCTCCACACCCATAAAGGAAAATAATAAGTAGGGCAATACGTCGGGGCTATGCAATCTTCAAGCAAATGTACAGGTCTAAATATTATGATCAGTCATCGAAGGTGTTTCTGCAGGCTGTTTGTTACCATTTAAGTAATGGTGGGGTAAAGGTGATGGAAAAACCCCACCATCTGAAGTTCAGTGGGTAGCAGAAGCATTGTCAAATACAAATCTACACAGACGAAACAAGCCAGAAGGCTGCTCTTCCCACAGAAATTACACACTCACAGTGCTACTACCACCACCACAAGGGATTCTGGGTAGGCATATGCTAATCTGGTCAGCAGTTATCACCAGTATACATCTATGTGTGCACTTAATGGGGGGGTTACTCTGATTGTGAACTGTCAGCGCTTACATTGCCGAAGGGCTGCGTTGCGTTTCACGCTGAACTTTCCTAGACCCGCCATGTGAGCCAGCATTGTCTTTACACAAGAGCCCATATTCTCTAGTGCCAAGTCTCTATGTCTCTATAGCACTGGCAAGCGGTTTTACACAGGCACATCATTCCCTACCATTAGTTCTCAAACAGAGGAAGTGAATGTCCAGCATTTGACGTATTGCTATATATTGCGCAGAGGTGGGGTGGAACGCGCTGGCATAACAGTGAAAAATGACTTTTTAAAAACACATTGGTGATTTATGACATGTTCATTGTGTAAAAGCATTTTTTTCCCGCTTTCTTTAGGAATAGCCAATCCATCTATTTTAATGCAATAACAATAGCTTACAAGCATAATTTATTGTGGCTCTTTCACAATGCATAATTACACGATAAAACATATGGAGAGAATCATTTGCAGCCTGCCTCGGATTAGACAAATACAGTGGGGATGTACATTTTTGTGATACAGGAGACAGGGAGGGGGAACCGGGTCCTACGCATTAATTAGCCTTGTTCAGCTAATACAGTGTAAAATTGGAAGAAACACGTGAAGGACCCACTATCGTCACCAAATCCCTGTTTTATTCTTTAACCCTTAGGTGTTAAATTATAACCAACAGCATGAAGAAAATCTGTTTCACTGAACAAGTACGTCAGGGGTGAGCATTTTAAATAAAAATGCGGTAAAAAACAAAACAAATAAAGTAACTTATTGAGCTTTCTTTGCTCAGTCAGGGGGCAGACATATTGTTTAGAATCTTGAGTCAGGTGAAAGAACTGACCGCTCGACCCAAGATTCTAAACAACATGTCCACCCTCCTGATAGAGCTATACGCAGTATCTCAATAATGTACTTTATTTGTATCGTTTAAAACATTTCGGTTTAAAATACCTATGGATGGTGCCATCTTTCAAGTAAACAGAACGTCTTTTATTGCACTTTAAAGAATTGGGGAATTGAGTTTTCTGAGCAGCAGTTAAGAGCACTGGGATGTTCCCAAAAGGAAATAAATGTGAGTAAAAGGTAGGAGCCAAGGGAGGATGGGCATGGGGGTCAGAGGAGTCTTCTCAATGGTTTGGGGTTGTGCCACTTCCAAATTCTAAAGGGTAAAAATGCATCCTTCCCACCAAAGAGCTTGAGATCAATAAGACTGGAACTCCCAAGGAGGGATAGGGTCCATACACATGTCCTTGGGTCAGCTGAAGGAAGATCTGACCCAATATTGTAAACATGTCTGCCCCAATAGAGTTATACAGGGCAAAGAGGTCTCAATAAGGCACATTATTTGCAATATTTAAAGAATTTCTATTTGATGGTACATTCTGCGAGAATCCTCATTCGTTTCCAATTATATGGAATGGCTATAAGCTCTTCCTTACCGAGCATCCTCTCCTGCATACGAGCATCTTCAAAACCATTTTAGCCAAACAGCCATTACCAACAACACACAAATAACAAGCGAGGATTGTGATTGTGAGAGCGATATACCACCATTAGTTAAGCAGTGCACCATGTGCAATACATCACATCACATGACCTGTAATGCCTCTCCAATCACTGCAGGGAGGCAGATACTAGCTTAAGTAAAAAAAAAAAAAAAAAACAGGGAGAGAGCTACAGTAGGGAATTTTATAAGACATTGGCAAGAATGGGAATTGTATGCAAATAATAATAATAATAAATACTAAATACATATATACATATAGTAACAAAATGCTATTTTCCACTTTATCTTTTCTTCAGATTTTTTGACTCGAACTCAAGAAGTACATTTAGAAAACTAAGGTCTTTATGCGTGACAGAAGGAAACTGAGAAGGGAATTGCATACTAAGGCCAAATAAAATTGAGTATAGCTGAATGGGATCTGAATGAACTACTTTGGCCTAATATTTCTCTCTCTCATGGAGAAAGTCCTGTATCTTATAGGTGTGAAGCAGTAAGGGTAATTATGTATAAAGGCGTGTTAATGGGAATCTCGCGCAATAGTGAGTTTGTTCACTATATTTCTAATGTCTTTGTAATCATTTTACATTTTTATTTCCTTTCATATGATCTTTTTATGATGGTTAATTGCTGAAAGGAAGTTATATTCTGTTTATTTTTTACTTTTTTTTTTCTCTTGGGCTTGTCTAGGTTTGGAAAACATCATGTCTTGGATTGCAAAAGTATAAAAAAAAGCTTAAATATGAACAGATGCATTAAAGTTGGTTTGATACCTGAAGTGTTCCCTTGAACCATTATTCCGTAGGTAAAAGGTATCTCTGCTGACCCGCCTTGCAAGTGTTTAACCCTTTCAGCCCGAGGGCCAGCGCAGCCTCTCCAGCAATGAGACAGTTCCCAGGCCTAACCCATTGATTAATGCCTTTCGTCCTAAACTCTAGGCCTCTGCGTGTTATTAATTAGTCTTCAAATAAATGAGAACATTGTGATCTGAAGCCTGAAATAGATTTTCTGTGTATTTATTTAATTTTTACATTAGCCAAAAATGCTGTCATCCAACATCTTGACAGGTTTTTTTTATCCCCATAAATCAGATTTTTTTTTTTTTAAGTCCTTTCGTATTGCTTTTAAAAAGAAGTGCACAATATATTCCTTTTGCATACCTCCCAAGTGTCCCTATTTACGAGGATGAAGTCCTAGTCTTGCATTCCTCTTTTCCTTCTTTACTGTACCTCTGATTTCTGGGAGCTTCGAAATTCTTGGTTTGTAGGAGTTTATCACAGAGCTCCATAGTAATAAACGGTTTAAAGGGCATGCAATGTGTAGGAAACGCAGATTGCGTCAAATAATGGCGCGATCAGCATGCCCACCAATCTATAAAGCAGAAGTCTGCGTTATCTACGTTGGGAATTATTAAAAAAAGTGTAATCGCCCGTTATACATATCAAACGTCAACTGTGCTTTTTAACAAAAATAAAACTCCAGACACTGTGCAGTGTAGGGATTTTTATATATGTCCCCCAATGTGTTTTATGGCACATTTGTCTGTAAAAAATATTTTATCTTCATTTATATGACATTAAACTAAATAAATAGTTATGGATTGGCAATAAATTCATTGAAAGTATTCTAATACTGCCCCTCGCGTAGCCGCTCCCACAAAAATAAGACTGTCCTTCCCTCTTTGGCAGTATGCTTCTGCAGGATGATTGTCGACATGAGACCTTTACAGAAGGAGTTGCCTTCTGTCCAGCACTGTATAGACATTCAGATGTGATACTGGGTAATTGGGTTCACCAAAATAAAATTACAGAGGGTGTATTTATTTAGGTTTCAGCAGAGCTCCTTTAAAGCAGTGGCGTCCCGAGGGGGGTGCGGGGGGTGCGGACCGCACCAGGTGACACCTCCAGCGGGGTTGACACCGTGCTGCAGACATCCACCCGCAGTGCTTGGCGCTGCTGTCATTTATTTTTCTTCTCTGGCAGCCGCATCAGCTGGATTCGGCCTCCGGAAAAAAAAAAGTAAAAAAAAAACAAACGTCACATCCGGTGAGGGAAGTCTGCACGGAGGAGGCGTCTGGGGACACGGAGCATTGGCCTGGCGGTAAGTAATGGGGAAGGGGGGAGGAGGGAGGAAGAAAACGACCACTTGAATGACACAATATTAGTGCATCTGAATGGCACAATATTACTGGGCTCTGGATGGCACAATAATACAGGCATCTGAATGGCACAATATTACTGGCATCTGAATGGCACAATAATACAGGCATCTGAATGGCATCTGAATGGCACAATAATAAAAGCATCTGAATGGTACAATATTACTGGCATCTGAATGGTACAATAATACAGGCATCTGAATGCACAATAATACAGGCATCTGAATGCACAATAATACAGGCATCTGAATGCACAATAATACAGGCATCTGAATGGTACAATATTACTGGTATCTGAATGGTACAATAATACAGGCATCTGAATGCACAATAATACTGGCATCTGAATGGCACAATATTACAGGCATCTGAATGGCACAATATTACTGGCATTTGAATGGCACAATATTACTGGTATTTGAATGGCACAATAATACAGGCATCTGAATGGCACAATAATACAGGCATCTGAATGGCACAATATTACTGGCATCTTAATGGCACAATATTACTGGCATCTTAATGGCACAATATTACTGGAATATTAGGCAAATTGGCTGGCTTATTCACAGCAAAATAATACTGGCATATTATTATTGTGTGTGACATAATTTGTGGGGCTCCTGTATGTGGCATGTTTAATGGGCAATCTGACTGGCAAAATCCAGGGCGGTGACACCATGAGTTACCACACCGGGTGACACCAACCCTAGTGAGGCCTCTGCTTTAAAGGGACACCTAAAACATGTTTATACTTTGAAGGTGTAGAATAAAAAAAAAAAGAAATAAAAATGATCTATACATTGTATTAGCAGAATTTATACTAAATGCACAGATAGTGGGAAACGTGTTTGGAAAGTGTCTGGCGGTGTCCCCTCTTTGTGACATCACCTGCGTTGTAATTAACTACTTTTCAATGGTAAACGTGCCATTGGGATATCAAGTCACATAGGTGATGTCATCAATAGGAGATGCCACACACAAACACACTGAAGCCATACTTTTCTCTTTGCAGGATTCCTAGCACATGCACACGTTATCACTTTGGGGGTTTGTGTTTAAAAGTAAAAAATGGGTCCTAGTTCTATAAGTGGTCCAGTTTTAGAACACTGGCCCTAGAAGTTACCTTAATACATAACCCCCAATGTAGAGATCCTTTTTGATCATTATTTAGTCTACATATACACTCACAATTTGAACACCATTTAGGTAATGGGGTCTCATTAAAGGGGCAGTTCTACTTGCACTGCCCTGTGCTTCAACCAGGAGGCGGGCTAGGAGGTATTTTTCCTAACCAGCCTCTCTGCTTTATGTATCTGGGAATCTAGTGACAGTCATGTCTGCCATGCATATCTGCCAACATTCTGGGACAGGAACACCGCATGGGGCGGAGCCTAAAAGAAGCAGGGTGATAGGACAGTGCGTAACAAGTACCTGCAGGTGGAGCCACGCAATCGTGTTTAGACACACTTGCCAACATTGTATGTGCTGGGCTTGGGACAAAAAGTGGGTGGGTTTATATAATGCCGCATCACGTAGCGTTGCATGACATCACAGCGTGGAGATTTAAGTGTCTAGTGCTAATTTACTTGTGTTTAGACTGTGTGTCTGCCGGACCCCATGATCCTACGTACGGACAAACATCGTCTAAATACTATCAGAGGATAAAATGGAATGTATCTTAAAAAGTACCTGCCATTTTATCCCCATTACAGGGCCATTAAATATTTCCCTCGCTTAAAACATATTGAAAGCCTTTGGTGAGCTTAAAAGAACAAACAAAATAAAACCTCTAACATTCCACCAGAAATCCTCAGGTAAACAATGATTGCACCTCTGAGGCTGGCGATGCAGCTAATTGGCACATTGTTTAATAAGAATCATTGCATGTAATACAGACTCAGAACAATCAACTAGAAATTAGAACAAGCGAAACCATACAGGCAGAAAGCCAAGTAGGTGGGTAGACAACACTGCACATATAATACACGTGCACACATTGTGATTAGATGCAGATTTAGGGAAAAAGAACAGACTTGTGCATAGACTTTGCTCGTGTTAATAAAAAAAAAATGTGTCGAAGGCAATATAGATAGTAACACAAGTAGTGATTTATGTACTGCTCAAAAATACATTTTACTTTGAGAGACACTTCAGGCAGCAAACTGATGTTCATTTCTGAATATAATCACCTGTACATGTTGTTTTTGCATACAAATCCAAGCAGGCATTTATTAGGAAACTCTTGCAAAGACTGCTGCTATTGGCCTCTCTTCTTTTGTTTACTTGCAAGTGGATCAGTGTAAAAGCACCTGCTGATCAGTTTTTGAGCTTGTTTAGTAGCTTCGTTATTCAGAAGCTAGTAACTGCCTCCCATCATTTGTATAATAAGGGTTGGCACCTTGCCGGTAATCAAGTGTTTAGAGCCGGTACCAGAATAACTAAAATACCGGCACTGGTAAGACCAGCATTTATGAAGGGTAGGCTCTGTAAGTGGCACAGCCATCAGCAGGGGAGGCATTTTAAATATATATATATATATATTGCTTGTAGAGGAAAGCAGCATGGAGGGAGCAGGTGACAAGAAGAGGCAGAGATTATCAGCCCCATCCACACTGCCAGGGAGAGAAGCATCCATGGAGATGCTCAGCTACCCAACCAACGATTACCTCCCCTAACAAGGTAGGAACATAGGAGGGTTTTAGTTTTATGTATTTTTTTTTTTTTTTCAATAAAATACTGCTTGCTGCTGTGGACTGCCCTTCCCATCATACTTAGCTAGCATCATAGAGACTTTTGGTTGGCTGGGCATCATGGGAATGGTAGTTCACAGCTAACCTCTGCTGACTACATTTCCGAAGACGCTAAGCCAGAATTGCCCGGCTACAACTCATGGGAACTGTACTTATCAACATATGGGGCACCAGGTGTTAGACGTGAACTACAATTCTGACAAATGTCAGTGATGTTGGCCGAGCATTTCTAGGTTATGCAGTCTATAGTAATGTGTGACATGTATGAGCGTATCACAGGTCTGGTGACAGGGAGACAGCTGCTCAGTCTCGAGGGGTAATGTAATGTCCACCCCTGCCAACTGATGTTGACGCTCTTTGACCAGTATTTTTTGGAAGGAAAGGTGGCAGCGCTATGTGTGATGTCATCGGCCAACGGGGCAATGAACATTGCCACCCATCTCTTTGGGAAAGTGCTGATCGAAGGAGTCATCTTTGGCTTGCTGATGTCATGGTAGCCTTTTAAAGCGTGCGGTTTAATAAGCAGTTAATTATTCAGGTTTTTATTTTGCAGACTGATCTTTTAAAAATAAAATATGACCGTCTCTTATTCAGGGACCAAAACATTAGCAGTGAAGCTTTCAAATCCTTACGTGAACAGCATCTGCCCCTTCTCCAGGAGCACTTTCCCAATTACTCTCCATGCATTAAATCTGTTCAATTAAGCCATTAGTTTACCACAGAGGTCTTGGTTTTAGACGATTGTAAACTTGCGAGCAGGGCTTGCTCTATCTTAGTATATAGTCCCTCTCTATGCTCTGTACCTAGATCTGTGTAAATTGATGGCGCTAGATAAATATTACGTTAATATTTACGTTAAGGGGGCAATCCCTTATTACATAATATAATCAACCTAAATAAATATATATATGTGTGTATGTTTAAATATATGTGTGTGTGTGTGTGTATATGTATATATATGTGTGTGTGTATATATATATATATATGTGTGTGTATGTTTAAATATATGTGTGTGTATGTTTAAATATATGTGTGTGTGTGTGTGTGTGTGTGTGTGTGTGTATATATATATATATATATATTTAAACTAACAGCAGATTCAGTTACACCCACCGGCTCCTGGAACATGACTGTGCCACATTACTAGGCAGTCCTCCAGAGCTCTTCCATGGCGTATTATCTCTGTGATGACCAATCACAGCCATCATAGGTGTCACATGACACGCCGATTGACATGTATAAATGCCAGCGATACCTCCGCTGCCGGGATATCTTATGTATTGGGTTTGCGCTAAAGCTGCTCTGTTATACGATATGCTCTTTCCTTCAAAAAATATAAAATCTTGGCTTTCCTCAACATCATCGCAATGTGTGTTTACCTGTGATCTTAATCTAACAAGGAGACAATAATTTGGCAGTCCCTGCTCTCATACAACAGATGCACAGCGTTCACCATGAACTCACCTGTAACAGGTGAACATATTGTACAAATCATTCCTAGCCTGGCATCTCGGTCAGTTACATCGTGTTTAACGAAAGGATTAGAGGGGCTCTGTCACCTAAACATTGCCTATAGGGTAAATGTATAAAATAAATGATGAAATTGGTATATCCATTGTGCTAATGTTTGCACTTACTTGCAATTCTGCTAAGAGAAGCACAGGTGTCTAAAATGCCGGCCATGTTATTGCCTCTATAAACAGTGGTGTATCTTGATTTTGTGCTGCCCTAGGCAGACAAAATCCGGGCACCCCCCTACCCAAGCTGCACACCCACGTTACACACCTAAGACATGCCCCATCATTCAGACTCACATTAAGCTCATACTCCCATCACACACACACTCCCATCACACTCAGTCACACACTCCTACTCCCATCACACTCAGTCACACACTCCTACTCCCATCACACACACTCTGACTCCCATCACACTCAGTCACACACACTGTCTCCTATCACACACACTCTGACTCCCATCACACTCAGTCACACACACTGTCTCCCATCACACACACACTCTGACTCCCATCTCCCATCACACTCAGTCACACACTCTGAATCCCATCACACTCAGTCACACACACTGTCTCCCATCACACACACACTCTGACTCCCATCTCCCATCACACTCAGTCACACACTCTGACTCCCATCACACTCAGTCACACACACTGTCTCCCATCACACACACTCTGACTCCCATCACACACAGTGTCTCCCATCACACACACTCTGACTCCCATCACACACAGTCACACACACACACACACACACACACACATCCCATCAGCACTTACCTTTCCCTGGCAGGCAGGCAGCATGGTCCCTCCATGCTGCCTGTTCGGCTTCCCGGTGATTGTGCCGACAGGTCACGTGACCGGGCGCGCGTATGACGTCTGCGCGCCCGTCACGTTACTGTCGGCACTTCCGTGTCTGCACAACGCACGGGGAGCCGAACAGACAGCACGGAGGTTTCTCTGTGCTGCCTGTTCGGCTCCCCGTGCAGCCTGGCAGGCAGAGCGATGGTGAGGGGGGATCTTCCGATCCCCTCTCACCTCTGTCTCTGCCTGCCAGCGTGGTCTTTTTTTTTTTTTAAAGGGCCGCGTTTTTTTTTTTTTATTTATTTTTTCTTCAGTGCTGGGGGGACGCTGCCGCCCCCTAAAATTTGCCGCCCTAGGCATCCGCCTAGGATGCCTCGCGGTAAATACAGCACTGTCTATAAATGTAATTTTGGCCTTCAGGGTGGCAACCCTACTCTTATAATTGCACATGGTGTCGCACTAGAGGTAACCTCAGCAAGCCAATCATTCTATCTTCCTCTTACTCTTCTACTCTTTCCCATGGCTGCCGGCAGTATAGAGCGATACAGGGATCTTTTTCTGACCAGCCTAGATTCACTTTTCCTATTGAATTTCTTCGTCTAAACAGATTTCAGGGAACAAGTTAAATCTAAAACAAACACTTCTCTGACACTAGTTTCACCTCGAAGCTTCTCCCATACGGATTAAAGATCTTTACAAAAATAAATGTCTTTCACACTTTTCTTTCGCCCCTTTTCCTTTCCTCCTAAACAGCTCTCATGATTCGTTTTGGCAAAAACAAGAGCTATTTGTTTCCCCCCTTCCCCCGTCAGTTCTTTGAGAAACATAAAACACCCCAGATGGCTAGTCCAGCCCTGGCAGTGTTGACTGGACGAAGCAGCCAGAACTTCAGTCAGAACGTTGGACTAAAGAACGAGTCCTACATTTGTAAGTAATGTGCAGAGCAGATTCATTCCAGCAGACACAACATGTAGTCATCTTAACAGCGCAATTCATTATCCGGTGAGCAGTGTCCAGCCCCCCCCCCCCCTCCCCCCGAGCAGCCATCACACCCTTTGGTTAAATGAAGCAAGCTTTGGGCTGGTTACCAAATACTGACGTCATGTCGTCCATTGCTTGGATACTTGGGGTGGAAATGAAAACAGCTAGTTGTATACAAGACTTTCCCCAAAATGAGGACAATAGCAGCTACCAAAAGAACACCAAGACACGGTTCCTCAACACACACAGTAATACAAGTTAAAATATTGGTGGGAGCTCTGATCGGAAAAGACAGAAAAGAAGGTGAAACATTCTTGAACTCTCAAAATTTCTAATAAAAAGGAGATATTAAACTTGTGTTTTTCGACTTTTCGAGATTTTGAAGAATTTTTCACCTTCTTTTCCGTCTTTCCAGTCAGCGCTCCCACCAATATTTTAACTTGGATACTTAGAGTAATAAACTTACTGCCAAGGCCACACACAAAATATTTACAGAAAGAAATAGTTTTCTCCAAATTCGTTATAAAATGTATCCTTTATTTCTTCTTAAAGTTTAAAATTCTAATGGCAGACACCTGTGGGAAACATTCATTCTGTTGAACATATGGACAATTTGGGGCAAAATTCTACATCCCACCATTCTTGGTTATGGTCTTATGTCGAAGATCGGATTAAATTTAACGCACGGACTTCAAAAGGTTTGAGTTGACATGCGCCATTATGGAGGAAACCATAGTGCTGGTATGTCAGTGGCTCTAAATAAAAAGAAACACCCAACTCACCAGAGTGCAGTGATACAAACAAATGAGTTTTTACTGAAGCCGAAAAACAGAACAGCAGGTCCACAGCAGATATCCACGTAAGATCAAGGTGTAATGACAAACACACGCGGTGAAGTGTGGCTTTTCACACGAAACACGTCAGGCGTTTCGTGTGAAAAGCCACACTTCACCATAGGTAAGCTGAATAGCGGCCCATCATCTTCCCTAAATAGTAAGTGTCATTAATTATAAGATGGTGACGGCTGTGAAAGTGGAGAGAAACTTCACACCCTAGGATGGTCATCCCACATTTAAAATGCTCAAATAAACAGAAAAACACTCAAAGAGCCTTTCAAAAAAAACAACTCTACAAATTTTTACCATGTTGTTGAATATTCTAAGGACAGTATAAGATATAGATAAGAGAAAATACTCCATAATGTTTGCAATAAGCAACACGGTGAAGAATTGACTTTTTCCAATTTAGTTACAATATTTACACACATTTATCTATCTCTCTCTCTCTCTCTTTTGTATATATTTGCAATATGAGACAATGAACAATGCTTCTATAACAGGCAATCAGTCGTCAGAGAGAGGTCTGATCATACAAGAAACACATGCGATGGAGCAAGTCAGCCAGCTTGGGAATGGTCTCAAACCTCGCATGAGGGCTACACTTTTTTACCGGTATGGTGCCAATTTGAGTGAGTCTCTTTCAAATATGACTGGTGTCAACAACTGTGTGTGTGCACATATTTTGATGTAATGGTCTGGAAAACACTATGAAGTCTGGAAGACCAAACAACAGATAAACAGTTAAGCAATTTGTGACTTTCAGTAACCAAGCTTGTTATCGCTGTGCCGGCAACTTTTCCACCAGGCCCGGCTCATTGCCCACAGCTGAGCACTGGAACGCAACAAAATGTCTTCCCCAGTCGCTGCACAAGAGCCAATTGGTAACAGTCTACAGGTTTCCCCGCTGACCCTTAACAAGATGCCAGCCGATTGGATCCATCATTCCATAAAGAACAAAAGATGATTGGTCACATCTGGATGACTTTAACCTTTGTGTAAATACAGGAGAACAGAGTCACAAAGAGACACAAAGTGGTAAAAATATATAAAGGGAGTGAGAAGGAGAAAGGCACAGGGAGGTAAGTAATTTAAGGTCAGTTCTAGTGTGAAGTTGTAGAAGAGGAGCAATGAGCAGCAGAATAGTCCACGGGTTTCTATGGCAATTGCTCCACTTTTATAACTTTAACTTAACATATTTATAAATTTTAGTTCTCAGGTTAAAATACAATGCTAACAAGAGATGGGTTATCTTTCGTGCCGACGGGAAGACATTTATGAAGTTACTGATAATCTCCTCACTTTGGCTCTGAATTGTCCTTAGATTATACGTCACAGAAATGAGGCTAAAATGGAATGGTCACCTTCATTTGTGTGTTGTTTTTTTTTGCAGTGTGACATGTTTGTAAGATTACAACTCAACAAATAACTGCCTTATTGTTGTAGTTCACGTTTCAGTTATGTTTTATGAAAATAGCCTTGTTGGTGGGGTCTATGACCATTCATGTGGCCATTACACCGCTAACAAATCACTGAACATCTCGCTATGAAGCACCTGTGAGGACGCAGTCATGCTTATCTGTCCCATCCCCCATGTCCGTGAAATGCAAACATCATGATAAACCCCCCCTACTGGAGCTATTGTTAGTCGGTCCTGGTGCCAAGTTCTAACACAGATCTAAACTGGGGGAACATTCCACGGGTGGCCATGGTGAATGCTCCACTATTAGACCTCTGCACCACCATCAACTGTTATAAATAATAACTAGACATGTGCATTCGTTTTCGAACTAATGCATTTTCAGCCGAAAATAGCATTTTCGTCCATTCGTCCGAAAAACGAATAATGAAAATGCTAAACTAACGAAAGCCGAATGAACGAATGGTTGATAAACGAAAATCATTCGTCCATTTGTGCTATTGGCATTCTATAAACTGAAATAGAGTCGGGTTTATAGAATACCAATAGCATTACATACATTCCATAAACCGACATAATGAACGACTTTTGGTTTATGGAATGTATGTTATGATATTGGTATTCTATAAACCGAAATAGAGTTGAAATGGGTTAATTCGTATAAATGGGGACTCTATTTCGGTTTATAGAATACCAATAGCATAAAATGCATTCCATAAACCGAAAGTCTATAAACCGAAAGAGAGGGTAAAATAGGTCAATTCGTACAAATGAATAAAACGAAATGAAAATAATGAACGAATTTCATCTGAAACGAAGGCAGTAATGAACGAAATTTGTTTTGGACGAAATGGACGAAAAAGAAAATTTTAGTTTTTGCACATGTCTAATAATAAGTCTGTTCAGTGGAATATTATGTCCTCCAAAATATTGCTTAAAGATAGTCTTAGAAGAAATGCATGCAAATGTATAGTAAAAGAGAGAAATATATATTTTACATGTGTCTGTAACGTCTCTTGCTTATGACATCATCTGTGGCTTGATATGCCAATCAACTCATTTTCAATGGGAAATGTGTAATTTGAATATCAAGCTGCAAGGTGATGTCATAAGCCGGAGACACCACAGACATTTGAAACATCTGTCTTATTTTAAACATTTGACAATATAAACAAATGATTAGGTTGATCCTTAAATATTGTGAGAAACATTCCAGGTTTATTAGTTATATTGTATGGAATAGCCTGCCAGCAGAAGTGGTAGAGGTAAACACAGTCAAGGATTTTAAGCATGCGTGGGATAGACACAAGGCTATCCTAGCTATAAGATAAGGCTAGGGACAAATGATAGTATTACTTTACTGAGAGGGTAGTGGATGCATGGAATAGTCTTCCAGTAGAAGTGGTAGAGGTTAATACAGTGAAGGAGTTTAAGCATGCGTGGGATAGGTATAAGGCTATCCTAGATATAAGATAAGGCCAGGGACTAATGATAGTATTACATTACTGAGAGGGTAGTGGATGTATGGAATAGTCTTCCAGTAGAAGTGGTAGAGGTTAATACAGTGAAGGAGATTAAGCATGCATGGGATAGGTATAAGGCTATCCTAGATATAAGATAAGGTTAGGGACTAATGAAAGTATTACTTTACTGAGAGGGTAGTGGATGCATGGAATAGTCTTCCAGTAGAAGTGGTAGAGGTTAATACAGTGAAGGAGTTTAAGCATGCATGGGATAGGTATAAGGCTATCCTAGATATAAGATGAGGCCAGGGACAAATGATAGTATTACTTTACTGAGAGGGTAGTGGATGCATGGAATAGTCTTCCAGTGGAAGTGGTAGAAGTTAATACAGTGAAGGAGTTTAAGCATGCGTGGGATAGGTATAAGGCTATCCTAGATATAAGATGAGGCCAGGGACAAATGATAGTATTACTTTACTGAGAGGGTAGTGGATGCATGGAATAGTCTTCCAGTGGAAGTGGTAGAAGTTAATACAGTGAAGGAGTTTAAGCATGCGTGGAATAGACACAAGACTATCCTAGCTATAAGACCGGGAACGGGGGACTACTAAAAGTACTCCAAAAATTGGGCAGACTAGATGGACCGAATGGTTCTTATCTGCCGACACATTCTATGTTTCTATGTTATCTCCGAATGAAAGTGTTAATTATATCAACACACACACACACACAAAAAAAATGTGAGTGTGTTTTATTGTATCCCATGGAGTAAAATCTCCGATCTGTGTAAATAAACAATAAGATCCTGATGAGAATCCAATGCCAGCCAGTAAAAATGCGGATCGGAAATTCACAGCGGAGCCGCTAGAGAGAGCCGGCCAGTCGCCAGGAAGGATATATCCTGACGGTTTTCTGTTCATTTATTTAAAACACATTAGTAAGAACACACACAGAGAACGCACATCATTTGCAAGTACACCCTGAGTTATAGTGAATGAAAACAATGTTCGAGATAGATAGGAAGTTTCAGTCTGGCTCAAAATATAAAAATATAATAAAAACTGTACATAAATATACATTTTGAGATATTATTTTTCAGACTTTGGGAAGCTATTCACTGAAAGTGACTTGCAGGTGAGACGGGTGTTCCTTGTCACTGACTTAACTACACATTGTGCAGGGACAAACCTGGTGAACTCTAATGGCGTACAGTGACAGGTGTACTGCCAGTCCGGAGCACGCCTGTCACTCGGAGGCACGATGTATCTTGTGTATATCCGGGGGCCAGCACAAAAACCCCTGGAAATACACAAGCTACATCTGAGGGGCCGACGCCAGCTATAAATACGGCCTCACTCTGTTGCCAATTAAACCAGCACAAAAAGTATACAAATTTCATATACTTTTCGTGTTGTTCGAATTGCCAACATAATTGGCTCTCTGCAAACCTCGCACATATGGAGCATCCGCGCCTCGTGAACTCCTGCTAGAAGATCCTATATAGCCCCACATTACAGACGTAACTCTGCTTTATCCATGGCTAGCCAAGCAGGAGAAAACTCCCCAGGTTTGTCCCTGCACAATGTATAGTTACATCAGTTACATCTCACCTCAACTCACTTGGATAGGTAAGGGGAAGATTATATTATAGATGCCCCTGAAGTGTATTTATGCTTTGGTGCTCTGGTCAGAGAGAAATGAGAGACCCAGTTAAGGTCGCCTGTGCAGTAGCAGAGAGTGACCGCTGACACTGTCTGCATGTGCCAGCCTCCTGACCGGATCTGCCTCAGCTCTGAGGCAGAGCCGTCAGCAATACCACATGCATCTCTTAAGATACACGTCAGGTTTACTTAACAGAAGGGGACACCATTAAGAAAAAAAATAATAGACATTTCTTTAACACCATGTGAATTTGTTTGGGAGAAAAGGGATCGAAAAGAAAAAAAAAACAAAAAACAACACAATGTGTTTATTTATTATTTTATCAAAGTGACACCAAATCATCTATAACTTACACTGACATGAATGTAACTATATGTATCTGGATCAGTGTGGCCTGTATGTGCATGGAGATCTTGTGCGTCTTATGATCCCAATTGTACAACACTGTGGAATGCGTTGTCATTTATACAATATAAATCGTAGACCGTAATGTACTTTTTTTTTTTTTTTACAGTACGTGGGCTTTCCAAAAGCATTTAGGGAGACACACGCCACATCCCATAATAAGCCCATCCATCACCACCACGCACCCTTGGGAGCTTTGCACAAGTCCCACTCTTTCTGTAGGCAGCTAGTGAAGGTCACTGGCAGGATACTGCACTGTCACTGTTATTGGATTCTCTTCTACAAACCTTCCCAGACAGCATTTCTCAAAGGTTTCAAACACCAGATGCAGAAGCCAGATTACTTTAGCACTGCTGCAGTTTAATAACTTATTGTAACCTATAATGCCTTTAATATTTGTTACAGTGACCTAATGATTTGCATAGTACATATATAACCTAAACGATCCATACACTGTATTTGCAAAAATGTTTTATAGATTTAGCAACACATGTGTTTCAAACCTGTCTGTCTCTGGGTTACAACATCTTAATATTGCTTAATATGCAATTTACATAATCGTACAATGTGTAATTTGCACTGGTGATGTCATATATAGGAGACAAGTCTCATTATAAAGGCAGTACATCGCATAAACATTAGGTTTTTTTTGCAACCAACAAATCTTTCGACAGCACTCCAGAGAGGACTAAAAATCTCTGATTAAAATCAAAAACGCTTTTTATTAAGGTCCTTCATAGTAAAAACATATGACTCTGAGTAATATCCCTAGGATGAAAGAAAAGGTGAGTGCTGAGCACCAATATTTGTTGCTAACAAAGGCTAGGCTGGCAATCTTTTGTTTGTTTGCTAAACCTTTTTTTTCTTTCTTTCTTTTTATAAGGTTAAAGGCCCCCAAAAAAAACAAATAATACATTGTTAGCAGAACAAATAAATGAATTACAAAAACTAAATATGTATTTTTTGAGGGAGTATTAATTTACTGAGAGGGTAGTGGGTGCATGGAATAGTCTTCCAGTAGAAGTGGTAGAGGTTTATACAGTGAAGGAGTTTAAGCATGCGTGGGATAGGCACAAGGCTATCCTAGATATACGATAAGGCCAGGGACTAATGAAAGTATTACTTTACTGAGAGGGTAGTGGATGCATGGAATAGTCTTACAGTAGAAGTGGTAGAGGTTAATACAGTGAAGGAGTTTAATCATGCATGGGATACGTATAAGGCTATCCTAGATATAAGATAAGGCCAGGGACTAATGAAAGTATTACATTACTGAGAGGGTAGTGGATGTATGGAATAGTCTTCCAGTAGAAGTGGTAGTGGTTAATACGGTGAAGGAGTTTAAGCATGTGTGGGATAGGTATAAGGCTATCCTAGATATAAGATAAGGCCAGGGACTAATGAAAGTATTACTTTACTGAGAGGGTAGTGGATGTATGGAATAGTCTTCCAGTAGAAGTGGTAGAGGTTAATACAGTGATGGAGTTTAAGCATGTGTGGGATAGGTATAAGGCTATCCTAGATATAAGATAAGGTCAGGGACTAATGAAAGTATTACATTACTGAGAGGGTAGTGGATGTATGGAATAGTCTTCCAGTAGAAGTGGTAGAGGTTAATACAGTGAAGGAGTTTAAGCATGCGTGCGATAGGTATAAGGCTATCCTAGATCTAAGATAAGGCCAGGGACTAATGAAAGTATTACTTTACTGAGAGGGTAGTGGATGCATGGAATAGTCTTCCAGTAGAAGTGGTAGAGGTTAATACAGTGAAGGAGTTTAAGCATGCGTGGGATAGGTATAAGGCTATCCTAGATATAAGATAAGGCCAGAGACTAATGAAAGTATTACATTACTGAGAGGGTAGTGGATGCATGGAATAGTCTTCCAGTAGAAGTGGTAGAGGTTAATACAGTGATGGAGTTTAAGCATGCGTGGGATAGGTATAAGGCTATCCTAGATATAAGATAAGGAACTGGGGACTAATAAAAGTATTTAGAACATTGGGCAGAGTAGATGGACCGAATGGTTCTTATCTGCCGGTGACACATTCTATGTTTCTATAGGTCTGTGGTGTTTCCTGTGTAGGGCATCACCGGTGGCTTGATTTGCTAACTAGACTTTTCCCTTTGCTAATTTGCATGCTGCTCTACATCTGGTGTTGTATATTTAAATACTTTTTTCTTTACATTACAATATAATGTGTAGCAGTTAGTTCCTTTTAAATACTTGTTTTAACTTGGCAGAATTCCATAGGTCAACACACTGTATAGAGTATATTTTAGGCTTTACATTGTCACTGCAAATACTTCTTTGATAATTTCTCTTAACTCTGCTTATATGTTGCTTTGGATTGCCACCTTGCCTTAAATAAAAAAAAAAAATAGGTAAAACTGCATTGCAATTGCTTTGATATTGGCCTCAAGCTAAATTGTTGAAGGCCTTCCAGTATAGTATGGGCTGGGTAGTAACCCTACTCTGGAGACCAAGCCAAATCATAAGATGTTTTATTACAATATTAAAAAAAAAAATCAACAGAAGCCCAGAGAGGCCATGCATATTTAATATTTTTTCGCACTTGTTTTCTCATGATAACAAGTCAGAAAGTTAATTAAAAATACATGGCCTCTCTCGTGGGTTCCGCAAGAAATCTGTGTTTAGTCTGCTTCTTGGCATATCATGTTGTGCATGAACGCTGGTTTGATAACAGCATTTCTACCAATACAGTCCAGCTCGGCTCTCATTCCACCCAGATCTAATAGGATAAAACCAAGACAGCGTATTGATAATCATGGAAATGTCAAGCCTGTATATTCCTGAGTGCTTTGGAATCAGAAAAGGTTAATGCAGCTTGCTGTATCTTCTCCCATAATTCCCATCAAGACGCACATCTATAAACCAAGTGCATCTTCAGATCAAGTAATATAAGATAGTCCAGCATAGTCAATAGAAAGTATGTTGAAACACTTTTGGATAATATCTAACACCCTCCGTTTTTTGTGATTGCACTCCATAGGTGCTTTTTAGAATAATTGCATGGTTTTTCAATAGAAGCAAGAGTTATCCTTACACTGATCAATCAGAAACAAACTGCTGGTCTGATACAAACCAAGCCCGACGCGTTTCATCATTCCGACTTAGACGTAGTTGAGCAGCAGATATACGTTCTGTGCTTGTTAGCTTTGTAAGAAGATCGAATAAAGATCTCTGACGTATTACAAGTTCTGCACCAAGAACATTGATACTTTTATTCCATCAGTGGAATTTAATGATGGTCTATTGTCACGAACGGGATAGTATCAGGGATAGGAACCGCAATGCGATGACCTGGTATCTTACTGCAACAGGCTTGGAGACAGAATAGTGTCTATTCACCTGAATGGTATTATACCCTATGGTTGAGCCTCAGGCAAATGACCACCCAGGACTTGGTACACTGAAGCAGGGATACACAGGGAGTACTGGACGAGAAGGATAGTCAGCAGGCCGGGTCATACACGAGACAGTAACAAAGTACAACTAAGGTTTTTCAGGAGGCAAGGTTACGAGACAGGCAAAATAGGTCAAGGCAGGCAGCAAATCAAAGCAGGAGTCAGAACCGGAAAAATTCAATAATCAGAAGATAAACGCTAGATCAAGCCACAAGGAACTATCTCAGGCAAGGTCTGAGTAGCAACTGAAAGGTTATAGACCATTTAGGAGGTAAAACCCGCCCCAATAGATCCCCCCAAAATTATAAGTATAGCCCTTTAAGGCTATGCTAATTTTCTGCGTGTAGTGTGTATGCGCGTTCATCGAGAGGAGGGCTGAGATGCCGAACGGAGACTCCGTCACCCGCCTGCCTTGTTTGCTGAGGCAGCGGTGGCGGAGGTGCGGACCACCTCGTGGCGGCAGGTATGTTTTTTTATTACATCTATAAAACCTTCACAGACCTTGCCATGGACTCTTTTGTCTTTGCACTGCCTATGTTTGGCTAACTGGCCTTAGAGCTAGGGTTGAAGGGGATATTGGAGGCGGTTGACATATAAGCATGTGACTTTAAGAGATGTTTCTTCATGGCTTTGAACTCTAATGTCTCCATGATATTTTGGATGCTTGTCCGCCACCACGAGATATCATCAGGAACGCCCATTCTATAGTAAATCATGGAAAGGCCACAAGGCCTCTATCTGAGGAATGCCCACATCAACACATATGTGAGCTACAGGGGGCACACTGATTTGGGAGGGTGTCTAGTAATGGATGAATCTGAAGTATCCAGTGTGCTGGCAATATTGCAAGAAAATACATAAAAAAAGAGAAATACATGTGTTAAATGTGTCTGGTCTGTAATGTCTCCAGCTTATGACATCACCTTGTGACTTGATATGCAAATTGCATGTTTCCCATTGAAAGTAGCTCATTTGCATATCAAGCCACAGATTATGTCAGAAAGAAGCGACACCAAACCTTTAAAAAACATCTCTTTACTTATACATTTGCTTGCAATTTGCTAATGCAACATAAAGTTATTTTTTTTTTTCAATTTATTTTCTTCTTCTCTACATTCACAGTACAGACAATGTTTAGGGCACAAAGAGTCTTACAAACTGAAGCAGTGAGAGAAGATGGGAAAAAAGCAAGGTAAAAAAAAAAAAAAAAAAAAAAAAAATATATATATATATATATATATATATATATATATATATAATACAACAAGCTGGCCATAATACATAGCACCCCCAATTGTCCCCTGCCTAACAACCCTCTCCCAGTATTCCACAGTACACCAATATTATAATTCAGAGTTAAATCTTTAAAAACTGCTTTTTTTTAACAATGCATTAAACAGGGTCAACCCTGCTCTTCTAGCAAGAGAAAGTTGGTGCAATGAAAAATAAAAACCTATATCACTTAGATTTGCAATATGTTTTTGACAAGCCAAGTTTAACTTACGTCTTAAAGGGACTGTATCACCTAAACACTGTTTTTATTGTTCATGTAGACAATTTTAAAACAAAGATTGAAAATGGTCTATACATTGTGTTAGCAAAACTGCAAACAAATGTCCATTAGCTGACCAATTTCCACATGTACTGGTTTTTAATGGAAAATTTGTAATTTGCATACCGTGCCACAGGTGATGTCATAAGCAGGAGACTGCCACAGACACATTTAATTTGCATACCAGGCCACAGGTGATGTCATAAACAGGAGACTCTACAAACACATTTAATTTGCATACCGTGCCACAGGTGATGTCATAAGCAGGATACTCCACAGACACATTTAATTTGCATACCGTGCCACAGGTGATGTCATAAGCAGGATACTCCACAGACACATGTAAAACACTTTTTTTTTATCTTAAGTTAGTCATTTGCAACTCTACACACAAGGAATAGATCATTTTCCATCTTTTTTATCACCTACATTCGCAGCATAAGCGATGTTTAAGTGGTCCAGTCCCTTCAATCTCAAGCTACAAAGTTAACAAAATTATGTCATACAAAACCCCCCCCCCCCTGATAGAGAAGCTCTGGAGCGTTGATGAAAGAGATACATGACCGAGTATGGGAAAGGCATCACACTAGACATTTTAAGCTCTTTACCTTCCTCAATGTTGTTTGTGTTCAACCAGCCCACCTCTATAAAGACATGAACAAATTAGAACGGGCAACTGATTTAATAACCGGAATCAAGTGACAGATTCAGTAAAGTCTATGCTAAACAAAACAAAAACAAACAAAAACAGAGATTGGGAGTTAATTTCAGATCGGCAATGGAGAGATCTCTTTCTTTCTATATATCTTTTTTTTGGGGGGGGGGGGTGGGGGCGGGGCTCAGAATCCCTGTTCTACTTATTCTGCACAGGAACAGCAGTGAGTATGTGTAATTTATACAGTTTGCTGTTTATCCAATCACTAAACCATACTGGGTTGGGAAAGTTCAAGGAGATGGAAGCAGGAAAGTCTCGTCGAGGCGTCTGGCATCAGCGGTGTGATTTGCGAATGAGGATCCCAATGAGTCTGGAATGAGGAGTGAAGAGGAAACAAATAAAGAAATAAAATGTGGGGTCTTTTTAAACACTTCTAAGGGTCCGTTTAATTGAAAGACTATCGTTGCGTGTGGTGATTTTAAATAGAAATGCTTGAATGAAAGAATAGAACAAAGTGCTGTATCGATGCCAAAATATCATTAATCTACATATAATACAGACAGTGAGGCTCGCTGGATTATACAGGCCACAGTGTTTTGTATTGTTTATTTAACAAACTAGCAAATAGAATCAGATTCATTTATCGCCAAATTGATAGCCTGATCTGGCTTACTGGACTCATTCCTTAAAATGTGATATGCGGTGCTTGAGAATACTGACCTAAGCGTAACATAAATGGGTGACTCCTGACTTAACACCCTCTGCACGGTAGCCCCCAATACTACCTTCCCTGGCCTCGATCCACGGAGAGTCCAACACTTAGCGACATCGCTAGTACCACACAAGTTAGTGGTACCTTGGACAGCAACCTCCTGCACTGATGTCAGAACCCATCCCACTTAAATTAAAGTAATAGAGAAGGGGGTGGGTGGCAAGAGAAACTATTCCTTGTGGGAAATTATCCAAAGAGGGCTGCCACCCTTCTAGCACTTATATTTTTTCATGTGCCACACAAGATATCATCCCAAATTTAAAAGGAACCCAAGCTTGCATCATGTAGGTCAAAGCCCTCTCCATACTCACTGAAGCCGTTTTTATCAATACTGACTGCCAGGGCTGTTATTGAATAAGCTCCCATTATAATGAGGATTCAGGTCTAGTCTTAAATAACCTAAACCCTGTGCTTTGTCTATCACTGCTCTTTCATACTCCATGAAGCTTCCAATTTCACACTCACTCACTCCTAGGGCTTTTTCCAGAATATGCAATATGTAACTACCAGTCACATCACCGAAGACGTTACCTAGTCGTTAAAGTATAATCCCTGCACTATGTATAGTTTACTACCTTTTCCCATGCTTGGTTATGCAGCCCCTTCATCGATGGGCTTTTCTATCAGCTGCGGACATGCTGCTGAGACTCTTTGGTTAGATGAACGAAAATATGACCCAAAAATGCGTCGGTGGTGTGATTGTTATGACATCACCTTGTTGCTGAATATTCAAATTACACATTTCCCTTTTGAATAGAGTTAATTTACATATCCCGCAACAAGGTCATAAACAGGAGATTTATAAAATAAGTTTCTTATGCATGTAGTTACAGTATCATAACATATTGTAAAGATCATATTTGGCTGTGTATACGGCAAATCTTAAAGAATACAAAACAAATGTGAACTACCATTCAAACATATCCCATAGTCTTTGTTCAGAAAAGGGTCTTGGAAGAAATAATGTGCTTTATGGTACTGTGTATAAGTGAAGCTTGGAGGAAGGAATGTGTTTGTAAATGTGAAAGAACAGTTAGGAATTATGCTAGTTAAGTAGGAGGGACTATGCAGACAGAGAGAAGAGGCAGGTGCCCAGAGCCTCAGAGGAGTTATAAATGATGTCAGTGCTGTAGAAGAGTAGGGGGCACACAAAATGCTGAAGACCAGCTCATTGGACCAGAACAAAAGGTATTAGGTCAAGCTTGTAATATGGCAAATTTAATTTTGTAATTTTTAATCCTCTTTAGCCTCCTTCTGCCCGTAGGACATTCTATGCCGCCCTAAAACACAGGGCTCTACTGCCCATATAGGATAGTATAAAACACAATTTGCTATGCAGCTCATTGTGGCCTCAGTTTAGCAGGACAAAGGCAAAAGGTGCTCAAAAACATAACTATAACACCTTGCCCAAACTTCCAGGTCTTACCACGTCTCCGCTACTTCACGGTTGGCGTTGCAAGGTCTCATGCTTTTTCGGCAGGGACACACAAAGGTCTATAAGGAACCTGATTAGGTCTCTGACTCCATGATCCTCATTCACGATCACCAAACTGTTGGTGCTGCTCTCTTTGAGGACAAATGCACCATATGGTGTGAAAGGGTTGAACATATTAAGTTCTTGGGTCTTTTATAAACAGAAAATAAAAATGTCAGGAGAGCAAAACAAACCTCTTGTCGTATGTGACATTCTTATTTACAATGAAGGTGAAGGAGAACCTGTATCTGGGAAGGTTAAGAGGTTTTACCAGGCAAAAATAGATAGAAGAAAACCCAAAACCTTCAAAGTTGCAAGACTTACAAAAAATTTTTTATCAGGCATCTTACTAATGTGTTTTCAGTTTCCATCCAAGATCAAACCCCCACTAATGTACACTGAGTATCCCCAGTTACTTAAATGTTTAACATATCAACAACAAAAAAGCAAACGTTAAAAGGAATAGCAAGTCCAATGCCTGATGTTGACTGATGGACCAATACATTCTGTAAATAGACCTGAAGGCACTCCATCAGTGAAACATTGTGTTCCAATGAATGAAGAGCATGAAACATGATCAATACATTGCTTTAGCAGCATTGAAAGCAAATGTATAGATTTAAAGAAAAATGCATTTTTATTTTGTGCCTACGGCATCCCCTGTTTACCTTGTGCCTTGATATGTAAATGACCTGTTTCCACTGGGACTTAAAAAACCCCACACATTAATGTTTCTCTGTTTTTATGTATTTGCTTGCAAGTCTGCTAACACCATGTATAGCTCATATTTTGTTATTTTTATTTAGGTGATGGAGCCCATTTAAATAAAATACATGTACAGAGGAGGAATACCAAGGCAAAAGGACATTGACTCTGTAAGCTAAGACGAAGGCTTATAATAACATAAATGATTACATTACTGAGAGGGTAGTGGATGCATGGGATAGCCTTCCAACAGAGGTAAGTATAAGGTTATCCTGAACATATGATATGGCCAAGAAAAAATGAAGGTCAGAGATACTGGATGTAGATGTGCTGTACCCCACACTTTCTATGTCCCCATTCACATGGATGAAAACACACCCAATGTCTTAGCCTTTGATATGCTAGAAGTGTAATATATTATGAATACATAAGACAGGTGTCTGCAATACAGTGAGAAACGTCCCTTGACCTTTGTCACCCTTCCCTAAGACAACAAGGTATCCTGGTATTAGATTCAATATTATGGGGGGGAAGGAGTAAATATCTAATTCTCATGGGTGGGCCAGCGTTGCGATCTCTCATCTTGACTATCTCATTCGTTGCTTCACGTCGGGTGGAGCAATGAGCCTTTTCTGTGTTTTTATTGTTAAGCCTGCCATTTACATTATGACCTCTGATGAAGCCTATGTGTAGGCGAAACGCGTCAGGTCTATGAAAAGTTGTTCTATAAACAGAGACACCACAGGCTCATTTAAGACACATTTTTATTTTATGCATTTGCATGTAATTCCACTAACACAATGTATAGATCACTTTTGCTCTCTAGATTCACAGTATGACCAGTGTTTAGGTTGAGCCCCTTTAATAAAGGAGATGGACAGGCTGGAATGTTGAAAACAATGTATTCAACCCGCTATGAATGCCTGATTTTTTTTTTAGATTTTTTTGCACAGACCAAATTGTGAGACAATATTGAGGCTTCTCAGAGACACACTTGGAGCACTTTGAGTTCATCAGGTTATTCATTAGAGTATTATGTGACTCTGGCATCCCAGTGTTTAAAGCCCATTTTGATTTTATTTCCCAGTTGAAAAAAAGACTTTAAAAAAAAAATAAAATCCAACATTGAAAAAGTATATATATATATATATAAATTCTCAGGGAAAATGCACAGAATTCAATGAACTCAGACTCTATTTAAAATGGTTTGGTGCTATATTTAAACATTAGCCATGCTAGGGGGATGTACTAAACAACTACTGTTAAAACAAATAGATCCCGAATGTAATGATGTAAAACACAAATTGACCCATTTGATTGCATTTGAGTATTTTTGTTTTTATGGCACTTGATTTGAATAATTGCAGATTCCCTCATCATATATTTGTAATAGTTGTAGAAGGAATTACTCCCAGTGAAGATCCCATCACCAAGTTTCCAGGGACCCCCAGCTAGGGTTGCCACCTATATATATAAAAATACCAGCCTTAACTAGAATAACTATTGCCTCCATAGATTAACATAGGTCTCAAGTCAATTTTATTACCAGCCTGCCGGTAATAATGGCTGGGTGGCAACCCTAGCTCCAACCCACTACAAATGACCAGTCACATTGTTGTATCAGTGCCATCGACCTTTCCACGCAATTCTGCCATTTTGAGTAGGACTGATTCGGGAACCTCTCTCCCATAGTCCTGGTTTGGTGGTCCAGTGTCCGTGGAGGTTAGAGAGCATGGACAAGTACAAATTGTGCATGCTACCATCCACTGAGCAGTGCAAGTCCAACTGGATGCTGCTGTAGCCCTGATTAACCAGCGTATGAGGATCAAAACGTTGGCAGGTATGTCCCACCCCTCTACCACGCCAGGCAAGGGGGATGGGTGGGAGTCAGGTGGATCTCCAGGACACTGTACTTCTTCATTTGTGACGCAAAGTTGTGTTTTTCTTCTCCTGCCAGGCTCCAGCCAAATGATGGGCAACTGAGTAGAAGAATTACTAGAAGCTGCAAACCGGATATTTGTGAGTTATATATTTTAATGTTCAAGGTGAGCTGGACTCATTCTCCAAAGCAGCTGAAGGGGAGAATGTTTCCAACTCAGCGGTGTTGGCTTTAAGTTTGATGCCCCCTGATCAATTCCCTGTAATTCTCTCTTTATTGAATAGACTCTTTAGAATGCAGCGATTCAAACTTTGATATGTGCTTACATTTGTATAATTACTGAACTCTAAAGTGCATTAAATAAAAGGTGTTCGTATTTAAGTCAGAGTTGTCCTTGATTTCTGACTATTAGAGATGTACTCTTGTTTTCCACCAGAGGGAGCCTACACCGGCGTTAAGTCAGAGCTTTGAGGTGTTAATGTATTACTGTAAAAATCAGATTAGCATAGCAAAAAAACAGTGAAACACAGTGCATTTACCTTGGAAAGAAAAAATCTAGTTTAATGACTTAATTTAAAACAGACAAAGAAGTTTTGAAATGCAGTTACACACTCCTTCTCCCACACATTATGTGTATGCTGCTCTGTCCACGGGAATTGTCCTATTCATGTTTCTAAGTATCTCAGATTATTCACAGATAGTAACAATCTCAGACGCATACAATGCAGCACTGTACTGTCTGTGCTTGCGGGAGATTAGATTATGAAATGCTTTGCAAAAACCATCTACTATGCACATTTAGTAGTAATAGAAGTGTGACAACCATGCATAGCAAGCAGTGTTGTATTTGTGCCTAGGCCGGCTATGCCTAGGTAGACAGACTGGTGTGGGGTGCCAGCAGACTAAAGGAAGAACAGTGTTGCCATTGTAGTTGGCACATCATCCCTGCACATTTGGGCTGCCCCCACTTGATCAGCAGAGAGCAATCTGGACTGTAGAAAGATATGTGGTGGCAATACATCACTGTAAAGACATATGTGTGGGCAATCCATTGCTGTGAAGAAATATGTGTGGGCAATCCATCGCTGTGAAGACATATGTGGGGGCAATCCATCGCTGTGAAGAAATATGTGTGGGCAATCCATCGCTGTGAAGAAATATGTGTGGGCAATCCATCGCTGTGAAGAAATATGTGTGGGCAATCCATTGCTGTGAAGACATATGTGGGGGCAATCCATCACTGTGAAGAAATATGTGTGGGCAATCCATCGCTGTGAAGAAATATGTGTGGGCAATCCATCGCTGTGAAGAAATATGTGGGGGCAATCCATTGCTGTGAAGACATATGTGGGGGCAATCCATTGCTGTGAAGACATATGTGTGGGCAATCCATTGCTGTGAAGACATATGTGGGGGCAATCCATCGCTGTGAAGACATATGTGGGGGCAATCCATCGCTGTGAATAAATATGTGGGGGCAATGCATTGCTGTGAAGAAATATGTGTGGGCAATAGATTGCTGTGAACAAAAATGTGGGGGCAATACATGCTGTGAAGAAATATGTGGGGGCAATCCATTGCTGTGAAGAAATATGTGGGGGCAATCCATTGCTGTGGACAAAGATGTGGGGATAATCCATCACTGTAGACAGAGACGTGAGGGCAATCTAGCAAAGTGGTCAGGGATGTGGGGCAATCTAGTACTGTGGTCAGGGATGTGAGGCAATCAAGCACTGTGGCTAGGGATGTGGGGCAATCTAGCACTGTGGCCAGGGATGTGGGGCAATCTAGCACTGTGGCCAGGGATGTGGGGCAATCTACCACTGTGGTCATGGATGTGGGGCAATCTAGCACTGTGGTTAGGGATGTGGGGGCAATCTAGTGCCATCAACAGAGATGTAGGGCAATCTAGCACTGTGGTCAGGGATGTGAGACAAACTAGAGCTGTGCACAGTGATATGGAATAATCTAGTGCTGTAGACAGGGATTTGGGGGCATGGAGGGAAGATTATCCGAGGAAGAGGTGTAACTTGGAAGAGTCTAAATACACCACTAACATACCTTAATATGCAGCACCATGCGCACCAAAGCTTGAGTCACTATAATAGAGTAATCTGCCAATATCTGTTGCTGAGGCTCAGGGGGCTGACATTGTGGACCAAATAAAAAATAAATTGGATATTGGAAGTAGTAGCATGAGCAGGTACAAAGCCCCCAATTCCAGCTTAGGAAATGTCTCACTGTTTACAGTGAGCTGCCTACCTCTTAATATCTCCCCTTGGTACCAGGGGCTTGGCATGCTCAGTGTGTGCTGTCTGGTCGGCCCACTCTACAGCCCTCACCAACAATACCCCGTTCGTATAATCACAACTGCAGTGTCTCTGAGCAAAGTGTCCATGCAAGTACACTAGTGTCCTATGGCAAGGTTTGTGAAGGTCATCAAATTACCCATCACAAAAAAAAAATGTCCACCCTGAGCTATCATGCAGCCTAATGCTATCTCCAAAAACCCAGTCACACTGATGTTGAAGAACTCTTATTACCTGGTGATGGGGAGAATCCAACAAGTTTGATACCCGACATATAGATATGAGACACGCGGAAATCCTAGGCAAAACTTTAAAACGTAGAGGCGATGTTTAAAGATTCTTATTAGAAGCCTGGCAGGTCTTGCAATGGGTCACACAAAATAGAACAATTGGGACACAAATGTAACAATCTTGATTTGGAACCCCTCCTATCCCATTGTCCAGGCATTCTGGCCTTTCTGGTTGGCTGGCAAGAAACATGTCTGGCATGTCAATGTACCAACCATGCTTCTGTATTGTGGCCACTCCTCTGTGTCCCAATTTGTCCCTGACCAAACTTAGGAGGTATGAAACTTACAACAGGACCCTGGTTCTGAATCCACAAATATTCAGATTTGAAACCATAAATATTCCATAGGTACATGGAACCCAGAGTAAGTATCCCTTTAAAAAAATATGAAGGGTGTATACCGCGTCTCATGACCAAAGAGTCAGCTCTCGTAAACCCAAAGTACAAATGCGTTATATTCAAAATTCCCATGGAAGCCAGAAAGACTGTTTAACACAACGCGTTTCGCATCCAACGACGCTTAGTCATAATAAATAACATCCCCACATCTAGATCACAGGTGCAGACTATTTATTCATACTTCACAGATTAAGAAGAGCACATTTATTCAGACATGTGCTGCCCAATAGAGGCTCGTACTTTGTCAGCAAGTTGGAGTCCAGTTACCTCTACGGGGACCTTGTTTCTTCAGATGCCACTTCTCTCTCAGAGCAAAGCTTTTGTCCAAATAAAAAAAATAAATAAATAATTGTCCTCAAATGTAAGACTTTCCACAAATATTTACCAAGCAAAAGCCCTAGTTTACTTGTGTTGGATCTGTAGCTTATTCCAGCAGCAATGAGGGATGGCATTGTGTGATCAGCTCATTTGTAAAATTTGCCCGTTTTCTTTGAGAGACTAATGCCGTCCATTTAATGCACGCAGTATAACGTTCAAATGACAACTGCAGATGATATTGTCAGCCTAATTCAAATGAGAGTTTAATTTTCCAATGTCTTATTATTCACATCAATGGAATTATTAAGGCTGAATTGATAGGCCAGTAACGCTTTAACAGATAATGGGTAGACGTGATTAGTGGCATTGTCTCCGTATAAATATCCCACTCCGAGCAGACATACTGAGTAACTGATGTGTTCAGCTTAAAATGGGGGAGAATCCTTATTTTTTTTCATCCAATATATAGTGTTTGCAGAAGCAAATGCACAAAGTGCATGTAGTATGTGCTTCTAGTGTCTTATGTTTAAGACATCACCTTGTGACATAATAAGCCAATTACACATGTGCCATTCAAAAAGAGGCTCATTTGCATGTTAAGCCACAACTGAGGTCATAAACAGGAGGCACCACACACACACATTTTTCTCAATGCATAGATAGTGTTTTTTTGAAGTTGGCTGACTTTCCCAAGCAAGTAGAGTGAGGGGAAGTTACACTGAAAAATGCAGCAACACTACAGTGCATTTGAGAGTGGACAAACCTCTCTGCACTCCTTTAGCACTAAAATGTAAAAAAAAAAAAAATACAAAAAAACAACATCATTGTAGATAACACACAACACACAGCTGTCTCTCAGCAAATATCAGACATATAACTCCTTGTAATGGCCAACTGTAATCCTGCCAGCAGAAGAGCCAACTTGCAGTTCCTAAAAAATGTGGATTTTCTTCTGCCAATACCAGTCTTGATTTTAATACAACAGCTGATACTTAAAGGGTTGTATCATCTATACAGATTTTTTCTGTAGAGAATAACAAAATATTGTGAAACTTCAAGCAAATGCCTAAATTAGGAGAAAAAACTGGTTTTAAATGTGGAGTCTCCTGCTTATGACATCACCTGCAGCTTGATATGCAAATGAATTGGGTTTCAATGTGCAATGTGTAATGTGCATGTCAAGCCACAGGTGATGTTATGAGCAAGAGACTCCACAGTTTTACTAATTTAGGAATTTGCTTGCAATTCTGCTAACACAATCTATTGAGCTTTTTCAATAATACCCCCCCCCCCCCCCCCCCCCACACACACACAGTAGAAGCAAAGTTTAGGTTATACCGTCCCTTTAAGTACCAAACTGGTTTTAAATGAGAATCACAGGTAACTTCAATACTTAATAGGATTTCTAAGATAAATCTTCATTCATTTTCATGGTAAAAATAACTATCAGTATATTAATAGTGCCAATGGATGCCTTAAATGACATTTCAGGCATTCCCTGTATAGTATGTGTTGATGTTTCCTTAGAATTTTACAGCACAAACGAAAACTGACATTTCTAAAATATTTTATCAGCTGTTGTTTTGATTCCCTCCACATACAGTGCCGACCTGTCTTAACATGACACCGGCGTAGCAGATTTCACTGTTTGTAGCTTGCTCAACATCCAAAATTCTGTTGGACTGACTCCATATCTGTGACAACACCTCAGCAAACGGGCTTCGGAAGCCAGGATCGAAAAGAAAGAAACCTTATTTCTGAATCCCAACAGCATCCTATACTGTATGGAGTAACAGACCAAATGTATACGTACAGTATCAATTTCGACGACCTAACATTTTTGTCATAGTTTTCGCCAACTGCATGTTTTCAGTGACTAAAATTAAACAGTAACTAATTAAAAACTAAGTTAATAGGACTAAAATTCATTGCAATTTTCCCCCTAACTCCATCTGCAACTGGATTGGCTGAGACACAGGCTCCCTGTGCCTGTCTGCCCCCTGGAACAATACCCTGCAAACTGCAGAGGAAGAGTATACTCCTCCATCTGATTCAGTGGATAGTGTAACATCACTGTGTCCCCTCCCATCTCCCTAGCAAGTTAACTTAATACTATGTAACAGCCTTCTCAGACCTGTTCCCTCCCATCTCCCTAGCAAGTCAACTTAACACTGTGTAACAGCCTTGTCAGACCTGTTCCCTAACATCTCCCTAGCAAGTTAACTTAACACTTTGTAACAGCCTTCTCAGACCTGTTCCCTCCCATCTCCCTAGCAAGTTAACTTAACACTATGTAACAGCCTTCTCAGACCTGTTCCCACCCATCTCTCTAGCAAGTTAACTTAACACTGTGTAACAGCCTTCTCAGACCTGTTCCCTCCCATCTCCCTAGCAAGTTAACTTAATACTGTGTAACAGCCATCTCAGACCTGTTCCCTCCCATCTCCCTAGCAAGTTAACTTAACACTTTGTAACAGCCTTCTCAGACCTGTTCCCTAACATCTCCCTAGCAAGTTAACTTAACGCTGTGTAACAGCCTTCCCAGACCTGTTCTCTCCCATCTCCCTAGCAAGTTAACTTAACACTATGTAACAGCCTTCTCAGACCTGTTCCCACCCATCTCTCTAGCAAGTTAACTTAACACTATGTAACAGCCTTCTCAGACCTGTTCCCACCCATCTCTCTAGCAAGTTAACTTAACACTTTAACACTGTGTAACAGCCTTCTCAGACCTGTTCCTTCCCATCTCCCTAGCAAGTTAACTTAACACTATGTAACAGCCTTCTCAGACCTTTTCCCTCTCATCTCTCTAGCAAGATAACTTAAGACTAAGTAACAGCCTTCTCAGACCTGTTCCCTCCCATCTCCCTAGCAAGTTAACTTAACACTACGTAACAGCCTTCTCTGACCTGTTCCCTCCCATCTCCCTAGCAAGTTAACTTAACACTATGTAACAGCCTTCTCAGACCTGTTCCCACCCATCTAACTAGCAAGTTAACTTAACACTATGTAACAGCCTTCTCAGACCTGTTCCCTCCCATCTCCCTAGCAAGATAACACTATGTAACAGCCTTCTCAGACCTGTTCCCTCCCATCTCCCTAGCAAGTTAACGTAACACTATGTAACAGCCTTCTCTGACCTGTTCAATCCCATCTCCCTAGCAAGTTAACTTAACACTGTGTAACAGCCTTCTCAGACCTGTTCCCACCCATGTCTCTAGCAAGTTAACTTAACACTACGTAACAGCCTTCTCTGACCTGTTTCCTCCCATCTCCCTAGCAAGTTAACTTAACACTATGTAACAGCCTTCTCAGACCTGTTCCCACCCATCTCCCTAGCAAGTTAACTTAACACTAAGTAACAGCCTTCTCAGACCTGTTCCCACCCATCTCTCTAGCAAGTTAACTTAACACTTTAACACTGTGTAACAGCCTTCTCAGACCTGTTCCTTCCCATCTCCCTAGCAAGTTAACTTAACACTATGTAACAGCCTTCTCAGACCTTTTCCCTCTCATCTCTCTAGCAAGATAACTTAAGACTAAGTAACAGCCTTCTCAGACCTGTTCCCTCCCATCTCCCTAGCAAGTTAACTTAACACTACGTAACAGCCTTCTCTGACCTGTTCCCTCCCATCTCCCTAGCAAGTTAACTTAACACTATGTAACAGCCTTCTCAGACCTGTTCCCACCCATCTCCCTAGCAAGTTAACTTAACACTATGTAACAGCCTTCTCAGACCTGTTCCCTCCCATCTCCCTAGCAAGATAACACTATGTAACAGCCTTCTCAGACCTGTTCCCTCCCATCTCCCTAGCAAGTTAACGTAACACTATGTAACAGCCTTCTCTGACCTGTTCCCTCCCATCTCCCTAGCAAGTTAACTTAACACTGTGTAACAGCCTTCTCAGACCTGTTCCCACCCATCTCTCTAGCAAGTTAACTTAACACTACGTAACAGCCTTCTCTGACCTGTTTCCTCCCATCTCCCTAGCAAGTTAACTTAACACTATGTAACAGCCTTCTCAGACCTGTTCCCACCCATCTCCCTAGCAAGTTAACTTAACACTATGTAACAGCCTTCTCAGACCTGTTCCCTCCCATCTCCCTAGCAAGATAACACTATGTAACAGCCTTCTCAGACCTGTTCCCTCCCATCTCCCTAGCAAGTTAACGTAACACTATGTAACAGCCTTCTCTGACCTGTTCCCTCCCATCTCCCTAGCAAGTTAACTTAACACTGTGTAACAGCCTTCTCAGACCTGTTCCCTCCCATCTCTCTAGCAAGCTAACTTAACACTACGTAACAGCCTTCTCTGACCTGTTTCCTCCCATCTCCCTAGCAAGTTAACTTAACACTATGTAACAGCCTTCTCAGACCTGTTCCCACCCATCTCTCTAGCAAGTTAACTTAACACTTTAACACTGTGTAACAGCCATCTCAGACCTGTTCCTTCCCATCTCCCTAGCAAGTTAACTTAACACTATGTAACAGCCTTCTCAGACCTTTTCCCTCTCATCTCTCTAGCAAGATAACTTAAGACTAAGTAACAGCCTTCTCAGACCTGTTCCCTCCCATCTCCCTAGCAAGTTAACTTAACACTACGTAACAGCCTTCTCTGACCTGTTCCCTCCCATCTCCCTAGCAAGTTAACTTAACACTATGTAACAGCCTTCTCAGACCTGTTCCCACCCATCTCCCTAGCAAGTTAACTTAACACTATGTAACAGCCTTCTCAGACCTGTTCCCTCCCATCTCCCTAGCAAGATAACACTATGTAACAGCCTTCTCAGACCTGTTCCCTCCCATCTCCCTAGCAAGTTAACTTAACACTGTGTAACAGCCTTCTCAGACCTGTTCCCACCCATCTCTCTAGCAAGTTAACTTAACACTATGTAACAGCCTTCTCAGACCTGTTCCCACCCATCTCCCTAGCAAGTTAACTTAACACTATGTAACAGCCTTCTCAGACCTGTTCCCACCCATCTCCCTAGCAAGTTAACTTAACACTATGTAACAGCCTCCTCAGGCCTGTCCCCTCCCATCTCCCTAGCAAGTTAACCTAATACTATGTAACAGCCTTCTCAGACCTGTTCCCTCCCATCTCCCTAGCAAGTTAACTTAACACTGTGTAACAGCCTTCTCAGGCCTGTTCCCTCCCATCTCCCTAGCAAGTTAACTTAACACTATGTAACAGCCTTCTCAGGCCTGTTCCCTCCCATCTCCCTAGCAAGTTAACTTAACACTATGTAACAGCCTCCTCAGGCCTGTCCCCTCCCATCTCCCTAGCAAGTTAACCTAATACTATGTAACAGCCTTCTCAGACCTGTTCCCTCCCATCTCCCTGGCAAGCTAACTTAACACTATGTAACAGCCTTCTCAGACCTGTTCCCTCCCATCTCCCTAGCAAGTTAACTTAACACTATGTAACAGCCTTCTCAGACCTGTTCCCTCCCATCTCCCTAGCAAGATAACACTATGTAACAGCCTTCTCAGACCTGTTCCCTCCCATCTCCCTAGCAAGTTAACGTAACACTATGTAACAGCCTTCTCAGACCTGTTCCCTCCCATCTCCCTAGCAAGATAACGTAACACTCTGTAACAGCCTTCTCAGACCTGTTCCCTCCCATCTCCCTAGCAAGTTATCTTAACACTATGTAACAGCCTTCTCACACCTGTTCCCTCCCTCACTTCTAGAGATTTAGTCAACTAGAACTAGACTAAAACTATTCAGATGACTAAACTATTTGAGTCAAAAGACCATGACTAAAACGAAATCAAAATTTGCCGCCAGAATTAACACTGGTATGACTGAATATTATCACAAGGGCATGTGTTAAGCTTTTGTGCAGCTGGAACAATGTTGTTACTAGTATTACTAGATTTTCTCCATTAATTTGAGAGGCACTTACTGGCTACAGACACATTATTTTGATTTGGTGGATTGTGGCGTATGCGCAGCTTTTTTTTCCCTCTCTCATAATTGAGAAATAAAGAAAATAAGCATCCCTAGGTGATTTCCCAGTCATCTTCTGAAATGTATATGTAGGACGCGTAGGTATTACGATTCCCAGGTATCTTTAAAAGGAACTCTTCGACAGGCTCCCAAGAGGTTGTAGGATAAAGTCAATTAGAACATGAGCAAAGAATTTTATGCTCACAAATGAACTCACATTTGCTGCAGCTTAAACCTACACTGAGAGTTTTATTGCTGTGGAGTTCGGTTATGTACTTATACGTGTACTTTGTACGTGTCCTTCAAAAAAAATACTGCCCATGCCATCGCCGCCACAGGATTCATGCCAAGTTTTTTTTTTTTTAAATATAGCGAGCAATCCCTGTGTACTAAAATGCACCAAACATCCTGCACTCGTAAAAAATAAAGCAATATTGTCACAGAGAAATACAATTCACAATACACTGTAGTAAATGTGTTTTTTTTTATTATTATTAATTATTTTGTGTAAGTAATATAATTTATTCCTAGTCTAAATGACAATAGTTACCAATTGTCCATAAAGTCACTGGGAATGTTCCAGTTCTGTCCTGCCCACAGCCACACCTTCAGCCACTCCCACACAAACAAGTGTCCCTCTCTGGCCATTTTAAATGTTGGTAGGTATGCTGTATGCAACTGACCATCATAGAAGTAGAATGTCCTATTTTGAATAATGCCTGTATCACACATGCATGAAATGGGCATATGCACACGTATGCACAATAAGAGCTGTTAATACGTTTTTTTTTTTTTTAAAGAAAAAGGAGTTTCGTATGAATAATTTCTGGGGCCAAGTTCTAAAATCTGAGCTAATCAGCAGGAACATTTCACTGGTTTGCATGGTAACCGGCCCCCCCTTTTTCTATCTCTGCTTCCAATTAATTATTCTAAATCGATGGACAGAGAACAAACAGGACAGCAGTATACCAATCCTAGATGTAAAATGACTTACACCCTACGCGTTTTGTCCAGGGACCATAGATAGCCCCATACATCACCCACTAAAATTCTAAGGGTTTTGAAGGGAATTTGCACATTTGTACTTAGCATATAATCTATTCATCGGCCTAATTTAGCATGAATCACATCTGTATAGTTCGAGGCTATTTGCCTGAAGAAATTAACACTGGAGCTTTGGGAGAAAAAAAAATCCAAAACATCAAGAGTTACTCTTGATTTATTTACTAAAATATTCAAAAAAAAATAAATTACAATTTCATTTCATAGTTTATTTATTTCTTTTTTTTGCAATATCTTTGCATTTCCCCCCCATGAATCTCCATTATTCAGCACCCACCGGGGACCAGGTAAGGGTGGGAAGAATAATTGAGTGAGGTTACACCAGCATCATGCTGGAATAACACTATGCAGTAGTTCTCAGAGAAAGGCATGGCGGATAGATGGTCTAATCAATATGTGATTTACAAATCATTGTCTTCCCTGGGGAAATCAATTTCCAATCAGGTAGAAAGAGTCTGAATGCATGATTAATAACACCCTCCATGGTTTGTAATATCAATGTTTGCGTTTAGATGAGCATTGTAGGATAATGTATGTACATCCCAATGGCAAAAGACCTACAGTGCATAAAAAATTAACTTCTTGTTTTCCAAAATCAAGTCCTGTAAGTTGCGAGGTGGGGCCTCCATGGATCGGACTTGTTTGTCCAGCACATGCCACAGATGCTCGATTGGATTGGGGAATTTGGAGGCCAAGTCAACACCTTGAACTCATTGTTGTGTGCTCAAACCATCCCTGAACCATTTTTGCTTTGTGGCAGGGCACATTATCCTGCTTAAATAGGACAATGCCACAAGTAACATCCATATGAATGGCAGGACCCAAGGTTTCCCAGCAGAACATTACCCAAAGCATCACACTGCCTCTGCTGGCTTGCCACCTGTCAGCCCAAAGCATCACACTGCCTCCGCCGGCTTGCCACCTGTCAGTCCAAAGCATCACACTGCCTCTGCTGGCTTGCCACCTGTCAGTCCAAAGCATCACATTGCCTCCGCCGGCTTGCCACCTGTTAGTCCAAAGCATCACACTGCCTCCATCGGCTTGCCACCTGTCAGTCCAAAGTATCACACTGCCTCCGCCGGCTTGGCACCCGTCAGTCCAAAGTATCACACTGCCTCCGCCGGCTTGCCACCTGTCAGTGGCCATAATGTTATGGTTGATCGATGTATATAAATATAATTGAATACTTAAAAGGACTGTATCACTTAAACATTGCTTATACTGGGAATGTAGAGAATAAGACATTATTGAAAATGATCTATATATTGTGTTAACAGAATTGCAGACAAATACTTAAATTCGAAAAGAATGTTTTTCTATGTGTCTGTGGTGTCTCATGTTTAGGACATCCCCTGTCACTTGGATATGCAAATGACCCATTTAATGTATGATAATTTAGGCATTTGCTTTCGATTCAGCTAACACAATGTATTTATCATTTTTCATATTTTTAGGTGATACAATCCCTTTAACTCTATAAAAGTAATAATGTAAATAAATATGAATGTATATATGATGGAAGAGATACAAAAATCCCATGGAACAATATAAGATCAGTGCAAATAGCGTGGTAATCATTGTGCAAGCAATACACACTTTTCAGGGCAGCTCTCTATCTCATTGTCTTGGTATTATGGGACCCTTTAGGTATCTGTAGGCAGCTCCTCTCCTCCTCCATATACTCGGCAAAAGACAGGAGAAAAAACTCAATTCAAAAGTGGATAATTTATAAAAAATATATATATGAAAATGGATATTACAACAGTGGTTGACTGGTATAGAGTGGTATAGAGCTGCCGGTAATGTGGTGTGTACATCATCCAAACGCTAAGTCCAAATGTGCACAGGATATGCCCACAATCGCAGGACAACGTGTTTCACCAGTCGTTGGATGCAGTTGTATATGCAGTTATATATATAAATATATATAAATATACATTGAGGACTACCCCTGTTATTACTCTTCCAGTGTTAAGTACATGATTATGTATTTGGTGTATCCTATTCACGTACTTGATCTATTTTTCCTTTACATGCTCTGTATAGTCTCCTCCGTTACATGCAAAGCACACAAAGTATTACCTGTTGGGATACTTTGATTGTTGTATTTTTTGTTTCTTTTTCAGCACTTTAAAATGTTACATTTTTCCTGGAAGGGTCCAGTCTAATGCCGAGGGGGAGGAACAGTAGAAGCTGCAAACCTGATAATCTGTATTCAGAATACAGATATTTACACTTTAATCTCTACAGTTTTATAATAATTTAACTGTAAAATGCATTAAAAAAGTGAGTAGCCCAGCAATCAGCTGTAACATCTGTGGCATCAGATAAAAAATCCCCAGGTTTCTTGCAGTGAAACAATTAATTATGCTGGATAAGAAAAAGTGAACTGATTATCTTACAAGAACATTTTTTTTTTTTTTTTAAAACATAATTAAATGTTTTTATTTCATTAAACATGTATTTTATTATTTTTTCCCTCTTTCCATTTAACCCATTAAGGACAAATGACCCTTATATACACTTCCTGAATGTAAACAAAGGATACAGTCAATTTAAAAAAATATAAATGTTTAAAAAAAATAAAAAAAAAATATATATATAAATAATTATACACAAAATAAGATGAGAAATGACACTTACACATGCGGAAAAAAAGGCCAAGAAGTGTTTTGTCCTTGAAGAGTTAATGTACTTCTATTGAAAGCTATATAAAGCACAGAACTATTTGTGTCTCTATATTGACACTGCCCGTAGTCTAATTTAGTGATGTATTATAACTATTAAAAATAACCATGTTTCCTTTTTGTTGAACATCCAAACTGACTCGTAAAAATAGCTAAATACATCTCTATATTTTTTAATAACTATTGTAAAATATATTTCTGCCATATACGTAATTTACGTCTATCGGAAATTCCATAAAACGATTTCTAAACAAAACAAACAAAAAAGAAACTAATGTAACAGTTTAGTTTCTGAACCAGAGGAATCCTGCAGTACTGTTCACACCGAGACATAAGCCCTCGGCTGAATGCAGTATAGTTTTATTGGGCTTTTTATATTTTTATTGCGCTGATCCGAACATGATTTGTGAGCGGAATTCTACAAATCTACATCGGAATATTAATAAAACGATGGGTACTGTGCGGAGGAATGCCTCTGTGAGGCACACTGGAGGGATGTTCATGACAATGTACTAAATATTCTATCCAAAAGGGGATAAACTAAAAAAGTTTCCTAGGGTGCTTATCCGCAGGTGCCCCATTAGGAACAAAGCTATGAGGGGGGGCAAGCAGGTTCCATTTAAGGGGCTTTTCCACCTATAATGTCTGAAAATGTTTGGGTAAGTGCTGCATATATATATATATATATATATATATATATATATCATGTAAGCCCCCGTGACCCAGCTTGACAAGTGGAGGGATTTTTTTTTTGCAGGAGGGGGGCTGGATGTCAAAGTCCAACCCATTTTAGCTATTTTAGTTTATTTTAGTAAGGGTGGTTCGTATTAGGGTTTAGGGGGTTAGAATTAGTTTTTAGGCTTCGGGGTTAATTTTAGTATTAGGGTTTAGGGGGTTAATTTTTTTATTTTTTTTTTATTTTTTTGCGGCTCAGATTTTAAACACGCTTATTGTTTTTCCTGATATTGTGTTTTCAATCATCCTTGCCTTATTTTTTTCTTTTAACATTCTTTATTCAGTTTTCCAATATATAATAAACAATCAGACAATACAATTGAATACATTTAAAGTACATAGTACATTGCCTACAGTTGGTGCTTAGTTCGCCCATTATTTCTGTAATTCTTGGTTATTCCTACTCTGACTGTATTTCTACTAATGCTTCCTTACCATTTATGTGCTCCTAACTATGTACTTAGGGCCATGGGTTTTTGATATCGTGTTTTCCTGCTGTTTTTAGCTTCTCTAACTGTCCTTTATCCTCTCTGCTAGACTGATCTTAACAGTATCCATTGCCCGACTCTCTTCATTCACATCATTCATACTTCTCTTATTACAGACTACTAATGGGCTAATTCTCGAGGGGTGAGGTGTGGGGGCCCTGGAGGGCAACATCCCAGAGTTTCCCTTAGGTCCAACGCGCTTATCCAAATTAACGGGAGGTGGATTCTTCTAAATCTATTTAGGGTTCGATATTCTTTTTCCACTGCTTTCATTGCGGTCCCTCTATCAAGTCCCAATTTGCCCAGATCTTCTCATATTTGCTCCCTCCTTCTTCTCCTATCTCATAAAAATATTTTTCTGCTTTTGATTGAAAGTTTATTTGGGCTTTAACTTCTTCCCAAACTGGAGGTTCTGCTTTTTTCCATTTTCTAGCTATGGAAATCTTACATGCGATTATAATGTTAATATATAAAATCTTTTCGTTTTTATTCCAGTTCGGTAGATCTATGTGAAACAGAAAGTTCTGCGGAGTTAGTGGGCCTAAGTAATTAAATAGTAGTTTTAATGTTTCCATTATCTTTGTTTTAAGCTCCCCCAGTGCTTCACATTCCCACCATATATGGATCTGTGAGCCTTTTTGTTTTTTACATCTCCAACATATCTCCTCTGATTCTACCGAGAACTTCGCAAGTTGTTCCGGCACCAGATACCATCTGTGCATTAGTTTAAAAAAATGCTCCTGACTATTAATACAGTGGACTGCCTTCCTTACATCCCTCCAGGCTCTGAACCAGCACTGGGCCGTAAAGCTTGCCTTCATGTCTAGTTCCCACAGTAAGATGGCTCTGGGTTTATCCGTGTCATCCCCTCTCCCCAGAAATTTCTGCACTCTGGAGATCGGGCACTTTGAAGTACTAGCTAAGAGAAGTTTATCCCATTCTGAGACTTCTACTATAGTTCTCCCCAGCATAAAGGATTTTATCCTTAGGTATCTAAATATTTCTCTTTGTGCTAGTCCATATGTATCCCTCAAGTCGGGGAAAGGCATTACGTTGCCTTGAAGTATTAAGTCCTCAATTTTCTCTATCCCTGCTGACTTCCAGCTAGTCATGTCCATGTCTATTATACAGGATGATAAAATCTGTATTGGTGCTGCCATAGATATACATAGATATAGATAGGGGGTTAATTTTAATATTAGGGTTAGGGGGTTAGTATTAGGGTTTAGGGGGTTAGAATTAGGGTTCGGGGGGTTAGTATTAGGGTTTAGGGGGTTAGTATTAGGGGGTTTATTTTAGTATTAGGGTTCGGGGGTTAGTTCGGGGGGGGGCTTATCAGGTTTGTTCCTGTTCAATGTATATACAAATTGGTGAGATGAAATGTTCATCACACTGTTCTGTTAATGGCTCACATTTTTACATGAAGTAAAGATTGACTGTACAGGTCTGTTATATTGCACATTGATAACTTGTAGGTAGAGCCTCTTACAAAATCATGTTAAAGGGCTTTTTTTCTGTATAGATCGGATTTGAACTGCCCCATCAAACAATCTTAAAATGAATCAAAATAAATCAATCCTAAGCAACTTCCAGACTTTTAAAGTCCCTGGAATAATCATTGATTGTGGCTTATTTGCACTTTTTAAAGGTGGGGTAAAAAAATATATATATAAAAAAGTATCTTAAATAAATGGTTATGTATTGAGATTTTTTTTTTTTTTTTTAACTCTTTTAACTTCATTATCTATTTCAGTTTATGGTATTCAGATTCATGAAATAAATTAACTCCGATCATTGCACAGAAACTATTGGTTTTTATATCAAACTAGTCAGAGCTGAATTATTTGCAGCTTTAGCTCACAGACATATATGCATTTCAAACCTATACAATGTATCATTTAACAACCACAATCACCCTTTAATATGCTTCTAGACCTCATGCTACAGGATCCATTCAGAAGTCACTGAAAAAGCAACATTGTGTCCCAACTGATTCTCTGAAAAGGCATTTTACTTACCATTTATTATATATATATATATATATATTATTTTTTTTTTCCCCTTTATGCTCTCTGACCATGTAATATGAGAGAAAAATGCTAATAGCTGGGAATAATGTAAAATGTTGAATAATAATAATAATTAATAATTAATTTATTTTAACCTATATTCTTATAGTGCTGTAATAAAATGTAAAAATATGTAAAAATAAATAAATCACAAAGTATTATTCTTTAATAAATATTTTAAATCTAGATTAAACTCTTTTCATTCTTTTAAATGGAATTAAAAGAATTAAAAAAAAAATTCGATTTTTGCATCACCAATATCAGCAACAACTAGAAAACCTATACCATCCAATATACGTCCTTAAGAGATATTCATATATGTGCTTTGAGCTGTATCTCCGGGATGCTGGATCAACCAATCAATGAGGAGCCTTGCTGTTCACGTACGCTCGGGGCCTGTTGGGAGCGGTGATCTCTCTGTGACCGTGTAGAGAGAGACATATTAGTTTTTTACATGCCACCTACATAGCGGGACCTGTGTTGGTGGCATGTTAACAAGGGTCTCTCACTGCACAAGCACAGGGAGACTGTCGGCTGCCATCCAAAAGATAAACTGACAAATAACTTAAAGTAACCATTGCAGACTGAGTAGGTTGAATTAAAGGTTTGATTTAGAAGATTTTCAGTATGAAGAGGTTACGTTAACATATTACATTTACCACTGGCATCAACAGAAAACAATTGATCGGGAATACAGAATGAGTTAAAGATATAGCCAGACAAACACACTGACGAACAGGCGAATTGGGGAGATGCTAAGTGTAATCCAGGCTCTGTCTTAAGTGAGGTCCTTATAAAACTGATGGATGAAGCTTGCCAACGGAGATCAAGCCAGTAAAATCAAAACACGTCATTCATCACTGTGATCCACTCTCCTGTGAGTTTTCACTGGGGAAATAGTTATTTTACTTTGTCAATTGATGCTGTGCTGTGCATTAACATCATCAGTCACTCTACACTGCTGTGTTGGAGAGTTAACCAATGCCATGTCATATTGATGTCACAGTCCGTGCCAGTATAGAATGCTTACCATGAGCAGCTCTATCAGTTTGTGATACAGAATCACAAACGGTGTAGCCACAAACTGTGTAAGGTATGGCATACTAAAGTAGGTCTTTAACCCTTTGGTGACTAATGTTTTAGCCATGTTGTACTTTTCAGGGCAGAGGCTTTTTTTTTTAAAAAACAAATCATTGTTGCTGTGTTTGTGTTTAGCTGTAATTTTCCTATATTTTTTCTTTCAGCAAATAAAGGGCTTTCTTGTGATTTGTTTTATGGTAAATTGTATCATACAATTTACTATAAAAAATAATACAATGAAAAGAAAAAAAATCTGACTTTTATTTGAACTTTTAACTAAAGTTAATGAATTAAAACTGCTACACAGATTCTAATATGTTTCCGGAGTTGAGAAATACCCCAGGTTTATAGTTTTGTGTTTCCCTCTCTGTCTAACACAAACTAAAAACGTATCTAACTTCCCATTTAGGAACCACCCAGAAAATAATTTTATTTATTATTCCCAACCAACACTGCTGATAATGTAGAGCCAAAACCGCTGATAATGAAGTGCCAACACTATTGATAATGCAGTGCCAACACTGCTAATAATGCAGTGCCAACACCACTGATAATGCAAAGCCAACACTGCTGATAATGTGGTGCCAACACTTGACAATGCAGTGCCAACACCGCTGATAATGTAGTGCCAACATTGCTGATAATGTAGTGCCAACACTTGATAATGAAGTGCCAACACTATTGACAATGCAGTGCCAACACTGCTAATAATGCAGTGCCAACACCACTGATAATGTAATGCCAACACTGCTGATAATGTGGTGCCAACACTTGACAATGCAGTGCCAACACCGCTGATAATGTAGTGCCAACATTGCTGATAATGTAGTGCCAACACTTGACAATGCAGTGCCAACACTGCTAATAATGCAGTGCCAACACCACTGATAATGCAATGCCAACACCACTGATAATGCAATGCCAACACTGCTGATAATGAGGTGCCAACACTGCTGATAATGCGGTGCAAACACCGCTGATAATGTAGTGCCAACACTGCTGATAATGTAGAGCCAAAACAGCTGATAAAGAAGTGCCAACACTATTGATAATGCAGTGCCAAGACTGCTAATAATGCAGTGCCAACACCACTGATAATGCAATGCCAACACTGCTGATAATGTGGTGCCAACACTTGACAATGCAGTGCCAACACCACTGATAATGCAATGCCAACACTGCTGATAATGTGGTGCCAACACTTGACAATGCAGTGCCAACACCACTGATAATGTAGTGCCAACAGTGCTGATAATGTAGTGCCAACACTTGATAATGCAATGCCAACACTGCTGATAATGTGGTGCCAACACTTGACAATGAAGTGCCAACACCGCTGATAATGTAGTGCCGATAATGCAGTGCCAACACTGTTGATAACGCAGTGCTGATCAAAGGGTTGTAAAGGGTTAGAACAAATTAACGTTTATTATATTTAACTCCAGCCAGTGTAACTGGAGTCTTGCTACAGTATCTTGTGATGTACAGATGCCCTTATGACATTACATGTGTTGATCAATGCTTAGAAGTGCATGACATCATGGAACTCCATGGTTTCACCAACAGGTTGCCCATTTTGTCGGCATAATTGCAAGAAATTATGTAGATTAGGAGAACAAATCTTGTTTTATGACCTGGGCAGTGCACAGACATAGAGCTTCCCACAACTAGACACAAGGGAAGCCCAGGGTAAATTCCTTGGATTGAATCTGGGGCAAGTCCTGGGTGCTGGGTCAAGTTCTGTGTTTGCAATATGGCTGCTGGGGAAAGTCCTATGTTTGCAAGGTGGGTTGTATGCTAATATACTTGTCATACCAATGTAGTTGTCCAGAATTGGTATTTTACCATAAGACCAGTAAAAAATAATGGCTTTAGGTCTATCGAACCAATAGTTTTTTTTTTTTAGAAAACATGGCATCCATACTAATAGAAAAGCACCTCCACAAGCCATGCACGTCAACCACTCGAAACAGCTAAGTTCAACGGAAAGGAGCAAGGAACAAATACAACATACAGAGACTAAGCCCCTTTTTTTTTTTTTATATATAACTGCGTCTCCAGTGTGTCTATTTATTTTTGGCTTTCCTACAACAGGGATATATCCCCAGCTGTCCCAGCACCGAGGCAGTTTTGTGTATGAACAGTTATAGCACATACATCAGAATGATGGTGGGGGCTTGATGGAGGGCACTTATTGAAACTATACATTTAAAATACGCCCAATTACATGGCATTGGCAGTCTTAGTCTTAGAGAGAGGGGTTGCTATGCAGGTCGGTAAAGGATTGGCTTCAATGTCTAGTCTATCAATGTAACAGCAAATCCGGTATTTTTTTTATTTTTTTTTTAAGAAAAGTTGGCAACCAGAGCTGCTCTGGGCTTCTGGGATATTGGGAGATTTTGTGGTAGCCCATCTGCTGCTGTGGTCGGTTTGTCTGCTTTTTCTGTCTTGCCTGCGGCCCTGAGTACTGAGCGGTCTCCATGCTATGAATGCTCCCCCACATGCCTCTTCTGTGGGGGACAGAGGGAAGAGTTTAGGAGCACAGGTCCACGCCACTTCTAACACAGACCTGTTACTGCTTCTAAGGTCTGTGCTGGCAATTAATAGTTATTTATGTCATGTGGATTGTAATTTTATTAAAAGGATAAAGTTGTTATAACAATATACAGTATGCAGCCAAACACACTTCATTGTGAGATGCATTGCTCCGGAGTTCTGTAATACACTCATAAATACCAAAAAGTCTGAGCTCCTAGAAAATAGGGACTAGTATATTAATATAGGAATATAAAGCTTTATAAACAAGCTCAAATCCAAAATGACCACCCCATGCAAAATAGTCATATCGTCAAAGGAAAGACAAGGTGGGGGGATATAATACTTTTTATTTTTTCCATCCATAATACAGACACTGTCTAGTTCCCAAAATGCAAATCAATGTGATTTCAAAGTATAATGCATGTTTTACATTTTGCATTACTTAAAATTTAAAAAAAAAATGAAATTAAAGCAATTTGCAAGACACCAAGTCAAAAACTAGCAAGTAAAAAAAAAAAAATTTTTTTTTTTGCCAAAGAAACCAATGAGAACAATTTCATTCAAATGGATGGAATATCTGGTCTCTCTAGTGATGTCATCAGACAATATGTTGCACTGTTAAGAGATCCTGTTAAGAGAAAGGGTCACTCAAAGTCCGCATAATATATTCAACTGGAAGAGCACAGGTAATCACTGGGGAAGGGCTTGAGAAAATATTAAAAATGCGATGTATTTAGAATGCCTGCATCAAATCACACTGGTAAAAAAAAGCATATGCACTATACAAGCAGTAATCTTCGTCTTGCACCAAAGGAAGTTTGGGGACTAGACTGTCCCTTTAAATTAGATAGGCAAAGGTTTAAAATTAATATCAGGAAGGATTATCCATTCTATGTAACTTTTTCAGTGACCTTTGCCACAAAATTTTATGTAATTTGGGTATATGCATTTGTTCAGATACACATTTTTTTTTTAAATAGAAGTTGTAGTAGTTTGTGCTGATCTGAGGGAAAAAAAGGAAATGTGTAATATATAGGGTGAGAAATTAAATCAATTAGTTTTGAAGGGGAAAAAAAAAACATCATGTTTTTCTCGACACAAATTTGGTAAATGTCTCCATACTTTTTTTTTCTCCCATTCAACCATCAATGCATTTATTTTGAATGAATGGGAAGTATAGACTACTGCTTTTTTCCCAGTCTAATTGGCTATGGAACTAGAGGTCCTCGTTAAACAAATAGTTATATGCTTTAGAAAATAGGATCCATCTATGTTTTTTTTTTTTGCAGCGTGAACGTAAAAGGTACATTTTTTTTTTTAAATTAATTGAAACCTTATCATGTTTTTTTTTTTTTTTTTTCACCTTTAATGCAGTTGCTATTTCAAGAATTCACAGAGGTGTCAGAGTACTAAAGAGACAAAATTGCACTTTGAAGGTAAAAGGGGGCAATCCTGAGGATGTATTATATCCTTTAACAAGCTTGGTAGCTGTGGAAAAAAATAAATAAATAATAATAATGAAATAATTATTTAATCCATTGATTTACCAAGCTCAATAATAGGCACCTATGCCCTATGACCTCTGTGGTATGCCTGCCCACCCAACTGCAGAATCACAAGCCACTTGGGCTGTATGGTTCTTATCTATGTTTCATGAGTATAGTTTGGACAGGACCCACATGACAGGACTGTGACAGGAAATACAGCACTGTTAGTCACTAGAGAAATAATTCTAGGGAGTTCAAGTCCCAACTCTGTCCAAGATTAGCATCAAATGCTTAAATTACAGCCTGCTGCTCTCCTGGTGTTAACAGAGCTGAGAGTCACATTATTTAGTTCTCATTAACAGTAAGGACTGATTTGTGTGTCCAGTAGATCGTAGGAGAGGTTATGGTCTCATCCTATTCAGAAGTATAGTTATGCTTGCAAGTTCCACATTTCCTATTAAACATTGTTCATTTGCATATCAAACCACAGATGATGTCATAATCATGAGACACCCAAGATACTTTAAGAATATTATTTTTTTCTTGATGTATGCATTTGCTTGTAATTCTGCTTACACAATTAATAAATCATAGCCCAAGCAATGTTTAGGTGCCTTTAAATCAGGCAAATGATGATCTGTGGATATCTAGGGACAATAATGTATTTATATTATATTATAAGTTATACGGGTGTTTTGGCCTTTGCACCACCAGCATTCAAGTGCAGTAGTTTTACTTTAATTGGTTTTATAATCCATCAGATTTTATTGTTTAAATTAAGTTTAAATGCTTACAACATGTTTGTGTGCTAAAAGCAAGACTGAAGCAATGTGTGTACATAATCTCCTGATTTTATTATAGATGGAATGACAGACAAATAAGACTTCAAAGATTAATAGCGCAACATTTACACCCTGCTTATTATTAGAAAAACAAGTTATACATATGTTAAAATAACAAAAAAATACACAACTTACAAATAAAGCAATCCCCAGTAATTAACCTCAGTTAACGATGTAACATATTACAACTTAATTTTCAACTTAAAACTTTGCAGTGAGATACTCAGGGGAATTGGTTATTTGTGATCACATTTAGTGTTTTTTATTTTTATTTTATTTTTTTGCAATTATCCAGAGCTATCACCATCCCCTATTCTCCTGTACTTTTCTGTTATTGCAAGGGCTACCCCTCTCTATAAGGAGCCCTGCACACACCAATTAACCCATGTTTGGTCACTGCGCAATAAAGATCAATAATTGTAAAACTAAATGTAGTTAACAAACAGGTATTGTTCTCATAAATAGCAGGTTTTCAGCCTCCAGTAATTTCTCCCACTTAGCTTTCCAGCAATAAGCTGAAGCCTAGTTGGAGCAAAAAAAAAAAGCAACAAACTGGAAGAGTTCCCATTTAAGATATTAACCCCTCTATTATAGGGCAACATAAAAAAAAATAAAAAAAATGTCTGAATGGGAACATTCCATTTGTTTCCATGGTGAATTCCCAACTTTTTAGGACTGACTATTAAAAACAAGCCCCAAGGTTTGTTGCACAGAGTGTGTGTCTGCAGACTTGTCTATCATGTGTACAGCTGTACATCAGCAATCCTTCAAACTCAGGTAGTGGGTGGAGCTACAGTAAGCTTTATTTAGGTTAACAGCAAGAAAACTGGAACTATTAACAATGTGAGGATAAGGGTACAATTAACAGATGGGGGAAAATAGCTTCTAGTGAACCGTTAATCAGAATGAACTATAGAGTATAGGTCAGTATTAAAAAAAACAAAAACTTTAAAACCTCAATATAAAACATTAATGCTATCTCCAGTAGCATCTAATTCTTAGACATACAGCTTTCATAATGCATACCCCCGAACTGTCCTACTTTGTGCGGGACAGTCCCAATTTGGGCGGGGTGGTGGGTCCCTGTCCTGCTTTTCCAGGACAGAGGTAGAGTTAAGCGGGACAAGACTTTAATACCGCAGTTTCATGGTGTCTGGGAGAAAGTGATTAGAGCTGTCAAGAAAGCCGACAGTGCCACAGCGCATGCCCACTCAACCTCGCGAGCTAAACCCCCCCCCCCCCCCACCCCGATTTGTTGGGAGATATAGTTATGTGATGTTTTATACTACATGAAACCCATCTTCGATTGTTTTACATTTGGAACTGTAAGCTGTCAATTCCAGGGAATTTAGAGATTTAGAGAATATTTACAGGCAGAGAAACACGTAACATATGTGAAGTAATTGCTAGAGAGAGGTTTTATTTGTGCTATATTAGTGTTGTATCAACAAACACATCTGCTGTAGACTTTGCAGCATTTCTAGCCGTCAGATCTCCGCAGTCAAACTCTTAAAATCCTAAGAGAAATTAAATTAGGAGGACTTCAAACCAGGCGCCCCTGTAAAATGTCAGCTCACCTCCCATAATTATCAACCCCCTAGGAAGTAATTATCATTACCTTGCCTATTCAACCATGCCGCTTTTAGTGTGAGGAATTGACACAAATACATTTTTTTTGTTTTGCACAACTTAATTACCTCCTTTATTATGAGAATTGTCTCACGCCCTATGCCCCACCCCTGATGCCCCAAAAAACAATCAAAATGATGAAAAGGTGGCATGAGAATTTACATAGCGCTAGGTACAGAGCATGAAAGGGAACTACATACTAAGTTAGACAAACTAAAACAGACTGGGACGTGAGGCAGAGAGCACTGCTCGCAGAGCTTACAATCTAGAGGAACAGACTGGGACGTGAGGTAGAGGGTCCTGCTAGCAAGCTTACAGTTTAGAGGAACAGACTGGTACATGAGGTAGAGAGCCCTGCTCGCAGAGCTTACAATCTAGAGTAACAGACTGGGACGTGAGGTATAGAGACCTGCTCACAGATCTTACAATCTAGAGTAACAGACTGGGACGTGAGGTAGAGAGACCTGCTCACAGAGCTTACATTCTAGAGGAACAGATTGGTAAATGAGGTATAGAGCCCTGCTCGCAGAGCTTACAATCTAGAGGAACAGACTGGTACATGAGGTAGAGAGCCCTGCTCGCAAGCTTACAATCTAGAGGAACAGACTGGGAAGTGAGGTAGAGAGCCCTGCTCAAAGAGCTTATAATCTAGAGGAACACTGATGCATGAGGTAGAGAGCCCTGCTTGCAGAGCTTACGATCTAGAGGAACAGACTGAGACGTGAGGTAGAGAGCCCTTCTCACAGAGCTTACAATCTAGAAGAACAGAGTGGTACATGAGGTAGAGAGCCCTGCTCACAGAGCTTACAATCTAGAGTAACAGACTGGTACATGAGGTAGAGAGCCCTGCTCGCAAGCTTACAATCTAGAGGAACAGATTGGTAAATGAGGTATAGAGCCCTGCTCGCAGAGCTTACAATCTAGAGTAACAGACTGGTACATGAGGTAGAGAGCCCTGCTCGCAAGCTTACAATCTAGAGGAACAGACTGGGAAGTGAGGTAGAGAGCCCTGCTCAAAGAGCTTATAATCTAGAGGAATACTGATGCATGAGGTAGAGAGCCCTGCTTGCAGAGCTTACGATCTAGAGGAACAGACTGGGACGTGAGGTAGAGAGCCCTGCTCACAGAGCTTACAATCTAGAGGAACAGACTGGTACTTGAGGCAGAGAGCCCTTCTCACAGAGCTTACAATCTATAGTAACAGACTGGTACATGAGGTAGAGAGCCCTGCTCGCAAGCTTACAATCTAGAGGAACAGACTGGGAAGTGAGGTAGAGAGCCCTGCTCAAAGAGCTTACAATCTAGAGGAACACTGATGCATGAGGTAGAGAGCCCTGCTTGCAGAGCTTACGATCTAGAGGAACAGACTGGGACGTGAGGTAGAGAGCCCTGCTCGCAAGCTTACAATCTAGAGGAACAGACTTGGAAGTGAGGTAGAGAGCCCTGCTCAAAGAGCTTACAATCTAGAGGAACACTGATGCATGAGGTAGAGAGCCCTGCTTGCAGAGCTTACGATCTAGAGGAACAGACTGGGACGTGAGGTAGAGAGCCCTGCTCACAGAGCTTACAGCCTAGAGGAACAGACTGGGAAGTGAGGTAGAGAGCCCTGCTCGCAGAGCTTACAATCTAGAGGAACAGACTGGTACTTGAGGCAGAGAGCCCTTCTCACAGAGCTTACAATCTAGAGTAACAGGCTGGTACATGAGGTATAGAGCCCTGCGCGTAGAGCTTACAATCTAGACGAACAGACTGGTACATGAGGTAGAGAGCCCTGCTCGCAGAGCTTACAATCTAGAGGAACAGACTGGGATGTGAGGTAGAGAGCCCTGCTCCCAGAGCTTACAATCTAGAGGAACAGACTGGTACATGAGACAGAGAGCCCTGCTCGCAAGCTTACAATCTAGAGGAACAGACTGGTACATGAGGTAGAGAACACTGCTCGTAATCTTACAATCTAGAGGATTATCAGTAAAAAAATTATTTTTTAGGTATGTTAATAAAACACTATTCTTCTTGGTTGTCTAACAGCAAGTACAGCTTGTATTTTACATTTGACGCATGCAAAATAAATAAGTAATAATAATAATATAATAATATATATATATATATATATATATATATATATATATATATATATATATGTATAACAAGACAATGGAACTAGTGAGAGGCAGGTGGCGCTAAAGAAGATATAGGGACTATATGTGAGTGTTTTATATTTCATTGTCTTCATTTATATCATCCTTTTACCATCATTTGTCGCACTGGGTATATATCCTGCATTTTCTGCACAGCGGACTGATTGCACTGTCACTTTATAGCACATATGGCGCACTGTCACCTTGTGTATTTTTTGTATATATATATATATATATATCTATGTATAATCTTTAACCCCTTAAGGGCCAGAGTTTTTGGGGATGTTCTGTGTGTTTTACTGTAATTTTTCACTAATTTAGTGCATTTATACAAACCATATACTGTATAAGAAAACATATGGCTTTTAATAGGATTTTGTTTAAACGGCCGCGTTTCTTGTTTTACTCATGACATTTCAGGGCCCATTATATCTCATTAATGGGACAGATCCACCTGCTGTGTCTATATATATATATATAATACATAAATACAAAAGGTATCATTTTTTTTCCTTAATACTTCTGATCTCCAAACAAAATGGCAACTACAGTGTAACAGATGTATTTATGTTGCTATAGTAACAGCCCCGCCCATCTCTCCAAGCCCCTCCTTATCGGAATGTCACTGAATTTAGAAGCCCCGGTGATATTATTTTCAGTGTAAAACTACAGGAGAACGGTAAACGGTTTTCAAGTACAAACATATATCACAACCCCAGACAACATACAGATCACAAGCCAGGTGGAACTGCACCTCATATGGCTGAATTTTAGGATTCCCATTTCAGTGGATCCTGGACCACTGATGAGCTAATTGAGCTAATTTAAACCAGGAACGGACGTGTCAAGTTAATACTGAGCCCCCCTGGTTACCTGCCTACACAAAATATAGTAGGGTGGGTTAGGTAATCTTAAAGAGATGTAGGACTTTGTTCCTGAAAACGAATTGCTGGGAATTTAGAGGGAAACTGCAAACTTGAGGACAAAATAGAGTTTGAAGTATAGATGAATCAGAGATTTTTCTCCAACTCGGCTACTTTGGCCTTGAGTTCCCTCAATTTGCTCTTTCATAGAATGATTTGGTACAAGAATGGAGCGTGAATGTAATGGATCAGAGACGTGTGCCAAATCTTCCATCGGTGTCCAGATACACAGTTACATCCTGCAAATTTCACATTTACAAATTAAAAAAAAAAAAAATTATGCACATAGCTGCCAACAGTACCAGATTTGCTAATGCAGTCCTGTCAAATGCCGGTCTATCCTCAAGTGTCTGCACAGTGCATTGCACTGTAAATCAGCAGCATGGTGTCTGTACGACGTACATGTTATAACCAAGCATGATATGAGTTTGCAAGTATCACACAGCATCCCGTATCCTCTTTTTTTGACCGGTATAGAAGTCGATTTCATTCCGTGCAGCTATATCAGTGTATTCCCTTTTAATTAAAATGTGTCTTTTATTATTTAATTTTTTGGGCTTTCAGAGCCATTACCGCGTTCAAACCTGCTGTAAAGCAGTGAGCCGAGCAAGGTCGGATGTGAGTGGGCGGGGTCCAAACAGCACCTGACCATCTAACATGGCGAGATCCAATTCAGCAGATGTGTTTGGAGTTCTATCAACGCGCCTATACTCTTATTTTATTTATTTTTTTGCTCACAGAAAGAGGGGAAATAACAATTTTTGATAGAATTTCCTATTATTACTAAAATCTGAGGAAAATAGACACACACACAAAAAAAAAAACAGGGAGCTTGACTTTGACGGCAGATAAGAGCCATCTGGCGTGAGAGAGATTTGATAGCAGATTAAAATCCGTTGGTGGTGCCTCAGACTGTAGCTGACAGGCCTCTAATGTTGTGTGGCTCTGAAACGTCTGATAAGAATTTTATTTCACTTGATATACAGAGAGGAGGCCAATTAGCATGAAAGGAAAATGCACAGCGACAGCTTCCAAAGTAGAGACAGGAGAGGGTGAGCGCATGTTGTTATTATTAGTAAATTATAACTGGCAAAGCTAGCGCACAGCGACACGGCTGAGGTCATAGAGGAGACGCCAGCGCAGCAGCGATACGCGGACTAATTCTAAATATTTCATTATCCTGGTCACTAGTAACTCGGAGGAAGAAATGGAAGGTCAGTATGAAGACAGATTGCACCTCTCAATTGGCTCAAGACAAAATATAAAAAAAAATATATACAACAGTTTAGTGAGATTTAAAATGACCAAGTGTGTTTCTTCACCTGCATAGTAAAGTTAAAAGAATTATAAATTGTATGCATTCATTGCTTTTTGAATATCTACTCCAAATATGTTTAATTTATTTCACTTAGATTTCAGCAACTTTTTAATGTATTTTAAAAGAGCAAGAAATACAAACATACTTGCAATGTGTGCATACATATATTACACAGCAGTCTGTACAGAGCAGACATATAATAATACCAGGTGAATGATAACTATACTTGCAGTGTGTGCATACATATATTGCATAGGAGTCTGTACAGAGCACGAATATAATAATACCAGGTGAATGATAACTATACTTGCAATTAGGGTTGCCACCTGGCCGGTATCTTACCGGCAGGCCGGTAAAAAAATGGCATCAGGCCAATGTTAAGTCTATGGAGACAGTACCAAGGCCGGTATTTTTCTGAAGAAAAGGTGGCAACCCTACTTGCAATGTGTGCATACATTTATTAAACAGGAACCTATACAGAGCAGACATATAATAATACCAGGTGAATGATAACTATACTTGCAATGTGTGCATGCATATATTACACAGGAGTCTGTACAGAGCACACATATAATAATACCAGGTGAATGATAACCATACTTGCAATGTGTGCATACATATATTACACAGGAGCCTGTACAGAGCAGACATATAAGTATACCAGGTGAATGATAACTATACTTGCAATGTGTGCATACATTTATTAAACAGGAGCCTATACAGAGCAGACATATAATAATACCAGGTGGATGATAACTATACTTGCAATGTGTGCATACATATATTACCCAGGAGTCTGTACAGAGCAGACATATAATAATACCAGGTGAATGATAACTATACTTGCAATGTGTGTATGCATATATTACATAGGAGTCTGTACAGAGCAGACATATAATAATACCAGGTGAATGATAACTATACTTGCAATGTGTGCATGCATATATTACACCGGAGTCTGTACAGAGCAGACATGTAATAATACCAGGTGAATGATAACTATACTTGCAGTGTATGCATACATATATTACACAGGAGCCTGTACAGAGCAGACATATAATAATACCAGGTGAATGATAACTATACTTGCAGTGTGTGCATACATATATTACACAGGAGTCTGTACAGAGCAGATATATAATAATACCAGGTGAATGATAACTATACTTGCAATGTGTGCATACATTTATTAAACAGGAGCCTATACAGAGCACACATATAATAATACCAGGTGAATGATAACTATACTTGCAATGTGTGCATATATATATTACACAGGAGTCTGTACAGAGCAGACATATAATAATACCAGGTGAATGATAACTATACTTGCAGTGTGTACATACATATATTACACAGGAGTCTGTACAGAGCACACATATAATAATACCAGGTGAATGATAACTATACTTGCAATGTGTGCATGCATATATTACACAGGAGCCTGTCAACTGTTCTACTAGTATTACATGGTTAGTCAGCTTTAACTGCTCCCGATTTTCAATATGGTGCTACCCTGTTGTGGGCAAGAGCTTTGGAAGTGATCACTTCTGTTGCTTTCTTGGTGTTGCTAGACTGCCTCTAGAGGCAGGTAGCAACATTACACAACAAAAAATATTCTAAGTTAGCCTTAGATCTATGGTTATGTCAGTAGGACTAAAATTAGGTTAGGGTTGGAGCTAGGGTGAAGTTTAGGTTTATGGCGATCATTAATGTTGTGGTGAAAAGGCCACTGTAGGATAAAATTCAGTTATTGCCTTATAACTTGAGAAAAAAAAAACATAAAAACAGAAATATTGCATATTTCTAAACTTGGAACAAATATTAAAATCTATTTAACAGGGGATCCATAAAAGCTGCAAACCTGATTTGTGAGTATTAAAACGTGCATCTGTTCTAAATATGTTTAAATTAAACACACTTATTCTTAAACTCAGATATGCATCAACACGAGTAACATCATCAAGTCCTTCGCTGCATTGGTGCTCTAGTGTTTTCAACTCAGAATAATTACAGAATGTTTCTAAACTAATGTTCCAATCAGAATGATTTACGCTACAAAAGCAACAATCGGAATTTGGCTGGAGGAAAATCGATAGTGAAATGGGGTCAGATTGTGTGTTTAAAGCACTTTACCCTATTCAATCTCGCAGCCAACGCCGCCAGTTGCATTAGTGAATGACAAACACACCGACGTTAATTTAGTACTTTGAAGCTACAGTAGGCGACGGAAGGCATGCTAAAGTACATTTATAAATGAGGATGTGATTAAGTAGGCTGATTTTGTTGTGTTGCTTTCTTCAAAAGGTAAGACAGCTGCGCCATCCTAATTAAATGTAATTAAGCTTTGGCAAATCTTCTCGGATAGTACCGTGGATTAGCGTACTGCGGCTTTTCCCAGCAAGGTACACCTGCGCGCTGTGACTCCTACGGTTTACCTGTGTACCATTTTGCTTTCCCGTTGTTGGCTGTTGCTCATTATTGGGACTGTACTAAGTGCCTATGCCAATACAGCTTCATACTGTGGGCACACAACGCTTTCACAGAATACAATTAACCCGATTTGTAGCTGTAGAACATAGATTGCATTTTGCTTCCACAAAGCTATACTCTTTATTTTTCAGAGGCGATATAAACCATTTTGTACTTCACGGTAGAGAAAGGGCCTGTTGTGTGGATAATTTTTCAGGCTACTTGTGCTGAGTAATTTCGTGGAGATTGTAAAGAGCCTCAGATTAAATGGAGTCTTGGAAGGGAAGTGGAGTGGGATTTGCAAAATCGAAACTTGTAGAAACCCAGGCAAGAAACAGGTTAAATCCTATAAACTGGTATATTATTTAATTTAAGTGAAAAGAAGCCATTCTGTAGGTTATTGTATTAATAAAAATTGTAATACAGACATATATATATATATATATATTGAACATCCTTTCCTTCTATTATTTACTTTGATTAATCTGAGATGGTTATTTAGCAAATATTGTAAAATAATACAATTTAAAAGGGGATATTGCAGCTACAAAGTGCACAAATGATCAGCCCCAATTGATTTACCTGGCACATCATGAGATGACACGGGCATTGGACGCATTCAGAAGTTGCTTCCTATACTAAGCGAGGGTTGCTGCAATGCCTCAATATTGAGGCATCCTGCAAACCCAATTTTGCCCCCAGAGCGCAATACCACTGCTGCGTGGAGTAATTAAAAGTGCCATATTGAGAGGCAATGGGCAGTTTCAATATGGCACTGCCCTGTAGTATGGAAAGAGTTCAAGAAGAGACTTTCTTTGCTTTCTTTGCTTTCAGATGAAAAAAAGACAAAAAAGTGCATAGTATTAGTATTTTTATTTTTTTTTTTACCTTTTTTTATTTTGGAATTACTGCTGCTGATGCAGTAACAGTGTTGCCAAATCTTTCCAAGAACCTCCTTTGTGTCTTGCATAACAGAACACAGAGCTGGCTGATACCAGCCTCTGTGTAATCCAAGCACTTGAAACAGAGGGAGGCTGATTCCACTTTCTCACAAGAGAACAGGAAAAAAAAAAAAGAAGTGTAGAAGTTCATATGATTCCCTTTAAAAGGGGCAGTGCCAACTTATATAGCTTTTCTCGGCTTTTTAAACTTAGTCTGTGATCCAAGAGAAGGGGAAATGTAGAGTGTCAATACATTTAAACATTCAACCAGCAAGATTGCATAACAGAATGCATAACATGGTTTAAGAGAAAAATACAATTTAATTATGTCAAGGCTGCCTTTTTTATGATATCACCATGTGGCATTATATACAAATTATTCATTCCCCACCAAAAAAAAAAAATATTTGCATACAAAACCACAAGGTGAGGCCATTGTTAATGTAGAGAAAAATAAAAAATTGGGGATTAAAAATGCATTGCAAAAAAATATACATTTTACTTGTGTCTGTAGTGTCTCATGTTTAGGATGTAACCTCCTGGCTTGTTCTACAAATGAAACATTTACCATTGAAAGTGGTTCATTTGCATATCAAGCCACAAGATGATGTCATAAACAGGAGACTCCGTACTTTTCAAAAACCCATTCTTCACTTGGTAGAACTGCAAGCAAAATGCATAGATTAACACAGTATAAAGATCATGTTGTATTCTCTACATTCCCAGTATAAACATTGTTCAGCTAATGTAATCCCTTTAAATAATAAATATAAAATCTACGCTTTTGTATTGCTATACCAACAATTTCTACAAAAAACACAGATTTTTTTTTTTTTTACTTTTTAATTAGTTTCTTTTCTAAATGTGTCTCAATTCTCTGACACGAGATTTATCCTACCCTACAGATAGAACATTTTGATAGAGTGTATCAATGAGGCAGCACACATTATCAATGCAGATGGGGAAAAAAAAAAAAATAGAGACAGCTTTACTGACGTGAGGGGAAAAAAAAAAAACAACTCTTATCTTGCCAATACGACCATTTTTCTTTTGTGGAGAAGCTGTATTTAATGTTTTCAATCCAACAATGTAAATGCCATTGAAATGTAAGTGTAGCACATCGTTAGTCAAAGCACAGCATTAATCGAATGTTTAAAAATCATGATGTCACCACTATTAATCAAAAGGCTTCGTTTCACGCACCATCTGAATGAATTAATCATTCCGGCACCAACTCTCAACTGTGGAAGAGAAGCTAAGTTTAGACCCATAAAATATGATTTATTTAAAAAAAAAATAAAAAAATAGTGGCATTATTAAAGATGAAATACAGGCAGCCTTTCCGTTTATGACCGCAGTGAAAAGGTCTGTCTCTCGTTAACGGTTAATTCTGATCTTTCGTCCGGGTACCTGCTTTAATTAGCGATATTGCAAACGGAGTCACTTGTGTCCCAACGGTGCACTTAATTATTGGTAAATATCAAAGAGGGGAATGGTCTGGAATGCATCACAGCATCCGTACAACATATATTGCCGACGGGAATAATATATGAGCTAGACAAGTCCTTTAGTCATACTTCTGCAAATCTCACTGGGGTCTAACATAGGAGTTTGGTGGTCAAGATGGGGGTTAACTAAAATAGGCGTTTGGTGGTCAAGATGGGGGGGGGGGGTCACTATGTTCACTATGGAGTTTGAGTTGAACTTGACCTCCCATCAACCACCTTGTCTGAAACTCAAACTCACGTTTATAGATCTCTATTGACCCTCTCCTCTTGCACATGAGGTCTATAGTGAATGGATTTGGGCTATACCTCATCAAATAATCCTTTGTGATATCTCCCTAAAACTCACTGTGGTGCAAGATTACTGCTTGTATAAGTGCACAGGCTTTTTTCCATTTTTAATATTTGACTCAGTAACTCCCCAGTTATTACTCTGCATGTTTACTGCAGGTGTGGCAGCACTGATTATATAGACACTGAGGATATACAGTTTTGCTTCATTTAGTCATGTTTTGTGCTGCTGGAATACAATGCATTGTGTGGGGTGTAATTCATTTTCTCTTGTACACAATAGGATCTCTTAACAGTGCAACAAATTGCCTGACAACATCACTAACGAGACAGGAAACACCATTCATTTGAATGAAATTATTCTCATTGGTTCCTGAAAAAAAAAAGAAAGAAAAGAAAGAAAATTGACTTTTCCTCAGCTAGTGTGGGCAGTCCTGGCTTCTTGCAAACTGCTGTAATTTCTGCTGTCCCTTTAAATAACTTTTAAGGATCTACTCAAAGACAACTTCAGGGGACTGAGATGGGAATTTCAAAACTTAAGACCAAAGTAGCGGAGTTAGAAAAAAACTCCCATTTATTGGAAAAATGTTCTGCTGCTTTTGGCCTAAATTCCCTGGGCCAAATTTCTCTTTTTATTGGGTATACCTTTTAGTCTGCACATGCAAGGAAGGCAAAGTATTCAGCTCCATCGTGACTTCTGTCTTTTTAACTTTAAACAACAACAAAAAAAGTTTGCTCTGGACCATCTCAGATTCTGCTTTCTTCCTATCACGTATTCAAGTTCTATCAGTCCAGACTGCCACAGTGAGCTCTGCTGAAATCTGCTAAGACAAATGTGTTTCATCTTTTAGTCAAATAGCTTGAAGGGAACAGACTTTCTGGAACTTGTTACACAAAGTTCTCCCAAACCAACACCACACTTCTGCGGAGCGTTGTTTTCTATCCTAGCCTCGTCGCAGCCGAGTGCCTTCAGTCTAATTGGAAAAGTGTCGTGGTTACCCGAGACAAAAACAGGACAGGACGTAACTCTGCTTACATGTTTCCCAGCAATGCAGCGGTTAAGAAAAAAACCCAGCAACCGCTTTCAGCTTATAGTCTGTTAAACTATAGATGTCTAGAACACTCCAACCACCAGCAGTCATATTACTTCAACCAGATCCCAATGTGTCAGAAGCATAGTTGACAACAGTCCTGGATTTTCCAAGAAAAGTCCCAACAAATGCAGGTCTGTTCCATCACTGAGCACAACCCGCACTGTATTTAACCTACGTGTTTTAGATATAGGCGAACACATGATCTCAAGACGTGTGGTGACCTGGCACATCACATAACCCTGCCCCTTTTGGCCTCACCCCCTTTGCACAGCAGGCCCATTTTTTTACCTGAAGTCGGCAGGTCTGCTATTTTATTGTCCAAAATACGGTTCAATGATTTTTTTTTTTTTTACAAAAAAAGCTATTTGGTATATTCTGCAAGTGCGATTACAGAGATACAAAAAAAAAAAAAAAAATTTCCTAAGAGAAAGAATTTCAGGGAATTGACAATGTAATTTCAGACTTGAGGCCAAAGTAGCCTCACAGTCAGCTTTACGTCAGACTATCTGCAACTATGTCCCATGTGAACACAAACCCCTTATGTAACAGGCCATAGGGACAGATGGGACAATGGTCCAATCTGCCTGTCTCCCAGGGATTGTGACCTCACACACACAACACACACCGTACCCTACTGTATTTTGCACTCTGTCCTGTGTATTATTGTTGTTCTCTAGATTACATATAGAAAGAGCATCATCGTTGGGACAACAGTGCAGACGTCTAACAAACACAACAAGATTAACTGAACTCCACTAATAAACTTGTCAGAACGTAATTAAGTGAATTATGTATCTATTAAGAGAATTGTGTGTGTGGCAAACAAAGAATTCTAGGCATGGGACCCCGCTAAGATATTCAGTCGTATTTTTAGGCGTCTGTAGATCATTTTAATTGTTATATTCCCTTTTCTAAATTTGTAACATTTACATCAGTGGCCATCTCTTTAACGTGGATGCCCTCATACTATGCCAAAGCCTAGGTTCGCAGAATATAAGGGCCTTTCTGGCCAGATAGCGGCCACACAGAAATCTGAAGGGTAAAATCTGCCATGTGCCACCAATTCCCTACTTCATAGCTCTTGCAGGCAACCCAAAAACTACCCGCTGGCCATTAATTAGCTCACAGACCAAACTTTTTTGCTCAACGCAATCCCATTTTCTGTCCTACTTTTCAAAGATCCATGAAGCAGCGATGGCTAACCTTGGCAATACAGATGTTTTAGAATTGTGCATCTGAGTACGCTTGCTTTGACTGGGCATCATACGATACGCAGTTCCCAAAAATCTGCAGTGCCAAGATTGGCCATCAGAATTAAATCATCCATAATGAAGAAAGAAAAAAAAAAAAACGCACAAATGAGAAAATACAAATGCCCATGAAAATAGAAAAATAAAAAAAAAGTAGAGGGGGAAACGTGTCAAGTCTATACATAAAATGGCGGTGTTTGGCCAAAGTGGCCAATCACAAAAGCCTTTACCTGGCATACTTACGCGTGAATCATATCTAATACACATATATACATACACACGCCTGTGGGTGGACTGCCTCTCTCTATTGTGCCCTACAATCCCAGGAGATGAAGGTTCCCCAGCAGCCAAGAGATATAGGCTCCCTCGCCTGCCATAGATGACACCACTCCTGACATGAACGTACATCACATCTGAAGTGGGTCTTTGTTAAGAACCTACGAAGCGACGGCCAATGCTGGAGGACCTTTTGCATCATGGTGCGTGACATTTAATGCAATTGATTTGCAGTCCTGTTCTTCAGCTCGATGCTGGTAGGACCCTGCTGGTCTTTGTGGACATCTTTAAAGAACTCTTTTGCAATTGAGTATTGCTGAAAGCACAGGGGGATAATGTGTGACAGACAAGATTATTGTCAGAGCCTAACAAAGCATGTCAGGGGCAGGAATGGTGCAACCTCTTCACTTGAGGCTCACTGCTGTTCTCCTCCCTTATCCAATGAATGTTATCAGTACTCCATTTTTTATTTTAAGCCTGTTACAAGTATTGATATTTTTTTTTTAAGCCCGTCGGACAAGATAAAGCGATCCCATTTTTCATACTTCGATAATTTCACACTCTTTTACCAGCCATCTTCATTTCAAAATAGAGTTTTCTTGGAAAGGGTTGGAAGTTTCCCCTAGTTTTGGTGCCCGGGAATACGGGATTACAAACAAATGGTCCTTTGAAAAAGATAAACCTTTCAAATGCCAGAGGATAGAGTTATATCATTTAAATGGATTGGAAAGCATTTATTAACAACACCGTATACACCGTGAAAGTAGAGAATAATAAATCAGCAAAATAATCTATACATTGTGTTAGCAAGGTTGCATGGAAATACATAGATTAAGCAAATCATCTTTTAAAATATTTAGGGTGTCTGAAGTTTATGTGCAAACAAAACAAGATAAAGTGAACCTGTGCCCTAAAAAACACTCTAAACACTAAAACATAGCTTGAAAAAGCCTCAAGGAAGAGGGGAAACGCGTTGTGAAGAGAGTGGGACTGCAGCGTTTTTTAAGAGACTGTTATAAGGACTTTTAAGGAAATTTTAATGTAAGATTTTACTATTGATTTTATTGCTGTCTGTTACAGTTTTTTACACCTGTATTCCTACCTTCTCTCCCCATGTGATCATTCTATCGGGAACCACTGGATACATCATACCTGGCACAGCTGGGCTCCGTCAATGCCATTTTTCCTGAGCAGTTGATTGCTCAGGGACATGTGAGTGTGCAGTTTATATAATTTTTGCACTTTTTTGACACATTTAAAGAGATACTACACTAAATTATTATCTGTTTTATTTTTCCCTTTGCATATTACTGGAGACAATTCGTCTTTCAAAAAAGGGTAATGTTTTAGTGTATAGAGTGTTTTTTAGCGCACAGGTTCACTTTATCTTGTTTTGTTTGCACATTTTGCTTGTAGTGAAACACTAGCTGTGTTCAGGTGCTGCTCACTTTTGTCACTTTAAGGCGCAGTATATGCTCATTTTTTTGTCTGTCTGTAGTTTATGACTGCACCTGTGCCAACCTGGGACTGGTCAGGGCGCCCCGCCGTGCCTTGTCAAGGTGGATGTCATCCCAGCAATTGCTGGTTGACTTCTCCAGGCCATCTTTGATATTCTGTTAACACAATTCATAGCTCATCTTTGATTCTTTACATCATGGGTAGCCAACCTGAGCCCCTCCAGATGTTGCAGTACTACATTCCCCATACTCCTCTTAGCTAAAAGAGCATCAGCACCTGGAGGGGCGGCAGGGTGCCCACCTCTGGTCTACATTCACAGTAAAAAACGATGGTTAAGAGATACAGTCCTTTTAATGTCTTTATTCAAAGCTTAACTAAGTGATGGCTCATACATCACTGCCTCAAATCTGGGGCTTTTCAGCTGTGCCCTAAGGTCTTGTTGTTGTAAAAAAAAAAAGTACATGCATAATGTACAAAATGATCAGACACATCTGTCAAGAAACACAGTAAGGGAGTATTCCCACCCATTTCTTCACATCTCTCAACATTGTCTTTGCACCTTCCCTTTCTATGTGGGTGTTTGTTGCATTGTTTTAGTTGGTTTTAGCCCTTCGGATTTCTTGTGTAGCATTTAACGTTTCTCAATGTATTTGTTATTGGGTAAAAAAAAAACAAGAGGAACACTTTGAATAAAGCAACACTAACGAAGAATACGAACCGAGATCTTTCAGAATAGAGGATCTCCATGTTAATGTATGTAGCAAACATATATCTTGGATAGAAAACTAATTTGAGACAACAATAAACTGACTCACTTTCTCTCGCGTTAAGATGGATTCAGTCTTTGATGAATACTGTCATTTTACCTGACGTTTGCACCCTTGGTCAAGATCAACTTGAGACATATAGATTTGTCTTGCTCAATTAGAAGACCTTCCTTCGACACAAGAAAAGGTCACGCAAGCTGTTCTTGCATGCTACCCGTGAAGGTTCCTCGCATTGTAACTCCACCTTTGTCCAGTCGTAAAAGATGGAGTTTTGAGTTGGCCAATGTTTATTTTAAAGGTTCCATTCAATATGGGCTATTCAATAAAGGAGGATTGCATGTGGACAGAAAAGTGTACTGCAAAAACTGTGCGTTAAAAGTCGAGCTGGGAAAATATGGAATTAATAGAGAGGGAAAGACGGACTAATCCCCCCGGCAGTCGAATTGTTGGTGAAAGGACACAAATGACTAGGGGAAATACTGTAAACCCTACTTTTGTATAAACTTGGATAAATAGACAAAATAAATAAAATAATGGTTTTCTAGTGGGATTAGTAGTAATCTTCCTTAAAGAGGTGAGTTTTAAGGGACTTTTTGAGGTTTGAGAAAGAGGCAGAGAACTAAATGCTCTGTGGAAGGGAGTTCCACTGGAAGGGGTCAGCTCGGGCTAAATCTTGCAGGCGTGAGTGGGACGAGGGGATTAGGTTGGAGGAGAGCCAAAGTCCATTTGAGGGGATTGTACACGGACCTCCCTAATCAAACATTATATAAAGGCAGACATGCAAACACAAAAGAGAAAGGACTGTTTGCAAAATGTACATCGAGTTAAAAGATTGCATCATGTGTAGATATTTAGAATAGAAAGGCTTTAATGGAATAGCTATCAGGCAGTTATTGTGGGTCAGATGGAGGCACATGTGACTCAAGATTATAAACATGTCCGCCCCCTGATAGATTTATACAGAATACAGTGAGTTTAAACGAAAAACCCTTACATTTGTATAATTTCCTTAAACACATTTCTATTTAAAATACCTACACTCAATGCAATCTTAAAATTCACTTTTTTTTTTTGCCGACAGGGGGACATCACTGTAAACGAGCAATGTCAAAGGTTCAGCTTAACGAATACATTTACTAGATAAAAAGCCAGGAAAATATATATATATATTTTTAAAAATAGTTAGTTAGAGCAGTCACTTCAAAGGAGATAACATTTGACTACGAGTTGCCCTTTAGCTCTAATTCCATTCTGACTGTTCCAAGAAATTTAATGATGAGAACTTGGCATTATTTTTGGAGTCATCTAACACATTTGTTTTGATGTTCTAATCTGTGGACAAAAATAAAATTGGGGGGCGGGGTCACAGTGGCCCCCTATAAAGTACATTCAAGCTTAATTTTAAAAGATAAGTCATGTCTATATCTCTATAAATAATATCAGTACTTACTGGACAAAAATATCTGATGTCTATTAAGAATAGGTAAATTATATATGTAAAAAAAAAACTGTGCCTTTCTCACCCGAATAAAGTTATCAGCAATTGTATAACCATAATAGGGTGGATAGGTTTGGGGTATAATTGGAGTGTGCTTGACACAGAGGGGTCTAGTCAATAAAGAGAGAATTGCAGGGAACAATTGGGACAGTAATTAAGGTCAAAGTAGCAGATTTTGAAAAAAATGAAATAATCTCCCATTGAAAGGAAACAAGGGTTAAAATAAGAACAACAGAAACACGTGATTTAAGTTCATCTGTGGTGTGCATTACCTGTACCTTTTCCAATGGGAAGTTTGCATATCAAGGCCACAGGGATTATGTAGATGCTGTCTGTCTTGTCTAGGCTAATAAAGTTGTTTTAAGTTAAAAAAAAAAAAAAATGTAAAAACCCACCCACAACATATCATAAGCCTAATCAAAAATATATCTTTTTACTAAGCCTCAAATTATAAAGCCTTTCCTCGAACATAAACCAGCCAACGGTGAAAAATCAACGCAGTCCAGGATTCACTGGAATAGTTAATTTACTGTGAAAACATTACATATTTTGGTTTTCTTTCCTTCAAATCACTTTCTCAATGATTTTGAAAAAAAAAGAAAGAAAAAAGAAAGCTAAACCTCGGTTGTGTGTGTTATTGCCACATAATTCAACTCAGCCCCGTTTTCTGTTCTTTGGATAAATTATCTTTACGAGAAATTTGGCACCTGGGAAGCTAGCACAATAACAGAAGCATATAATGTGTTTGAGAAATAGCTGTTGGATGGTTTTGTACAGTAGACTGTTTATGGTGTGCTTGCTCGTTTGTTTGTTTTTTGTTTGTTTTTTTTTCTTTTCCTTGAGTGCTCTACTTCCCTGGTAGTTAAAGAAATCTGAAAAGCTTCACTGAGCAGCACTGCAGATATTCCATCAGGAAATAAGTAAGGCGGTCTAAAAATATCGGTGGCTTGGATATCTTTGGCCAGATGTCTTCCTGGTATGTTCTTTTGAAGGATACAGAGGAATAAGAGTGATGGGGGTGGTGGGTCAAACGGTCTGTCTAAAAATTGGCAGGTCTGCCATAGAAAGTCGATGGAAAGCCAGGTGGCAGAGGGCAAAAATGAACTGTCACTGACCAAAAAAAAAAGACTTCCTTGACCTTGAGGAAAGCTCATCGATGGAACCACAGAAATATAGAATATTTGGTACAGACCTAACCTCAACATCTGAGGAAAGGGATTTAGGAGGAATAATTTCAAAGGACTTAAAGGTAGGTAGGCAACACAATAGAGCAGCAGGAAATTCTAGGATAATGCTTGGTTGCATAGGGAGAGGTATTAGCAGAATGCTTAGTTGTATAGGGAGAGGTATTAGCAGAATGCCTGGTTGTATAGGGAGAGGTATTAGCAGAATGCTTGGTTGTATAGGGAGAGGTGTTAGCAGAATGCTTGGTTGCATAGGGAGAGGTGTTAGCAGAATGCTTGATTGCATAGGGAGAGGTGTTAGCAGAATGCTTGGTTGCATAGGGAGAGGTGTTAGCAGAATGCTTGGTTGCATAGGGAGAGGTATTAGCAGAATGCTTGGTTGCATAGGAAGAGGTATTAGCAGAATGCTTGGTTGCATAGGAAGAGGTATTAGCAGAATGCTTGGTTGCATAGGAAGAGGTATTAGCAGAATGCTTGGTTGCATAGGGAGAGGTATTAGCAGAATGCTTGGTTGCATAGGGAGAGGTATTAGCAGAATGCTTGGTTGCATAGGGAGAGGTATTAGCAGTAGGAAGAGGGAAGTGCTCATGCCATTGTTCAGAGCACTGGTGAGACCTCACTTGGAGTATTGTGCGCAGTACTGGAGACCGTATCTCCAGAAGGATATTGGTACTTTGGAGAGAGTTCAGAGAAGGGCTACTAAACTGGTTCATGGGTTGAAGGATAAAACTTACCAGTAAAGGTTAAAGCATCTTAACATGTACAGCTTGGAGGAAAGACGTAACAGGGGGGATATGATAGAAACATTTAAATACATAAAGGGAATCAACACAGTAAAGGAAGAGAGTATATTTAAAAGAAGAAAAACTACCACAACTAGAGGACATAGTCTAAAATTAGAGGGGCAACGATTTAAAAGCAATATCAGGAAGTTTTACTTTACTGAGAGGGTATTGGATGTATGGAATAGCCTTCCAGCGGAAGTGGTAGAGGTAAACACAGTCAAGGAGTTTAAGCATGTGTGGGATAGGCACAAGGCTATCCTAGATATAAGATAAGGCCAGGGACTAATGAAAGTATTACATTACTGAGAGGGTAGTGGATGTATGGAATAGTCTTCCAGTAGAAGTGGTAGAGGTTAATACAGTGAAGGTGTTTAAGCATGCGTGGGATAGGCACAAGGCTATCCTAGATATAAGATAAGGCAGGGACTAATGAAAGTATTATATTACTGAGAGGGTAGTGGATGCATGGAATAGTCTTCCAGTAGAAGTGGTAGAGGTTAATACAGTGAAGGAGTTTAAGCATGCATGGGATAGACACAAGGCTATCCTAGATATAAGATAAGGCCAGGGACTAATGAAAGTATTACTTTACTGAGAGGGTAGTGGATGTATGGAATAGTCTTCCAGTAGAAGTGGTAGAGGTTAATACAGTGAAGGAGTATAAGCATGCGTAGGATAGGTAGAAGGTTATCCTAGATATAAGATAAGGCCAGGGACTAATGATAGTATTACTTTACTGAGAGGGTAGTGGATGCATGGAATAGTCTCCAGTAGAAGTGGTAGAGGTTAATACAGTGAAGGAGTTTAAGCATGCGTGGGATAGACACAAGGCTATCCTAGATATAAGATAGGGAATTGGGGACTAAAAAGTATTTATAAAATTGCGCAGACTAGATGGAGCGAATGGTTCCTATCTGCCGACACATTCTTTTGTCAGAAACTATGTGGCAAATTTATGATATACACTTGATACCAATAAGGATACCAATAGGGGCAATAACAGGCTTAAGGGAGCTCCTGGTGGGTGTTACACTTGACTATCCTAGATATCCAAACTATATTTTTAATTGGCCCCATTATAGAGAGTTGAAAAACACCTCAGGGCTGAAACATTGTCGCACTGTGGAATAAAACGAGTTCAATGTAAGGCGCACGAGTGCCGTCTTCATCACATTTCCCACATTGCTGCTCACGATGACTGCTGACCTTCATCCACTGTTGTGGATCATTGCCAGAAAGGTGGTTCATTCAATAATTATCACCAAAATGGGACATTCCAGTTTGTTTTTGACATCTTTTTAACGATACAGTATAACATTATAGTTCTCCGAAACCCAGTGAGTTTTGCTCATCTTTTGCAAGGAACAATATGACACCCAAGCTTTATGGGAGGGTGAATGCTCTACAGGTTGTGACAAAAGTACTCCTTTCCCTTGGTACCTTGTCCTGGGATTCTTTTCAGGCTTCAGAGACACTTCACACGCTGGAGGAGGTAAAAAATACTTGTTTTCTTTTATTGTGGTTCCAAGATAAATCCACAGTAAGGTATAACAGGTTGTAACAAAATATAAAACAAAATCCTTGCTCTTCTGAGCACTAACTAAACAAAAATACTAAGCTAGCTGGGTTGGATGGCTTGTCCATTTTCCAACATAACCTTAAATCACAACCTTAATGTTTCAGTGTTTCCAGCTCCCTGCATCCATTCACAGAAATCAAACACAGTCTCTCCCCTCCTCTGGCAGGGGAATATTTAACAGCACCTGTAATCAACAAGCCTTTTCAGGTGAGGTAAATTAGGATTGGAACACTGGGCTTCTCACCTGTAGGTTCCAAGCAACATATAAAATGGGAAGTGGAGCACTGACCCACCCTACTCTTCAATGGCCCATTCCACGTATGTTATGTCTTTGCTTGCAATTCAGGTATGTGTAGGTTGGCAGACTCCCATTAACTTGAACATGTAGATTTTGCATTCCTCAAGGTCTCCTGTAAGCTAAGCCATTCATATTGATGCATACTGTGGGTGTGCATCGGTCACCATCCAAACACAGCTCGCTCCACTGTGGTTTACATTAAAAAGAACAAGTTAGGATGAACTCTCTACTAGCAATGTAAACAAGGAAGAGGGCTAGAGCAGAAAATGTGAGATTGTCCTAGGATTCCATACATTTCTATGGGGGGTAGAAAAAGTATAATATAAAAAATAAAACGGAAAACATAACCAGATGCATCATAAAAATCAGTAATCATAAGCTAAATAAAACACCAATATATCTATATGATAAATGTATTAATGGTCCATGGATTTATTTGCTTGATTTTCATTTTGTTTGGACATATTGACAGTGCTGCATTTTATATAGAAATAATAAAAAAAAAAAAAACAATTAGAAAGATTTTAGCCAAATTTTGTGGCTTGGCAACAAAAAGTAAAAGCTCAGGTTTTTTTTTTTTTTGAATAACATTGTACATTTCTACCAGCAGGAACACAGATTGTGCTGCTAAATAAACATTTTTTTTTCCAGGACACTTAAAAAAAAAAATAAATAAAAAAAAATATAATAAGAATACATTTTAATTAGAAACCTCTAAAAATGTTTTGCCTCTTTCAAGCTTTCGGCAGTGTTTTGTAACATATTAGAAAAGTGCTCCTTTTACTTACCCTATTTAGTCCTTCGTAATTAGCGGCTCAAGTTCTGTCATTACCCTACTTTTAACTCCGAATATAGGCAAAATAATCCACTCTCTAAGTGCTTGCTTCCGAGGTGCACAGCAAGGATTTGAGGATTACCCCGGGTCACACATATTGCCGTCTTCATTCTCAGTTATACTTTCTTTTCCATCTGTTTTTACATATTTGAGCAGTTTTAAAAAGTCATATGGATTTTACGGCAGCTGTTTCCCTTTGATGGTACGTAGAGTGAGTATGCGCTGTGCTGCAAGTGTTCACACTCTGATTTTAAAAGCCCTCTGTCAACAGGAGAACTTTAACAGGTATCAATACCACGCGGTGATACCATGATGAGTACAGAGACATACAGAGAAATCTGTGTATGTGAAAGTATTTGTCACATACAGATATTGGTTTGCAGCCTTGGGGTTTCTTTATAGAAAGCTATGTTATTTTTATGGATATAGGGTGAACCACTTAGTACATAAGGAAAGGTTCCCATGTAAAGCTTAAAGGCATGAAGGGAATCAACACAGTAAAGGAGAATAGTGTAGTTGAAAGAGAAGAAAAAAAACTACCACAACTAGAGGACATAGTTTAAAATTAGAGGGGCAAAGGTTTAAATGTCATATTAAGAAATATTACTTTACTGAGAGGGCAGTGGATGCATGGAATAGACTTCCAGCGGAAGTGGTAGAGGTAAACACAGTGAAGGAGTTTAACCATCCTTGGGATTAGGCATACCCCGTACCCCCAACTATCTCGGATTGGGGGAGGTGTCTGTCCAGGCGAGATCTACCTCTGTCTCACTTTATGGGAAAGAGTTAGAGTGGGGCAGATTTAGAGTCAGGTGGGACAGTGGGATTCAGTACAGTAATCCTGTGGTCCAGATTAAATTCTCCAGAGATGGAGTACAGCGCGTGCACAGTAGACCTGTCAGGACGAGTGACACTCTACCTCCCAAGTTCTGCCCCCTGGTGTCCTGATTTGTTGGGTGAAATGTCGGGAGGTAGGCAATATTAGCTAGATTACTTTCATTACTCCTGACGTGATGGGCTGAATGGTTCTCATCTTCCGGAGGGTCTATGGCCCAAATCATCACAAGAAGGGCATAGAACATACTCTGAAAATCAACTCATCGGGGCCCACAGTGAAGAGCATTGCTCAGGAACCTGCTGTGGTCTGACAGACCAAATATAATGGCCGCTCAAAGTGTGTAAAGATGTAACTCTGCATTATCCATGGCCAGCTGAGCTCTTCTATATATTCTTCTATACATTGTGCAGGGTCTGGTGAGTTTCTCCTGCTAGAAGTTGGCCCTGTATAATGCATTGTTATAAAGTGACAGTGTGTAAAGATGTAACTCTGCATTATCCATGGCCAGCTGAGCTCTTCTATATATTGTTCTATCCATTATGCAGGGTCAATAAACTCTTTTAGATGAAAACTAGATGGCACCAAATCTCCATTCTAATTACTGAACCTAAATGTTTTTTGGACACAGTGTGATAAAAGACATGTTTTTGGGGTTCATTTCTCCCATTTGTGGACAACCCCCTACATACCATCAATGTATGGGCTGTAAAAACTGCTATTATATCAAGAGACTTAAATATGATCTTGGAGACAACAGCTACTACTGTATACAAATGTACAGATAATACAACAAAACAAAACATGCCGGTGATGACATACATGCAATACATTATAGCTGGAAGGTAACAGCACCAGGCCTTTAGAGTAATCCAATATACAGAATACTTCAATCTGATAAAAGGCTGGTTTGGTTTGTGGTGGGATCCGACTCTCACATTTCATTCACACATTTATGGATGTTTTAATAGCCCTGCTATGATGTGCTAAGTTCATTATACGAGCCTGTCAGTCCTACCCGGGTGATGTGCAGGGGCTAGAGTGGAAAGCCTTACACTCGTATGGCCAATGCTCCAGAACATTTCCCCCAGATAGAGGATCAGAGCGCGTTTGTTATGTCTGAATGTGCTCGGCTGCGTTACACAGACTTTCACACCTCTTGATCTACTGCAAAAACCAATTTACTGTATATGTGAAACGTATAGAAAAGTGCGAAACATCAATACACTACAAATAGAGGGTCATTCTTGCAGTCTTTCCACGTACATAAAGGAGAACTATTTGTTCCTTGAGTGATACAAACTTTATAGTTAAAAATATATCACTTTTCTCAATGAAAAATATGATGTGTTTGTGGTCTAACTTAATAATAATAACAACTGTGAACAAAGGATCATATTTTGTATCTGAAGAGCTGTGAATCACACACACCACATTACTGTGAGTTTTATTGCTGTGGAGTCTGTGATACACTCACGCACTGCACCTTACTGTGAGTTTTATAGCTGTGGAGTCTGATACACTCACACACACCACATTTCTGTACGTTGTGTTGCTGTGGAGTCTGTGATACACTTGTACACCACACTTTATTGTGAGTTTTATTGCTGTGGAGTCTGTGATACGCTCACACACTGCACATTACTGGATGTTTTATTGCTGTGGAGTCTGTGATACACTCACACACTGCACATTACTGTGAGCTTTATTACTGTGGAGTCTGTGATACAACCACACACTGCACATTACTGTGAGTTGTGTTGCTGTGGAGCTCTGTGATACACTTGCACACTGCACATAACTGTGAGTTTTATTGCTGTGGAGTCTGTAATACACTCACACACTACACTTTACTCTGAGTTATATTGTTGTGAAACTCTGTGGTGCACACACCAATTACTGTGAGTTTTATTGCTGTGGAGCTCTGTGACCAACTCACACACTACATTTTACAGTGAGTTATATTGTTGTGAATCTCTGTGATACACACACCAATTACTGTGAGTTTTATTGCTGTGGAGCTCTGTGATCCACTCACACACCACACAGTACTGTGAGTTTTATTGCTGTGGAGCTCTGTGACCAACTCACACACTTCAGTTTACAGTGAGTTATATTGTTGTGAATCTCTGTGGTACACACACCAATTACTGTGAGTTTTAGTGCTGTGGAGCTCTGTGATACACTCACACACCACACAGTACTGTGAGTTTTATTGCTGTGGAGCTCTGCGACACACACTCACTGCACATTACTGTACATTCCATTGCCTTGACACACTGCGGATTATTGTGAGTTTTATTGCTGGGGGGCACAGTGATACATTTTGCTTTTTGTACATTTATTGGTACAGAATATAGACAGAGGATGTAGAGTGTAAAAAGAAGTTATGATTCAGTTATCATATAGATATTTCTCACTTCATACACATCATACAGGTTTATGGCAAGGAATCCACAGATCTTATTTTACGTAAACCATTTCCATGGCAACCTCATCTTTAATTATCATGTGAGTTATTCTAGCTTGCCAAGAAAAAAAAAAAAACTTCTTTAAATGTCCTATATTGCTAAGTGCCATTTAAATAATTCCTTACCCCAAAAAAGAAAAGGTTTGAATAGAACTGGAAAAATAACAACAACAATGTAACATATGTTTTCTTATTATTTCATTAAGCTTTCGGTTCACCCCAGTTCTAGTGAATGATCCTCTTTATAACAGGAGATGAGAATCAATCAGCCCATCGAATCTGAGGATAGTCACACGTTTTATTAAGATCCATTAAAGGGACACTAAAGTTTACTCTTCACTTGTAGGAGCAGAAGTGAAAGTTTAGTAGTCCCCAGTATGAGGGTGAAGATATGGTAGGTACTTCTGATAGTAGATGCCAGTTTATCCTCTGACAGGGAGCTGCCATGTTTCCATGAGAAGCAGGCAGCCATCTTGTCAGAGACTGTCTCTCTCAGCTAGCGCAGAGTCCCCGCTCTGATTGGCTGTACGTGCGTTGACACTGCCTCTGGGTATCAGCCAGGAACTGCTGTATCTCAGCTGTGAGACACAGCAGAGAGTAAACTCGTGTGTTTCTAATAAGATACATGTCGCGTTCATCCAGACCATAAGGACAATTTTTTTCTTTAACCCTTGAATGAAGCAAATGTTAAAAAAACTGTTTAGTTTTCCTTTGATAACACTATGTATGGAGTAGTAAGGTAATCCATATGTTCTTAACCTAGGATACCCTTATACCTATCCCACGCATGCTTAAACTCCTTCACTGTATTAACCTCTACCACTTCAACTGGAAGACTATTCCATGCATCCACTACCCTCTCAGTAAAGTAATACTTTCATTAGTCCCTGGCCTTATCTTATATCTAGGATAGCCTTATACCTATCCCACGCATGCTTAAACTCCTTCACTGTATTAACCTCTACCACTTCTACTGGAAGACTATTCCATACATCCACTACCCTCTCAGTAATGTAATACTTTCATTAGTCCCTGGCCTTATCTTATATCTAGGATAGCCTTATACCTATCCCACGCATGCTTAAACTCCTTCACTGTATTAACCTCTACCACTTCTACTGGAATACTATTCCATACACCCACTACCCTCTCAGTAATGTAATACTTTCATTAGTCCCTGGCCTTATCTTATATCTAGGATACCCTTATACCTATCCCACGCATGCTTAAACTCCTTCACTGTATTAACCTCTACCACTTCTACTGGAAGACTATTCCATACACCCACTACCCTCTCAGTAATGTAATACTTTCATTAGTCCCTGGCCTTATCTTATATCTAGGATAGCCTTATGCCTAACCCACGCATGCTTAAACTCCTTCACTGTATTAATCGCTACCACTTCTACTGGAAGACTATTCCATGAATCCACTACCCTCTCAGTAAAGTAATACTTTCATTAGTCCCTAACCTTATCTTATATCTAGGATAGCCTTATACCTATACCATGCATGCTTAAACTCCTTCACTGTATTAACCTCTACCACTTCTACTGGAAGACTATTCCATGCGTCCACTACCCTCTCAGTAAAGTAATACTTTCATTAGTCCCTGGCCTTATCTTATATCTAGGATAGCCTTATACCTATCCCATGCATGCTTAAACTCCTTCACTGTATTAACCTCTACCACTTCTACTGGAAGACTATTCCATGTATCCACTACCCTCTCAGTAAAGTAATACTTTCATTAGTCCCTGGCCTTATCTTATATCTAGGATAGCCTTATACCTATCCCATGCATGCTTAAACTCCTTCACTGTATTAACCTCTACCACTTTTACTGGAAGACTATTCCATACATCCACTACCCTCTCTGTAAAGTAATACTATCATTAGTCCCTGGCCTTATCTTATATCTAGGATAGCCTTATACCTATCCCATGCATGCTTAAACTCCTTCACTGTATTAACCTCTACCACTTCTACTGGAAAGCTATTCCATACATCCACTACCCTCTCAGTATTGTAATACTTCCATTAGTCCCTGGCCTTATCTTATATCTAGGATAGCTATATACCTATCCCATGCATGCTTAAACTCCTTCACTGTATTAACCTCTACCACTTCTACTGGAAGGCTATTCCATACATCCACTACCCTCTCAGTAATGTAATACTATCATTAGTCCCTGGCCTTATCTTATATCTAGGATAACCTTATACCTATCCCATGCATGCTTAAACTCCTTCACTGTATTAACCTCTACCACTTCTACTGGAAGGCTATTCCATACATCCACTACCCTCTCAGTAATGTAATACTATAATTAGTCCCTGGCCTTATCTTATATCTAGGATAGCCTTATACCTACCCCATGCATGCTTAAACTCCATCACTGTATTAACCTCTACCACTTCTACTGGAAGACTATTCCATCCATCCACTACCCTCTCAGTAAAGTAATACTTTCATTAGTCCCTGGCCTTATCTTATATCTAGGATAGCCTTATACCTATCCCACGCATGCTTAAACTCCTTCACTGTATTAACCTCTACCACTTCTACTGGAAGACTATTCCATACATCCACTACCCTCTCTGTAAAGTAATACTATCATTAGTCCCTGGCCTTATCTTATATCTAGGATAGCCTTATACCTATCCCATGCATGCTTAAACTCCTTCACTGTATTAACCTCTACCACTTCTACTGGAAAGCTATTCCATACATCCACTACCCTCTCAGTATTGTAATACTTCCATTAGTCCCTGGCCTTATCTTATATCTAGGATAGCTATATACCTATCCCATGCATGCTTAAACTCCTTCACTGTATTAACCTCTACCACTTCTACTGGAAGGCTATTCCATACATCCACTACCCTCTCAGTAATGTAATACTATCATTAGTCCCTGGCCTTATCTTATATCTAGGATAACCTTATACCTATCCCATGCATGCTTAAACTCCTTCACTGTATTAACCTCTACCACTTCTACTGGAAGACTATTCCATCCATCCACTACCCTCTCAGTAAAGTAATACTTTCATTAGTCCCTGGCCTTATCTTATATCTAGGATAGCCTTATACCTATCCCACGCATGCTTAAACTCCTTCACTGTATTAACCTCTACCACTTCTACTGGAAGACTATTCCATACATCCACTACCCTCTCAGTAAAGTAATACTTTCATTAGTCCCTGTCCTTATCTTATATATAGGATAGCCTTATACCTATCCCATGCATGCTTAAACTCCTTCACTGTATTAACCTCTACCACTTCTACTGGAAGACTATTCCATGTATCCACTACCCTCTCAGTAAAGTAATACTTTCATTTAGTCCCTGGCCTTATCTTATATCTAGGATAGCCTTATACCTATCCCACGCAAGCTTAAACTCCTTCACTGTATTAACCTCTACCACTTCTACTGGAAGGCTATTCCATGCATCCACTACCCTCTCAGTAATGTAATACTTTCATTAGTCCCTGTCCTTATCTTATATCTAGGATAGCCTTATACCTATCCCACGCATGCTTAAACTCCTTCACTGTATTAACCTCTACCACTTCCACTGGAAGACTATTCCATGCATCCACTACCCTCTCAGTAATGTAATACTTTCATTAGTCCCTGGCCTTATCTGACCCACTGCTGGAGGTACAGTAAGATATAACTTTGTTGCCAAGATCTGCCCACACGTTATACTTTTCTTTTTTTGCTGATCTGGATAGTCTCGCACAAACCAGCTACTTTGCTCTGCATTTGGAATATAAAGTACAGGTATTTTTTATAGTTAATTATAAACAAAGCCAGTCTTATTTTCTAGAAACCCTTTGCATATCAATAAAATCCCAAATTGCTGAGCATTACAGTTTATTGTTTAATAAAGTGCCATTAATATTTAAAGGACTACTGTTTGTAAAATCTAACTGCTTCAAGTGTAGGCATTTTAAATATAAAAAAAAAAAAAACCTGTTGATTCTGCTTTTGCTTTGTATAGCTCTATTGGGGGTGGACATGTTATTTAGAATCTTGGTTCAGATCTTCCTTCAGCTGACCCAAGATGTCAGCCTCCTGAGCTACAGGCATCAAAGAGGGCTCAATAATGTCCTGTATTACTATTCTTTCAATAAAGAATTTCTCTTTAACATGTTTGACTTGCTGCAATATTTTAAATAATCTTTTTGCCAAAGGTTATCCTATAATTTTATATATATATATATATATATATATATATATATATATATATATATATATATATATATATATATATATATATATATATATATATATATATCTATCTATATATATATATCTATATATAAATATATATATATATACAAATAATTTAGGCCAGAGATGGTTTGACTGGTAAAACACTCTGCCTAGCAGACAAATAGCCCTTTGTAATATTTAGTCCAACCACATTCTTTTTATCACTTTTGAAGTTTGTACACACTCTGTAACTGCTAGTTATATGTGAATGGACATACACATAAATATAAACTGCAGACACAAGTAGTATTTAATGATACAACCTTCGGCTCAGAATTGTGATCCAGATTACAGGCTTGTAAACAAAAAAAAAAAATGATTTAACTCTGCCATGCATGTAGGAGGTAGCGTTTAAACTTTTCGCCTTCTAGCCAGTGTAAATGCAATGTCGGGCAGTGTTTAATCTTTCTTGGACAATGTTTTCAGACGGAGGCGGGAAGATGCTTGGGTATTGCTTCGCTTGCATCTTTGGGAAGTGCAAACACCAGTGTCACAAAACATACCATTTTAAATACACCGGTTATGGTAATGGGTGTAAGGGTATGGGAAATTGGGGGGGGGGTAGGGGGGGGCGGCGGTCAATAAAAGCCATTAATTGGCTTAAAATAATTAAAGTTTACTAGGAACAGGCAGCGACTGTATACAATGAATTGTTTGATATGGTACTTTTAATATTTAAATGTAAATAAAAATAATTAATATGGTTCCAGAATCAGATTCTCATGTTAATTATGTTGAACACGTATTTTGTGTCTGGATGCTCCCTGCACTGTATTCCCCATATACTGACCTTGTTTCACCTAACCATTGATATATAAGAATATGTATACAGAAACACAGTGATGGCACACTTCGGGGAAAATATGGTCCACAGCAGCTGGAGTGCAAATAGTTAAGATATTGCTGTCAAAAATCTACACATTTAAAGTCCTATGCATCCATTTATTTACAGACATAGAACCACCTACTTACACATCGTGCTCTGGCAAGTAGCTCGCAGGCAGGGATGAATGCTGACTGTAGCACAGCCAACCACAGGGGAGGGATGTATCTCCTCTCTCATTGGCTACAGATTCAGCATCGCTGAGGCAGCACCACTGGGGAACACTGCACAGTGTGTGTGATGGGGGGCAGCCAAAAGGTGGTAAAAACTGAAGGGCAGTGACCCCTTTAGCCGTGGATTCTTTAGAAGATGTGCTATAGTAAGAGAAATGCACTAGTGCAGTGATTCTCAAACCTGTCCTCAGGACCCCCCCCCCAACGGTCCAGGATTTAGGGATTACCCAGTTGTGTTTAAATAAGAATATGTAGAACACCTGGTGTGGTTCCCTAACCATTAAGCAGCCATACCAGGTGTTCTACATATTCTTATTTTTTTTTTTAATTCTTTTTATTTTAAATTTTAATTATAACTTATATGATATATTATTCAAGTCATTATTATTACATTATATATATAAAAAAAAAATAATCATAATATATTACAATGTTATACAATATCAGTAATACATAAAATTGCACTAAACATAATAATATAATACATTATATAAATAATAACATCAATAAGTATAATTGACATTACAATGTTATACAATATCAATAATACACAACATTGTAATAATTATAATAATACAATACATTATATATATGATAAAATCAATAATTATAATAATATAATACAATATATATATATATATATATAATAATATCTAACAATACTATGCAATATATATAATAATAGCATTCATAAGTATTTCGATTTAATACTAATTTCTTATAACTATTATTCTACTAATTCTGTTTAAGTTATTTTCTATTTATAAGTATCTTATTTATCATTTTTATTTATGTACATGGTGTTCTACCACTCAATAGTTGTTTAGAATAACACATTGTTTCCTGAAATGCCATCCTTATTTTTTTTTTATAGTTATCATCCAGTGTATCAATATAATTTTCTCAATTTTTGAACAAAAATGTTCTGTATCTTTTTCGTTGTGTAAGGTAGTTTCCAACCAATCCATTTTAAATAAAAATAACATTTTTATATGGAATATTCTTATTTAAACACAACTGGGTAATCCCTAAATCCTGGACCGTTGGGGGGTCCTGAGGACAGGTTTGAGAATCACTGCACTAGGGTGTAAGAAGGTGGATCTTATACTAAAGAGGGGCCTTCTCACTTTCTGGTACACTTTCAAATGACATGGCTAAAGCAATTAAACATGCACATTAGCAAGAAAAAACATACTGAAGAAAGAACATGTGTCTGTGCAGTCTCCTGAGACAAAATGTATGAGTTACATACAGTTTATCCATGTTTTTGGAACTCTGCTTACACAATGCATACAAGGATGCCAAGGTGTGTCTTCACGGTGATCTGTCATAGAGAGTGTTTGGAATGATGCTCAGCCAACATCACTGAACCACGCCTCCTGTCCGTCTCTTGATAAATGCATTTATATCAGGTTCCCTAACTGAATGCAGTTAATCTTCTTTGTCATTTTTTTTTTTGGGGGGGGGGCTGTAGTGTAGTACAGATCTTCCAGCTGACCGTGCACAAAAAAACAAAAAAAACAACCGACGTGGCACCAAATGATTAACGATAAGAGGAGCTCTGCAAGGTCCTGGGGTGAAAGCTCTCAGGCCACCTGAAAAATAAATGTCTGCTGCTTTATAAATTACCCTGCCATTAACTCGAACAAACCAGTCCTCCCGCCAGGTTAACCTCTTCCAGGACTATGCATAGTCTTCAATACAGAATGTGCCACCGGCAGATAAGAACCATCTAGTCTGCCCAATTTTTCAAACTGAATACAGTTTATTTCTTTTTTTTTTTTTTTTATATTCCCAAAATGTTTAATGTCACAAAATGCCACCGTCATTGTACTGCTAGGTCACTTAGTTTTGAATCGCTCACCTGGTTTCCCTCTTTAGGTCAGAGAGTCCTCATTAAATGAGGGATCTTGCTGGTTCAGTGGTGGTCCTGCTGGTTGATGGACACTAGATGTTCCAGGTGTAAAAGAAAAAATTCTGATAGAATTTTTTCAGAGAGACACATGAAGAAAAATAGGAAACAGTAAGACCCACATTCCATTAGTACACACATCAAATGAAACAGACAGGCTGAGAACGTTGTCTCTTCTTATTCCCCCCAAAAAACATTGGAAAGGATAAGAGCCATCTTCAAAAAAAACCGCTCTTCACATTTGTTCTGTGTAACAGTTTCTCTCAAAATCTTCATCAAATAAAACATTTTCATAAAGTAGGAGGGTCTCTGTATTACTCTGTACCAAAGTGGGCTAATGTATCACAAACTGAGTCTGTTCAAACCCTCCGGTATTCAAGTTCATCGGAGATTTTCATTGTTCAAAGGTTGATAAAATGGCTGCCATTAAAGGGACACTAAACGTTTTTTTTTTCACTTGTGCTTCTAATATAGAAGCCATCTGGTCGGCAGCTGGCTCTCTCTGCTAGCGCAGTGAGAGACCACTCTTTTTTATATGAGATCCGCAGGGGGGACCTTAGCGGGCCACCTTCTCTGATTTGCTGTGCGCGTGCTGATGTTTATCAGCACGCGGCAACAGGGACCTGCAGTGTCTCGCATGTGAGACACTGCAGAAAGTATACCCGCATGTATCTATTAAGATATACGTTGGGTTTACTTCATTCTACCTTTAAGGAAGCAAGGGTTAAACAAAGTTTAATTTCCCTTGAAATTGGGTGGTTCCAATGTTTTAGGATGTATTTAAAAAAATGAGCAAACATATTTCTTTATCCTTCCTGGTGAAATACTTAGTGAGGTTTCCTAATATGTGAGTATCTAGTAGTGCTAGACTACCTGGGGTGAACTATAGTTGACCAGCCAATCATATTAATGCACCGAGGTTGTTACTTGATTACCAAGGATAGTTCCCTTTTGCTTTATTAGGAAGGATTACATTACTGTTGTTTTTACCAGATAATAAACAAAACGTGTGAAGGAGATAGTCTAGAGAATTCGGTACTTCTGGTAGCCGTGGACTACCAAAAGTCCACTCTATAGTGTCAACTTATCCATTTCTCACTGAGAAGCTGACCTAGTATCTGGTCACACATGAATAAAAAAAAATAAAATAAAAAGAGTCTACTCAATAAAGAGAGAATTTCAGGCAATTGAAATGGTAATTTCCAACGTTAGGACAAAGTAGCCGGATTTTGGAAAAAAAATCTCCAATAAATCGATCATAAAGGATAATTCAAAAGCATCCTTACATGCAGGTTTGTTAATTGAAGCTTTTAGTGCTTCGATTAACGTAAAAAAAAAAAAAAAAAAAACTCTTTTTATACCTCACCCAATTAATACCTTAAAAACAGAACACAGAACCAAAAGAAGAGGGAGGGATTTTTACCCTTCAACCTAAATGTTCTTACACGTTTTCTTGAGGACACATTTTGGGAAGACTTTTGTACTTAGAGCACATATTCACACATGTATAACTGGAGATCAGCAATGGACAATCTCTCAGTCAGCAACACAATTAAAAACAGGCCAAAGGTGGAGCTAGGTAGGGCAGCGCCTTCAAAAGCGGGACAGTTGAGAGGCATGTTATTGAGCCCTCTCTGCTCCTTATCGCTCTATCAGGGGGCCGACATGTTTAGAATCTTGGGTTGCTTGAAGGAAGACCTGATTCATCTGATCCAAGGTAACTATCTTCTGATAGCGCTAAACAGAGCAAAGAGGGCTCAATAAAGAACTTGATATTATTTAATTAAAGCGTTTCTATTTAAAATGTCCACATGTTGCAATCTTTCAACGAAACATAGAAACATAGAATGTGTCGGCAGATAAGAACCATTCGGCCCATCTAGTCTGCCCAATGTTCTAAATACTTTTATTAGTCCCCCGTTTCCAGTCTTATAGATAGGATAGCAATACGACATAAACAGAACTTAATTTGTCCTTTGAAGATGAAGGGTAATTTATTAAACAATATACTGCATTCCTCTGCAATCTGTATTTATTCTGGGATATAAGACAGTCCATGAATGTCCTGGAATCAAATTTACACATATTTTGTACATTTAATACATCTCCTATCCAAACCGATCACTGATCTGTTTAGCCCTGGTCCAAGATGCAGAAGGGGAGTAAATTAATTTGTGAATTATTATAATTTTTTTAGCTTTGAATCTCTTTTTCCTTGACTGGGGACCTTAGTTATGTGTTGCACAGACTGACAGTCTCAGCAATTGAATATGCCATATCTCCTAAACGCAAAGCTAGAATTTGTAATTAACAGGGCTGTAATTATTAATCCTGGTTTGAATCTGACTGATGTCTTCAAATAAACAGACTTTTCTTATATACCTTTTTGCTTCAGTTTGTTAATTGGAGAGTAATTATATTCAACATAAGAAACCTTTAGGGCATGCTAAAATACAGAGCATTATAGAGGAGATTTTTACACATTTTGCTTCTCTGTTCCCTAAATGAATAAAAGATCTTTGTTTTTTTAAAAAGAAACCAGTATTAAATTATAAGTTTTATTAATCAAAGCACATACCAAGGCATACTTAAAGGTTTGAAAGAATAATATTCAAGCCAATTCAATTTCTTTTTTTCATTCCTTATTTAGTAGTCAATTAAATGCTTGTCTCTATTAAACTAATATAGGATACAGTCAAAATAATGGCTTCCCTAGAAACATTACTGTTGTACTCAGACCCTTTGTTAAAGAATATCCCCCACAGACTGTTTTGATACTTGTACCCTAAGAAGTCATCTCGTTCAATCCCAACTATGGTTTACTGCTCCATAAACCTACAATTTGTATCACCATAACTCCGCCCACTCTCTACATTGGAAGGATTCCAAGCATACAGCTGTACAACTTGGTGGTGTCTCGAAGGACATTCAAGCCCAGTGAATAAATATGCCAACATACATGTAACCCCCATTTGGATGATGGAAGCATCAGGAACATCACATGATTCAGTCCCTTAAGTTACTGATAAATCTTTGCTCCTGCACCCCACAATGAACTGCAGTGACCTGCAACAAGATTCTCCCCCATTGTGAGTGGCCTGAATCTGACAGACTACACGTAACAGACAATCAAAGCGAGCTGTGGTTATTGTTTAACTACATTGCGTTGTGCCTGGACTTCGGAGTTTACGCATGCATCATAGGTGATGATGTGAGGTCGAGTGCTGTTTTGGCAGTCACCCACAGTAATGAAACTACCATGCATAGGTCAAAGAGTGCAAATACAAAAAATAATAAAAAATGTATCTGTCGATGGATTTACGATAGCATGATGCTATTTCATATCCATTTAAAGTTCTTTATTTTTACTGTTTTAACTGGAAGGCAATTCCAGGTATCCACTACTTTGTTTTTTTCGAAAAATAAAATAATATTTTGTGTTTGTTAAATATGAAGGCGTAAGCTCCTGGCTGTACAAATAACAATGTCTTATTGGTTACACGGTAAGTAGGGCTCTGTGATATTTAAAATTAACTAATCCTGGGTTTTCAGGCACAGTCAGAATTCTCTTGCAATTGTGCCGTATTCAGCAAAATCACTGTTTGCTTTTCTTCGACGAGTGGCTTCCCTGGGGTATATTTTTGGCAAGCTGCAACCCCATATCTTATATTTTTTTTTTTCTCACCACCAATCCCCAACGCATGCCTGGCTTCCTACATCGCAGTACTAAATAAAGACACATTGATTTTCTTTCTCTGTCACGCTCTACTCCTAGGCACTGCTGCTGAGTTATTGTATATAAAAGAGCTCTAGCCAAAGTCGAGATTCATTTAAAGCTGTAACACAGATAAGACCGCGGATATAGAGCAAGGAAGGAATCGAGATAAGAATAAATGCAAAACTAAGAATTCATCATCTTTTGTAAATCTTAAAAAAAAAAAAAAATATTAGCAGGTTTTCCCCTGGGGGATCATCTCCATGATGTGAAATGGGTATTACTAGCACCTTATGGAGCCAATCAGCGATGGGGATACCCCAAGCGCATATGAATGACATCACGTATGCTTTCCCTCTTATTACAGTGTGTCTCTAGTGAATGGCATAGAGTATGCACCCAGGGCCGCTTTAAAGGGGGCCCAAAGAAGCTATCCCATTGGCCCTCCCTGGGACACATCAGGCGGCTGGATGTCCCTCCTCCATACATGCTTTGTGTGTCATAGGAAGACTGCAAATGCCATGGAAAGAGAGAGCAGCAGTTGAGTACAGGGGAAGATGGTAATAGCTTTTATTGGGATAACTGACAGTATGCCCATCAATATGCCACAGCCAATTTGTCCATTAATATGCCACTAACAGTTGTGGCATATTAATGGGCAGACTAATAGTGGCATAATAATGGCCAAACTAACTAATGGGCAAACGTGGGAAATCTATGCATGTGGGGGTTTGGGCAGGATAACAGTGGCATATTAATGGGAAAATTGGCTGTGGAATAATAATGGGCAAACTAACAGTGGCATATTAATGGACAAATTGGCTGTGGCATATTAATAGGCAGGCTAACATTGGCATAGTAATGGACACATTGGCTGTGGTGTACTAATGGGCAAATTGGCTGTGGAATAATAATTGGCATACTAACAGTGGCATATTAAATGGCAATATGGCTGTGGCATATGTTAATGGCAAAGTAAAGCTCTGGCATGTTTTGTAGGGCAAAAAAAACATGTACTATGGGGGAAAGTGACACTGTAGCATGTTTTGCAGGGGCAGTTCTGTAGTGCAAAGTGACACTGTGGTATGTTCTGTGAGGAAAATTGACCCTGTGGTATGCCACATCATGTAGGTGCATGATGAGTGCAAGCCAAGTGCTGTGGATGCAATATAGGTGCATGGCAAGGGCTGTGGGTGCAATATAGGTGCATGACAAGTGGGTGCAGAAGAAGGGAATAAAAACAAGAAATGCAATTTTCAATAACATTTATTTTAGTATAATATGAAAATAGTCAAAATTGGGTTAAGGGGATCCCACTGCTAAAGACTTTGCCCAAGGCCCACTAGGGCCTTAAGGCAGCCCTGTGTGCACCATAGTTAATACAAAGTGGGTATAAGGTTTTCAAAAGCAGCTTGCTCCAAAAAAACACAATAACAAAACAGAAAATAGGGAGAAACAAAAAGTTTGTGCCAATAAAAACAGTTGGCAGTAAGATTTACTGAAAAGAAAGACGTATATCATAATACATAATATACCAGTGTACATAATGATACTAGCGTGTCAGTATCTGTCCATGGCTAATCTGAAATAATCAGAAAAGCACTCAGTACAGTATAATAAATAAAAAATCAGATTTATCATACTACTGCCCTGATTGTCCATCGTAGTCTAGCCTATGTATTGGGGATTGCTTCAGGCAGCACCATACAGCTTATAAATATTGGTAGGTGCTGTAAAAGGGGAATGCAGGGAAACTGATGTAACTTTTTTTTTAAGAAAAATATTTTCTGAAACTTGTATTTTAGTTGATCTACTTTTCAAAACATATATAACTTTGATTCAAGTGCTGGGCCATAAAACTGTCTCATAGGATACATAGACCTTGCAAATCAGTTCAGTCCATCCTAGACTGATATAGCACAAATGTGATACTTTACCTGCACAATAAACGGGGGAACTCTATGCATGTGGGGAATGGCTGTGCTCAGGGGACATTGCTGAATATTCCAATGCTTTTGTGCAACCCCCCTCAAGATTTGACAAAAGCTGGTGGTAGAATAAGTGCACAAAAAGGGGAGTCATGTACTAAACAAGTGCAGTGGTGAAAAAAAAGTAGGTAAAACATGAGTAAGGGGCAATTTGCGACTATTTGTAACATTCTGCACTTTTTCCCCCTGATATGCGCCTCTTACGTTTATTTCTATTTAGCGTGCATTTTTCCGGTTGCGCTAATAAATTGCGATTAGGTTTGCGCACGCTAAAGAGCTTTGCAAATATTTTGTGAAAAATACTTCTTATTTGAGTGTGAAAATTACGCCAGCTTTTAGCGAACGCTATCAAAAGAGGTAGAAAAAATATTCGCAAAATTTCCTGTTTTTATTCGCAGTTTGCTGTATGTACTGTTTGAGTGTTAAACGTTTAGTGCATTGCAATAGGAGCAAAGAGCAAAAATAATTTTGCACGTAAAATATATTTGGTTTTTTTTAGTACATGCCCCTCGTAGTGCCTAATTTTCAAATATATACAATTTAATGGGGTGAATTGAATTTCGCTGGATTTAAACATTTCTGACTTGGAACATGTCAAAATTTCAATTTAGAAAACTAAAAAATGTGCACATGGCATTTTACCTCCTCCCCAAACAACCCAAAAAACCAATAAGGGGGATCACTGTACTCAGTAGATGTTGCTGAATATATATTGGGGTGTTGTTTGGCAGTGACACATATTAGGATATGTGAATCCATGCCTGAAGTACAATGTTTGTGAAAACGAAAAAAATAATAATAATAATCGTACCCACAAATTTGACAAAGGCTGGTGGTAGAATTAGTGTATGGAAAGAATTAGAATACTACTGTGGGAAAAGTAGTCAACACCAGCTACACAGCAAAATTTTAGAAGTGGCTACGGATCATGTGACTGGAAAGGGGGACTAATAAAAGTACTCCAAAAAAATTGGGCAGACTAGATGGACCGAATGGTTCTTATCTGCCGACACATTCTATGTTTCTATATGTTTCTATGTATATTCTGTACATTCTTCCTTCAAACAATGTTGGTGGGTGTTGTTTTTTTTTTTTTGGGGGGGGGGTGAAGTTGAGTTTTGAAGTCCGAAATCAATAAAATTACCCACCCCACCGGGGTATATATTTATGAATTTGTTTTACTGACCTACATTTTTATTTGGCAAAGAGTTTATCACAACTGGCAGACATTTGTACAAAAAGGGTTAAAAATATAAACTATCTCAACACTAAACTTAATGAGGATATTTTAGCAAACAAAAAGGTCCTCACTCCTCAGGGGGTCTGGAGTTAGGTAGCATATAACCAACAGCCAAAAAGGGAAATGGATATCTGCACACTTTAAGTTCACACAGGGTTCCAGCGCTTAATATGGGACAACTAACGTCCGGTATTTATATTAAATTTAGGAATATCTCTGGTTTAATTGCGTGATTTTATAGTGCTGTTTTGTTATTATATAACAACTTCCAAGGCTGCTGGAAAGGAGAATAGGAATGCTGGGGATGTGCCAGTGCTTTGGCACAATAGAGTGCTCTAATGCAACTCGCAAGTCTACCTCGGATTTCAAATTGACTGACAGGCAATGAGTCAACAACCTGCCCACGTAATCATAGATGTGACGACCAAAACTGCTACTCACGCTTTCCGCACTTTTATGTGTTTTTTTTCTCTCGCCTGTACTCCAACTAACTTACTTGGTGCCCACAATATCCAAGCATGCATGACAAAATGCACTCCAGTGTATAGCAAACACAAAATAGGGCAAAAAAAGCACTCCACTCTAGTATATTCAAACCACAATAGTAATGATTATTGTGGAGATTTGTTAGCACATCTTGAAGGGAAAAAATACACCAGGCTTCATGTTTAATCAACACTTACTCATACACAATACAATATAAAATGACATCCCAAGTGGTTAATTACTTGTATTGAGCTTCTATCTGATTAGTTCCCCAATTTTAAGTGCAGTGTGTTTACAGGGGAGGTTAGATGTAACAGGAGGTCACTTGGCAGTGTGTTTACAGGGGAGGTTAGATGTAACAGGAGGTCACTTGGCAGTGTGTTTACCGGGGAGGTTAGATGTAACAGGAGGTCACTTGGCAGTGTGTTTACAGGGGAGGTTAGATTTAACAGGAGGTCACTTGGCAGTGTGTTTACAGGGGAGGTTATATGTAACAGGAGGTCACTTGGCAGTGTGGTTACAGGGGAGGTTAGATGTAACAGGAGGTCACTTGGCAGTGTGGTTACAGGGGAGGTTAGATGTAACAGGAGGTCACTTGGCAGTGTGTTTACAGGGGAGGTTAGATGTAACAGGAGGTCACTTGGCAGTATGGTTACAGGGGAGGTTAGATGTAACAGGAGGTCACTTGGCAGTGTGTTTACAGGGGAGGTTAGATGTAACAGGAGGTCACTTGGCAGTATGGTTACAGGGGAGGTTAGATGTAACAGGAGGTCACTTGGCAGTGTGTTTACAGGGGAGGTTAGATGTAACAGGAGGTCACTTGGCAGTATGGTTACAGGGGAGGTTAGATGTAACAGGAGGTCACTTGGCAGTATGGTTACCGGGGAGGTTAGATGTAACAGGAGGTCACTTGGCAGTGTGTTTACAGGGGAGGTTAGATGTAACAGGAGGTCACTTGGCAGTGTGTTTACCGGGGAGGTTAGATGTAACAGGAGGTCACTTGGCAGTATGGTTACAGGGGAGGTTAGATGTAACAGGAGGTCACTTGGCAGTATGGTTACCGGGGAGGTTAGATGTAACAGGAGGTCACTTGGCAGTGTGTTTACAGGGGAGGTTAGATGTAACAGGAGGTCACTTGGCAGTGTGTTTACCGGGGAGGTTAGATGTAACAGGAGGTCACTTGGCAGTGTGTTTACAGGGGAGGTTAGATGTAACAGGAGGTCACTTGGCAGTGTGTTTACAGGGGAGGTTAGATGTAACAGGAGGTCACTTGGCAGTGTGTTTACAGAGGAGTTTTCACAGGTCAGGTTAGAGCAGGAGGCCACTCGGTAGCTTTGAAAAGTCTTGTTAACAAAGATTGATCAGATTGTGAACTGAAGGTGTTGGGAGTGTAGGAGAATGGGAGTTTTAATGATGAAATGGAGATGTTTCATGTTGTTTTGGTAAACTAGTGGTTAAAGCAAGAAGCCTCTATGCAGCTTACTCTGTCTGGTATGAACTCACAAGCAGGCAAATTCCCACTCCTGCCCCTCCTTTGCCTGCAACAAAAAGACAGAAATATGCTCATCTCCCCCCTATTCCCCACGCAGCCTTATTTAAATGTTAATGTAATATTTGAGGGTAAAATGCTCAGCGTTGGCTCTATTGGGTTTGCCGCTCTCCACTCGTGTGTGTGTTTGTCGTTTTTTTTTTTTTTTTCTTATGCCGTTGGAACGAGGAGGAAGAAACTCCACAAAGTGAAAGATTAGTCTTTGTGTATCTGGAACTTGTTTTCTAAATTGCTTTTCTTACAGTAAAGAATTGTTGTTATTAAACTTGTTAATTGAGGACATACCATATGCAAAAATTCTGCGCAGATTATCCACGGCGGATACACACACAGCTCCTGCATCACATGTCCATGGCTGAAATAAGATGGATTTTATTCCTATTTTTTTTTTAATTGTTGATGAAACCTAACTGATTATTCATGGATCATTTACATCTGTAAACTATTTGGCTGTATAGTAAAAGGACAGAGGGACATCTTGGAGGTTAAACTTGGTGCGGTCACTGTACCGCGCGCTCAAATTTCAATATGTTGGTCCCCCCAATACAATCTTCTACACTCTGCCTTATGAACATGTATATGGAATGTGACTCATATTCCAGCAGAGGCTTTTTTGTTTGGTTGTGTAGGTTCTATGTTTGGTTGTGTAGGTGCTATGTTTGGTTGCATAGGTTCTATGTTTGGTTGCGTAGGTTCTATGTTTGGTTGCAAAGGATCTATGTTTGGTTGTGTAGGTTCTATGTTTGGTTGTGTAGGATCTATGTTTGGTTGTGTAGGCTCTATGTTTGGTTGTGTAGGATCTATGTTTGGTTGCATAGGTTCTATGTTTGGTTGCGTAGGTTCTATGTTTGGTTGCAAAGGATCTATGTTTGGTTGTGTAGGTTCTATGTTTGGTTGTGTAGGTTCTATGTTTAGTTGTTTAGGTTCAATATTTGTTTGTGTAGGTTCTATGTTTGGTTGTGTAGGTTCTATATTTGGTTGTGTAGGCTCAATGTTTGGTTGTGTAGGATCTATGTTTGGTTGTGTAGGCTCTATATTTGGTTGTGTAGGATCTATGTTTGGTTGAGTAGGTTCTATGTTTGGTTGTGTAGGTTCTATGTTTGGTTGTGTAGGTTCTATGTTTGGTTGTGTAGGCTCAATGTTTTGTTGTGTAGGATCTATGTTTGGTTGTGTAGGCTCTATATTTGGTTGTGTAGGATCTATGTTTGGTTGAGTAGGTTCTATGTTTGGTTGAGTAGGTTCTATGTTTGGTTGCGTAGGTTCTATGTTTGGTTGAGTAGGTTCTATGTTTGGTTGTGTAGTTTCTATATTTGGTTGTGTAGGCTCTATGTTTGGTTGTGTAGGTTCTATATTTGGTTGTGTAGGTTCTATATTTGGTTGTGTAGGTTCTATGTTTGGTTGTGTAGGTTCTATATTTGGTTGTGTAGGCTCTATGTTTGGTTGTGTAGGATCTATGTTTGGTTGTGTAGGCTCTATATTTGGTTGTGTAGGTTCTATGTTTGGTTGTGTAGGTTCTATATTTGGTTGCATAGGTTCTATATTTAATTGTGTGGTTTCTATATTTGGTTGCGTAGGTTCTATGTTTGGTTGTGTAGGTTCTATATTTGGTTGCATAGGTTCTATATTTGGTTGTGTAGGCTCTATATTTGGTTGCGTAGGTTCTATGTTTGGTTGCGTAGTTTCTATATTTGGTTGTGTAGGCTCTATATTTGGTTGCGTAGGTTCTATGTTTGGTTGCAAAGGCTCTATTCAGTCTACTGATAATGCCTCACTCTGCATGGCACATAATCCAGGTCCTTGCGGAGTTCAGTACACATTTTATTTTAATATAAATCCAAAACTAATAATTTGCTAGATACAGGACTAGCAACTGTATAGTTCACATTATGAAACCATATCCTACAACAAAAAAACATATCTGGCCAATGTTAAGTCTATGGAGACAGTAGTTAGGCAGGTATTTTTCTGAACAAAAGGTGGCAACCCTAGTGGCATGTGATGCAAATTACACATTTCCCATTGAAATGCAGTTATTTGCATACCATGCCACGGGTGATGTCATAAACTGGAGGCTCAGAAACATTTAAAACACATTTTTTCCATTTGCTGGCAATTTTGCTAATACAATGTATAGATCATTTTCACTATTTTGTTATGCTCTACGTGCAAAACAATGTTTAGGTGATACAGTTCCTTTAATCAGACAGATGACTAGGACAGGTTGCAAAAGCTAGTCAGTCTTGAGTATTTCACCAATTTTTTTAAAGGAAAGCTTAATCATTTCTGTTTAATTGAAAGATTGCATCAAATGTAAGCACTTTAAATAGAAATGATTTAGTTAAATAATATAATCCAAGCACATTACTGAGTATTATGTTTTTCTAGCTCCATCAGGGAGCAGACATCTTGGGTCCGAACTTCCTACTTCTGATCCAGGATTCTAAGTATGTCTGCTGCCGGATGAAGCAATACGGAGCAAAAGAGTCAGGTACTTTATTTGTATTCTTTCATTAAAGCATTTCCATTTAAAATATCTACACTTGACAATATTTCAATTAAACAGAACGTATTTATTGCCGGCTAATGTCCTTTAAGCATGGATAGTTTTAATAATGCAAGGTTTATCAATGACAGGAGCTAGGATGGTAACCATGGGTTTACATAACAAGATGTGCCTTGTTTCATAATCCAGATCCTACTCTATTTCTCCAGGGTCAATACTGGATTGCTTAGAGTGATTTATTGATTTACAGATGTAAAATGATTGTCTTAGAAGAGAGTTTTATCTTGTTATATGATGACGCAGAGAAAATCAAATCACATTTTCATTTCGCTCCCAAGGAATGAAGCACGCTACTTTAATAGAATTGTTTTATAGATTAATAACGGGATTAATGGAATTGGAAAGGCACGGCACCAGGATGAACAATGAGGAGGTACATTACGGGGTAGCAACAAAGGTAAACCTGTTAGCACCAAACCAACTCCCAACGGACCCCAACAGTTATTTTAATGGAAGATCAGTAGAGGTCATACACCCCCAATCTTTGAATATACATTGAGTTTTCACTTGTTGTCCTGGGTCCACATACATATTGTTACATTGGAGTAGAATATAACACAGGTTGAGTTATCCATTACCCCGAAGTCTCGGGACTGGCAGCATTTCGGATAACGGATACATACGGATGATGGATCGTTTCGGCAGCACCGGCCCTAACAAATTATCTCAATTACCTAAATTCAATGTGAGCAACATGCTTATATTGTATTTAGGTAATATAGATCATTTCCAGCAGTGGAGCGGGTGAACTTACCTGCTCCATGGTGCTGCCGAGATGATTTGTCCGTCACGTGTAGTCCCTCCCTCCCGTCACAGCAAGTGCTGGATTCTCATTTACAGCGCCTGGGAGGGAGAAGGAAAGGATCTTCACCACCAGGGCGCCAGGAAAGTGAGTATCCCTTATCCAAATTGACCCACATCCGAAATGTGTTTTTCGGATTTTGGGTCATTTTCTGTTTTGGGATCTTCGTATAAGGGATACTCAACCTGTGTTATAAATATAATAGAGTAGAAATAAAATTGAAATTAAAAAATCAAAACTAAATTTAACAACGAAAAATAAACAGGAGAAAATAATCAGTTTTAATGCTGTAGATGTTTGATGCTGGTGATTACTATACAATGCATGGGTAACACTCAAGGCACTCAAAGGATTAAAAGGCTCATGGTTGAAGTTTCTGCCCAATAAAATCCCAGAATTGCCGCACACTTGAATGGCGAGATCAGTATATGGAATGTATGACATCAGCTGAGAAGCGAGATACGTTCCTACAGCTGGGAGCTCAGCAAGTGCCCGGGAATAAGGGCTTCCAGCCTCATTAAGGCAGCAAATGAACTATCATTATGTTCCGTTTAAGGCCTGCTGAGCCTGTACACAATGCCGTCGTAGGGCTGGGACTTCAGAACTCCAGGAACCTGGATGAGGAACGCACCAATTATGCCGTAAAGTGTAGCAAATGGGCAGGAAACCGTGAATTCAAGGTAAAACGCAGAGGATCATTTTAAAAAGGGCAAATCCACCCAGCTTGTTTCATGTATGTTGTCCATGTTTAATTATAGTATAATAATAATAATGTGAAATGCACATATTTTCACGTTAAACAGAAATTGACAGTGCTCCTGCAGTTTTACATTGAAAATAATTTTACTTCTAAATTCAGGGACCAATAAGAAGGGCCTGGAGGGATGGGCAGGACTGTTACTATACAGTTGTATATTTGCTGTATTTAGGAGATGGCAAAAAAGCTCCCTGATGCAGTACTTCAAATATTTAGTTCCCATATATAAAACCTACATTCAAACCTCATTCATTTGTACTTGAACCTTCTGGACCAGACAGCAGTTTTATAGAGCCCTCTGTGTCAGAGTTGCGATGTCTTTGATATTCTGCAATTCTTTTTTGCACCATACCATAATAATTTACATACTGCCTATAACTTGTTTTATTTATTTTTTTAAAGTCAAAAGCATGTATTGGACATATTGCATCAAGTTCCTCTTCTGCACATAGCAATGCTGGCAGCATCCAGCTTAACAGGACTTTATGAACCTAAACATTGCTTATACTGTGACTGTAGAGAATTAAAACAAAAAATGAGCTATACATTGTGTTAGCAAGCACATGCATAGAATAAGAGAAAGATAGGTTTTAAAAAGGGGTGTGTGGATTTGACTGTGTATGACATCATCCATCATTATGACCCAATGAACTCATTTTAAATAAGGCCACATATTGAATATCTGTAATTGTTTCACTAATTAACTTTACCGCCCAGGACTAAAACACCTATGAGTCCCAGCCAGCAAATCTACAAATTAAAAATAAATGGTGGGGAATGATCTACTATAGCTGGAAATCTGCCAGTTGGCTGCCATTATATTAAGTATTTGGTGGGAATTCATTTAAAAGCAGCCGTGGTGTTCGGTAATCTCCGTAGGAAGTAACATTACAGGAGGAGCACCAACAAGCAGTACAATATGAAGCTGTCTATTTTCCTGTGGAGTATGATTGATGGGTGTATCTCTATCAATAGACACCACAGCCTGATATGACATTATGCTCATTTGTCACAGTGGCTCCTCTAAAAAAGGGGGTCTGTATACGGCTATAGGACCAACTCCTGACACATTTATCTTTCTTAATCTTCCCGTCCCTGCATCTTAAGTAGTATCTGCATGCCGGGTGGCTTTGTCCTACTGTATAACATGCAGTGATAATATGGGCATTATATTCTTGCAGATACAGACACCGGGCAATACAAATCACTTGAAAGTGAAGGCCTGCAGTCCAGTATTAAAGTAAGGTCATCATGGCTTATAATAAAGAACACCCCTTGGGTTTTGTGGTCACTTACTTAGAGGGGTCATGTATGCTGTGGAACTCACAGGGAGGTGGGTTATGTTCATACATTCCCGCTCACATACTGGCACATTTTAATTTTATTTTTTAATAATTTCGGTTCTACGCTGGTAGACATTTTTTCAGTTACTTTTCGCCCATGCCTATTTCCCGGGGGCAAAATAGTCTAGGATATGGTACATGGGTATTTAATAGACTTTAATGTTTTAGGCAAAAGTTACATTTACTGGCACTTAGGGTAGTTCAAGGCCCCTTTTGAAGTGAGTTTAGTAATTATCTGTGTTATTTCACCTTTTTTGTTTTACCTTTTTAATAAATGCTGTGGCCTATTCAAATGTTTATTTACCCCATTCACGCTGGATGGCGCTTTGGTCATTAACGACCAAAGGGCCAAACCAGCTTCTTTGTTCTCCTGGCCCCGATCACATAGACATAGGCAGAGACCCAATGTGATGTAGTTTCATTGAAATGTGGCTGATGCTCACCTTGAGCTTTCCCTACATTCTATATGTAGACACTGCGGATCCTGCTGAGATCCGCATCACATAAATTGTGTGGAGCCACGATGAGCTATTATCCAAAGTGGCCTCAACTGACAATGTGGACCCCTCTGAAAGTCCCTGCAATGGGATCCTAAGCACCGCTAAACGTTGGGAGCCGCGATGAGGATGGTCTAAGCCTTTAGGCATAAAAAGTAGGACTGCATAGAACGTCCTACAAGCCTTGTCACAGTTAGAGGAAATGCAATTATTTTGACTAAGATAAATGTCAAATAGTAGGCTATATACAACCTACAGAACAGGCACGGATGCTACCGACATTGCTAAATGGGCCTCTGTCACCTAAATCGTGTTTATACAGTGAATATAGAAAATATTGTCTATATATATTGTTTTGGCAACATTACAAACAGGTGATTAAATTAAAGGAAACCCATGTGTTTGGTGTCTCATGATTATGACATTAGTATAGAGAGAGGCCTGTACAATAAGTTCTTCACTACAGATTGTAATTATAATAAACTTTCAATGGCAGGAATTCAACCAGCGAGGATTCCCATTCAATCTCTTCTTGATAATGCAGTCAGGACCAGGATTGAATTAGCATATTTGGGGGGGGGGGGGGCAGGGTTGGCTGAAGGGTGGTACGGTCTTACGTCTGGTCTGCGGGGACTCATTTAATGTGAATATTAGAATTAAGAGGACACAACAGTTGGACAGGGAGGATTAGTGAGAACATTGTCGATTTAGCAAAGAGGAGCCAGGCTGTGCTATGGCCGAGATCTTACAAATGGTGTACTGTGGTGCCCCATTACCTGTGCATCATCACAGAACTGATCTGGCATAGCAGAACCCTCATATATATGCATCACAGCGATAGCCTGAGCATACAATGACCATCACTCCTCCCATCATTATCACAGATATATGTTCTATACGTGTGTCTGATAATGTGGTTTTGCAAAAAAGAAAAAGAAAAACCTAAAACAATGGTAAAAAAAAAACAACAAATCTGCATTTTATACATTTGCAGATATGTTTTTATATTCTGTTATTTTACCTGTCATTTGTGAAGAAATCTACACAGCTATATTTCTATAAGTATTTTTTGTAACTGTGTACACATAGGGTGTCCTATACTTGTTCATTTGCCCTAATCTCACTTTTTATTTCTATTCAAATAGGTCCAGTTCCACCTGGTTTATTGTCTGTATGTTGTACATATGTTTAATATGGTGCAATTATGTTTACCTTAAAAAAAGGGATGTTGCAACAACACATTATGTGCCGTTATTATGAGCTGTTTTGGTCTTCTACATTTTTTTTTTTTTTGGGGGGGGGGGGGTATAGATCCGGTCAAAATGCTCCATCTTGCTTATTTGTCTACCACCAATATTTTGGTGCGCATGTTGCTGTGCGTCCACATTTACTGAAACAATCCCATTTATCAGTCAATTAATGACAATTATGCACATGGGGTGCTACAGGTAAAACAGATATATAACAAAGTATCCCAAGCAAATGGCAAGCAGAAGCAAAAGGTGAAACAATTTGCACCACTGGCTTAAAGAAAATCCAACATGTCTATCTTTACAGAAAGACGTCGGTTAACTATCTGCTCTGCCTCTCAGCTGAGATAGAGCTGAAATGTCTGTCAGCACATGCTCAGCCAATCAGACAGAGGACTGTCATGTCCAACTGTGTCGTTAGTGCAGGGGGACAGAGTTGGCAACTGAAGCAGGCTACATGCTTCACAGGAGGGGGGGGGGACACACAAAAAAGTCAACACGGGGTAATTTAGACATGGGGAGATAAAGAGATAGCAATGCTTCGGATGCAAAGGTAGATTTTTGCAAGGTCATTAAATCCTCAAGAACACTAGTCTTTGTGAAGTTATGACGTTTTACGTCATCTTAATTTACAGTGCACAAATGATGGTAGGATGGTACAGAATGTCCTTAACGGCTCATTACGGCTGTAATGACCCTTATTGGGTCTCTGCCACTCTGTACCAATCACTTTGTGATCAGTAAAAACATTTTTTTGTTTTTTTAAATTACAATTTTTGGTAAAAATGTTCTTTTAGGAAGAAAGCAACATTTTTCCAAAAAAATGTTTCCTTGTTTTTCATTTTTATTTTGAAGCTAATCTATTAAAGATAAAAAGTATTTCGTTTCGTGTTAACTTCCTGTAAAATACTTTACAAACTCCCTGTGTTGCACTGAATCATGTCAGCACAATGTGGCTACATAAAAAAAAAAAAAAAAAAAGTGAGTGTCTGTATTCACAGAGGTTCAGGGACATCAGTAGCTTTTTTGTACTGTTCATATTTATTGTAAATTACTATTGCTTCCAAGCACTATTCGACAGACTGGTCCCCAGTAAACATGTAATACAGAAAACAATTAAATAGGGTCAAAGCGCATCGCAACAGAACAGATTCCCATGTATGGTATGTTCAACAGGGCCTTTGTCAATGCAAAAAAATTGTTTTTTGTTATATACACAAAGATCTTTTGCTTTTTATTTTAAAGTGTAGACCATGCACTGTAGGGTCTGATCACTAAAAGATGAGTTGAAATGAACATACCATTTTACAATGTACTGGGATAAACCTAGTGAGTTTATCCTGATAGAGCATAGCTGACCCAGCACAGTGCATAGTTACAAAAGTTCTTGAAGATGTAATGTATTATCCAAAATGCAAAAATCTACCTTTTGCAAAGAGAAACTCACCAGGTTTGTCCCTGCACAATGTATGGTTAAATCGATGAGATGACATTTTTTTTAGTGATAAAATGTGTCCCAGAAGGGATGTGTCTCACTCTAAAAAGCAGAGCTGGACACTCTTATCTTAATTCAGAGCTTTGATCACTGGAAGTAAAGCCCAAAATGTAAAAAAAAAGTCCTATCAAGGTGGAACCATTTTTGGTTTAAGACCCACTAGGCGGCTACTTAGCGTATTAGGGGCACAGTCAATATGGCATAGTGACATTTTTAACCAGCTTTGTCCTATGACCAGTGGCACCCACAAGTGCCCTGTTCCAGCCCACATCTGATCCTCTCATAATGGGGGGGAGTGAGGGTCATATATAACCAGCAGTGCAGTTTCTACCATCGCTCGAGGCAGATTTCTGTATTTGTGTCTGTATGATAAATCTTTCTGAAAGTAGAGTATTTGAAAATTGTAATACACATGACGCTCGGACAGGATTGTAGAATCGTGGTTGGCTGAGCATCATTGGATAATTACAATCCCGACTGACATCCACAGAATAACCATAAGCGCTACATTAGAAAAAAACAATAAAATCATCCTCCGCAGCTAGATGGCAATATTATCACCTGCTTTTTAAATTGTCCTCCAAGATCATTGGGCTGTGCTAGAGCTTTTCAACTTTTACGGCAATGAAATGTATGTTTGTTTGTTTAATGGATATACTGCTAGAACTACATTCACTAATCAGCTACCCATTGAGTTCTGGCCAAAAAAAAATGACCAGCTTTTCACCCTGTTAGCTTCTAGAGAGGTTGGTGGATAGTATAAGTGACCCATTGGCCAGTGAGAATTGGTATGACCCAGAAAAACTCTGCGCAGAAGAACTCTGAACGTTCCAAACCCCTGACACATCATTTCATTTTAAAATGTCTCTTCCCGAATCTTCTATTGAGCCTCTTGTAGTTTAAACACAAACAGATTCTGATTGTAGCCACTCCAGCATCCTTCCCAAGGAAGTTAGAAGTTTGTTTAAACATTCAGCAGATGTTTAATTGCTCGGCAAACTTCATCCCCAAAGCTTTAAACTCTGCAACGAGGGCCATAAATATCATCCAATATACATGTTTCCATTGTTACCGGCTAGTTACAGACTCCTAGCCGAGTAATAAAGAGCGGTGGATATGTAGATTTCTATTTAGTTCTGCTTTTCAGATTTCCCATTTTATATCGGTGGAGGAAAAAAAATTCTACCATATTAATTTATGTTAAACTAATGACATAGAGCAGCTGTGGTTTGTATCTAAAATGTAAGCCTGATAAGTGTTTTTTCTGGATGGGGCAATAGACCTTCCATAGAAACTGGAATTACCGGGTCACAGGGTCAGTGTATGATGTGGCAGACTCCCCGTCTGTATATAATTATTAGCAGTATATAAGTCACCGCACTCACTATACAATACTCTCCCAACTATTCCCCTTTGAGCAGGACTGTCCCGACTTGAAGGGTCTCTCCCAATTTCCTACCGTGCTCTATTTCTGCCCCGAAAAGAATGACAGTGGTAGCGCAAGGCAGGGCAACCTAAATTCCATGATCCTAATTGGAAGTATGCTAGATTCACCTGTAGTCTCCAAAGAGTTTAATTTCTATGTCTATAGACGTACAATGCACCCACCTAGACCACCCACCCTGGTTACAGTGATTCACTCTGCTGTCACTGTCCCCCAATACCTTTCATTGTCATCATTTACTTTCATTGTCCCCCCCCCCACCACCACCACCACCACCTTTCCTCCTCCCTCGTCATTCACCTTATGATTCTCATTTTCTCCATTCCCACTAGATTCCAAGCTTGCGAGCAGGGCCCTCTACCCCATGTTTTAGTCCTATCCTGTTGACCTAATATCATCTGTAACTTCCTTTCTATGCTCTGTACCAGTTACCAAAGTTACAGCGTAAAATGTTGGTGCTAAATGTGAATGTAACGTAATGATAGAGAGGATAAAGTGCCATTGCAGATATTTTTTAAAAACATTTTTTAGTATTTAGTGGAGCATGGCAAATTAAGCTTGCCTTGGTTGTTGCATGCTCCAAAAATGATGCTCCACCTAATGGAGTCATATGTGCAAATTTGAGGCATAAAGCTGTACATTCCATGCTACACATATCCAGCACTGGTACACTGGATATAATGGGGGGAGTACTGGGCATGGGAGATCTCACTATGTGTGGATTTGTATGCATGTGCAAGGACACAAGTGTCAGTGAAGGTCCATAGAACATCGTAAAAAATTGTTGGCCACACAATGGCCAGTAAATGACCACCATAAGCAATGTTAATGCAGGTCACCCAAATATCACATGCATGTGCACTCGACACTTGGGGACCAGGCACGTCTTTGGCAATACATCTCCATGGCACATGAGGACTTTAATATTTTTAAAGATGATACATTGTGAAGCCCAGAGCTGGAGTTAGGTATTTAGGAGCCCTGTGTGGACAACTCTCCTTGCCACCTCCCCTTCCCATCTGCCAGTCACAGGTGGTGGTAAGATAAAGTTATCGGATAATAAAGCATTCCTTATTCTTATTTATTCCCTTTTCTCCCTGTTTCTTCATTTTTCCTGCCCGCCTTTCATTATTACCTCAACATTCCTAGCCAATGCACTCACAGCACTTGACAAAACCCATAGAACTTGCCAAAGCACCACCTTGCACCCACAGAACTTGCCAGAGCACCAAGATTGCACACACAGCCCTTGCAGTGCTATTGAGCAGCCTGAACATCTTTAGCAAGCTTCTGTATGACCATCAGGAGTGGACGGCAGTGATTGAAGATCCTTTGACATTCACCGCTAGTGAAGGATGTAGGAAGGGGCACACTGAGGTTCCACTAAGCTCAATGTGCTAGCTCAGATGACTGGGGTACTGCACATAAGGTGGGAACTGGGAAAACAATTCACCGGCACATGCACAGTTCAAAGAGTCTGCGTGCAGCCGCACTTACTGCAATCCGGTTTTTTGAATGCTGGGGGATGACTTGAGCAGGTAAATAGAAATACAAATATATAGAGAATGGATGCATACTAAACTAAACAGAAAATGGTACAACTTTGGTGCCTACAGCTTGAACCAAAGTAAAACCGGTGACGAGACTGTGCCTTTAAGTCAAGAACATTGATGACGTCACAAAGTGTACAGATGGACTAGCTGGGCACCAAAGGTCGATGCTGATCCTTGAAGCTCATGAGAGCTCTGTGGTCCTCCTACCCAGTCAATGTTATGCCCTTCTTGTTCAGCTTCACAGCTTGGGAAGTACAGCGGATGCTGCATGTTAAGTATAGACTACTTAACAGTATTATAATTTAGCTTTCAAGATAAAAAGAAACCTGTTTTATAAGGGGAAAAAAAAAGGATAATTTCCACTGCTGCACATCTGAACTGCTTGGGGACAGCAATTAAATTCAAATAAGGCTTTTTGTATGTTGATGAGAATTCTCCTTTAATTCATTACTTATTATGTTTTCCCTACGTCGCTAGCTTCTATGCAGTCGGATCAATTAGGCAAAATAGAATTTAAAAAAAATAAAAAAACACAAGGCACTCCATCTTTTTCCTGGCCCCAAACTGCTGCCGTGCTTTAAAACGTTTGCATTTTGCAAATCTCGGTTACAAGCAATGATCTGTTGCATTACGGCTGACACACTATTCTCCCCCTTTTTAAATATTTAATTTCACACAGAGAAAAAAAAAAAAAAGTCAAACCCATTTTATCATCCGTGGCCCCCCAACTCCCTCCCTCTCCCGACAAAAACTGAAGAATTACAATCTCATTAGCGGCATTACTGTTGGTAAATTAAGAATGAGCTATTATGTCATTAAGATTTGCAACTCTAGTTATTTTTTCCTGGGGCCCATTCAGTCCTGCCTTTTCACGGGGGCAGATGTAGCTTGTCTCAGAGAGGAAGTCTTAACGCTTTTGTTGCAGAAGACCATTGTAATGATTTAAACCTGCTGGGTGCCAGACGGTCGGAGCAAGAGGGTCTACTAAGACAGTTAAAGGGGCCATTTTCTCAACTCACCGTCGGCAACCAGTAAATAACCTCTGGCACACTATAACAGGTGTTTAGTCTACTAGAGTTGGAGGTAATGATGGGAGGGATAGACGAAAGTCTAAGCGCTGTGTTGCAGAGCTTGCAGTCATTTTTAGACAAAGAAAGCGAACAAAACGCAGAGATTGAAAAATACTTAGATCAAACGGTTAATAAATTGCCAATTTGCTAAAGTGTAACCCACCAAGGTCCTGGGGGTACTAAAGTCCCCCATTACCCTCTCCTTAATGTTTACAGTTTGCACGGGAGCAGATATTCCGGCTTACTCTTTATCCTCCTGTTCTTCATTATGAAAAAGTGTGGGGAAATTAAAAAAAGCCCAATCGTCAAACTGTGTTTAGCCTCCTGAGAGTCTGCTTTATACATTGGTGCAAACGTCATTTGCCAATATAGCGCCATGTTTATACATGCCCCCATTGTGTTTGCACCAAGCAATGTCTTCTCCATTGCCACACAGAAATAGGCAAGCTTTTTTTTTTTCATTTTTGCCTTTAAGGCATTGCAGATTACATTTTGCAAGATGCTCAATCCAACTGACTGGCTGAGCATCCAGAAAAACGTAATTCTCACCAGCAGGAATGTTATAGCTTAGCCATCACTTGACCTTTGACGCCCTGGCTGAGCATCATATAAATGTCTCTGTTGTCTCTTGTTTATGACATCACGTATGGCTGCATACACTAATTACCCATTTCCCCATCATCAACCAACGCAAGGCCTTCTCCGGTCGTTTACAATCTTAGCAATAAAAAGCCAGTTTTAAGACAAATATGCCAAACACTGCCAGTTCGAGCAGGTTATCACAGCAGGCCGGTCTTTGCATGCCATCTCTAGGATCTAGAAAACAAGCAGATGTCTTAGCCATTATTTAAGTTTAGGGAACACAAGCTTCACAAATTCTTGGCCGGGTACCAGAAGGCTGACCAGCTGAACTAATGGATCCATAGACTGACATAAGTTTCCCCTAGTTAATTCCTTCCTTTCATTTGTTCCAAGCAGCGAGGTATCAGGATGTGCCAGGACACCTGTGGCTTGATATTTCTGTATTTTTTATTTTTTGTCTTTTTTCGTCTTCCGATGGGTAGCTGTACTGGCAGAAAATAGAGAGAATATTGGTCTAAGTAGCGAGAGGTTTGGATGAAATATTCGCAAACCAGTGTATCAGGTGAAAGGTTGGAGACAAGGACAATTCGACCCCGACCAAGAAAACACTTTCAATGCTTGTAGGGCGTTAAAGGGACTCCTCTAGGAACTCACCTAAATATTAAACTATGCACTTGGAGAATAAACTGTTTTACAGGTATTGTCTCTCTTTGATGACATCCCCTGTAGCTTTGTATGCAAAACATACCTTTCCCAAAAGTAGTCCATTTGCATATCAAGCCAGAGGTGATGTCATAAACAGGAGACAGCCCAGATATTTTTACATGTTTCTGCTAATGTGTGCATTTACTTAGAATTTGGCCAGCACAATGCATATAAATGTGTGATATATTTATTTACTTACCCCGTGCACCCACCCAGGATCGGCCCTGATGACAAGCATAGTTCTTAAAGGCTGTTGGAAAAATATGGGATTTGTAGGTCAACTGCAGCTGGAGGACCACAGTTCCAAGGCCTAGGCATTAAGCATTAACATAGTCATAAATGTTTCACATGTGCTTCTAATATAAAACACAAAGGTTCTATTGACAGTATATGCCAATTTATCCTCTGATCGGCAGATGACTGTCTCGTTTTTTTACATGGGGTCAGCAGAGGGGTCCTCAAATAATCAGAGCATCAAGTAAACTCATAACTGTAAAGATACACATTGGGTTTACTTTGGAAGACCTGTGTCTCCAAGAAAAGCGAGGGTTACAATTTGAAAAGTACAATTTATTTATTGGGGGCTGTTTACTAAAAGGTGAGAGTTGAGGTGAGATGAACATTTAATCTCACTAATTTATCTATACATTGTTCAGGGACAAACCTGGTGAGTTGGCTTAACAGGGGAAGTACAATGCATACTTAAACTGGTATGGAAATGTTCATCTCGGCTGCAACGCACCTTTTAGAATTAATAATTGTAGAAATGATACAAAAAGCAAGTCAGGCACATTTGGAAATATCAGCGAATCAATCACGGTTTATTCTTGTGAAGAGTGAACACATTGTGTGTGGCTAGCCACAAGTACTCAGCAATGAGAGGACGCAGCAATGTTTAGACAATCTGCAATTGCAGGAAAATAAAGCTGTCTCCTTTTCTAAATAAAAAAAATACAAGCCAAACTCAGAGTTGCCACCCAGTCTGTGTTCTATCAGCTGGCTGGTAAAACAAATGGGCTTGTATCCTACTCTAAGCCTATACAGGCAAGAAAAGGTAGCATGCCTAGCCATGCTATTGTCCCCACATACTTAACAAGGAACTCAAGCCAATTTCTTACCAGTTGGGAGGTAACTCTGCATGCAGTGTTTACATTAACATACTCACAATGCACTCCCGATGCCGATTTGTACAACACTGAACTATTGGAAGCACTAAGGCATCCATGATGTGTGTAAGATGCCATAACACACTGGCCATGTACTAAAAGCACATTTTTGCATCCACTGTCACCTAAACAATCACACTGTCAATGTAGAGAACAAATAAAATAAAAACAGCTAGATCCCCCCTTATAGTGCAATCCACTATAACGCAATTCTGCTTATAATGACCGCGCAACAGATCTCACTATAACTATAAAGCAGTAAAGCAGAAGAATCTTGAGTTCTCAAGATAAATGTCATCAGTAGTGTTGAGCGAACCCGAACCGCACTGTTCAGGTTCATACCGGACATTACAGTGTCGTGCCACGAACCCGAACCCGGACATTTCACTGTATGTTCGGGTTGGAGTTTGAGGTTCGGGTATGAACTGAAAGTCTTTAAACAAATTCGGTTCATAGACTTTCGGTTTATAGAATAGCCAATAGCATTACATGTATTCTATAAGCCGAAAGTTTTTAAACCGAACGACGTTCGGTTTATAGACTTTAGGCTTATGGAATACATGTAATACTATTGGCTTTCTATAAACTGAACTAGAGTCCCCATTCATAAGAAAGACATTCTGTTTATAGACTTTCTTTTTATAGAATAGCAACAGCATTAAATGTATTCAATAAAACGCAAGTCTATAAACCGAATGTCTTTCGGTTTATAGACTTTCGGTTTATGGAATACATGTAATGCTATTGCTATTCTATAAACCAAATTTGACCTATTCTTATGAATGGGGACTCTATTTCGGTTTATAGAATAGCAATAGCATTACATGTATTACATCTGAGAGTCAAATAGAACCGTCAGCGCACTTTGAAAAATTCTATTAGTTTTGGGTGGTAAATCGTACATTTGCATCTTGCGGTGCACATCATATCTGAGAGTCAAATAGAACCGTCAAATACTGTGCTTACAGTGCACTTTGGAAAATTCTAATAGTTTTGGGTGCTAAATAGTACAGTATTTTTAATTTGTATGTATTTTATGTTATCTGAAGTTATTTCCCTATCCATATTTGTTTGCAGGGCACTTGTCCTACTCTTACCCACATTTTAATTCCTTTTGCAGCCCTCTAGCCCTTCCCTTTTTTAGAGGCATTTTAGTGGCCAATAGTTTGTGTCCCCATTGACTTCAATGGGGTTCGGGGTCAAGTTCGGGTCAAGTTCGAGCACTTTTTTCCGAAGTTCGGTCGAACCTCTCAAACCCGAACATCCAGGTGTCCGCTCAACTCTAGTCATCAGTGAACCGTATATCGTGAGATCTCGGGACTATCATCGCGATCCTGATGTTAGTCAGTGGATCCCAAGCCCTGCTTTTTAATGGGGCTTACCCATCTTAATAACCTCTCATGTGCTCGGAGAATTGCAAACAACTGCATAGGTTAGGAGAATAATATGTCTTACATGTGTCTGTGGTGATTGCCGTTATGACATTACCCTGTGTCTTGATATTCAAAATTAAATAGTTTTAATGAGAAATGTAAGATGTAATGCGTATCACTTCACAAGGTGATGTCATAAGGAGATGACACCGCAGATGTATGTCAAAGTCATTTCTCTCCTCTCAGAACAGTACCATTCTTTCAGGACCGATCTTAAAGTACAAAAATAGAGTTCTGTTTAACTGAAAGTGTAGGATTTTTACATAGACATGCTTTTATGAAAGAATACAAATAAAGTACATTATTGAGTCATATTTACTCCATATAGCGCTACCAGGAGGCAGACATTTTGTTTAGAATCTTTGGTGAGATCTTTGTTCATCACCAAGGTGAGTGAAGATCTGACCCAAGATTCTAAACAACATGTCTGCCCCCTGAGAGAACAATATGGAGTAAAGATTCTAACCAACATGTCCGCCTCCTGAGAGAACGATATGGAGTAAAGAAGGCTTAATAAGGAACTTAATATGTATTCTTTCATTAAATCATTTCTTCATAAATCATCTACACTTGATGCAACCTTTTCAATAAACATAAGGTCATTGTTTGCTACAGTTGTCCTTTTAAGCATACACAAAACGTCTTTGTCATGGACAAATGGATAATCAGGTTAAAAAGCAAGAATACAATCTGAATTTACTTTGGAATAAAACAGTTCTGATCAGGGATATTAAATATGAGTAAATTGAGGCAAACATCTCCTACAGCGAGATGGGAATCATTCATTAGATCTTCCATGAGCTCACCAATGACATTATTTACACAATCATAAGAATTACACGCTTATAATGGATGCAGAACACAATCAGGGAGATTCATCATATCCAGGCATCAGAGGACAGGATACAGAAATGGCTTTATGCGTGACGATGGCTTGATTCAGGAATGGTGGGGACCTTGTGGGACTTGAGCTCAGCACATGAAAAAGTCATGATCCAACATTTTGCTTATCGCAAATAAATGCTACTATTATATACATGTTAATGTAGAAGTAAAGGCAAAACAATGTTTTCCCCCTAAATACATCTCCACACTAATATGAATAAAACAAAGTTTGAATTTTCTTTCTATGATCAACCCTTCACAAGATATTAGCTTTTTATTTAACCACTTATTCTGTCCCATTTTTTTTTTAAATTATTGCTTGCTTAAATAACTTCCTGACCCTCTTTTATAATATTGAAATATTTACTGCTTTATGTCGCAGTCACATTTATATCTCAAAAATACCTAGAAAATGTAACCTGATACAAAGATTATTATCTTGTGAGATCCTATGATACCTCCGGATGAAGTTGTGAATTTTGGTACATTTCAGAGTCCACCAAGAAAAAAACATTGTTGACTTATAGAATCTTTCCACACAGCTCTGTGGTCAGCCTCAAATTTTGCAGTAACATTTAATAAAAAAATAACTTAAAAAAAAACAGCAATGATAGATTGATAAAGAAATGAAAAATGTCATTTCTCATCATAAAGAGGAGTTTCATTAAAAAAAATTCACTATCTTGACACAATATTTGATATGGTTGTATAAATATTATATTCTACAACTTTATTGCTAAATATGTTTTTTCTTCTTTTTAAAAGAAACAAGAAAATTATTTAGAAAAAATGGACAAAAAAAAACCCCAAAAAATTTGAGGGGATTTTTAAATATGGCGCACACACAGTGCCAAATACTGGTACCATATGAATGTGCGCCTATATATAAATCACACTCCTGACAGATGTTGGAAGCCTGCACAGCCTCTGGCTGTCCTGCACTTTCCCAGTTGCCCATCAAGCACTGAAAAGTGCACTACTATAGTCTGAGAACCTCAGCCAAACTGAATTTGGTGGAAGTTCATCATCCCAACATTTCATATTATTAAACTCATAAACATCATTTTTTTGTAGTATAAAAGGGTTCACCTAATACTTACCTTTTATCCATGTTTTTATCCAATAAATCTTCAGCATGTTCTGTGTTCTGTCGTATACTACAGTGCCTACATCTTGTGTCTGTCTCACTGTCGGCTTGCTCCCTCCTACTACAGTGCCAACCTAATGTGTCTGTTTCACTGTCCTTCTGCCTACTCCTACTACAGTGCCGACTTCTTGCATCTGTCCCACTACATGCCTGCTCTGTCCTACTACAGTGCCAACGCCTAATAGTGCTTTTGTCCTAAAAGGGAGTCTGTCCACTTACAAATTGCTTAGACAGTGAATGTAGAGAATAAAAAAGATGTGTTTATATATTGTGTTAGCAAAATTGCAAATAAATACATAACATAAGAGAAAAAAAACACATAACATATGCTGTATGAAAAATGTTTTCATTTTCAATTTTACTCTGGAAATTACTTTTGTATTCTAATCAACAAAATAAGAAAGTCATACATTGTGTGTGTCTATTATTATGTATGACTACATATAAACAAATATATAGAAATATATGTTTTCAAAGGGGTCTGCGGTGTCTTCTATTTAGGATGGGCTTCAAATGCAAATACACTACTTTTCAGTGGTAAATGTGTAATTTGCATATCCAGCCACCAGACGGTAACACTAAACATATTTGTTTTAAAGTCTCTTATTTTAGGCATTTGCACTGAATAAGAACACAAATTATAGATCATTTTTTATTCTAGACATCTGCATTTATTTGGAACCATTAACTACATACGACCGAATGGTCATAGCTGGGATTGACCATATCCTTTCTCTGGATGGGGTGTTAAATGATCGTTAGCCTCTCCCACTATCGACCTTCACCCATCTACTTCCAGGGCAGTCCACCAATATTAGTGATGCCAGCTCGGCAATTTTTTTTTTTTTTTACCAGCCCCATATAACTTTTGCAGGCTGACTTGCAGTGTGCAATATCCAATCAATTAACTAATCAAGTAATGGATCCCACAGAACCCCATTGATTGGTTATTTGATTTCCTTTTTGGTCACATATGACTTCTACACACTGCAAGGCAGCATGAAAAAGTTCTAAGTGGCCAGTAAAAGGAGGCAACCCTAATCACTATTTATGGAGAGAGTGTCTCTTTTTCACCCGCTCTACATACCAACTCTACCCTGTCCCAGTTGAGACCATCTTATACACCAAAGCAAAAGCAAAGAGATGTTCTCCATAATACTGTGCCAAGATCAGTTGCCATTGGAGAAGACCCGCCATTGTGTACTCTCCAGCAGGAATAGCTAACTATTGTAATATTCCCTGGTTTGGCCTTGGATATACAGCAATGCTGTTTGTGTAGAACATTTTGAATCTTCAGTGCTCCTTTCTTGACGTTTTCTTGACTGTTGTCCAACGGTCTATGTACGATTTCAATTTATTAGCTTACCGGCAATGCCTATCAGAAAAATCTTATCGCAAATCTCTTCAATAATAGATGTATTTCCAAAGAGCTTGCAAACATAACATATTACCTGGCTGGAAGACAAAAATATTGGCCTGGTTATTCTGTTTATTTTATTGTGTGGTTCATATTTATTGTCTTGTTGTAGTTACAGCATGTTGATTCAGTGCATGCTTATTGTACAGTCCTGGTTACTGAACTGCACGGAGAATTAACTTAGCTGACGGAAGGCACAAAACTTAGCAATTTCACAGTGAAATAAGCTCTCTGCATCAGAGATTTGTTTTTATTTTCTAGATTGTTCTGTTGTTTTTTTTTTTCCGGTGATTATTTTTTTTTAAATCCCAGACCTTGATGTGGTTTTCTGAAAGCCATTCATCTACACTTTTCATACATCACGAACTGTGGACTTATTGGAGTTCAAGAGGAAAAGCGTTTAAACCTATGTAAATGGTGTCCGAAGATGGATGATTGCCCAGTAGGCAATCCACTATTCCACTATTTTATCTCTTGGACCCGGAGAAGCTGTCCCGTTTAATCACACTTTCTGAATTGCTAACGGATAATAACAAGGAAAGCATAAGGGATAGGGTTAAAATAAAATTACAAATATATTAAGGATTAGCCTAAGGGTTAGAGTTGGGGTTACATTTAGGGTTGGGGTTAAATTTAGGGTTCGGGTTGGGATTAAAAGGTCAATATAGGGGAAAAAAAACAAAAAATACTATTTTTGGTTTTTGCCCCATAACTCGCAAAAAAAATGCAGAAAAATATGGAAACATGCATATTTCTGAACTTGGGACACCATTTAGAAACTATTTAGATGGGTCTTTTTAATAATTGTATTTGTGTAACTATATTTTAGGTCAAAGTTAGTTACATTTTTCATCATATTTTATGATTTGTTTTGTAGTAAATTATAATATATGATGAACATAATGATATCTAATGAAAGCCCTTCTTATGAAGTAATGTCCTGTAATAATGCAATATATGAAAGGGCAGCATGACAACAGGTTGGTGATGCAGCCTCATCACAAGTTTGTCAGTCATAGGCCCTCGGCCAGTAATTGCCCTTCATGGGTGGCCGTTCCTCCCCCCTTGGGGGCTGGGCAAAACCTATATAAACCCTTGCGGTGGTTTTGCCCAGCCTCTTTTCTTCATTATAGAAATCAGTTCCCTCCCACCCATCCCTCTTTGTCTTGTCTTTGTCTATGTCATTGTTGTGATGGCAGGGGGTACTCGAGGTATGACGTCAGTGCAGGGGGTTGGCTGTCTTGAGTATGGCCAACCCGCGAGGCAGTAGCTCTAGGAGCTAGCTGCACGGACACCCCACGGGATGGTCCCTGGGGAGTGAATATCAGGTGGCTACCGTGCAGGGGCATTGACGCCGGTAGACTGATATTTTTGGTTACGCCTACGTCCGATCCTCGGGTACCCAATCCTAGATATGCTACCGCTTAGTGGCATATACATGTGGTACTCCACAAGATGGTGTCTTTTGTACATGGTATGTATATGTTATATGTGTTTTTCCATGGTTGTTTACGTTTTTAGTATACGTTTAAGTTGATTAGTTACTGATAATAATACAAAATCTTTGTTACAGTATTTCTTAATAAATACTGTGACCTTCATATCCAGTTTGTTGTCCGTGTCTTTTCTTGGGGGGAGGTTGCGTTAATTCGCCATACCTTGGTCATGATAAAAACAACATATCATTTGTGTGGGTACAGTATGTGAGAAAGAAGAACATTACAACTAAACACAAACACCCCAGAAATGTAAAAACAGCCCTTGTCACCAAGGTAAAGTCAAGGTCAAAATGTCTTGTCACTAAGGGGTTCATATTCATTTGTTTATATATTATTAATGTTATTCTAATGCTGTATTTCCTTTATTAAAACTATTGTAATAAACATTTTAAGAATGCAAGACTTTAAATGCTGGGCAGCTGGGAGGGAGAATCAATAGAAGCTGCAAACCTGACATGTCATTGTAATGAATAAATACATTATTTTATATATCAGGGAATGTTTATTTCTTCTTCCATTGTTAGTTCCATTATGGATATTCCAATGTTGCTATAGACCTATGGCACGGTGTTCACACAGAATGTACGAATGTTCTACTAAGACCCTGTTCGTAGAGGGAAGTTCAATTATTTACCCCTCCCGACCTTAAAAAACACTAAACTCTTTTATTCCCAAGAATACAAGGTATACAATACACTGCAGTAAACTGGTTGGAGGCCTGGTACATCTGGTAACCTTTGCATTCAAAGTGAAAATGGATGGGTAAAATGGTTAATACACTAGAATAATAAAAAAGAAAAAAAAGAAAAAAACCTTTCTTGAATGATCAAAGTCAAGGTATTGCATGTGAGAGGCAGAGATTAAAGAGAAACATTGAATCACTACACAGATGAATCTCTTTTATGCGTAGCAGAGCTGGCTCGGTTTGATGAACAGACGTATGTGTACAATATAATATGTAAAGCAGGGTATAGAGCCTTTTATTAGAATAACACAAAAGTGCTCGAAAAAAATGATGTTCTTACTGTCTTTTATGGGTCATAATTAGAGCTCCTCTATTGTAAGGGCAGAACCAAAATAAAGGGCCAAATCTCCTCTCTTTATATCCTAACTATATAATCTATCCAGACTGTTTCGGAAGCCATTCCAGATAACAATTCATGCTTGGAGGAGATTTTTGCAATTGGCCCTTAAAGTCAGTTTTACAGCAGAGGTCAGCATCTAATATTACAACTGAAAATCTGAGCCTAGTCCAGGGTCACACTCACCGTTTGCAAATTGTGACAGATTTAATGAGTTAATGAGTTAATGAGTCTGAAACAATTATTTTTTTATTTTTTTATTTCTCAGGAGACCATCATGGCTTTTTGCTCAACAAAACAAGTCATAGAGGCGATTGGCAGGTGTTTAATACCACAACAGGTCTAATTTAGCAAGAACATGACTCATTATAACAATAGCAAATAAATCTAGCATTTCGTCTCAATACTTTCACTCTTGTCTTGACAAACAGAAGTATATTCTTGAATGTACGTGTAGACCCCCTACCCGAACCAAACGATCGGAAACCATGCACATCATGGTATTTTGGCTAGTAAATCCCCCATTGAGTTTGGGAAGAAAAGAAAAAGAAAGTACAAGTGGCCTGGTATAGTCTAGATTTTAGATAAATTACATCATATTTGCGCCTTGGGTGCAGAACTTACCATTACACTGTTAAACAACCCCAAAGATAAATTGCTTTCCAAACAGTCGATTAGCATGAGTTTGTTCTTTTATCACTGTGTAATGTGATTTACCCTCAAGAGCATTGATGCCCAAGTTATCTCACATTTTGCTCTGTATTATGACCCATCTACCATTTTTATCCCAGATTGTTTTCCTTTTATATGTTTACTTTTCCCTCTTTTCATTTCCTTTTCTTTAGTTACTCCGTCCCAGTGTCTCATATCGTTGACATCCTCCATATACGAAAATGCCAAGTGCTACTTCGCAGGATTCCTGGGTGCCGTAATTAAAACCAGTGCCATAGGTTCACCATCACTTCTCTATAGTCTAATTAGGAAAAACACATGGTTATCAAAACAACTCACAGAACAAACATCTAATGAAAAAAATAATCTCTCACCGGTTACAGAGGGGTGGGGGGGGAATCCTTAAATTCTCATTATAAAAAGCATATTATTATCTTTTTAACACACATCTTTGTAACAGAATCCTCTAATGGGACTTGCATAAACCTTTAATTAACAATTACGATGAAGAACTAAATTCTCCCAAACACATTAAAATACTAAAAAGCTAAAATGTTTCTATTCAGCTGTGCGGTCTAAATGTACGCCGAGCTTCTCACATAGTCTAGTGAGTGTTGGGGGGGTCGCTGTAAAGTCCTTGATTTTTTTAATATCGATAGGTTTATTATTACGAGATTAATACCCATGTATAAACATTCCGGTAATTTTTAGCGTCTGTTTGCCGTGAGAAACTCCACCCAATAATGTTTCTACTCTGGCACACGAAAGTGCAAACGTCCGAAAGATGCAATTGCCTTTATATATGACACCTGGCGATTACTTCCTTGGAGGATTCTGGTTAGTAACGTGTCCCCCCTTCTGTAATAGAAGATCAAGTGGGAAAACAATGGAAAATGTAGATGTCTTTAAAGGATGCTTAGCAACTATAACTAGGTCATTTGTACACCAACTGCTATGCACGACATTTTGCCACAATGCCGCTGTTGTGTTTTCTTGGTAAAGTACTTCATTTTTCAGTATATATAGTGAGTGTCAAAGTACTCCTAAAAAAAACTACATATTTATAACCAAAGTATTGTCTACTCCTGCAAATGCAGTTTAGTGTTGTCCATGGACGTTCCAGATAACTTATCCGTGAATCAGACAAATCCCTGTGGCTCACAACATTTTCGAGAGTCAGAGTTTTGACTAAAGGACAGTCTATCGAGCTTACCGCTTCAACTGGTGGGTTGATGTAGGTTATTTGTGCTGGTCTTAATCAAGTGGTGGCCATCGCCCTCTCCTATACCAATATGGCATTATGTCTTGTTGAACATTAAAATTGTTCAGGAGAAAGACTAAGGCTTCTCAGTGTTTCAACCCGACGAGAAGCAGACATTGGTCCAAATTAAGAGCAAAGACTCACCTACTATCCATTCATGTATCGTGATTCCTTCATGTTCACCCCACTTGGACTATTGTACGCAGTACTGGAGACTGTATCTCCAGAAGGATATTAATACTTTGGAGAAAGTACAGAGAAGGGCTACTAAACTGGTTCATAGGCTGAAGGATAAAACTTATATGGGAAAGGTTAAAGCATCTTAACATGTATAGCTTGGAGAAAAGACATAAGAGATATACGATAATATAATAATATGATAGAAACATTTAAAGACATAAAGGGAATCAACACGGTAAAGGAAGAGAGTATATTTAAAAGAAGAAAAACTACCACAGCAAGAGGACATAGTCTTAAATTAGAGGGGCAATGATTTAACAGTAATATCATGAAGTATTACATTACTGAGAGGGTAGTGGATGCATGGAATAGACTTCCAGCAGAAGTTGTAGAGGTTAATACAGTGAAGGAGTTTAAGCATGCATGGGATATGCACAAGGCTTTCCTAGATATAAGATAAGGCCAGGGGCTAATGAAAGTATTACTTTACTGAGAGGGTAGTGGATGTATGGAATACTCTTCCAGTGGAAGTGGTAGATATTAATACAGTGAAGGAGTTTAATCATGCATGGGATAGGTATAAGGCTATCCTAGATATAAGATAAGGCCAGGGACTAATGAAAGGATTACTTTACTGAGAGGGTAGTGGATGCATGGAATAGTCTTCCAGTAGAAGTGGTAGAGGTTAATACAGTGAAGGAGTTTAAGCATGCATGGGATAGGTATAAGGCTATCCTAGATATAAGATAAGGCCAGGGACTAATGAAAGTATTACTTTACTGAGAGGGTAGTGGATGCATGGAATAGTCTTCCAGTAGAAGTGGTAGAGGTTAATACAGTGAAGGAGTATAAGCATGCGTGGGATAGGTATAAGGCTATCCTAGATATAACATAAGGCCAGGGACTAATGAAAGGATTACTTTACTGAGAGGGTAGTGGATGCATGGAATACTCTTCCAGTAGAAGTGGTAGAGGTTAATACAGTGAAGGAGTTTAAGCATGCATGGGATAGGTATAAGGCTATCCTAGATATAAGATAAGGTCAGGGACTAATGAAAGTATTACTTTACTGAGAGGGTAGTGGATGTATGGAATAGTCTTCCAGTAGAAGTGGTAGAGGTTAATACAGTGAAGGAGTTTAAGCATGCGTGGGATAGGTATAAGGCTATCCTAGATATAAGATAAGGTCAGGGACTAATGAAAGTATTACTTTACTGAGAGGGTAGTGGATGCATGGAATAGTCTTCCAGTAGAAGTGGTAGAGGTTAATACAGTGAAGGAGTTTAAGCATACATGGGATAGGCATAAGGCTATCCTAGATATAAGATAAGGCCAGGGACTAATGAAAGTATTACGTTACTGTGAGGGTAGTGGATGTATGGAATAGTCTTCCAGTAGAAGTGGTAGAGGTTAATACAGTGAAGGAGTTTAAGCATGCATGGGATAGGTATAAGGCTATCCTAGATATAAGATAAGGCTAGGGACTAATGAAAGGATTACATTACTGAGAGGGTAGTGGATGCATGGAATAGTCTTCCAGTAGAAGTGGTAGAGATTAATACAGTGAAGGAGTTTAAGCATGCGTGGGATAGGTATAAGGCTATCCTAGATATAAGATAAGGCCAGGGACTAATGAAAGGATTACTTTACTGAGAGGGTAGTGGATGTATGGAATAGTTTTCCAGTAGAAGTGGTAGAGATTAATACAGTGAAGGAGTTTAAGCATGCATGGTATAGGTATAAGGCTATCCTAGATATAAGATAAGGCCAGAGACTAATGAAAGTATTACATTACTGAGAGGGTAGTGGATGTATGGAATAGCCTTCCAGTAGAAGTGGTAGAGGTTAATACAGTGAAGGAGTTTAAGCAAGCATGGGATAGGTACAAGGCTATCCTAGATATAAGATAAGGCCAGGACTAATGAAAGTATTACATTACTGAGAGGGTAGTGGATGCATGGAATAGTCTTCCAGTAGAAGTGGTAGAGGTTAATACAGTGAAGGAGTTTAAGCATGCATGGGATAGGTACAAGGCTATCCTAGATATAAGATAGGGAACTGGGGACTAATAAAAGTATTTAGAACATTGGGCAGACTAGATGGACCGAATGGATCTTATCACATTCTATGTGTCTATGTTTCTTGCCATCCTTTCCAGATACAATAACATTTAAAAGATATTTTGTGCGGTTTGTGAAATTGAGTCACTTATTACAGCAACTGAGAAGCAATAGCTTAGACTGATAGATATCAATAGGATTCTCGGATGTATCCAATACTTTCTATAATACCTTGGCCAAAATGTAATTATCAGGCACATATATTATTTGTATGTGAAACCTAGCACCGCAATTGGGTTCTCAGTTTACCAATTGACATGGATGAAGATAATACAAGAGGGTTCCCAATGCAGAACACATGTATTAAAGACCCACCACATTATATCTGTTTACAAGAAGCAACACCTCATCCTCAGTGTTCAACTCCACAGATCAGCTGGGGCCGGTGGCTGCCGACCATTTTACCAGATGTAGAAGGTTTGCTCACTGCTTCACTTTTAGAGCTTTTCCCCAGGATTGACATTGATCAATAACCTCCCAAAGTGTCACTCACTGCATGAGAAGTGATAGTTGTATGACCTTTTTTAGACCTTATGCAACAAGTGCCTTTTACTATCTATTATTTAATTTTTTTTGGTATACAATATAAACAATATGAAGAAAGTCCTTTACAACCATACAAAAAGGCTTCAGTCCAGAACCTGGATTATCATGTCTTTAACAGATTGGTGCCAAGCAATCCACCAGAGGAGAGGTTAAAAAAAAAACACTGCCTGATGATGCAAGATGCCTACTGGACCTAAGGAAACAGCATTGTTTGAAACGAATGGGATATTAAATTGAAAACTACAGAAATGAGCATATGAGGTGTAGGTGGTTAAAATGACTACAGATATAAGGTGTGCATTGAATGATTTAGCAAAGGACTTGGTTAAAGTGCTCTGTGTGAGCTGTAACCATCTGTATTTTCGTTTAGACAACACAATGTGTACAGGACCTTTTGCAGACAATCTGATAAATCACAAGGCTTATTACATTTTGCTTGTGGTCTGCCCCCCAAAAAGTGTTTGAGTTCAACCCTAACCCTAACCCTGAAACCTAATACTAACCCTCCCTGAACCCGAATACTAAACCTCCCTGAACCCTAATACTAACCCTCCCTGAAACCCAATACTAACTCTCCCTGAACCCTAATACGAACCCTCCCTGAACCATAAAACTAACCCTCCCTGAACCCTAATACTAACCCTCCCTGAAACTTAATACTAACCCTCCCTGAAACCCAATACTAGCCCTCCCTGAACCATAATACTAACCCTCCCTGAACCATAATACTAACCCTCCCTGAACCCTAATAATAACCTTCCCTGAACCCTAATACTAACCCTTCGTGAACCCTATTATAACCCTCCATAAAACCTAATACTAACCCTCCCTGAACCCGAATACTAACCCTCCCTGAACCCTAACACTAACCCTCCCTGAACCCTAATACTAACCCTCCCTGAAACCTAATACTAACCCTAACCATGAAACCTAATACTAACCCTCCCTGAAACCTAATACTAACCCTCCCTGAACCCTAATACTAACCCTCCCTGAAACCTAATACTAACCCTCCCTGAAACCCAATACTAACCCTCCACAAACCCTAATACTAACCCTCCCTGAACCCTAATACTAACCCTCCCTGAACCCTAATACTAACCTTCCCTGAAACCTAATACTAACCCTCCACAAATCCTAATACTAACTCTTTACAAACCCTAATACTAACCCCTGAACCCTAATACCTCCCTGCAAAGGTCATTCTCTACGAAGGTCAGAGTCAAGTTTAGGCATTTTAAATAGAAATGAATGTATGAAATAATATAATTATATCCATTTTGGGTCACATATACAAAAGCTCTGACCCACAATTCCGAGCAAGCGCAACACAGTAGAGTAAATAAAGGCTAAATGAGACATTTACTTGTATTTATTAAAGCATTTATGTTTTAAAAAAGTTCTGTCTTTGAAGCCATCTTTCAACTAAACATACATTAATGTTGTGCCAACAGTTGTCCTTTAGGATATATTGCTTTTGTCTTATTCCTTGAGAAGCCAGAAAGGTATGAACTTGTAAGGCTTACCCTCTACGCACGATGTGAGTTCACACAACAAGACCTGGGAAAATAATTGAATGAGGTCGTATGTTTTCATTTCAGTGACAGTTTTAATTATATTGTGTGTTTTTTTAACAGCTTGATCAAGACACAAAAGAAAAAAAATGACATACAACCACCCCCCCCCCCCCCCCCCCCTTCCCCAAAGGCACACACAGGGAAACAGAGCAGGGAGACTCAGCTGCAAAATGGGGAATGACATTTCTGTTTGTCAATTGATCTGTCCCTTTCATTTCTCAACGTGACTAGAAATTAATTAGAATGCTAATTACGCAGAGGGGACAGGACTCACGAAAGGGTCATTATGCTTCAGGGAATCAAATCTCAATGTTCCTGTGCTTACTTCAATAAAAAAAAAAAAAAATTGAGAAAATCTACAAAGGGGGGACAAAATTTGAAACAAAACAAAAAATAAATAAATCACAAAATATTTAAAAAAAAAGTATGGAAAGTGTGAACCATATAAATGATATAAAATTGGTGGAGGTGGTATTTTTTGGAGAGCGCTTGCTCGGGTGACATTTCATAAAGCAAGAGGATCACATACAATTTCGGAGTTATATTGGGCATTCGAAAATCAGAGATAAAGAGGACGCTCTACAGACATTTCCTGGAAAATAAAGAACAACAAAACAAACAAACAAAAAGTAAAATGAAGAAACTAAACTACTGAGGAATATAAAAAAAAAAAAAGTATACATGCTGAAAATTCAGAAAGAAATGGGCTAAGAAATGTCAAATAAACTAAGTATTGTTCGGATTATAAACAGTGACGTTTCTAGGTTTTTAGGGTCCCTAAGTGAAAATAGCAAGGACCCATATGAGCTATTTCCCCCTTCTCTCCAAAAAGGGTACTTAGCACAGTCCATTAATTGACTCATTTGGTAGCTCCACCATAGATTATAAAATCAACCAATGAATGTACCCTAAAACAGTCCAGAATATTAAATATTTTAATTATCACAGACACCAGTGAAGTATACATCTGGCCTGTCTAATGCATAAGTAAGGGATATATTTAGCCAATCATTTGCTATTTCTTAAATCCTGGACAACATGTGAATACCAGGGGAAGCAATCATTTAGTCCAGATGTACATCCGGGTTTTCGGTCCACTGATTTGAAATGGACGGGTGAACCAAACCTGGATTCTTTTGCTTCCCAGGGGATGAACATTTTTGAAATCTTGGGTCAGATCTCTATACGTCGGACTTGGGATGAGAAAGAAGACTAGACCCAAGATTACAGACAACATGTCCACCCCAGAGTAAGTGATAGAGAGTGACAATTCGTTCGTGAGGGTCTATATCACAAACACACAATATAATCATGCACCAATTCACGGAGAAACATGATTTTAGAACAAAAAAGAACAAACATGTTTGAGAACAAGCTCTATAACCTTGCCACGATTCTCCTGTGTCACAATTATTTTTCTAAAAGGCTTTCAAAATCCACTTAATATAACATGAAATGTTTGAATGAGCTTTGGAATTCCTTTCAACGTCTGTGATTGATGGCTTGAAACCCCCACAATGATCATAATACGATCCATACATATAGAGTAAACGTTAAAAAGCTTGATAAAGCTTAAAGCGCTCCCCCGTGTTTTATTGTGCGTACTCGTAATGCTCAGTAGGCTTCTCCTTTATGTACCATTGTATAATTGTAGATACTATAAAAAGAATTTAATGGACTCTGTATATGGCTGTATTTTGGACATACAGGACCAGATAAACACATAAGGATCAGATCATATTTAAAGAACTTTAGAAAAAAAATTGAAACGTTGCTTTAGGTGTAGACTATTTAAATAGAAATGGTTTAATGAAAGAACACAAATAAAGTACCTTATTGAGCCCTCTTTGCTCCGTATGGCTCTATCAGGGGGCGGCCATGTTTAGAATCTTGGGACAGATCTTCATTCTTCGAGATGAAGTAAGATCTGACTCAAGATTCCGGACAAAATATCTGCCATCTGACAAAGCTATATAGAGTATTGAGGGTTCAGTAGGGTGCTTTCTTTGTATTCTTTCATTAAAGCATTTTTATTTAAAACGTCTACACAACCTCAGTATATAGGTCAAGCGGGACTTATCTGCCTTTTATTTCAACCCTTACAAAAAAAACTAAGCTAAGCTCAACTCATGTAAGAGCTGTATCTTGTGATGCCAATGAAGACCTGCTAAGGTTTTTCCTTAATAATGAAAAAAAAAAAAAAATCTAAATATTGTTATGTTTATATATTTTTCCGATCCCTGCTACATGAAGTGGAGCTGTGTATTTAATGCAGGACATAGTTGAATGTGTAGCTACTTGCTGCTGGCTTGCAGGCCAGCTGTGATGGGAAAGCATCTGCTGGTTAACATGCCTTAAGTAACAAGTGACATTTTACATCAAATATGTTCATTAAAATATACTAGACTTGAGTCATTTTTTTCTACTGGTGTGAAATGGTTCAAAACACTTTAGAAATTATCTTTATACAGTTATATTGCCCTCCCCCCCTCCCCCCTCCCTGTGATTTGATGCAGGCATTCTGCATAAATCACTGAGCATATAAAGTTTCTTTAATTTAATCACTTCCTGTGCTGATGGAATAGCATACATTGTGTGGACTCATAACATTGCAGCACATTGTCTTCTGGCATCACTAGGGCATTTCATTCATTTCAATAAAACTATTCTAATTGGTTCCTGCAGCAAAAAAAAAAAGGAACGTGACTTCTACTCAGCTAGTGTGGGCAGTCCTGTCTTCTTGCAAACTTCAGTAATATCCCAAATGCCTCTAACGGTGCATTTGTTATATTTTAAGCAATGCTTAATGTAAAACATGCATTTAAAGTACTTTTAAAACACATTAATATGTATTAACATTTGGAAGATTCATTTTGGGCACTAGACAGTCCCTTTAAATATTAGAACAATATAGTATTTAGTGTCTAAGCTGCTCTCATTCCCCTTCCCTTTTACCAACCAATACTATTCAAATTGTGTGATAATATAAAGCTAGATTACATTATGCTACATGGTTAGGGACTTGTTTACACTATTGTTGAGTTGATCAGTCATCCTTACTCTGGGTCAAATGCTTTGACAGCCAACCACAATGCTTTCGCTACATTGTCCCCTATTAGCATGGCCACCTTTTCCAAAACTAATTTATTACTGGCTTGATGGTAGAATGCTAGCTGGGTGGTAACCAAATCCCTTATCGATCACTTAAGATTATTTGATATAAAAATGTCTCACATATAACTGGAAAATTCCCCACAAATAAAAAGTAAGTAAGACAAGGGAATTGATAATAGTGAGTACCGCAAACCAATGTAAATCTAATTTTTTTAAAGTTTGAACCTTAGAGGAACCAACGTTGGGAGAGCTTCATATGTGACATACCCACTTTATGGACAAAATGTCTGCAACACAGTTTTGCTTGATTTAAAAATTGCATCCAGTGTAAATATAATGCAATGCTTTAACTAAACAATAAGTATCTTATTGAGCGTTCTTTTCTTTTCTCTAGCTCGATCAGGGAGCTGACATCTTGGGTCAGCCTAAAGAAGATCCGACCCAAGATTCTAAATGGAATGTCTGCCCCATGCTACAGCTAGATGAGCAAAGATGGCTCAGTAATAAAAGTAAAAACCCTCCACTGGATTTGCATATTCCTACCCAGAATCCCCTGTGTCTACCAAGAACCCCTTGCAGTGGTGGCAGCACTGTAAAAATGGGTGATTTCAGTGGGGAAAAAAAAGGCTTTCTGGCTTGTTTGGTGTGTGTAAATGTGGGTTTGATAAAAAAAAAAAAAAAAATACATGAAAGCAATTTGTACTACTACTGGATAAAAATGGTATTAAATCTCTATGCAAGAGATTCCTAGGACATAGCTGCACAAATTTGTTTGCATTTAATAAAAAAAATAAAAATAAAAATCTTTAGAACATACAGGTTAAACACTAGCAGATGGAACAAAGTTGTTATAGTGACAGGATTACCCCTTTAATCCATAAAATCGCCATTTGGTTACACCACAGAGATTAGTACATTTAAAACCTTTTCAGACTTATTCCTAAATTGTAAAAAAATTAATAAAAAGAAAGCCTGTTTTTTTGTCTGACCACATTTAATTTCTAACATGCCCCAAACAAAGAGAATCCTGCTACTGGAGAAAGAAAGGAATACAATAGAGTTGAAGCAGGTAAGAAGGTGGGAAAAAAAAAACATTGTGTGTGGGGTGTGAGGTTTAAAGAACAGCTCCATTGTGCAAACCAATTATAAGCACAGTGTGACCTGGTTTTTATAGATTCTAATGCTGTCTGTGCATTAATGCCGATTTTCAAGCTTCCCGGCCTGATAAAAGTTAAAACAAATGTAATTATCCGACAATAAATTGTTTTTGTAATGTGCTAGAGAGGGCGTTCAGATATGTTTTTGAAAGCTAAAAAGCAGTAGTAGATTTCTTTATTAGCAGTACAGCTGCCTGGCCCTGTGACTCGCCTGGAAGGTTATACCAACCTGTGCAAGTTATTTACAGCAGCCAACCAACACACGGGACCTTGAGCAATTTACAGACGTCTCTAGATTCTGAATGGAATGTCAGATGGTTCTTACGTATAATGATTTATCCACAACAGGCCCGGTGTTCAGGTGCCGTATGTGACTCACCTCTGTAGCACCCTCCTCCCCCACCAGTCATAGGCATTTTTAAAGTATAGTTATCAGATAATGCGTTTATTGAAAAAATGCATTCCTAGTTTTTATTGACTTCCTCTACCCCTTCATTCCATTTCTCTGGCCCTCCTTTCCTTATTACCACCACTTTGTTTTCAATTGCACCCACAGTACATGACTGCAGCAACATAACTTGCCACAGCACCACTTTGCACACACAGCATTTGAAACAGCCCCCAGCTTCCACCCACGGGTCTTGCCACAGCACCCAGCTTGTACCAACTGGTATTGTACACCCAGGACATGTGCCATCCAGCACCCAGCTTGCATACCCAGGATATTCCCCAGTCAGCATCGAGATTGCACGCACAGGTCATGCTCCAGTCAGTATTGAGATTGCACACCCAGGATATTCCCCAGTCAGCATTGATATTGCACACCCAGGACATGGCCCAGTCAGCATCGAGATTGCACACACAGGTCATGCCCCAGTCAGCATCGAGATTGCACACCCAGGTCATGCCATAGTCAGCATCGAGATTGCACACCCAGGTCATGGCTAGGGTTGCCACCTGGCCGGTATTTTACTGGCTGGTAAAAAATTGGCATCAGGCCAATTTTAGGTCTATGAAGACCTTGGAGTACCAAGGCCGGTATTTTTCTGAAGAAAAGGTGGTAACCCTAGTCATGGCCCAGTCAGCATCGCGATTGCACATACAGGTCATGCCCCTTTTCAGCATTGAGATTGCACACCCAGGTCATGCCCAGTCAGTATCGAGATTGCACACACAGGACATACCCCAGTCAGCATCGAGATTGCACACACAGCTCATGCCCCAGCACCTAGATTGCATGCTCAGGGCATGCCCCAGCACCCAGATGTATTCCACAACTAACACCTGTCACAACAGCTGCTGCTGAATGAAAAACAAATTAGTGAGGCACTCCTAAAAGATGATAATGTAAAAGTAAAGGTGCCTTACTCCAAAGGGGATTCCACAAAGACCCCAAACAAGTAGTACATTTCAGAAGAAAAACAGGAGAAGCACACAAATGAGTTCAAACAGGTATAAGCCATGGATTTATTATAACACTATATTTAGGGCATAATCATATACAAAATTGTACAAAAAGGGTACTTACACAATACACAGGCACATAAAAAAAGGACAGACAACAAGAGAGCAAAAAAAGGGAGAGCTGAGCCCACAGAATCCAACCCGACATTTCGGCACCAAAGGCGTTTTCCAAGGGTGTCTTAACATATACCCGTAATCCTACAAGTATTTATACCTGCATCCAAATCACGGAGGCAGGTTCAGCTGTTCCGATAATATAATACATAATAATACAAAACACATACCGTTCACCCCAATGGCGGCCGCCATCTTGTCACGTGTCTTGATGACGTCATAACGTCGCGTGGCAACCACAATCAGCTCCCGCCAATAACTTTATAAAAAATAACACACAAAAAAACAAAGAAGACAAAAACTACTGGTATTAGCTGTCGAGCCCAAAGCTCATGTCAATCGGCACTTCAGAGTGTCCTCCAATCACTGCTGTGCACACGTGTAACATACTAATAAGAAATGTAATAAAGTATGTTATTCCACAACAGAAACTTCAAAAGGCTAACATGCACAGTTCAGAAATGATTATTTTGTATTATTTTATTCTTTGTTTCCTTATACTTTTACTTTGAAAATAACTGTGTCGCCCCCCCCCACCCCTGAAAAAATCACTTACATCCAAGTAGAAGGGAAGGCAGGCAGAACTGTTGTTAAAGAAATGGCTATTATACTTCATTCACATTTGTTGGGAATTGGAAGAGATAAAACTGATGAGACAGGTCTTTTTTTTTGTTTACAAAGGACAAGAGGTCACCCGCTAAGACTCGAAGAAAGGAGATTTAGTCTACGACAGCGGAAGGGATTGTTTTTACAGTAAGGACAATACAGATTTGGAATTCACTGCCTGAAGAAGTGGTTCTAGCATCATGGAATAGCAAATGGGTTGACCTTGATGGACGCAAGCTTTTTTTCAACCTAAACTACTATGTAACTATATATGTTGCAACATTTATCTATCAATATTTTTTTCAGGCGCTGTAGGTGGAACTGGCCCTTTGAAAAATATGAAAAAAAAAAATATATAGCATTTAAAATCACAAACTACTGGATACTTAAAGGCACTCGAGGTCTGTTTACTGAAAGTGATATAAGAAGGCCAGTGACTTTTAAGCATGTGCTCATTTATCCCCATTTTGCTCTCTCTCTCTCTCCTGCACATGCAGTCAGGTCTCTAGCGGTTATTCTGCCAGATCTCTGACTACCCTCCTGTAATTGGGCCATAAAAATATATAATTGGAGGCCGTCTCACCAGCCAGAGTTTTTTCTATTTTTTTAAATGACTGACCAAAGTATGGAGGTTGATCCAGGAAAATTCCCGCAGGTGCCGTCTGCAAGTAACTTAATGGCGCTATAAAAAGCCGAGATGTTATACCTATTGAACATGGCAAAGCAGACCGCACATGTTTATACGCTGAGCAAAGGGGGAGACACAGGAGACTGCATTAACCTTTAGAATGTTGGATGTGATATGGAGGTGGGGGAGATGGCGGACATCGGGGGCCATCTATAACACAGGGCAAAAGGGGCAGCAGCCATGGGTCAAGGGACACTACAGGGGCCACTGAGCCTGCTACTTGATCCCTATGGTTATTGCCTCTTAATTCACATTATCACTTGTCAGGACAGGTAGCATTTCACAGAGTTACATTATGATTGATTTTACTCTTTCCCTAGCTGACCACTGCACCCCCTGAATCATGGTATAGCCCAGGTTCCCTTGCTATAGTTTCTCCTTCACCCTATTGTCCATTGTTTTAAGTAACATGGGGTGTGGTGCCATGCTTGTGTGGCACAGTTGAGTGACATAGTGACCAACATAGGCCATAGGCCATATGCTGCAGAAAGAGCACGCAAAGTGCAGCCCGGCAGTATGTGGGATGGATATATGCACAGACACAATCCAAATAATTAATCAGGGTGGAGATCTCATATTGTGCTTATATCCATCCTACATACTGCCGGGCTGCACTTTGCATGCTCTTTCTGCAGCATGTGGAACAAATATGTGTCCCTGGAAACATGGCCAATGTTGGAAACTATGGAGTGATGTTCTACTTTGTTGAAGTCAGTGGCCATTTGTGGCACATTCTGTGTGAGAGATAATGCGGTGTGAATGAGACTGGGTTTTTATTACCTATTTCAAGGTTTAGGTTGACTTAGAGGGGCATTTACTAAAAAAAAACGCTAATATATTTTATGTGCAAAACTATTTTTGCTCTGTGCTCCTTTTGCATTGTACTAAACATTTAACACTCAGGTCATAAATATACGCAAATTGTGAATAAATAAAGGCCAAGTTTGTGAATATTTTCAAATAGATGCTTGCCCTGTGTCCTATTTAATATGAAAGGCTGCCATGTTTAGAAGTTGTGAAAAATAGAGACCCAAGAGACTAGATTAACCTTTTGGATGTTGGGGGTTGTCAAACGTTAGAAGTATATGCTTCTCACCTGCTGCTGGCCTCAAGGGAGGGGGGGTAGAAGCAATGTCCCCAAACAGCATCCATAGCATAGCTGTCACAGTCCCAGATTTTCCTGGACAGTTGCCATTTTTGGGTGGTTCTTGTCCCTTAATATTTGCATGCGATAGCAGCATTGCGTTTAAACTGTGTACGTCTGTTAATTAAATTTCACTCCAGTTTCCCGTTATCCATTTAGAATAGGCTGAAGCTCAATAGGGTTGGGTGATGCCATTCAACCAGACTGGGGTGCCATGGTGGACAATTGCCAGACACTGATGGTCTATGGAGCGTCACTGACCTCACCATGGACACGACTGTCCTTGTCTGGATACATTTCCAATCCCTGCACACATCGCCCCCTAGCATAACAAGAACCTGTCGCTATAAGTTGGCAGGTATGCTATATGATGTAGGTTATCCCCAGTCACCAGAATCTAAAAAAGTTCTAACCAGATTTGAATTCCGGTGAACAAACGTCTAGTCTTTTGGAGCCCAAAAAGGAGGCCACAAAGTGAGGTCATCAACCCAAGATGCAGCAAAACATTTATAGTTATTTTCATTCTGCGCATTTTTCGTACATACACCGCAGAGAGGAAAAACACCAGTAGGGGGAGCAACTCAGTAAATGGCAGTAAATCCATGTCCTAAATGTGCTTAGTTTCTATAGTACTTGACCAGTGATATCTCGAAATTAACATTCAACTGGTCAGTAGACCAGGGCCAAATTTATTTAGCATTTATTTGTAATTATGTCTCAAAAAGTGAAGATGACACATTGGGGGTTATGTATAAACTTGATGGACGCAAGCCTTTTTTCAACCTAAACTACTATGTAACTATGATTATGTATAAAAACTCCCGCACTGCAAGGTGTCTGGAGTTTTACGTTTTAATGGCGACTGTTCTTTTTTTTAATAACTCCTGACATTTTGCAGTGCGGGGAAGGCACCTCCGCCAAACATCGAGGTTCCCCAACTCAAATCAGACACTTAATGAGCGCGGACACAACCTAAATCTACGCATTTGGCGTAGATAACGTGGACTTTGAGGAATTTGTTGCACCGCCGATTGTGCAAGGATGTGGTGCAATCTTCGTGTGAGTTGTGTTTATACATGACCCCCATAATCACTAGCAGGTCAGTAATATCCATTATAAAATTATATATATATATAAAAAAAAAAAAATTCTTGCTTTAGAAATGATCTTTGCTTCATTATCTGGTGCCACATTTGTAGTAAAAACAAAACTAAAAAAAAAATCAATAAAATGTCATTAGACTGGTTAGACGTTAACACAATTAAATCGTTGGCTGCATGCCGCGAAGCGAGTAACCTTTGACTGCGTTAGATCCGGTCAGGATAAAAATAAAAACACACAGTAAAATGCCTCACACATGTAGTGCTTCCCTTCTGAACTCTGCTAAAAGTTTAAATGAGCTAAATTAAATTTCTGTCCGGTGGATATATATTAAAAAAGCACTCACATTAAAGTTCAGTTGCTGAAACCTCACTAAACAAAATAATCCGAAGAAGAGGAAGATGTATACAATTATAGCGGTTCTTTTAGAACAAGACACACGGCTGTATAATTAAAGTTCCGTGGGATTAAAAATCAATTTTGTTAAATTTGACCCCATTTTTTGTTGACATATTCTCTAGAAATTTCTGCTCGATTAAACAGCGGGGGGGGGGGGGGGGGGATTACAGGACAGTGCGTTTCAATATTCTAATTTGTTGGAATATTTTTGGAAATCAGCGGATACATAATGGTGTGAATTCTCAACTTTTTGTTTTTGTTTTATTTTGTATAATTTTAGACGTTTGCGTATATAGTCCCATGAGGCAGCCATGCCCAATCTTCCCCTCAAATTCCTGGTCAACAGAAGTCAACACGAATACCCCATTTGCCAGGAAAACAGATACACATGTAACGAGCATGTTGAACAACAAGTAACACGCTCCGTATCTGACAGTCAGAAGATGGCAAAAAGTACCTTTAATGTGGAAGCACTGGAGGGATTTCGCAGTCTAATCTTTCACTGTTCTGAAGAGTCCCAGCTAAGGAGTCTCTGCGGAGATCGTTAATATGGACTTGAAAGCCACAGAGAATTTCCAGTAGAGATTTAAGTTTGTGCAGGCTTGGGTGGGCTTCATGTAACCAAGGTGTAGATTGAGAGAATTGTAGACAGATAGCAAGATGATCTTCAGGATGCCTAAGCATTTCTCTTGTAAGACCAAACTGAAGAAACATGCACAATGTTCAAAATCATTAGTGTAGGAGGGATTGTAACTGGGCCCTACATAAGCAGTGACAGGCAGGATTAGGCAAAGTGTCTGTACAATGACACCATTATCCATGTAAAGGTCCATGAAGGTCCATAAAACATTACATTGTCCATCAATGACCACATTAACAAAGTTGTACCTACTGTAACATAAAATAACTGTTTAGCCCATTTACCCAACCTTTGTTTTTAGAAACCATACTAGGGTCGGATACCTCCCAAGTGCCCCAATTCAGATGGGGCCGAACCTATTTTGCACCCTCTTGTCCCTCTTTTCTGGGTGCTTCCAAAGTTTGGTATCACAGACTAAACTGTGATTGTATTCATGTAAAAGTTAGGGTAAACCTTTTACTCTTAGTCTTTGTGGCCGATCATCAGTTGTCCACAAAGTCTCTTAAAATGTTCAGATAACGCCCCGCCCCACTCTTTCAGCCACTCCCTTTAACATAAAGTGTTGCCTTTTTTGTTTTGCCCTTTAAAATATTGTAAGTTATGGGTAGATGGTACAAGCTTCCACGGCAGTGAGTTATCCTGTTTATAGGGCCATTCATTCATACGTTGTACAACATGAATTGTGCTCTGACTTCTGGGATATTGATCACTCTTTCAACCACATCAATGAACCATCTCAGACTAGTGTAGTTACTGCACACCTCGTGTGAGGTGGGGAATGGAAATTATCAGGGGTAAAATGATTTTCTTTTTGCTACATTTAATGTACTCTGTGTTCATGTAAGGCACGGTTATAGAAAACGTTGTTCTTTTTAATAGTTTTATTGATTTGGAGTGTGTGATTGAACCATATTTATTAAAGAGAAAGGTTTCATAGAATGTAATAGGACTTTTTCTATTGATTGCTCCATATTATAATATAGATGGCTTTTGTGGATACGACACCTCCGTGTTGCATTATAATGCTTGCCGATCAATACAATTACAAAAGGTATTAAAAGCTTGACCAGCTAATTAGTACCTGAGAAGTGGATCCTACTCAACAAGCCAGAACACAGACTGTATGAGTGGCCAGAGCAGATATAGATTGTAACATTAGAGTGTTGGGTCTATTATACTACAACTTATTTTGTTTCCGACTCAGCTATTAATTTTGGATTAACTGCCCCCCCAATTAATGACTAAACTGTATCCCCACCTCATTAAAGGAGCAGTTCCACCTACAAGTGTCCTGAAAAAAATATTTTCAGATAAGCACTGTATCTTGCAAGGTACAAAGAAAAACATAGATGTGTTCTTTATTTTGTTAATCTAAAACCTAATAACTCCCTAGTGTATTAGTTTTATTGGGGTTAGTCATAGTCTATCCCCAAGATCTCCTTCGTGGGCTGAAACCACATATCCGTCGTCCCCATATTCCAAATACTTGAAACAGGCCAGTAATACGTAATGATAAAACTTTGCTTAGTGGGCAGAAATAAAACTGCGAGAGGGGGGGGGGGGACAGAGGATAAGCTGGGTAGAACAGTCCACCGTGCAGAGCTGTGAATGAGCAATGTGATTTTATTAATAAATAAATATCTTCAAAAGTGATTACATGGTTGGCGAGATAAAGACGCCCCAAAAGGTGACAGATTCACGTTAATTACTTGGTATCTGTCAAAATACAGACAGTAAGAATAACCGTGAAAGAAACTCGTTGAGTAATTCCACCCATCAGTCATACGGAAAGCTTCCAGGAGAAACCTTTCACAGTAAGGATTCTGACCTATAAACAGGTTTCTCTGCCTCGCTAGCGATTTAAGAGATACAGCCAACAATTTTGTTTGATATTTATTGGCCACCTGACCCTCTCCTTGGATATTACAAACTGCTCTCCAGGGCATTCAGTGCAAGAGCACAGATTATCTCACGTATCTCCTGAGAAAATACACTAAAGAGATTGTATCAGTTTGCACTACAACATAACCAAAGAAGAAAGATCATTTAAAGGGACCCGTAGTAAAGAATTAACTCATTCTCAAAAATGTGGATGTAATGGAGCCCAAAGAAAGTCACTAAATCTGCTGGTACAGGGAGAGAAACACACACCGTATCAATATATTCTATGGAGTGTTGTATATCCCACATATCACACTTGTGGCTTGGAATGTTAGACAAAAAAATAATTTGTGGATGGGCGGTGCATACAAGCTTTGCACACCGATAGTACCTGATAATGGGGCTTTAAAATGCAAACTGTCAGCACATGTGTAAGATTGCTCGGTGTACGGTGGTCATGCATTCCGGGCGCAACCCATGTGCTGAAAAGTGTTGGACAACCGCCAAACACTGTTTGGCACAATCTCTTGCACCTCAAAGTTCCAAGGTGCATTTAAAAAAAAAAACACAGTGTACATAAACAACAATAGTTTTTTTTTTTTTACTTATACACTTTTAAGTGTTGAAGTTTATACACATAACCCCATAGAGCAGTGTTTATACCAGTCGCATCTATCAGTAGAGATAGGCACCAACATTGCAGCCATTTTAATGATGTTTGATTGAACAGACACTGGTGGCCTCGTACGGGGGCTTTGCCCATCCCAGCAGATAACGTGTTAGGTATTAACATGCCACACCCTCTTTTAATCACACAGAGGGAAACTTCAATGGAGCATCCTTTTGTAAGAAACGATGACTAGTTTTGGACATCAAACCCTGACTTCCCAGGCTGCCATGTGGCGGAGATGCTTCTCCACGACCTCGCAGGACCAATTGGTGTGATGAATCTAAGATCATCTCCTCGCTAGTGATTGGTTGAGCATTGCGTGATAAACACGTATAGTGGGAAGGATATGGAAACATAGAATGTGTTGACAGATCAGAACCATTTGGCCTATCTAGTCTGAATACTTTCATTTGTCCCTGGCCTTATCTTATATCTAGGATAGCCTTATACCTATCCCACGCATGCTTAAACTCTTTCACTGTATTAACCTCTACCACTTCTACTGGAAGGCTATTCCATACATCCTCTACCCTCTCAGTAATGTAATACTTTCATTAGTCCCTGACCTTATCTTATATCTAGGATAGCCTTATACCTATCCCATGCATGCTTAAACTCCTTCACTGTATTAACCTCTACCACTTCCGCTGGAAGACTATTCTATGCATCCACTACCCTCTCAGTAATGTAATACTTTCATTAGACCCTGGCTTTATCTTATATCTAGGACAGCCTTATACCTATCCCACGCATGCTTAAACTCCTTCACTGTATTAACCTCCACCACTTCTACTGGAAGAATATTCCATGCATCCACTACCCTCTCAGTAAAGTAATACTTTCATTAGTCCCTGGCCTTATCTTATATCTAGGATAGCCTTATACCTATCCCACGCATGCTTAAACTCCTTCACTGTATTAACCTCTACCACTTCTACTGGAAGACTATTCCATACATCCACTACCCTCTCAGTAAAGTAATACTTTCATTAGTCCCTGGCCTAATCTTATATCTAGGATAGCCTTATACCTATCCCATGCATGCTTAAACTCCTTCACTGTATTAACCACTACCACTTCTACTGGAAGACTATTCCATACATCCACTACCCTCTCAGTAAAGTAATACTTTCATTAGTCCCTGACCTTATCTTATATCTAGGATAGCCTTATACCTATCCCATGCATGCTTAAACTCCTTCACTGTATTAACCTCTACCACTTCTACTGGAAGACTATTCCATACATCCACTACCCTCTCAGTAAAGTAATACTTTCATTAGTCCCTGACTTTATCTTATATCTAGGATAGCCTTATACCTATCCCACGCATGCTTAAACTCCTTCACTGTATTAACTTCTACCACTTCTACTGGAAGACTATTCCATACATCCACTACCCTCTCAGTAATGTAATACTTTCATTAGTCTCTGGCCTTATCTTATATCTAGGATAGCCTTATACCTATCCCACGCATGCTTAAACAATCCTTAATGTATTAACCTCTACCCCTTCCACTGGAAGCCTCTTACAAACAACCACTACCCTCTCAGTAAAGTAAAACTTCCTATTTGCTCGAATTTAAGACTGATTATAAGTCTGATTATAAGACCCCACAAACTTCATTTAGCCTAAATAAGCAACCCTATACGAAAACATTCTTACTAGTAAATACTGAGTCACATGTAAACCTTTTTTAAAAATATGACTGAAACTTGATTTATTTGCCAATGCATCCCCAGACCCCATAGTGTTTATCGAGGGGAGAAGGATGATGTCTGTGCACTGCTTGTTACACACAGACTTCCTCTGATGCTACCCTTCTAAAGGGTAACGCCGGGGAGGTCACAAGACCCCCACTTTTTTTAACCTCAGAAGCCCCAGCAGAAGTGTCGGGCAGCATAGGAGGATATCTGTGCACAGCGCATAGACATCCACCAGCTGCCAGCAAGGAGGATCCAGGTTCCCTGCAGGAGTGAGATCCTTGCCTTATAATCAGACCTCTGAGATCTGGTGAGACGAAGCTCGAGTAAATGAAGTGGGGACTTTTTCAGAGAATGTGCTCTGAAAAAAAGCCTTGTCTTATATTCGAGCAAATACGGTACTTTAAAAAATGTTACCCCTCTAATTTAAGACCTCTTGTTGTGGCTGCTTTTGATGTCTTACATATAGTCTCCAACATTACTGTGTTACCTTTTTTCCAGCTATACTTTTATTTGGTGCAACAGACTGTCTCAGTAATACACATTTTGGTTGTTTTCTTTTTCAATGAGAAAATTAGCTAGTTCTGTGTTAATAATTTTTCTGCTAAATAAAACCTGTTATTTTTTAGGTGAAAACAGAAAGAAAAAAAAAAGTCTTTGTCCAATTTTTTTGATCAGAAATTGAGACTCAATTTTGGTGTGCCCCATTTTCCAGGATCCATTTATCATAGGCAGGAGGCAGTTGCTTATATTAAGATGGAGAGGCCATGTCAGGTAGAAGATAGGGCATCGAGTAACCTGTATGAATTGCACTGCAGTATCGGAGTATGTAAATTGTGGCCCGAACAGAAGCTAATTAGTATGATACATAGCGCTGCCTTCAGGGACATAGAAAAAAAAAGTCTCCAAAAATATAAAGTGTAGAAAAAGAATATGTAGTTCACTCTTTTTTTTAACCATATTGTGGCAAAATTAGAGCCACAAACCCAAGACAGAAACCAAAAATATTTGGAACGAAAAAGACTCCATTTTGTAGGATCTTGGGGCGTTAAAGTAGACAGGTTTCTATTTTATTTGTGGTCCGATAGATAATGAGGTAAAAACACAGTAACATCAAAGGTGCCAACTGTCCTGAGTTTACTAAACTGCATCTTTGTTTTCAGCCAAAAGCCAGCAGAACATAGATTGCCCCATCCGTGCAGGATATAGGAGGGCAGGGGAAATTAAACATTTCCTATTGAACATGGTTGATTTGTATATCAAGTCCCAGGTGATGTCAGACACCCCACGCACTGGGTGTTTTTAAACTTTTTTTTGCATTTGCTTGAAATTCTATAATGCACAGATTTTTTTTTTTATTGATTTTTTTTAATTCTCTACATTCACGGTATATACAATGTTTAGGTGACTACATCCCAACTCTTGCCCCTAACAAATCGAGATGGCAGGTTAAGTGTCAGCGATATCATTTGCGTCGGCACAGTAGATGCGGTCACTGATAATTTCAAAGACCAGTCGAGGTAGAGCCTGTTGGAACAGCAGGACTGACTCCCAAAGTTGGGACTCAAATGTCTAACTTACCTTGGAATGAGAAAAGTAGAATGTGACGCCATAAGCCCAAAAACAACATAAACATACTCTCTATGCCAGCAGGTAACATCGCTGCATCAGTCCTTGTGAATGGGATCAAAGCCTTTTTTAGACTGTGGCCCCAGACATCACAGGGGAGGGCCATCTTGACAGGGAACTTGAGGTGACATGTCAGACTATTGGTTGGTTTTTAGAGGATTGAGTTTATTTCGTTCAATGCTATTCTTGAGAATAAGTCAAACGAAGATCATTTCACCTCCCATTACTTTAGACCCATATGTATGTTTATTTTTCTATTTTTTTTATTAAATTGTCTGTGGCCATTTTTTTCTACCCCAATAAAGATATTTTGGTCTCCAGTTATTTTAAATCCATGCCCCAATGATGGAAGTCACCCTGATCATGGCTGACGGGAGATGCTGACTTCAAAATAGGGTGGAACCAGAGAGTATTAAGTGTCATTTTCATGTATCCCATTCTTTGAAAGCTTTTCTTGGGGAAGCCATTTGTTTAATTGGGAGGTGCGTTTGTGCACCTGTGGTAAAGCAGGTAATTTGTGTTTCATTGACAGCTTTATAGGCCTCAGTGTATTGATGTATGGTGTCTGTATTCTAGACAGGATGCAGCACATATGGAGGATAGCTGTATGAAATCCATATTGCACACCTGCCGGGAAGCCCAGGTGGAATTTTGTACCACACATGCACTTTACTTCAGTATAAACATGTCTTAGGTCTCAGTGGCGATTGTCCTCCCTCCAGCATTGCTTCCTATGCATACTGTTTGTGTGTTTGATGCTGGATCTCGCTGACAGGTCAGTGATTAGCTCTAAATTCAGTTCTGCATCTGCAAAGCTCACAGCATATTGGGAAACTGTTTAAACACCTGTTACACTATAGCATTCCTGAGCACCTTTTATCAGAAATGCATTCTTTGAAATCCCCCTTGCCAAAGGCCATTTCCTCCAATCTGTGTTGGCAGTAAAGAGATTTATTGAACAGAAAAAAAATAAAATAACAACATTCTGTGGTTGTGTTATTTGTACCCCAAGCAGCAATCCCATTCAATCACATCCTTCTCAATAACCTGAATCGATCTTACATTAACACCCCCTACATGCATCATGGCATATTCTAACATCCCTACAGGCACAGCTGAGTGAAAAGGCAAATCCATTCAGTGACACAGACCACTTCTTCTTTTTTACCTAGCGTGCAGTAACATGTCACTACAGAGCACACATGGTCAGTAGGAGGGGAGCGCAGTATGAGGAGGTAACACCAGCATGAAGTATTGTCCACCGTCTCATGCTCATTGCTGGTCAAAGACAGTTCCAGTCAGTCAGACTGTTGGGGGCAAAGATGGCTCAGTGGCATCCCGTACAAAGTTTATACATTTACTGCTCTTTGGCATCCCATTCAATTCATATGCATGTACTGTTCATTGCCATCCCATACAATGTGCATGCATTTACTGCTCATTGGCATCCAATACAAAGTTAATGCATTTACTGCTCATTGGCATCCTATGCAAAGTTTATGCAGTTACTGCTCAATGACTTCCCATACAAAATTTATGCAGTTCCTGCTCATTGGAATCTATACAACTTTTATCCATGTACTGCTCATTGGCATCCTATACAAAGTGTATGCATTTACTGCTCATTTTCACCCTATACAAAGTATATTCATTTACTGTTCATTGACAGCATATACAAAGTTTATGGATTTCATTTATGCATTTACTGCTCATTGGCATCATAGCTATCATTTTTATGTATTTATTGCTCATTGCCTAAAATATATATACCTGTTGTTCATTAACAATACATTTATATTTATACACATATTTATATATTATTTATATACTGCTATGAGCTTGAAACCTAGCACCTACCCACTGCCCCATCACATTCAGGTCTGTCCTGGCATGCCTACTGCCATACATCCGGTATTTATACCATGCAGCTCAGTCACATGCCACCACCCCCTTGCTTCCTGGGACCTTCATCATGCAGTGAGATTTATTCCTTAAAATAAGCCCTGGACTCCTTGCATAACAACGTATGTACGGCCATTTTTTAAGAAATGCCTAGCTCATTTGTTAAGGTGGGAATTTATCCAGGTAGCTCCTATGAGATCCATTCCTTGAGTAATGTATTGGTTCCCCCTGGACCCTCGCATTGTGCATTCTGAAAGGCAGCAAATGTCGTGCAAATAAAAAAAAAAAAGCAGGTAGGGCTATCATAGCTGTACAACTGGTGGGAAAAAAAAAAAAACCTGCAGATCTTTATTCATGTACAGGCCAACTTTTACAATTGTAATTATCATTTGTGATACTTTCTGCTTTATCAAAAGACTTTCATTTTTTTTTTTTTTTAAATCCTTCCAGGGTCCAGCCAGAGGCCGAGAGCGGAGCGGGAGGATCATCAGAAGCCCAAACCTGATATTAGAGAGTGAATGAAACGCATTTAGAATGCAGATAATCTTAATAATTGCATACATTCATAATTATTTAAAACTTTAATATGAATGGGCCAAAAAAAAAATGACATTTCATTTTCAAGTCAGAGTAGTCTATTAAACTCCCCAAAATCCTCCTGTCTCTCATCTTAGACTACAGAGGGTAATAAAACACTAGTTTTTTTTTTTTTTTTTTAGACGATAGAAATTGCTTTGCCAGTTAAATTCACTGGCATGGCTCCTTCAGTCCCCCCCCCCCCCCCCCTCCCCTCGGCACAGAGATCTGCTTTCTAATTATGTGTGGTGAAATGAATGGGGCCCATGTTGCACTGTGACATTCGGCCAACGAAACTCATGAAACATCCAGCCAATACCATGATTGATAGCGTGTAGTATCTTCCAATGTTGCTGCGGCAGATGGTGGGTTTGGGTAATTAGACGTCAGGGGGTGTAAATGGTTATGACATGCCGCAACAAAACTCGAACGTTTTGCTTCTGTGCAACACTTCCTGGGAGCAAACGTGCCTTGCGATAAACCATTCCAAACCCATTGTGATTAATTTGGATTCAGAAAGAGAGAAAAAAAAAAAGAAATTCTAATCATTTTTTCGTCCTTGTCTCAGAGTAGGATTTGAATGGAAGTTCATATTCTTTAGACACAAACTGCGAGTCGTGTTGTGTTTTAAAGGGAGGTGTGATCCTGACCTGACAAAATGTGTTACCACTGGAACAGCCAGTGGGGTGACGGGTTAACAGAAACTGGCGGGGTAAGTGGTAAGAAGCTAGACTTTGGGAATGATCCACTGAAGGGATTTTCCCCCAAACGTGTGAATGTAGAAACAAAGCGATAACAAATGATCTTTAAGTTGTTTTAGCAGAACAGCAGGAACAAAAATTAGGATGTAAATGTTGTTTGACATAAAAATATAAAGATTTCCTGCATTCAAAGTAGCTGCACAACACAGGACATAAAAAGGAGACAAAACAGACATTTCAAAACTGCTTTTACAGTATATTTCTGCAATAATTCCAGTTCTGCTGATACAACACATAGATTGTTTTCAACAATTCTAGAGTCCCTTTAAACCCCCCCCCCCCACCATAACGATGACATGACGCACATGTATGTCTTGCATCTGTAAGGCCTCCAGCGTTCAGACAGTATTGCCTCCATGAGGAGGCATCAGGCAACACCGAAAATTCCACTCCGGCTCACATATGATCGCTCCAAGAAGTAGGCGCCACACCGGAAGACTAACGCCATACCAGAAATGGCGCTGCCCTTGTTGGGGGCAAGAGCTTCAGAAGCCGCCAAATCCCTTCTTCAGTCTTAAATCAGCCTTGTTCCTTAAGGGGTTAAGATATTAAGGAGAACAGAGTAACCCAATTAATCTATAAAGAGAGTGTATTTCTATAGACTTATACACATCTTTTCATGGACCTAGCTGGTTCGAACATGTACTAAAAGGGAAGTACTAGAAGCTAATAATTTTGATCCATTGTTTTATTTATAAATAGTTTTTCCAGCAATAAAGTGAAAATGAATGTGTATTATACGCCAAGACACAATCTGGATTCATTGTAATAAGTATCTTCATCGACACCTTCATTTTGTTTATATTCCGTAGGGTCAATCTCCAAGACGCCTAGGACCACTGACTTTATCACTCCCCCTGATAATGCACCGTCAGTAGCAGTGACTCGTTCCAATTACCCCTTTAAGGTGACATTGCATCAGTGGTCTCAACTCTCACAGTGTTATGTGTCTTCCCTACCACATCCCATTGACCCAAAATCACAACGTCACCTGTATTGTTAACACCCAAAGTACTTCCACGCTGGATACTCCACATATGGGACACTGAAAGGCAAGCCAACCGCACAGGTGCAGTTGATGAGTCACTGCCTTTCCAAGTCACACCCACCAATGTGGGGAAATTAGTTGGGGTGGCCACAGACGCATCAGGGATCATGACCTTGTGCGAACCTGTTGCATGGGTGTGGTTGCACAAATACCAAATAACCAATTGGAGATGGGCAGTGTGGTGGTGACTCAATCTGTTTGGACTGTCTATCAGTATACCTCCCCTGTCTGCCTGTCTCTGATAACAGGTGGGCTGAATTGCACCATCAGCAATAATATTGCTCCACCAACCAGGACAAAGGTTGCCAACCTTTCACAGTATGTCGAACTCCAGGAATACCCCCAACACCTTTGTTCTCTATAACAACTAAAGAGGTTGATTTTCCTGGCTATACACACTTAATAGAGTTGTTTGGGGGAGAATGGGTATTAAATACTATATAAAACTTAGATTGGAAATAAAGGAACATCTAATTTATGCAAGAAATGCGCTTCTTACATTTAGAGAAACAAAAAGGACAATCTGAGAATAGCAGGAATGCAGAGCTGCTTTGTGAAAGGTGTTTCATTTAAGCAGTAATTAAAAGGAACTTAAAAACAGCAGTAAAAATGTGTACAGTTCCAAAAAAAGATGAAAGTAATATTTATGATGATAAATGCGGAGAAAAATATGCTCTCCTTAAAATAAATCACGGGTGTCTAACAGAAAAGGAAGGTTATACTTTAAAAAGTCTGAGAAATACACCCAATTTTAAAATGAATGCTTTACCTTAACCTGGGCGTTTGGGCGTAAAAGCCAACATTTTCTTGCAGAAAGGAAGCTGCCATCTTCTGTTCAGCAATCATGAGCGCATTTTAAAAGCCAATCAGAATGCAGCACAAGTGTATCGTTTAACCTTGTACCTTCAGTGTCTGCCACTTACCTCTCTATAACGCAGGTAACATAAAGGTCAATTCAGTCGCGTTCACGTGTATTTTCAGTTTTTTCAGATAAAAACTTTAATGTCCGTCTATATTAATATAATATTTAAACAGCAACTTTCAGCAACAAATATGTAGTTTTATCAAGTGTAGATATTTTTAAGAAATGCTTTAATTAAAGAATGTAAATAAAGAACTTTATTGAGCCCCCTCTAGTTGTATAGCCCATATCAGGGGCAGACAGGGTGTTTAGAATCGTGTGTTAGATGAAGGAAGATCTGATCCAACATGTCTGCCCATTGATAGAGCTATACAAGCAGAGGGCACAATAAAAAAAAAATATCTGTATTCTGTAATTAAAGCATTCCTCTTTATAATGTTTGATGTCTTTTAATCAAACAGAACTTCATCTTTTCCCTACAGTTTTTTGAGTGCAGATCAAGAAGTATTGAAATTTTATTGACTCCAGCTAATGGTGGGAATGAATCCTATCTTAGAGAGGAGTTAAACACCAGCAATTCCGTTTGAGAACGCTTCACATTGTTAGTCAACATTTCGACTTTCAGCTCTCTCCGCTCACCAGGTCTCATAGAGATCTCCACCAAGAGTAGCTAGACTGGGAGTGCATACAATTGGCCTCAGAACTGATACATGCCTGCACAGCCCACTCCGTAGGTAAACACCTTGGGTTATAACACTGCTACAACGTCTGACAAGTTCATGAGACAGGCAGGGTCCCCATTTGTCTGGTTGTCCATTAGCCCACAATGGGGGCCTGGAGGAGGAACTCATATGGCTTTGAACTGTTTATCTAAAGCCATGAAAGATTTTATGACACTTCACTACAATGGCCGTGGCTCCTATGTGTAGCTTATTTAAATGATTAGTTCATTCCATGGAATTTGTAGTTCAGCCAGTGGTGTATCTTGGTTTCGTGCTGCTCTAGGCAGACACAATTCCGGCGTCCCTCCCCCCCACCCATGTTGCGAACCTACGACATGCCCCATCACCCCATTACGTGCCCCATCACCCACATAGCACACACATTAAATGCCCCATCACCCCATTACATGACCCCATAACCCTCATTTCATACACACTAGATGCACCATCACCCCATTACATGCCACCACCACGTCTATTACATGCCCCCATAACCATGATTAATTCGAAGGTGCCAAAGCTTGCTGAATGGTGGGGGAGGGAGTGAAAATGTTTGAAGCACCAGAAGTGTGCTTTAACACCCTCTGGCAAAGTGCCGCCCAAGGCGAGTGCCGCCCAAGGCGAGTGCCGCCCTAGGCGAGTGTATTGTTTGCCTTGTGGAAGATACACTACTGAGTTCAGCCACCGTATCACTGTCTATTGCCACTGTAAATATGTGTATTGAGTGTCAAATATAAGCAAGCAGTAGTGCATTGCATTTGTGATATATACATCGAGGAGGAACAACGGGTGTTGTACATAAAGATCAAATACTGGGGCAAGGTTCTAAAATGTGGATCACTATGGAAACCTATTGTCTCCAGCAGATAGACAGACGCACGTTGATCAAACACCCAGACACAGAGGATATCAAACAGTAAGCTGTGCAGAGAGTAGAGAAAGTGTCGAGGCCAGTCAAATACGATGACGCAGCTAGTGAAAGGACAGATGGCGCAAACCACGCCAGACGGTTGCACAATGCCTGGTAAGAAGGAACCTCTGCTCTCCATGCCAGAAAACAGAATGTTACCTCATGTGTAGTCATTCCACTGAACATATGGGGAGAGAGAGAAAGAAACATTACTTCTACATTAAAATCACTTGGCTGTGATCCTCGGCTCCAACTTTAAAGGTAACCAAATGCAGCATCTTCTGGCGCTTTGTGGGAAATGTGAAGTTTGATCTTAAAACGTGCGTTAAACTTTAAAACAGAATTTCGGCTTTTTTTTAAAGGACAACTGTAGCTAAAAGTTTACTTGCGTTTAATGAAAATTTTCACTTATAGATGGCTTATATACATAGAAAAGAGGCCTTGGAAAACCACAAATAAAATACTTTATAGCCCTGTTAGGGAGCAGACATGTTTAGAATCTTGGGTCAGGTCTCGCTTCATCTTACCCAAGATTCTAAATATGTGCACCCCCCCTGAAAGAGCTATACAGAGTAAGGACAGAGAAAAAAATCTAGCCTGGGAATAAATATATATATACACACTCTGCCTGTCAAGAGCTAAGCAAATAGGTGAGGTCAGCTGACTGCCTGAATATACTGAATGAGGTCAGCTGACTACCTAAATACACTGAATGAGGTCAGCTGACTACCTGAATATACTGAATGAGGTCAGCTGACTACCTGAATACACTGAATGAGGTCAGCTGACTGCCTGAATATACTGAATGAGGTCAGCTGACTGCCTGAATATACTGACTGAGGTCAGCTGACTGCCTGAATATACTGAATGAGGTCAGCTGACTGCCTGAATATACTGACTGAGGTCAGCTGACTGCCTGAATATACTGAATGAGGTCAGCTGACTACCTGAATATACTGACTGAGTTAAATAACCCTAGGTATAAGATATAAAGTACTGCGTATAAAGTACTAATATAATGATGCACATTTACATGGGGCTGTTAATGTGACACTATTAATTAATTATATTAATTAAAGGTTAATTGTGAAATAGTTCTTAATACTCCTTAAATAAATAAACAAGGATCAATGGGGGTTATGTATAAAATCTCCTGCACTGCAAAGTCGTAATGGCCGTTTGGTATGTATAATGGCGATTGTGCTTCTTTATAACTCCCGATACCTTGCAGTGCGGGAGATAAGGACCTCAGTCAAACTATGTTTGGCGGAGTTTCCCCCTACATGAATCAGGTGCTTTTCGGCACCATGATTTTTTTATACATAGGCCGAGCCGGCGCAACCCGTGCAGACATAACCTAAATCTATGCATGCGGTGAGACTGCTGTATACACTGGCGCGCATGCCGATTGCATCCAGTATTTGGTGCAATCTGCGCGCGCGCCGTGTGTTTTTTGCATAGGTCACAGGCTTTATAAAATAATACTTGTCCACTTCCAGTCCATTTGCAGTGATTACCCAGTTACAATACTTTCCAGGTACAAAGTGATGAATGTTTAGGTTCCAAGTCTCATAATTAGAAGTTACATTTTTGATAAATTCCGACATCCCCCCCCCAGCCAAAAAAGAAAAAGAAAAATGCTGATATGGGAGAATTTCCATTTGTACGGGCTGCTGAATTATGATGTGAAGACAGTATTAAAAGTGGTAAATTATGACAAAATACAACAGTCAAACCGCTGATATTTTTTTTTTTTTTTTTGGAGCCTCTGGATCCATTAACATCTCAAACAACAGCAAGAATCTTAATACAGTTGGATTACAGCGTCTCGTGATTCTGCACGTCTGATGTAGGTAATTAAGGGATAGCCGTGGGGTGATTGGGCTTTACGACGTAATAACCATTTTTGTAGAAAGGTACACTGGGTATTCGGAGCTCATTCCAAAATCTTTTGAATGGTTTCGGTACGCAATGACTCGGATAGGAGATGGCCATAACGAGAAACTACCTGAAGTGCTATTGTGAAAGTTGAAAAAAAATTATAAAAATATTGAATGTTTTTGGACAGGTTGGGGAAATGGGCATCTGAGGTGCACAGCACTCAGTATGTTTAAGTCCCCAAACTCACTTTAGTGCAAGATGAAGATTACTGCCTGTATTGGGCACAGACTTTTTTCCCAGTGTGATCTGATGCAGGCATTCTGGATAAATCACATTTTTAATATTTGACTCAAGCCCTCCCCCAGTGATTACTCTGCATGTTTACTACAGGTGCAGCAGCACCGATTATATAGATACTGCGCAAATAAAGTTGTGTTACATTTAGTCACTTCCTGTTTTGTTGGAATAGAATAGATTGTGTGGAATCTAAGTGCTTGTCCTAGTACACCGTAGGATCTCTAAACAGCGCAATACATGTCTGATGACATTACTAGAGAGACAGGAAATTCCATTCATTTGAATGAAATTATTCTCATTGGTTCCTGCAGCAAAAAAAAAAAAAAAAAGGAAATTGACTTTTACTCCACTAGTGTGGGCAGTCCTGGCTTCTTGCAAACTGCTGTAATTTCACAAATTCATCTAACTGTACATTTTTTTTAATATATTTTAAGAAATTCACAATGGAAAACGTGCAAGTACGTTGAGAGAATATATTAATATGCATTAACATTTGGAAGATGCATTTTGGACACCAGACAGTCCTTGGGGGTGAAATAGGTTGAAGCATTGCAACAGGAATAACCCAAGGCCCTTTTCGTGGGCTCTCTAGCATTTCCAGTAACATTATGAATTCAGTTTCCTTGTCTTTGGGTGCTTAAAGGACGACTGCACTTGTTTCTAACTCTTGCTTCCTTGGATAGATGCATGCAGGTTTATTCTGCTTTGTCTCACGCACACAGCCAATCAGAAAGGGGGCATGCCATGCTCCTCTGTTCGGGGTTGTGTCATGCATTGTACTTTCACTATCACAAGTTTTTTATCTTGTGGGATGCAGCACTCAAACTATTGAGCATCCCCAGTGCTCTCATATTTGGTTCCATTGAATGCCATCTGGGAATGGTCTCGAAATGGCAAGATGTTCTATCTAGTTTAATTTGTGAATTCAATACTGCTTGGTATCTCCGACACCCAAAGAATTCCCGCTACAATACACAACATCTGACTCACTTCAATCTTTACAAAATAAAAAGCTCTATACACATTACTGAAATCCTACACTGGTAGCTATGTTTTGTTGTTGCTCTCTCTCCAAACATAGAACACAAAACACATCACAAATACAAATTAACTGTAATGGTGTATTGTATTTACCCCCAGAGATCATATATATAGATTAAAAAAAAGCAAAAGATTATTATTAATACCTTGGGTAAGTCAAGATCTTTATTTTGAAGCAATCATTTGTAGCATAAATCAAATAGTGGTGCCTGTTTGCACAACTTGCGTTCCATTATTTCATTAGTATTTATTTTTGGCAAATAAAGCCCTTGAGAAGCTATTGTGCTTGGCACTTCCCATGATGTAGCAAAGATTAACAATGGAACCACGGGACAAAGATGGTACTTCGAAGAATGGAGGAGCTTTAATGCAGTTGGTCATCCAGCACGATGCTGAACACAGCATAGAATATATATATTTATTTTGGACGTCACGGGGGACATTGTTAGCCATCATGGTGGAGCTATTCAGTCCTTAGGACATCCAGGACTGGATTGATCTGTAGTGTTTTCACATGTCCAGGATTATTATTTTTTAACATTAGAAACACAGAGTTACCAAGGACTGGATATGTACTAAATTTCATATACAGTCCATAAGGGATTGTTCACCCTTGGTTAAAAATCGGTTTAATTAGCTTTCGGCGGTGGAGGGTGATGGTTTACCTTCTTTTGGATCAATAGCAGGAAGGAATGATAGAAAGGTAGAATGTTATGGACTTTATGTTATGCCAATGAATCAACATAACAAAGTGCGTAAAGACTACACAGGTAGATATAGGGTTGCCACAACAATCCAATATTTGAGGTTTGCATCCTGGGTAAACAAAATGGAGGTAATGCTGAATATTGGCATTACTTTCCATAGGATGATGCAGTGATGTTTTAGTGGTGTCCAGTGTTTTTAGTCAGAGCCATCTGGCAACCCTAGGTAGAAGATAATCCTGCATTATTCAGGGACTCTACCCACCTAATCTTCGCCCATACTACGAATGTAGAGAATAAAATGTGATCTATACATCAGAATTCCAAGCCTACGCATAATATAAGAGAAATACAAACAGGTCTGTGATGTCTCTGCTGATGATGTCACCTGTGGATTCATATGCAAATTAATGAATGTTCAATGGGGAATGTGTAATTTGCATATCAAGTCGCAGGTTATATTAAAAGTGGTACGATCCAGGCTACAGTCATGGTTCATTTCAGGGGGTTTTTTTGGTTCTCAGAGTCCCAGCTTTGCCTACTGCTTCATCAAATATCACTGCAGAACTAGACGTTCATAAAAAAATATATATATATCCAAATTATTCCTGCAGTATAATTTGTATTTGTTTCCATTCATCTTTTGCTGGCCATACTACACATTGTTCCCCATACATTATAGACTGCCAGAGAAGGTCCCTTAGGAAGCTATTCAGATATCAAAACCAGAAAGCTTAATCGCGCTTTAATAACTATATATATATATATATATATATATATATAATAAATGCTTTGACATTGCATGACTCTGCAAATCCGCCACCAACTTAAAACCCCAGGAAGATTTTTTTTTCACCGTATTTCAAAAATATAAGATATGTTTAAAGTCCTGAATCTCACTTGGGCAATATGCTCTGATGTATGGCTTGCAATTAAGTGCTTTAAAATAAACAGCCCGTCTTTTAACCGCCACGAGTGCTGACAGTACTGGAATGATACAACTGTGATCTAAAAGATTCTACTCTCTCGCTTGGCCCTGTGGCTTTACTGGCATGGCTGATACTGCAATCTGTGGTCATCCTGATAAAATAATTAAATAAAAATAGCTTGTACCCCATGGCTATCTCACATGTCCTAAATGGAATAGTAGAAGACTACTAGTAAAAGACGTAACAGGGGGGATATGATAGAAACATGTAAATACATAAAGGGAATCAACACAGTAAAGGGAGAGAGAATATTTAAAAGCAGAAAAACTACCACAAATAAAGGAAATACCGTAATTTCCGGCGTATAAGACGACCCCCCAACTTTTGAGAAGATTTTCCTGGGTTAAAGTCGTCTTATACGCTGGAAAATAGTATCTATATTTTAACTTTTGAGGTTAAAATATAGAGTTTGCCACCCTCCTTCCCCCTTCCTCAATCCCCAGTACTTACCTATTTTCTGCTCTGTCTCCTGCTGTTAAGCCGGTTCGTGGCTGTGAGAGAAGCGTTGTGCTCTCCCTCCAGCCACGCCGTCAATAAAGTTTGTTTAAAAAAAAGTTTAAACAAACTTTATTGAAGCGCGAGGCTGGAGTGAGCGCACAACGCTTCCCTCACAGCCACGAACCGGCTTAACAGCGGGAGACAGAGCAGAAAGTAGGTAAGTAAACCTCAGCACCCGTCGTATAAGAATACCCCCTAACTTTTGAGAAGATTTTCCTGGGTTAAAAAGTCGTCTTATATGCCGGAAAATACGATAGTCTAAAATTAGAGGGGCAACGATTTAAAAGTAATATCAGGAAGTATTACTTTACTGAGAGGGTAGTGGATGTATGGAATAGTCTTCCAGTAGAAGTGGTAGAGGTTAATACAGTGAAGGAGTTTAAGCATGCATGGGATAGGTATAAGGCTATCCTAGATATAAGATAAGGCAAGGGACTAATGAAAGTATTACTTTACTGAGAGGGTAGTGGATGTATGGAATAGTCTTCCAGTAGAAGTGGTAGAGGATAATACAGTGAAGGAGTTTAAGCATGCGTGGGATAGGTATAAGGCTATCTTAGATATAAGATAAGGCCAGGGACTCATGAAAGTATTACATTACTGAGAGGGTAGTGGATGTATGAATAGTCTTCTAGTAGAAGTGGTAGAGGATAATACAGTGAAGGAGTTTAAGCATGTGTGGGATAGGTATAAGGATATCCTAGATATAAGATAAGGCCAGGGACTAATGATAGTATTACATTACTGAGAGGGTAGTGGATGTATGGAATAGTCTTCCAGTAGAAGTGGTAGAGGTTAATACAGTGAAGGAGTTTAAGCATGTGTGGGATAGGCACAAGGCTATCCTAGCTATAAGATAAGGCCAGGGACTAATGAAAGTATTACATTACTGAGAGGGTAGTGGATGCATGGAATAGTCTTCCAGTAGAAGTGGTAGAGGTTAATACAGTGAAGGAGTTTAAGCATGTGTGGGATAGGTATAAGGCTATCCTAGATATAAGATAAGGCCAGGGACTAATGAAAGTATTACATTACTGAGAGGGTAGTGGATGTATGGAATAGTCTTCCAGTAGAAGTGGTAGAGGTTAATACAGTGAAGGAGTTTAAGCATGTGTGGGATAGGTATAAGGCTATCCTAGATATAAGATAAGGTCAGGGACTAATGAAAGTATTACATTACTGAGAGGGTAGTGGATGTATGGAATAGTCTTCCAGTAGAAGTGGTAGAGGTTAATACAGTGAAGGAGTTTAAGCATGCGTGGGATAGGTATAAGGCTATCCTAGATATAAGATAAGGCCAGGGACTAATGAAAGGATTACTTTACTGAGAGGGTAGTGGATGTATGGAATAGTCTTCCAGTAGAAGTGGTAGAGGTTAATACAGTGAAGGAGTTTAAGCATGTGTGGGATATGTATAAGGCTATCCTAGCTATACGATAGGGAACTGGGGACTAAAATTCTATGTTTCTATGTTCTAGAAAACCCTTACTGTACACCTACCTATTCTGAAATAATATATTAAAATGGTGCGGATTGGGGAGATAATTTATCTGACATAGGTCCTGTTATACGGTTAAGATATCCCTCCGCCTCTTAGCCCCTGTACCACCTATTTTCCACTTTTGATGTAGTTACTATTTCACATACATATCAAACTCAAACAATGTAATATGGAGTAGCTGATTACATTGAAAGTACTGGTTTTAATGTATGTATAACTACAATGTATCTAAGACTGCGCTAGAAAATAAATATTGCCAGACAAGGAGAAAATGAAGAAATAAAGATTAGAAACGGACAATAAATAAATCGCCTCTCATAAGAGGAAATAAATTGTTCCCATATCGGTAGTAAAAAGGCTATCCATGGCACGCAAGTTTTAGCTAAACCCCCCTTGGCCATCTCAATGGTATTTTTATTTTTCCGGCTTCAAAAATCTAAAGCAATAAAAGATCTAAAACTCCGATGAGTGAATAGAGTACTCAGTAAACGTGAATCCCCAGATCCTCATGCATCGGGCTTTCTAAGTAATGAAAACCAATTAGGAAAACCTCAAATGATACAACAAGAAAAAAAACGAGTTATCGTCTCACGAGAAGGACAAATAGGTTCTTATTATTTTTTATTTTTTAATTTTAATCATTGATTGGTTTGAGTTCTGTTGTGCTTGAGTGGACTCATATCTTCTTTAACTTGCTTCAAAATCGCAAAGGTATAGGAGGAGAGTTAATTAAACCTCTATTAAAAATAGAATCTTCCATATAGCTAGCAGGGATATTACACTTGGATAAAATAAGTATCAATACAGTTTTGGATCAGTTGTAGTCGGTGAGTACAAAGCAAACAGTCTATTAGCAAAAAAGGTTACTGCGTAGGCTATTGATCAAGGTAAATTAAGAATCCCCACAGGATTAGCACTCCATGCAAATTTAGAGATCTACTCATTTTTTGGTTCTTCAAACGTTGGATCCATCTGATGTGTTGCATCCAAATTTTGGATCTCAAAGAAGGGGATAGTAACCAAGCTAATTTAATTATACATTTTTAATACTCACAATTTGCTATAGACAATAGAAGATTATTTTTTCCAGAGATAACATGCACGTGGCTACTTATATACAGTGGAGTATATAAAAAATATACAATACAAAGCAATGAGGATATTCCACTCACCAGTCAGAATAAACTATTGTGTCCGGAAGAGATTAGCGTACCTACCGCAGACAATTAGAGAAAATACTGAGGCCAGCCAACTTCTTTCTCCAAGTAATAGACAAAAATGAAATCCAAATAGATTGATAGTAAGTCCAGTCAATGGAAAAAACAGTCAACCCCTATGCCTTAAGCGTTTAGCACTTACAGAAAGTGCTTAGACAAGTGAGAATCGCCTTGAAGATGATCCTCACATTCCTACGCCTTGGAGATTTTCCAGCTGTTAGATATCATGCCATGTTGCAGTCTCAAAAAATATGGATGGATGACAGATGTACATGGGATATGGAATTCAGAGGTCAAGAACATGGAGGGGGGGATTCACTAAATATAGGTGCAGTTTTCGAGCAGGGGTAGTTGGAAGATGGAGTGAATCAGGGAGATGTATTTGCTAGCTGATTAATCAATGTATCTCCTTTTACTTTACAGCTGATAATCTTTATAATGTTTCAGAAGTCTTAAGAACTTTGATTAAGACAGCAAATAAACTATTGGCCTAACTGCTTCAAGCTTCAAGTCTCAACTAACTTGATTTGACCCATACACTGTTTGCCTTTGTTAGGTATAGATTCTCTTTTCAAAGGACAATTTTTAATTAAAAAAAAATTCAAGTTATAACTTATGTTTAATTGGAAGATTGCATCACATGTAGACATGTTTAATAGAAATGTTTTAATTTCTCAGAGGCAGACATGTTTACAATCTTGGGCCTGATCTTTTCTTATCTGTTTATATTATATCTGTTTATATTAAACTTTTTCTTTTTTTTTTTATTGCACGTGGATTACTCAACCTAAAATTTACCTAATGGTCACGTTTCTGTGGCCCTTAGTCTGATTACATTCTCCTAACCAAAATTGATTGTACAATAGGTTCGGCTAATTATGGTTATTAATAAAAGGCCTCATTTTGGGACAAGATTTTAAAATAAACCAATGGAATGTTTTTAATTTTTCGAAGGTTGACCTACAATGGCTCCAGATACATAATCCCCATTACAGCAATGTCTCAGCTTTACTCAACTTGGTTAGTTTATAACAAATGCGGTGGTCTGATTTGTGAAAAAGAACAAAATCTACGATATATATAAAAAAAAAAAAAAAAAAAAACAACTTTGTACTCTGTAAACACTGGATACTTTATTTTTCTCCCCCATTTCCCAGGGTTGTGACTAATGACTGATTAACCTTGATTCCCTGAAGCTTTGCTCACGGAACACAACTATCATACATGGACATTTTTTATTCAGTGTTGGCATGACAACAGTAATGACAATTCATCAGAAGCGTGCCTAATGCATTCTGTTTTCCCAACATTCGAGACCATCTCTCCAGCTTTGTGTCACCAGGGGCTATACAGACCCACGTTAATGGGAGCCAAGCATAGAATATTATGCTCCCATATGAACCTCATTATCGCCGTCAGATGAATATATTCCTTCCTCCTGGGAAGGGTTCACCTAAATATAGTTGTTACGGTGAATGTAGAGTATAAAAGATAAAATATGATCTATACATTGTGTTAGCGGAGTTCAAGGCACATGTATAAAATGGAGAACACGGAGTAAAAAGGGTCTGTGGTGTCTGCCGCTTATGACATCACCTGTGGTCTTATAGGCAAATTAATTACATTCAATGGAAAATGGGTCATTTGCATATCGTGACGCAATGTGATAAAAAAGGAGAGCAAACTACACTTAAAAGGGCAACTACGCTGTTTCACTTGACCTTCTAATATAAAAGCACAAGTGAAAGGTTAGTTGTCCCTAGTATGGAGGATAAACTGGCAGGTATTTTTGATAGTTCCTGCCATTTTATACTCTGACCGGCAGCTGCCATGTTTGCATGGGAAGCAGGCAGCCCGGTCTGGTGGGCAACCAGCTCTCTGCTAGTGCAGCGAGGGACCCTCGAGTCTCTTTCTACACTAGAACACTGCAGATTCCAATAAGATGAAGAGGGGGCTGAGCCCCTGCTAAATGGCTGGGCGCACGGGTAAACTCGCGTGTATCGGTTAAGATACGTCTGGTTTACTGCAGACCAGAAGGTTATGTTCTTTAACCCTTGCTTTCTTGAATGATTTGAATAACTTGGATTAAAAAGTGTAATTGCCCTTTAATTTATCCATTAATTTTTTTTTTTAAATTCCACATCCATAAATGTAAACAATGTTTAAATGAGAGTTCCTTGCACAGCTCATCGATGAGCGGTTAGAAAGAGGACATTCTCGGTTGACCTGCATTTTTACGAGAGCATAGAATGTCCTACGGTCCAAAAATTGGGTTAAGGATGGTGTAATGTATATATTGTGCACATTTAGTACATACATCCTGACATAGTTACGTAAATAATTGGAAATGGACTTATTTTATTGGGTTTTAGAATATATGGATTTTTTGTATATTTACGTCCATCCAAATTGAGGCCTCTGAGTGTGTTTGGTCTCATTATTTTTATTTGCAGTTATGGGGAAGAATAATTTGTTAGCCATAGACACATGTTTGGTTATATAGCAGTAGCTACAAAATCATATCACTTTTATGTAAACAAAACTACACATGTATAGGACTAGTGAAAGTATTGGTCACTAGGGCTGAACCTTGCTGTCCTACACGGGCCGCATGTTGGACTCCCGCGAGTTTAGCATTACTTGATTACTCAAAACTATATTTGACATCAATTTTCAGAACAGTAACAGCAGACCTTTCCCACATCGGAAATAATCTTTGTCCTTTTTGCCAACAAAGTTGGCCTTTTGTGGCTGCTCAGCTGATCCTATTTATTAATTTCACATATATTTTTAGGACAAAAACCATTGTGAAGCAGACTTTAGCTGTCTTTTTTTTTGGAACAATGTCTCACCGAGCCAACTTCTGAAACGCCAACCTTGCATGCCCAACCATCCATTTAATGACGTCAAGTACGGTCTCTTCACTGAAAGGGGGCTCAAGAAGAAGATAAACAAAACAAAACAAAACAAAAAAAAAACCCCAATTTTCATTTCGATGTCTTCTCCGAAATGGTCCAAGTCATTATAATTGGAGCGCGAGAGATGGTTACACATTAAACCATTAAATAAGGACCATTTGTCACATGGTTTTCCAGCTCAGCTCCAGCTGTGTGTTCTACTATTGTAGTTGACACACGGCCAAAAGTTCACTCTTTCAGGACAAGCGGCCCAAGGTTTCTTTCTTTCAATTCTTGTGTGCTGTTCGGACACACGGATTTTCTCACAGTTGCAAAGGAGAAGGAGACTTGCTGCCTGCTGCCGCCTCCGAGCCAACATTGCTAATTAAAGGGCTCTCTTGCCGTTATTTTTCTCGTAGCAGGGCCTGTTATTTCCGACCTCACACAGTGCATCGAAGCCTTTGTATGGGCACAATCTACTAAATAGTCCTTTTTATCCCATTTGCCAGAAATAGATAGACGCGCAACTCAGAAAGCAAAGGTTAAAAGCGTACAGATAGAATAGCAGACATTTCAGTGGTGCGTGAGCGTCGATAGAATATTTTTGTCTACGCAACAATCCTTTGTTGAAAAGCCCATCAGTTCACTGGTAGGGAGGGGTGCAACAGCTTTCTAGAATTTGGACTTAGATGGGAAAAAAGGATGTGGCCATACAAGCTTGCAATAAAAGGGATGGCTGTACGGCTGTACGTAAATGTTTATACTGTGAATAAAATGAAACAATGAACTCTGCGTAGTGTTAAGAGAATTACAAGCAAATGCATGGAGTGCAAGGTGTTTTAAATGGGTCGGCTATGCCTGTCTATGACATCACTGTGTGGTTTGATATGCAAATTATGCATTTTCTCATTGGAAGCACCCGTAGTTCATTTGCCTTTCGAGCTAGTGAGGTGATGTCATAAACAGTAGACGCCAGAATTTTAAAACGTATGTTCCAATGTATGTATTTGCTTGAAATTTTGACTACGATTTTGTATATTGTTTGTAATATTTTCATTCACAGTGTAAACCATGTTTAGGAGTCCCTTCAAGAATGGAGTTGTAACGGTAAGGCAAAAATAAAAAAAAACTCTTCTATTGTAGCCCCCCCCCCAGACAGCATAGGGGAGGGGATGTCATGACAAGGCACGGAGGTGGCATGTTAGTCTTTTATAGTTTTTTAGTCCATTTAGGTTAGGAAATAAATACTCTTGGCAGCCATTTTAACCAAATAGGTTTCCTACCTGTTGTCATACCCACCCTTCCCCTTTCTTCTAGTTTTGCAAGTATCGAGAATTGCCACATCTTTGGTGGAAGCTTTCTGGGTTTCCAGGGGTGTTTTAAACAGAATATCACTCTGATCTCGAGTGGGGGGGGGGGGGGAGTCATTAGGGATATGCCCAAAACGGCGAACAATTAGTGGCCACCTGGATACCCGTGCTTGCTTAGGAGGTTTTTAATGTTAAACTAGAATGGCTAACATGTCTAGTCCCTGGGTAAAAGTTGCAATAGGGTTACAGTTGCTGTAATCTTATCCCGATGACTATGTGGCTTTGATTAAATTGGCTGTGGACATTTTTTTCTACCCCAAATAAAGAGATGTTTGTCTCCAGGTCTTTTACACATGTCCCATAAAAAACCTAGAGAATAAACAGGTGTATAATAATACTTATAATGCACTGAGGTAGGTTTAGTTGCTCTTTCTGCACATGCATTTGTTCCATAGACCCCCACCCTGTGATATAGTGCATGCAGTTGTTCCATAGACCCCCACCCTGTGATATAGTGCATGCAGTTGTTCCATAGACCCCCACCCTGTGATATAGTGCATGCAGTTAATGGGAATGGTCTATTCATAGAGGAAAAGAGATGAACAGAGAACATCTGCATTGTGTGATCAGTGGCCGATGCAGATAAACACCCCAGGGTGCTTTGGTGTATTGATGTTCACTAACAGCAATCCTTCATTTCTAAAGCACCGTTCCCTTAACAAATGGTTAAAGGGGAAGATCACTGACATGTTAACCCTTTAACTTCCGCAGCTTAACCCCTGCATGCCTCTAAACAATAGGTGTCTTTACCTTACCACACGCAGTGGTGTATCTTGGTTTGGTGCTGCCCTAGGCATAAAGATTGAGGCACCCCCCCACCCATGTTTGCAAAACCAGTACATGCCACATCACCTACGTTGCACACCCAGGTCATGCCCCATCCCCAGACACTCCCCAGACATTGCGTCTCTGCCGGCAGGCGAGTTTATTTTATTTTTTTAACAGTGTTTTTTTTTTTTACCGCCCACCATTCAGACAATTTAAATGCCGCCCTGGGCACTTGCCTTGTTTGTCTTGTGCTTAATATAGCCCTGACCACACGTCTAGTCATAACCCTTTAGATCAGAAGGTCACTGGTCCCTTTGGAAGACGAATCAATACATTATGCTTTTATGGTTAAAAAAGGTCATAGCATCCCTATTAAAAGGGTTAATCAGGTTAAAATGTAATGTATATGAATCTATATTGTAAGTATACGGCACGTTACACCAGGTTTACAGGGTTTGTTTATACTGATCTATACATTGTGTTGGCACGTGTGGAAGCCAATGTATATAGGGTGAAAAGGTTTTCCATTTGTCTATAATGTCTTCTGTTTGACATCATATTATGGCTTGATATGAAAACGACACGTTTTCCCATTGGATGTAGTTCATTTGTATTTGGCGCCACAGGTGATGTCATAAGCAGGCAAGTGTTTCTCCTAATGTATGCATTTGCTTGCAATTCAGCCAACATAATGTATAGATCCTTTGTTTATCCTGTACATTGACTGTATAAAGAATTACATTGACAATGAGTCCCTTCAACGTTACAAAATCAAAGGCAGCCATTTTATAGTGACATCACAGCCTGACTCAGTGTATACCATGCGGCAGCGTGGAGATATTACATGCAGATGTGCAACAGGTAAAATACAAGGTGGTAGGCAACCCTAGCATGGCATGTCTCACTTTGAGACAGTTCCAATTGGCAAACACTCTACACACGTCACAGGTCCAGTTTCTCTGGGACACGAGATGAGACCCAGTCCTGTACATGGGCACAGCCATTACTCAGACTCTAGCATGTTATGCATGGCCGGTGCAATAGTGCATGCATCGTTCACTGATCTGCTTATTGCAGGTCTTTCTGCATAGGTGCAATACTGGCAACAGCTCCCTGCCAAATAAAGAACTGTATTTGCTCGAATATAAGACGACCCTGATTATAAGACAACCCCCCAAACTTTGTATATTCCTTTAGGAAAAAAACTAAAAGCCTGAATATAAGACTACCCTATAGGAAAAAAAGTTCAACTTGTATATATTCACATGTAAAGTGCATTTTAATTTTTAATAAAAAAAATATGATATTAAACAAATGCATTTCTTGTTTTTATTTCCTTTTATGTGCCAATGCTGCCTCTCTCCCCTCAGCGTTGTCTCTCCCCGCTCACCCCGTGTTATCAGTCTCTCCCTCCCCCAAAATGTTCTCTCTCTCCCCCCCAGCCCTTGTCTGTCTCTCTCCCCCCTCCCCTTGTCTCTGTCTCTCTCACCCCCTCTCCTTGTCTCTCTTCCCCCCTCCCCTTGTCTGTCTCTCTCCCCCCTCCCCTTGTCTCTGTCTCTCTCACCCCCTCTCCTTGTCTCTCTTCCCCCCTCCCCTTGTCTGTCTCTCTCCCCCCTCCCCTTGTCTCTTCTCTCCCCCCTTGTTTATTCTCTTACAAGGTACATTTCAATGTAGTATTTATAAAATAAAATACTAGAAAGGAATTTTAATTTGTGATCTCTTTAATTTAACGGGCAAAAGTACATATAATCCTTGCCTTCTATAGACATGCAATTAAGATTGGGTTTGTGCCAGTTTTTCTCCATGGAAATGCAAAATGTAACCGTAGCAGGGCCAGGTCATTAGACAATATGAAGGGACCACTTTCTGGTTTCTCTACATCTTAGAACCTCATTTCTTGTGCACACTGGGCTCTCTGTCTCCTGTCCGTACTGAAACCTTTGGCCATCTGCTTCTCCTGTACTGTAGTTAGTTTACACCAGCTTCTGTTTGTCCGTGTCACACCAATAAACTAGATCCAGACTCGAGTTTTGTGGTCTAAAATGTCTGTAGCCCCCCCATCCGCTAGCCTCCTTGTAGGACTAACATCAGAACCTCACCCCTGTTTATCCCTTAAGACTGGAAGAAAGGAGCCATCGTCAAAGAAGGTTAAACTATGGAATAGACTGCAATCTGAAGTTGTTTTGACTTATTCCATACAGATATGGAACAGATACTGGGCTATCACAAGTAAAAGATTAAATCATATTAATCCCGGGTGACTCCGGCTGCTTTGGTGTAAAGGATTTGTCTCCTTTGATAGAACATTACAAATCTTGTCTTGCATTTGGATCAACGAATATTGGTGTGTGGAAGGGTTGAACTTGATGCACTGCATTCAACCAATGTGAATATATATGTAACTCTTAGATTATTCGGCTGAATAGGATGCTTTGTTCCAATTCCGCGACTTTGGCCTTATGTTTTAAATTCCCTTGAAAGGTTAATGATGAAGCTAAATATTTGAGCCAAATGGATGAACATTTATTTATCTGCTCCAGGCCTCTGAACCTGTCTAATCTAGTATATTTACAGTCCCTACTCTGATTGATCAGCTATGGAGGCATAACGGTTATTATAGAAGTTTTTGTCCCTATTCAGTCCCACCTATCCTTCTGCTTTTGCAGATTTTCCCATAGAAAAGGGAAAACAAAGGGACTCTGTCATCCAGCTTACCATTCGATAAGCTCGCTTACCACCGGATTAAAGTTGGCAAAAACCGGTCTGCTTCAAGCTGTGTTTGAGTTTGCATATAGGCACACGCTGGCTAAACAGCCTGACGCATTTCACAAATGCATGGTTAGTAATGCAGAACGAGCCATGCAGTTTAGCCCAAGCATGCATTTGTGAAACGCGTCAGGCAGTTTAACCAGCTATATGCAAACTCAGACAGATTTGTAAGCACAATGGCTTTTGACCCTTTTATTGCTGCAGTGGGGGCAACATCTCTCCAATGCTTTCATATCACGACTTGGATATCCAGCATGATACCTGTGTTAAAGCAGTAATGGCTAGTGGGTGCAGCATGTGTAGCCCAGTGACTGCACGACTCCACGCTTGTTTCTTTCTCAAGGATTCTCACCATGCCGAAGTAACACCCCATTTAATATACACCTCCACCCAGAAGGCAAGAGATGTCATTGTCAATAGAATTTGACAGGCCAATCCAAAAGAAGATTTCAGGTTTACAAAATATTGGTACGTCTGCATCTGTATTCCCAGTGAGATCCAGAGACAACTCAGAGATGCCCCAGGCTCCAACAGACAGTTTCTTGATCACAGTCTTGTCTTGAACACAATTCAAAATTAGGTCAACAGCTTTCTGCTAGAAGATCATCATCATTTACATTCTAAAGACAAAAAAAATATATATATTGCAATCCCCCCCTCCCCCCCCTACAATAAGAGATATTAATGTAACTGATAGCAGGGAACATAAGGGCACACATTATTGCATATTAATCTGCCATCACCGTTGAGATCTGTGTTACAGCCCAGCTAGCGGCAATGGAAGGAAAGGACATTACCACTAATGATAACGATGCTGGCAAAATGATACGGGCAATTTGGTTGGAGATCTGCTCGGGTGCCGTCGCCCTTTCCCCCCCCCCCCCCCCCACACTTTGTTTGCGTGAAGATGGAGAGTTACCATAATATTTGTCTCTGGAAGACACTTATTACCCTGTGTATTTATATAATGGGGTATATTTCCAAAAAGGTATCTGTCCGACATGTACTTTATGCATAAAGATCTTTGTTATAAGAGTGAAAGCTTTAGAAGTGTTAAACGTGTTGTCACTTGTGTTAACTGACTCCAACGCATTCTGATGTTCACAATAAATATTAGCGGGGAATAAGTAGTACACACTTTGCAAGCTGTAGACATGTCGACGTGAATACGAGACTCGAAATTACAATTCCCATGATTCTATGGCGGCCATATAGCTCCCTTTAACACCATTCTGGCTTCCTAAAAAAGTATGGGATTTGTATTGCATTGGCATTTTCAGGTTAGTAGAGTGCCTGTCGATGAGAAATGGAAACAGTGGAGCAGATAAAGCCAGGTACAGGGTGCAAAAGTCCCAGTCAGTCTCAACATTTAAGTAGGTACGTTTCTCCTTGTAGCATAAATTTTACAGATTACAGAGGAATAAAGGCTGTAATGGGCAGAGATCTTAGCAACTTCTTCCCTTTCAGATTTTAGATGTGGCTCTAAGGGCTAATGCACCAGCTGTAGAATCAGTTCATATAATCAGGTTTGGCCAAGCGGACTAATCCCTCTGAGGTCTACAAAATAAGCACCATAAAGTGGGTTGTGACACACTGCTCTATTTAAAGGAACACTAAACATTAGTTTTCACTTGTGCTACTCACTGCTAGTGCAGAGAGAACCCCTTGTTTTTGCATGGGATCATCAGGGGGGACCTTAACTTGCCCCGATCCCCCTATCTGCACCAGCAGCAAAAGACCCCATCATTTCCCAGTCAGAGTGGGGCGAGCTAGGAACAGATGTGTATCGCATGTGAGACACAGCAGATAGTAACCCCGCGGGTATCTATCTACACAGGATAGTCCCGGTTTTGGGGGATGGGGCGGGGATCTGTCCCTCTGTTCTGCCGAGCTCTACCTCTTTCCCGCTTTTGGGATATAGCCTGGTGGTACAGAGGGATTCAGGACGGCAATCCCACGGTCCTGACCTCATTCTCTGAAGTCATAGATAGCAAAGTAAACATGCTGTATATGAATTGCATTCATTATCCTTATTCTAGCTCAATCTGCAAAAGTAGCTTTATTTCTGCCTAAACACAGATCACTTTGTGAAAAGGTTAATGTAGTTTAAATAATGATAAAAGTTTGTGTCTGGGTCAAGGAAAAAAAAAAAGAAAAAAAGAAAAGTACAGACAAACAATCTTTGCACTCTAATGCACACTAAATGACTCCTCCGTGAAGCACATAGATGCATCATTTAATTACCAGGGAAATTGTTTACTAATGTGAGTAGGTCAAGGGAAACCAAGCTTGTTTCAAACTGGTGGAGTGATAAATAGCATCACGTGCTTAGTTATAATTTCGTTTGGAAATGGCCAGTTTTGTCGGCAGTTGGGTGAAAAGTTACTGCTTCCTGTACATAACCCACAAACTGAACACACTAAGCTGCATTTTTAGAACCTTCAGGTCAGATTTTCCTTCAACCAACCCAATGTGAATGAAGATCTGACCCAAGATTCCGAACAACATGTCCATCTCTGAAGCTGTACGGAACAAAGATCGCTTAGGAATGTAATTTATCCGCTTTTTTATGTAATCCATTTCTTTTTAATTTAAATTGACTACACATATTGAAATCTATTCGGTAAACAGAACTTCCTTTTTTGCCAAAAGAGAAGCTTTCTACATTGTTTTTTTTTTTTTAGGGGGGGGGGGGGGTCGGTGGGGTACACAGAAATCAAATGCTATGCTATTTCTGAGCTTAGTATCTCTATTTTAAAGTCAATGAGCGGTTCTTTCAAAGAGAGGCTGGTGCATGGCAATCTATTCTCAATCAACCCAAGGAGATAGCTACCTAACGACTGTACCAGAACCCAGAGCATGAAGGAATCCCTGCTGGAAAGCACAGCCCTGTAAGTGGATACAAATTCAATTAAGGCATTTCACTGTCCAATTAGACACATGAGTCTTAACTTCCATTAAGGCAACCTGGGGTTGGAGAAGAATTAATGCTATCCATGGCTCATAATGGGAGACTGCAGTACTTAACCCAGCTGACGAGATAAGAATTGATAAGATTAAGGCTGAAAGGCTACAGACACTGGAGTATGGATCGTTAATTTACAAGGCAGGGCAAATGAACTCCATAATATTCATGGAGAGTGGCTTGGTATAGTCAGGTGTAATCTTATATTAAGCCTTAAAAACTGTAGACAAAAAAAAACATATGGAAAGATCATCAAGTATAGACATTATAAACAGAAAAGAAACTTTAAAACAAATACAGTACGTTATTGGCCCACTTTTGGGATCTAAGAGGGGGCAGAGATGTTTAGAACCTTCTGGTCAGATTCAACCAACCCAATGTGAATGAAGATCTGACCCAAGATTCCGAACATGTCCGTCTCTGAAGCTGTACGGAACAAAGATCGCTCAGGAATGTAATTTATCCTCCTTCTATGTAATATGTTTCTTTTTAATTTAAATTGACTACACTTATTGCAATATTTTAGCTAAGCAGAAATTTATTTTTTGCCAAAGGAGAAGCTTTCTACACATTTAAGTTATTTTTTTTTTGGGTGGGATCGGGGGAAAGCCATCAGCAATTACAGTAATCTATACACAGGGCCACGCTATTTAATTTTGCAGTGGTGAACAACAATACAAATAATAATAATAATCTCGGGCTTCATAAAACAAACTGTTCTAAGGATAAGGTGCTATCATAATTTGATTTTATTTAAGTAGATTTTAATACTGCATTGAGAAACGTGAAAGGAGTAGATTTGATAAGTTTCTAATAAAATTCCACAGCTTGGTGAAAACCACAGTTTCTCCAATTAAAAAAGGGAATATCAGGAGAGTGATTAAAAATCATCATTTGGAATGTTATTTAATTTATGGGTACAACTTCCAAATTGGGCTGATCTGGTCACTGACTGTGCAGAATGTGGCACTTGTTCTTATATGCAGATGGAACCTAGAGTATCCACCTTGCCTTAAAAATATATATCGCCCATTCTTTTGCTTTTATAGACAAAGCTTTTTTCTCACTTGAGCACCTAAAATAGAAGCCCTGGTGTAATAAATTAGTGGCACTAGAATGAAGATAAACTGGCAGGTATTTTTTAAGATACATACCAGTTTATCCTCTGATTGGCAGCCATGATGAATCAGTAGGAAGTATCAAGGTTTTCGGCTGTCGATGACAGTCTATCACTGATAGCCTCCGTCTGCACATGCCACCAACACAGGAGACCTAATTGGGGGTGGGACCTCAGATGGTGACACGAGACTTCTTAGGCTCAAGTTGAACCAAGTGTTGAGTCTATTACTGAAGCAAAAGGTAAAAATATCCTTTCGTGCCGTGGTAGCGTCAGACCTAAAAACTTCCTTAGTAACTGTAACTGGATAGTTTTACGAGACTTGCTTAATTAACGCATGACATTTTTAAATTGCGGTCATAATTTTGCAAGTCTGTGACGCGCAACTTAAAGGTCAGCCAGATGTACTCTGTACACAGCATAAAGTAAATGCTTAGCCTCATTGAGCTCTTTGATAATATGGAGTTTACTTAGACAGGACAGCTCAAAATAATAAAAAAAAAAAAAACAAATATACATATATATATAATCTACAACTAGTACGTTTCAGCGATATTGACTGAGAGATCAATTTCGACACTCTAGGATTGGCGTTCTAGAAAACGAGGATGCCGCAAGGTTGCAAAGCACTTGACGCAAGCAGACGCCAAGTTCCGAAACTTGACTGTTTTACAGAAATGATGCAGATAAGGCAGAGAAGCAGGTTAGAAAATCCCGGATATACGAACAGACAGAATCCAATTAATTAATCATGGTAGGTCCAATGACATCTCCACCCTGATTCATTAATTGGATTGTGTCTGTGCGTCTATCCATCCTACATACTGCCGGGCTGCACTTTGCATGCTCTTTCTGCAGCATGTGGAACAAATATGTGTCCCTGGAAACACGGCCGATGTTGGCGACTATGTGATATTCACCTCCCCAAGATCTGCATGCGACTTCCCTAGTCGCTGGTGCAGAAGTTGTAAGGAGTTTATGTGGGGAGTATAAAATGGCACAGCTATTTGTCATATCACCATTGGCACCTTTTTAAAAGACACTATCACCTTTTAGAACTGCTCACAATCTATGAACATTTAAGAAAATCTATTCTCTTAAACTTTAAAGGGACTGTATCCCCTAAACTTTGTTTTTACTGTGCCTGTAGAGGATAAAAAAAATGATCTATACATTCTATTAGCAAAACTGCAAGCACATGCCTAAATTAGGAGAATAATGCGTTTTAAATGTGTCTGTGGAGTCTCCTGCTTATGACATCACCTGTGACACGGTATGCAAATTACACATTTCCCATTGCAATCAATTTGCTAATACAATGTATCGATCATTTGCAATAAAAAAAACAATATTCAGATGGTACCGTCCCTTTAAGTACAAGGCATCTGCATTTAGCGCTGTTTAGGTGACTGTTCCCTCTGTTTGATCTTCGACACTTCTATCTAAAATTGCCAGTCACGGGAAAGTATTTCCAATCCTAATGTGTCTTTTAAACATTTCCCAGCCAGAAATAAAAGGTTCAGTTTATTAACCTCCGTGGAGCGATAGAGTGACTTGTAATAAATTACTCGGCAGGACAAAAACAAACATTAATCTCTGCCGGCGATATGCAAATAACTGTTTGTTTGTTTTTATCTTAAAAGGTTCTCCAAAGCAGTTTACCATACCATGTGACCACTACCCTTAACGTAGCACCTCCTGCAGCCTCATAATTAGGATAACTATGATCAGCAGCGACACTTGCTCATTGAGTCTACAGAAATGACCTGCAAAACGCAAATCAATAATGCAATAGACGGGATTCCTTGATACAAGGCAATACACCTTATTGATTAGGTCAGTGACATTAAGCTCTAAAACTAGCCACACAGCGTATGCTAAGGATTTGCTAACATAGGTGCGAGCTTGTGTGCGCGCTAATTAATTCAAATACATATTAAGTGTCTTGCTAAGCACCAAGTGCCTCTGGTGTCTACGGTTTATGACCTCACCTGGTGGCCTTATATGCAAATGACACATACCCTAATGATGTGTGTTAAAGATACGGTATCACCTAAACATTGTCTTTACTGTGCATGTAGAGAATAACAATTGACAAAGTTATTTATGCATTTCCAAAACTGCACAAACTAGGAGAAAAACGTGTTTTAAAAATCTCTGTGGAGACCCCTGTTTATGGCATCACCTGTGGCACGGTATGCAAATGAGCTGCTTTTCAGTGAGAAATGTGTAATTTGCATATCAGGCTACAGGTGATGTCATAAGCTGGAGACTCCACAGACACATTTAAACCACATTTTTCTCCTGATTTACAAATTTTCTTAAAGTTTTGCTAATACAATGTATAGATCATTTTTTTTTTGAATGCTCTACATTCACAGTAAAATCAGTGTCCAGCTGATACAGTCCCTTTAAAGCATAGGACTCCTGTGACAAAATTCAAATACAATACTCATCTCTCAACCTATGCATTCTGCTTGCACAATTCATAGAACCATGGGAAGTCATTTTTTTTAATTCTCTACACTCACAGAAGAAGCAATATTTAGGTGACTGATTTTTTTTTTTTAATACAACCATTCCAGAAATACACATCAGTATTGTGGCATGTGTAATCTGCTTCCGTGAAACATCAACAATCAGAGATAGATCGGCTTCAGCATGCAAACAGTCATAGACCAACTCCCATAAAGCTAAGGCAGCCATGAGCGCTGTAATTATGTGTCACCTGAGTTGCTTGAATGAATTCTGCATTTCGATCCTAGAGCAGGGATTTGCAGTTGTTGCGGACTACAACTCCCATGATGCCGGGTATCTAACGATGGATGTCTCACGATAGTGATGACATCTGCTGGTCTGACTTCGTTGGAAGTTGTTTGTAAAGACTCCCCCTCAAGAGAAACGTGCCTTGTCCAAAATTGATTTTTAGCACTATTTCAATGCCCCTATTCTAGACCACTATACCATTAAAGTACTGTCAGCTTAATAATGGCTCACACTGTGAATGTGGAGAGAGCAAAAAATATTCTATACATTGTGTTTGCAGAGAAAAATATATGTTAAACATATCTGGTGTGTCTCATGATTATGACATCAGGTGTAGCACAATATGCAAATGACTTACTTTACAGTGAGCAATTTATAATCTGCATATCAAGCTACAAGGTCATGTCATAAGCAGACAACACTACAGACCCATCTAAAACCTAGATTTCTCTTATTTTGTGTATTTGCGTGGGATTTTACTACAACATTGGACAGATCAGTTTTGATATTTCTTTTATTCTCTACATTCATAGTATAAGCAACTTTTAGGTTGACAAAGTCCCTTTAATCTCATTTATATTAACTAAGACGGTCCAATAAACATTAGATACTATTAACACAATATGTCCAAGGGAGTTTGCAATGATCAATTGCTGCTTTTTATATCTGCTATTTGAGGGGAAAGCACCGGGACACGTTAACTTTTCTCCCGAGGAAGCTGGTTTCTGCCGGCGAAACGCGTTGAGAGTCCGGAACTATCAAGGGCATCAGCCTCGGAGTTGTGGTGTGTAGGACGTCTTCACTGACTCTCCCCTTGTTTGTTTGAACCTGTAGCACACATCTTCCATGTGCCTATAACGTTGTAAGTGCCTTCATTTATTTCAAATTTGCACTTTATTCTGATGCTAAGCAATTGTTGTTTTTTTATTGTTTTTTTTATAGTGATATTAAAGAAGATTAACCAAGTCATGGATATGAGGAAGATTCTTTTCTGATGATGGGCTTTTCTATGAAGAACTGTTGTGAGTGCATACATACCCCCACCAACATCTCCTATATTACACTATACTGTATCGCACTATTATATGTTGTTTTTCTCTCTTCCGTGTATCTGTCCTTCCTTGTCTTTCTGTAATGATCATTTTCTAGCAGACATTAAACCATACATATAGAGAGTTCCCTGTAGCCGCTAAGTTGTTGCACAAAAACTGATGTAGCTATCACTTTTAGAACCATACATTCACTATAGACCAAGAAAACAAAAAGGAATACATCATTGCAGACAATTTATTTAAACGTTTGCTAATAAGTATTGTTTTTAAAGGACAAAACGTGAAAATGGAATCTGCAGAAAATTCGACACATTCATTGAAAATAAGTAGCAAATAAAACAACTCTTTATCTAGTCGCCAAACAAGCAGAGATATCCAGCCAGCCACTGAAGCACAAGTATGGCTATCCTTGCCACTGCAGCCGAGTATGAACTACATATCCCATGATGCTCGGTCATTTGACTGGCAGAGCATCATGGGATATGTAGTTCCCAAAACCTTGCCATCATTGTCGTAGATCTTATTATACTGCTCATGTCTTCATTGATGACAACTTCATTATTAAATTCAGGCAAATTGCAAACATTTGCTATTTACTTAGAACCAAACAATCCCAGTTTGTTCAGAACCATAGGTAATCCATACAGTAAGACAAGCTGATATTGGGGAGTTATTTAGAAAGGTTAATGTGGTGCAAACAGTGGAGCAGCTTTGGTAACTCTCCCCAGAATTTACCTTTAGAAATACCCCCCACCCCATATGTCTCCTCCGATCTGTACCAATCTTACATTTATATAATACAACCACTGTGATAACACAAACCAACAATATAGCTCAACACAATACGACTCCAAGCAGGCCTCAAACCAGCAGAATATTGAATAGCACCTACGATTAGATGAGTCAGATGGACGGACACAGCTTCGTAGTACAATAAGAGATGTCACTTACCTAGAAATACAAAAGAGATGAGAGTAAGGTTAGAAGCCATGCTGGAGGTTAATATGTCACATAAATACAACGTTATATCTGGACGGAGATCTAATACTTTACAAACCTTCTACAAAAAGTTACATTTTGTTTTATTTTAACAGTGCTTTGAAGCACCTTAAATATAAGCGGGCTGATCAAATAATATAAATGAAGCACCTTATTGAGCCTTCTTTACTCTGCATTGCTCTATCAGGAAGCACACATGTTTTTTAGAATCTTTACTCTGTATGGCTCTATCAGGAAGCGGAAATTTTGTTTAGAATTTTTACTCTGCATAGCTCTATCAGGAAGCACACATGTTGTTTGGAATCTTTGCCCTGTATAGCTCTATCAGTGGACGACATGTTGTTTAGAATCTTTACTCTGTATGGCTCTATCAGGGGGCAACATGTTGTTTAGAATCTTTACTCTGTATAGCTCTATCAGGGGGCGGACATGCTAATTAGAATCTTTACTCTGTATGGCTCTATCAGGTAGCGGAAATGTTGTTTAGAATCTTTGCTCTGTATAGCTCTATCAGGGGCCGGACATGTTGTTTAGAATCTTTGCTCTGTGTAGCTCTGTCAGAGGACGGACATGTTGTTTAGAGTCTTTGCTCTGTGTAGCTCTGTAAGGGAGCGGACATGCTTTTTAGAATCATTGCTCTGTATAGTTCTATCAGGGCGCTGACATGTTGTTTAGAATCTTTGCTCAGTATAGCTCTATCAGTGGGCGGACATATTGTTTGGAATCTTGGGTCTGATCTGCATCTTAGTTTAGATCAGGGGTGAGCAACTTTTTCTGGCTCACAGACAGCTTGCCAACCACAGGTTTAGATGAAGGAAGATCCGACCCATTTTTTCCCATATATATGTCTGCTTCCTGTTAGAAGAAACGTCCCCTATTCATGCAACATGAAATAACGTAGTGTGCAAATATTCTGAGCTAAGGGGAACTGCAATGAATTCAAGGGGAAGATATAAAATAAATGGCCACACTTTCTCCATTACTGCCTCATTCATATGGAACTACCTGTGGGATCTGACCAGCTGTGGGGATACTGGACAGCTGTAAATAAAATTATTATACATCCTGAGGATTAACCATGGTTTGCAGGTTAGCAAATACGCACATACGGAATCCAATTAATCAGAGTGGAGATCTCACAGGCCATTAATTAATTGGATTGTGTCTGCGTGTATATACATCGCGCAGACTGCACATTGCATGCTCTTTCTGGAACACGTGTGTCTCTGGAAACAGGACTTATATTGGCATAGATCATAATCACCCAGACTGCTTTACACACTACATACTGTGGGTTCTCAGTCGGATGTTGGTTCCACTCCCAAATTATGGAATGTGTGTAAATATATATATATTCAGATTTTGTCAAAAAGGGGGTCAGTAAAACTGAATGGTTTCTCTGCCAATATAACAAACCTTTACAGGCCACCCTTGTGGGGTATTTCCTGTCTGTGTAAAAGTGACAGGAACCCAGCAGAATATGTGCATACAGTTGTTTAATGTTCACATTTTTGGTATAATTTACAATCATTTGCTCTTTGCAAAAAGCAATAATCAACAACAACACACAAATAACATAAAATACACTCCCATTTGAAGAATTAACCAGGCTACCCTTGAAAATCAAAATATCCAGCATACTGCAGATCAGCAACAGCTTATTCACTGGGAGTCACAGGTGTCTGAGACAAGGTAAGTTTATCCCCCCCCGCTGATTAATTAACCCTGGCTGCATCTCACTGCTTGTAACTAACATCCAGACAATGATCAACTGCTCATCTGCTGCTGAGATATCTGCGTGGCAGGCAGCGTGCTGATGTCACATGGGAAGATCTATCCCTGCTGTTTAATGAGGGCTTTTTGCTAAATGTAAACTGACAAGTGAACTGCAAAAATCTAGCTTTAATAGCCAATTTGGCAAGTTGGAGCATTTTTCCAGTTCAGCTGTAGAAAAAAAAGATCAATATAAGAATGCTTTACGTACATCTACCAGTCTACCAAATCACATGGTACTAGCCAGGATGAAGGAACATTTATTGGTTAATAGTAGACACTATTATGCTTTTTCTCTCCCTCTTTGTTACACATTGGTTTTTTTTTTCAGAGCAAATGAGCACATGTAAATTTAGGATCCAGTTACCCCACTGAGCTACAGGGGACTTGATTAGTCCGCAAATGTAGCCATAGATGATGCCTGTGTGCTATGCACAGACATACTTCGATGCTGTCCGACACTTCCACCAGATCTTGTGCACCAGAACATTGGGCTCCCCTGACCTCCCAACTTGTGCACTTACATCATCCAGCTGCCCCCATTAGACACTAGGGAGCCATGCTAGTCCTGGGAGAGCAAAGGCACATCCTGGGGAAGCAATGGCAAGTCACTGGGTGCAATGGCATGTGTTTTGGATGCAATGGCAAGTCATTTGATTGTAAAGGCAAGTCAGAGGGTGCAGGGACATGTCCTGTGTGTGCAATGTCCCGATTTTGGATTTTTGTGCAATGTCCCGATGTCTCTCCGCACTCTACCTGTGTCCTGCTTTTTGGGACAGAGGTAGAGCTGAAAGGAACAACGGGACTCAGGAAAACAATCCCGCCAGTCCTGATCACATTCTCCGGTGTCCCAGACACCAGGGAATACTTTCTGGGCATGCGCAGTAGCGATCCTGGCTTCAGATGCCAGGATCAAAAATGACCTACCAAGACTCCCCCCCAACGTCCTGCCCCATCCAGAGACCTCCGCCCCCCGTGTCCCGATTCGCCGGGGGGCAAAGTTGGTACGTATGCTATTATACTATCTGGGGGCGGACATATTGGCTCAGATCTTCTTCCATCTGACCCAAGATTCTAAACAACATGTCCACCACCCAAGAGAGCTATACAATGCAATCAGAGCCAGACAAGATACTTTATTTGTATTCTTTCATTATAGCATTTCTATTTAAAATGCATAGAGAGACACACATATTAAAACATAGACTTGTCAAGGACTAACCAATGTATCTCTGTATTTTATTTTTAAGCCTGCAGTGGCCCTTTAAAACAAGCCTGGTTAACAGGCTGTTTTACAGGGGTTTACAGACCTACAATACCCATGATGCCATACCAGTGCAATCTGGCTCTCTCAGCATTATGGGAGTTGTACACACAGTTATTAGACTCCACACCTAAATATTATTCATACAGCGCTGCAAGAGTAGAGAATCAAAAAAAAAGATGAATGGGAAAATTGCAAGCATAGCTTAAAATACATTTTTTTTGTAGAAATTTGCATATCAAGCCGCATGGTGATGTCATGAACTGGAGACTCCACAGACACATTTAAAACATATTTTTCTCTTAATCTATGCATTTGCTTGTAATGCTGTGTAATCGCCCTCTAGGGTTTGCCACCTGGTCCGGTATTTTACCGGCAGGCCGGTAAACAATTGGCATCAGGCCAATGTTAAGCCTAGGGAGGCAGTACCAAGGCTGGTATTTTTCTGAAGGTGGGAACCCCATCGCTCTCCGAAGCAATCACGTTCGCTTTACTGAAAGACAGCAGGCCTTTCGAAGATGGAGCTGCCCTGCTCCTGGAAAGAGCTTCAGAAGTGATCAGTGATCACTTCTGTTGCTGGTTGGTAGACTTGCTATGGTGGCAGTATACAACAAACAAATACTTTTTGCTAGCCTTAGTGTTAGTCTTAGCTTTAGGGTTTGGTTTAGGGTTGAGGTCACAATGTCACTATAGGCAATTCTGTGGAGAAAAATATTAGGAAAAAGCAATGCGCTACGTTCAGTCATTGCCCTATAACATAACATAAACCAGGAGAAAAACATTCGGTAATTCTAAACTCAGGACACATACAAGGATCTATTTAGCAGGTTTTTCATTAGCTTCAGTATATATGTGTAGACAATTATTTTTTTTAAATTTTTCATCATATTTTATTTAATTTCTTTTATAGTATATTAAATGATAGGTTCAAAATAATGATATCTAATAAGATATATCTATCTAAGCCCTTCTTATCCCGAAAACAAAAACCCCAACATACAATTTGTGTGAATAGAGTAAAAGGGAAATAGGAGAATTACAGGTAAACACAAACACTAGAAAAGTGTTAAAACAGCCTCTGTGGCCAAGGGTAAGAAATGGCCAACAAGTTGTTTCACCAGGGGGTGAAGGGACATTATCCAGTTGCTATCCTTTTTAAGATATTTTTAATACTATAATTTGTAAAGCTATAACATGAAGTATAAAAAAAATTGGCACACATTATTATTAATTTAAAGTGAAATATAAGTGCGCTCAAATGGAAACTAATTAGTTAACTCACAAAAAAGCAAATAGATAATTAAGTATAATTTAGATTATATCATTAAATCACGGCCCATTCACCTCTCAGTTTGAAGATTTAGTTTGAAAACTGGTTGATAATTATTTCGAACTTTGTAATGAGATAATCACATTTACATATAACTGGATACCATAAAATAATTAGTTTCTTTTTAAAATATATATATTATATAACTCATGGTATTATAGTTATAGAAATATGTCTGGAATATAACGATTGCAGACAGGCTGTTATATAGTGGTTGTGAAACTCACAGGCATTTTAATTCAATCATGGCCATACTGTGGAAAAAGGAGGAAACCGATCCAGTGTATCCATTTGTACATATATAACTTCATAAAAATATGTTTAAAGGCTTTTTTTCCAGTGTGATTTGATGCAGGCATTCTGTTTAAATCACATTTTTAATATTTGACTCAAGCCCTCCCCAGTGATTACTCTGCATGTTTACTGCAGGTGCGGCAGCACTGATTATATAGACACTGAGGATATAAAGTTTGGTTTCATTTTGTCACTTCCTGTACTGCTGGAATAGAATACATTGTGTGGGTTGTGATTACCTTGCTCTTGTACACAGAAGAATATCTTAACAGTGCATCACATTGTCTGATGACATCCCTAGAGAGACAGGAAATTCCATTCATCTGAATTAAAATAAAGGCAATTACTTTTACTCAGCTAGTGTGGGAATTCCGGGTTTCTTGCAAACTGCTGTAATTTCATCTAGCTGTAAGTATTTTAAATTTGAAGCAATGCAAAATATAAAACATGCATTTTACAGTACTTTGAAAGCACATTAATATGCTTTAACATTTTGAAAATGCATATTACAGCCCCTTTAAATCTACTCAGTGTTGTCGGGAACTGGCAAACTCTACTATCTGAGCAGTCTTGACTGGGCCCATTTGAAGCTGTTTAGACTTGTTTTTTGTTCCTTTTTTTCCTGGAAAATGTATATTTTTTTGAGATTCAGGCTGCACTGATAGTTGTTCATTTTGATATCTCACTAGCTCACTATATACCAAGGTTGCAACTTGCAAACTAGGTGAGAAAAGAATCCGAAGATGACTAATCTCAGAACAATTACCGACTTTACATGTTAACACTTGTCTAATGCTGATTATAAACGTACATGCACAAAACAACAGGTTTGTAAGTGCAAGAAAATGTCCCAAATACATAGAAACATAGAAACATAGAATGTGTCGGCAGATAAGAACCATTCGGTCCATCTAGTCTGCCCAATTTTTTTTTTTTTTTGAGTACTTTTATTAGTCCCCCGTTCCCGGTCTTATAGCTAGGATAGCCTTGTGTCTATCCCACGCATGCTTAAAATCCTTGACTGTGTTTACCTCTACCACTTCTGCTGGCAGGCTATTCCATACATCCACTACCCTCTCAGTAAAGTAATACTTCCTGATATTACTTTTAAATCGTTGCCCCTCTAATTTAAGACTATGTCCTCTAGTTGTGGTAGTTTTTCTTCTTTTAAATATACTCTCTTCCTTTACTGTGTTGATTCCCTTTATGTATTTAAATGTTTCTATCATATCCCCCCTGTTACGTCTTTCCTCCAAGCTATACATGTTAAGATGCTTTAACCTTTCCTGGTAAGTTTTATCCTTCAACCCATGAACCAGTTTAGTAGCCCTTCTCTGAACTCTCTCCAAAGTATCAATATCCTTCTGGAGATAAGGTCTCCAGTACTGCGTACAATACTCCAAGTGAGGTCTCACCAGTGCTCTGTACAATGGCATGAGCACTTCCCTCTTCCTACTGCTAATACCTCTCCCTATGCAACCAAGCATTCTGCTAGCATTTCCTGCTGCTCTATTGCATTGCCTACCTACCTTCAAGTCCTCTGAAATTATTACTCCTAAATCCCTTTCCTCAGATGTTGAGGTTAGGACTGTACCAAATAGTCTATATTCTGCTTTTGGGTTTTTACGCCCAAGGTGCATAATCTTGCACTTGTCCACATTAAATGCCAGTTGCCACTGCTCTGACCATTTTTCTAGTTTATCTAAATCATTTGCCATTTGGCTTATCCCTCCATGAATATCAACCCTGCTGCAAATCTTTGTATCATCAGCAAAAAGACATACTTTACCAACAAGACCTTCTGCAATATCGCTAATAAAAATATTAAAGAGAATGGGTCCAAGAACAGATCCCTGAGGTACCCCACTAGTAACAAGACCTTGCATCGAATATACCCCATTGACTACAACCCTCTGTTGCCTGTCACTCAGCCATTGTCTAATCCATTCAACAATATTGAAATCCAAACTCAAAGATTTCAGTTTATTGATAAGCCTTCTATGTGCGACAGTGTCAAAAGCCTTACTGAAATCTAGGTAAGCAATGTCTACTGCACCACCCTGATCTATTATTTTAGTTACCCAATCAAAAAAATCAATAAGATTAGTTTGGCATGATCTCCCTGAAGTAAACCCATGCTGTCTCTGATCTTGAAATCCAAGCGACTTTAGATGTTCAACAATCCTATTCTTTAACAAGGTTTCCATTATTTTCCCCACTACTGAAGTAAGACTTACTGGTCTATAGTTGCCCGCCTCCTCCTTACTACCTTTCTTGTGAATGGGCACAACATTAGCTAATTTCCAATCTTCTGGAACTACTCCCGTTAACAATGATTGGTTAAATAAATCTGTTAACGGTTTTGCTAGTACACCACTAAGTTCTTTTAATAACTTTGGATGTATCCCATCAGGTCCCATCGACTTATTTGTCTTTACTTTAGACAGCTGAAGTAAAACCTCTTCCTCTGTAAACTTACATGCATCAAAAGACTCATTAGTCTTTTTCCCTAAATGAGGTCCCTTACCCTCATTTTCATTTGTAAAAACTGAACAAAAATATTCATTAAAGCAGTCTGCTAAGCCTTTATCCTCTTCTACATAGCATCCTTCTTTTGTTTTTAATCTAACTAATCCTTGTTTTACTTTCCTTTTCTCATTTATGTATCTAAAAAATGTTTTATCCCCCTTTTTCACTGACTGGGCTATAGTCTCTTCTGTGTGTGCTTTGGAAGCTCTTATAGCTTGCTTTGCCTCTTTCTGCCTACTCTTATAGATCTTTCTATCTTCCTCACTCTGAGTATTTTTATAATTACTAAATGCTAGCTTTTTATTTTTTACTATTTTAGCCACCTCTGCAGAGTACCACAGTGGTTTCTTCAATTTTTTGCTCTTATTGACAAGCCTTATGCAATTTTCTGTAGCCTTCAGTAGTGCAACTTTTAGATAATCCCATTTCTCCTGGACTCCATTTAAATTGCTCCAGTCTGATAATGACTCCTTCACATCTAATCTAATTTTAGAAAAGTCTGTTTTTCTAAAATCTAAAACTTTTGTTTTTGTGTGGTGTGACTGCGTCACTGTTCTTATATTAAACCACACTGTCTGGTGATCACTAGATCCTACATACATGGGCAACCAAAGTGGGGGAAGGGCACTTGCTCCCACGTTCTTTGTTTTTGTATAAAGCTGGGCTGGTAAGGATGATGTCCCCATATTCAGCACAGTCCTGTTCTAAAAGCTCCAGTGTGTTTCAGATAATGAAAATGGTCACATAATATTCCTGCCCTCTGATTCACTCAGGATCCTTAGATAGTACATGGCTGAGAGGACAGAGTGTGGCGGGGGGCTGTTATGCCAGCCTCACACACAAGACAAAACTCCTCATGAAGTTTAAAGTGACACCTCAGTAGGACACCACTCCTTGTATTTCAGCCATGTTCTCATTAGTCCATGCATCCTGTCCACTGGCCCCGACGCACAGGCCCACCATTGTAGCCCAAGCCTTCACACCATTTTTCTAATACATTCAAGGACTTTCCTTGTAATTATAGACATTATCAGTGTTGTCCTTTTAACAACAACCACCCAAGGTGTCCTTCCAGCTCCTGTGCACATTTCTATTAGCCTAAATCAGTGATGACTAACCTTGGCACTGCTGATGCTTAGGGATCTACACGTTCCATGATTTCTTTTTTTTTTTTAACCACCCTAGGCCTGATAAGGCGCCACTCAATCCTGATTTGTCACACCCCTCCCTTTCCAGGTTAGACCCCTTTTTCTCATAACCTATCCATAATACCAAATTGTCCCCACATTCCTATCAACTACACTAGTTTCTCCCATCCCCACCCCATCATTTGCCCCAACATCCCTTTGCAAAGTACCAGATTGCTCCCTGGCATTCAAGTGGGGGGCAGTCCGGAATTCTGTGAATTCTAAAATCTATGACACTGGTTCTCAGTTTAGCCATCACTAGTATCTAACCAGTATCTCCATTGGCTAGGCACCCCAGCATTGTTCCACCATGCAAATAGGCTTTCAAAATATTGTCCTATGTGAACCATTCACCCATGTGCATCTGCTACTGGGTGTACCAGGCAGCATGCCCTGTTTGGTTCTCTATTTATGAAAAATACACTGGCCAATACAAATTATAAAAACGGAATAAAAGTAGAATACCACAACACAGAAATCTCAACCGGCACTTGCTTATTATCATATGCCTATATCATTATTCACTAATGCATGCAATAATAACATTATATTGTAAATATCAATTAAAAGACAATATCGTGAAAGGGATTCAGTTTCATGATTCTTTTATGTTGTGTTTATTTGACAGCCGAACTCGGTGTAACTATGGCACAGTTTAGAATCCGCTGTTACCCACAATCCCCTCTGGTTGGAAAATCTATTATTAACGTAGAGGGATTTATTTTTTCCAGTCGTCAGAAACGCAATGGGGTTTGCGAAAAATAATGAGTTAATTGGTACTTAGTCACTCTTAATCACACCCCATCCCTGTCAGGTATAGCTTGTCTAAGAGGCATGGGGTTAAATACCTGTGAATTATACCTAAAAAAAAAATACAAAATAATTACAATTAAAATGTTTACAAGCTCTGCTAATCCTTTAAAAATATATATATATATATATATATATAAATAAAATCAAGTATGAGAATAGAGCTACAGTCGGCCATTTTGTACTGTTGTCGGCCATTTTGTACTGTTGTCTATCAGTAGGTATTGCGGTAACCTTATTTGTAAAGTGATCATGACTGTTATACTAGATTCTGTAACAGTTTATCATCTCTATCTCTGCAAGGCTGGTGAGGTGACTGAGTTGGCTAATCTATTCCCAGTAGAATCTGTTCCACCCACAGGGTTGCAAGTTCTATTGCCAGTGGGGTAAAAACTGTCCTTCATCCATGTGAGGTTGATAACATAAATCTTAGGAGGAGGTTAATATAATAGTTAGCATGTAGCTTTGAAAAGTAATGGGGCAAAGCTTTGTGCAGGTCTTATCCATAATGTCAAGGAGAGTATCATTATTTAGGTGATACTGCCCCTTTAAGGCAGGCCTTTAAATGTAGGGCATTATCGATGAACTTATGCAAAAATGTGTCCGCTCACTCCAGGCAGGAAAATAATTGAGGAGTTTAAGTAAATTAGAAAAATATGTATTTTTATTAGAATCCAAAGTGATAAAATCCAAAAAGTCTAAGGGCGGCTAAGGAGTGAGCACGTATTCCGTGCGAAACGCGTCAAGCGTGATGCCATGATTTTCATTGTTTGTCTGACCTTCTAACATTTTTTTTATTTTATCACTTTGGATTCCAGTAAAAAGATTTGTGCGCTATTGTGGGCAGAGCTTCCAAAGGCTCCACTCAGAGCTCTGAATAACAGTTTTTATAGACGGCCTTTAATTTGAAAAACAATTTTTTGGGCTATTTTTGCCAAAATGTTGCCATTTTTATTCACCATGAACTCATTAGTGAGTCACAGTAGAATGCACGCATGTGTTCAAAGTTCCAGGACAGTCCTGAATTGGATGAAAATGGAGATTGTCTCTGGAAAAATGGGAGTGTTGGCAGCTATGATGGTCTAGTGCTGTGGGATTTCCTTTCTGACAGGGGGACACTAAATCTCCAAACCACAATATTTGTACGAAGCCCAAACTTGCGCGGTACAGGTTAGCTCATCTTTGCTCTAAACCAACATTCTGGAGAATGGTTTCAAAACCCCGGCTAGAGACATTGTATTTAGCTGGATCAGGGCCCAATTCTTCCCCTGCAGACACTTATACACACAACATCCATCTCCTCCCCCCCCCCCCCCCCCCCCCGCAGCTGCTCTCAAATGGCTCCCAGCAAGCGGCAAATTCCTTAATTGTGTTATTAGCTGAATTATTAATTGATATAAAAACAGCATTTTACTGGGCATAAAAAGTCATTTGGAAATTAGATAAACCCTTCAGAGTCCTGCCTGGCTGAGAACACTCTCTATTGCAAAGAGCGTTGGTTCAGGAGAGTTTTCTCACCGCAGGGAGAAAGGAGAATGTTCGGTTTATTTATTAAAGGGTGAATAGTTGTGCGGCTGTAGAACTCGGGCTCGGTCGGACCGACAGTTTTTAATGTAGTTCATCATTGTAGGGTCATGTGGTTGTTAGTATTGGGGTACTCGAATTTACAGGCACGACGCAAGCCATTGGGTAGGTGGTCATCCATAGTGCCAAGAAATCAGGTGACAAATTGCAATAGATTTCAGTTAATTAGTTAAGCCAGGAACTGCACCGAATTGAGTTTAAAAATAAAACTAAGGTCAAGTTGGAAAAGTTGGCTAGTTTATCCCTTGGTTTAGCTAATTGCTTGTTGGTTCACTATAATTCACCATGTAGTCAATAAGTGAGTTGTGGAGGTGATACTCCATGATTAGACATCCCAATCACGCGGGACAGACTCGGGAACACATTCTACTTATCTAGGGTTTTTACCAAATATCTTTGTCAGTGCTGTGGAGTGCTTCTCCTTCCTGATATGTCCAGAGGCAACTAGGGCATCACCTTAGAGTCAGGGGGGGGGGGCAATGTGCACATTCGAAGTTATGAATCAGCAATTGGGTTTGACCAAACTTGACTAGAGTTTCAATCTGTGTCAACCTAAACACTACTTATAGTGTCAATGCAGAGAATTTACGCATTTCTCATTAAAAATGAGTTTATTTGCATATCAAACCACATCTGATGTCACAATCAGGAGACAAAACAAGCAGTGTAATACACATGTGCCTCTTAGCATACTTGCATAAAGTAATACAATGTACAGATCATTGTTCATAATGTTTTATTCTCCTCAGTCACTGTACTAGCAAGGTTTAGGTTGACAGAGTGCTAGTAGCCGCTGTCAGTGTCTTGGGATGGTTAAACCCATCCAAGGCGAAATGCATCAGGTAACCAGGGCCGTACTTGTCTGGGATAGCTCAGTGGAATATCTAAAAGTGTTTAAACATACAAAGGATAATAATCTGCTCATTTGATGTATTTAGTGTATACATTTAAAACAATAATAGACAGAAATGAGTTCAGACCAAATAATAGTTTGATAATCGTTTAGTTACACATAATTATTAAAAAGTGCCAGAAATGGGGTTTGTGGCTTGCAAAACCATAACTAGACTGCGGGCACTGAATTTAGAGCCCCCCGTTACATTATTTTCAATGTTAAGTTAAAGGAGATTTGTTCCTTTTTGTAAAGTAAAACAAAAGTGCTTTTCTTAAATGTTAATCACATGTTTAACTAGAGGACATAGTCTTAAATTAGAGGGGCAACGATTTAAAAGTAATATCAGGAAGTATTACTTTACTGAGAGGGTAGTGGATGTATGGAATAGCCTGCCAGCAGAAGTGGTAGAGGTAAACACAGTGAAGGAGTTTAAGCATGCGTGGGATAGACACAAGGCTATCCTAGCTATAAGACCGGGAACGGGGGACTAATAAAAGTACTCAAAAAAAAAAACAAATTGGGCAGACTAGATGGACCGTATGGTTCTTATCTGCCGACACATTCTATGTTTCTATGTTTCTATGTTTCTATGTACAACAAGCATAACATAATGGACAGCAGTGTAGACAGCACCTTGGACAGCAGCAGGATGCAATTAAAGGGATAGCACCACATAGCTATCCCTTCCGTTGCATCCTGCTGCTGTCCATCCCATGCTATTCTTGGGTTAAATAATTACTGTTGCTCATTCAGGACCATGGACAGCAGCTACAAAACAGCAGGTTCCTGAATGATTTGTATTTTCAGTAGTGATAAGGAACAGTTAGACCATATACCATTTTCCTTAAAGAGTCAATATTAATTATCTCACCATGACATAGAACAACATATATATATATATATATATATATATATATATTAAAATTTTAGGACAATGCAGCTGAACGGGGGATTTTTTCCAACTCGGCTAGTTTGGTTTTACATTTACAATTCCCTTCTCAACTCCCTGCAATGCTCTTATTCATGAATAAAAGTCATTATGTCAAGTGATAAGCTTTCATTCTATGGCTTTGTTCAAGGAATATTGTCCTCTTTATTAAATTTATTAACTACAGTAATATGATATGAACAGCCATTTCTAGTCACCCATATAGTTTTCTTCCTAATTGTTTCACTAGTGTTATTGGTTTTGATTGATCATTTGTTAGTTAGAAACTATTTTAATTCTGTCAAACTCTGCACTGTGCCTTCTCATCCCTTGTTTTCCACTACTGCACTGATCTCTACTCTATTCTCTTTAATTGTCCCTGGAAAGCTTATAGAACACACGGTTTTCCATCAAAACAGTGGAGTAAATTACAAATAATCAGGTGGCAATTGTTCCCCTAAACAAATCAAGCATTAAAATTAAACCCTAAAAATAAAAAAAAGTAAACTGCCATAAACAAGGCTTCCCCTAATGCTTAACATTTATCCTGGTCTAATGTGATGGAACAAACAACTCACCTTTCAATAGTCAGCATGTTCTGTTCTCCTTCTTGTACTACAGTGCCAACATCTTGTGTCTGCTCCCTCCTACTACTGTATCATTCTCCCTAACTGTTTTCATTCTCATTCCCATTCACACATACTTTTCTCCCTCCCATCTTACATAATTAATATACAGACACATCAATAGTAGTGTCTGACGGGTTTGTGGACCGTCCCAATGAAGCTTCATGAAATGATTTTCCCTAGGTTTTTGGATACAGACTAAGGGATATCTTTTGACTAGTGCTTTACAGAAGAAACACTCAAAAAAATGTAGAAATAGCCTTTCAGATCTGAAAAAAAAACAAAAAACCAATTTGGGGGTCTTTAACCCCTTCCCGACCTTATGACGAGTTAACTCATCATAAGAGCCGCAGCGTTAGCGACCTTATGACGAGTTAACTCGTCATAAGAGCCGCAGCGTTAGCGACCTTATGACGAGTTAACTCGTCATGCAGTCTAGCCGGCGGTGCGCTCCGTGGGCACCGCCAGCTAGTCTGCAACGGGTCCAGGACTAAGCCTCGCACCCGAGGCAAAGCTCCTGGACCCGATCGGTCAGTTTCCGGGCATGTGATCGCGGTGATTGAGTCATCACCGCGATGACATGCAAATTACATGGCAAAGTCAGTGTGTTCACACACTGACTTTGCCTCTAATTCACTCCCTGTGCTTCACATTCTTATAGTCAAGCACAGAGAGTGACCTGTAAGTAAAAATAAATTAATTACATACACAAAGGTAAAAAAAAAAAATTTCCTTCCACTTTATGGCCCTCATTTAGTTTTTTTTTAACAGATTTTTTACAATTTATAAAGTTTTTTTTGAATAAATAAAGGTAATTGTAATATATTTATTTAATAAAATTTAACCCCTGCATGCCTGTTGCATGATTTTTACTGATCTGACATCGCACTCTTCAGAGTTTTTTTCTGTCTTTTTTGTTATGGGGGGTTTGGGAACCAATATTTTTCTTTTTTATTAGTTAGTTAATTAGGGGGGATAAGTGGGTTAGTGTTGCACTAGTTATGTAGCTTATTATTGGGAAAATAATGGGGAAAAACTTTTTTTTCCTCAAAAATTTCCTCTTTCATATGTATTTTTTAATACTAAAATGTAAATCATTTTTATGTATAGGGTATCAAAAGAAAGCTCTAACTGTCCTCTAAAAAACAACATATAACTTGTATGGGTACGTTAAATGAGAGAGAGGAAATGTATGTTTCAAAAACCGCGTATTAAAAATCGAAAAACGCTCTGGTCCTTGGCCCAGGAAAATCCCTGGTCCTTAAAGGGTTAAGCAAGGCTATCAGGTCACTTTAAGTAAAATGAGGTCTCATACTGAGTTTATAAGAAACAATCATTTTCTAGATTATTTCTGGATTTTTTTGTAGTCTTTTTGTGGACTGCATAACGTTAGATTCGGGGTCAACATTCTAAAAGTGATTTAATGAGCAGGAACATTCCATCAGTGTCCATGGTAGCTGGACCACTTTTCGAACAATGCCCCATAACCCCCATTATGTAAAGTTTGGGCGTGCGGGTCTCAGATATTAATGTTACCAGTTCATGGTTCCACTGAGTCTTGTATGTATGCAGAGGGGATAGATGCCCGATTCCTGAGACATACCATAACCCCAAAATCCCCCATAACCATACCAGCCCATGTTCCCCCCAATAATGGACACGAGACTTGTGATGGTACAACAAGGCCACAGCACTTCTTTATTAAACACATGTCAGGCTGTATAAACCACCACCATCCTTTAATACTTTTATGTATAAAACAGAATACAGCCTGACAAATTGACTAAGCCCTTGCCAGTAAAACCATTTTCCACTTCCACCCATATATTTATATATGGCCACCTTTTTCCAACCAAATCCAGAATCCATAAGCTCGCCTCCCCTCCTCGTCCCTTGAGATGCCATAACTCCATCTGGCCCATCTCTCCCACAATGCTTACCACTAGCCGACTCACTTAGCTCAGTGGGCACGTCAACTACAAACAACTTCCATGTTGCTTTTAAGGTTAAGGGGAGGACCCGAGCACCATTTTCCTTGTAATAACTCCAACTCCATTTTCCAAAACATATCCCCTACTGGCAAGGACAGCCAACCCCCGCCTGCTGCGACAAAAGAAAGTCAATACATAGAAAACACATAAACATAGGGAGGGAGGGTGGGAAAATTGCTACCAGGTGCGTTTACAGATTAAAATGGCTGCTGGGGAGAGAGGCTCCAGGGCTTTTATCAACTCCCCCTTGAAGCCCCTCCCCCAGCCCCCGTCAGTCATCTCTTGCCTCCCCCTCGCCCATACATCTCCTGTACAATTAATTTGCATAATTTCCCAGGGTTCTTTCCGCTTTGCCTCATGCTTACACCAATCAATGAAAAGCATTGTACTGACCTAGCTATGTGAGGTAGCCCAGAGAATGTCAAGAAGTAGCTATCAATCTGTCACTTTCTGGGCAAGCTAGTAATTTACTAATAACTGCTTGACAGTCACCGAATTGCTAAATGAACTCTTGGAACGGAGGCATCTCATATCCAGGATTCTACGGCCAGAATAAATAGGACTGAAAGGGTTTCAAATCACTCTGTTTCCTTTGATATTTTACCTTCGAAAAAATAATACAGCTTCCGATACCATTTCGTTTTGTACAGTAAGCCCAATTGTATGATCACCTGGATGACTTTAATCCAGACAGGAAGAGAAAACCTATCTATGCCAAAGCATTGGTGGCTGATAAATTCCTATAGAAAATGTTCCTTTCTGTACATCAAGAGGGGCATGTACTAAAAAACGCAAATATATTTTATGTGCAAAACCATTTTTGCTCTTTGCTCCTATTGCAATGTACTAAACATTTAACACTCCAATAGTACATACAGCAAACTGCGAATAAAAACAGGTAATTTTGCAAATATTTTTTCTACCTCTTTGGATAGCGCTTGCTAAAAGCTGATTTAATTTTCACACACAAATAAGAATTATTTTTAACAAAATATCCACAAAACTCTTTAGCGTGTGCAAATATAATCGCAATTTATTAGCGCAAGAGAAAAAATGCACGCTAAATGAAAATAAACAAAAGAGACACAAATCAGGAAAAAAAGGCACAGAATATTACGAATAGTCGCAAATTGCTCCTTACTCATGTTTTACCTAATGTTTTCCCCACTTCACTTGTTTAGTACATTACCCCCCAAGTGATCAAATTAGTAATTTACCAAGACACAGATTCATTATGTCGCCTCAATATACTATGTAACCCCTTAATTACTATACGACCATTACTACCTGGGTCTGGGGTTCCTCATATTTAAGTGCATGCCCCCAATTTTTTTTAAAGTTTCACTTTCATGCATCAGCATTTTGAGGCTTATGGTTAAGTCATCAATGACTTATTCGATGCTAAGTTATGGAAAGGTGGTATATTTGATTGAAATAAAAAATGTAGTGGGCACCTTATTTCATGTAATGATGAGAATTCAGCCATGGAAGTTCATAAAAATAGCAAAACTTTATTCCATCAATAAAGTTATCAACTGGGAAGAGACACTGTCTCACGCATTTCGCACTGACTCACCTTACCACTACAAATAGCATATTTCCTTTAGCTCTTTCTATATCTTTACCACTGTATATAAAGTGTAACGGAGCTATTGGGGTTTGTATATCAGCAGCCCTGCTTATCTCACCAAGCCCCTCCTTCTTGTATTACATCACAGCACACAGAGCTAGCGGAAACCACGCCCCACTACATTCCATGTACTTGAAACAGCTGATCTTAACAGTGAGAATCTTATTACACAGTGACATTTAATGACAACCCGTGCCTTGAGAGAAGAATGAGAACTGCCAGCAGCGGCAGCCTGCTTCTTGTGTATGCCCTTTCACTGATGTCACCGACAGGTCAAGGAGTACAGTGAAAACTGTAATTTATTTATTTAAATGTAAAAATATTTTGTATATATAAATATACAATACAAGCCAGGTAAAACCGTGACAATCTGTGCATGACGTGGTCAAAGAATAGGCTACTAGATATACTGGGAATGGGCATAGTGGCCCCAGACTGGAATATATTATAACATATTTAAAGGACAACTGTAGCAAAAAATGCTGTTTTGTGAAAGATAGCATCAAGTGTAGGCATTTTATATAGAAATGCTTTAATGAAGGAATACAAATAAAGTACCTTATTGAGACATATTTACTCCATATAGCTCCACCAGGAGGCAGACATCTTGTTTAGAATCTTTGGTCAGATCTTTGTTCATCTGAACCAAGGTGAGTGAAGATCTGAGCCAAGATTCTAAACATGTCTGCCTCCTGAGAGAACTAAATGGGGTAAAGATTCTAACCAACATGTCTGCCCCCTGAGAGAACTATATGGAGTAAAGATTCTAACCAACATGTCTGCCCCTTGAGAGAACTATATGGAGTAAAGATTCTAACCAACATGTCTGCCCCCTGAGAGGACTATATGGAGTAAAGATTCTAACCAACATGTCTGCCCCCTGAGAGAACTATATGGAGTAAAGATTCTAACCAACATGTCTGCCCCCTGGGAGAACGATATGGAGTAAAGATTCTAACCAACATGTCCGCCTCCTGAGAGAACTATATGGAGTAAAGATTCTAACCAACATGTCTGCCCCCTGAGAGAACTATATGGAGTAAAGATTCTAACCAACATGTCTGCCCCCTGAGAGAACTATATGGAGTAAAGATTCTAACCAACATGTCTGCCCCCTGGGAGAACGATATGGAGTAAAGATTCTAACCAACATGTCTGCCCCCTGAGAGAACTATATGGAGTAAAGATTCTAAACAACATGTCCGCTCCCTGAGAGAACTATATGGAGTAAAGATTCTAACCAACATGTCTGCCCCCTGACATAACTATATGGAGTAAAGATTCTAACCAACACGTCTTCCCCCCTAGAGAACTATATGGAGTAAAGATTCTAACCAACATGTCTGCCCCTTGAGAGAACTATATGGAGTAAAGATTCTAACCAACATGTCTGCCCCCTGAGAGCACTATATGGAGTAAAGATTCTAACCAACATGTCTGCCCCCTGAGAGAATGATATGGAGTAAAGAAGGCTTAGTAAGGCACTTAATTTATATTCTTTCATTAAATAACTTCTTTATAAAGAATCTACACTTGATACAATCTTTCAATTAAAAATAAGGTAGAGTTGTCCTTGGAACTAGTGAGGTAGCTCAGTTGGTCAGTTCACTGATTATAGAGCCTTGTTTAAACCTTGAGGTTGTAGGTTCAAATCCCAGCAGGGTTCATCCTTCTGAGGTTTAGAAGTGAGTGCCATCAAGTGGGCAATAATAATATCTATGTATTCAGCTGCTGATTTGATTAATTCTAAGAGACTGTGTCCCACTGGGAGAAAATCACTATATAAATACTAACTTTTTTTTACAATGGATCAAATATGGTCTTGGAAGAAAAGGATTAAAATGATGATTATTACAAAGACATCACAAAGGGTGTCCGCTGCTCTCAATTTAATAGGGGTATAATTATCTCTAAGGGGAAAAAAGAGTTCGATGTGCAAATCAGTATAACCCCCGTGCACCTGCATTAACAGTTAACCTTATGATATTTTCCTACTTTTCCTGCAGTAAGTAGAGCTTTACATCCCTGCGCCTCGTTTTATCCTAAGTCTATTCACAGGGAACTCAAACTGTGTGTATATTTTCAAGTCACCTTCTTACATTTAGTAAAATTACTTTTCTGGAGCCAAATCCCTTTCATTCCGTTAATGAATGAATTTATCACTTCGGGGCTCTTTTGTCGCCACCAGCTGAATAAACATTTTGTAGATGTCAGGTTGATGAAACGGCCCTACCTGCCGCGGGATAAAATGAGCACCTATTTATACACTAAAGTAGCCTGCTAACACCGGGCCCGAGCAAACGGAAAAGCAAGACGTATGGGAAGAAAGGGAAAGAAAACGATTCCTTTTTCAGATCAGTTGTAGTAGAAGTATCTGGAGTGCATTATCCATACTCATTTTGTCTTTTATATTCTTCCTTCAATCAGAGCCGAGCGGCGTGCTACAGAAGAAAGCATTACATAATATGAATGTTGCCAATTTACCTCCTTAGTAATAAAACAAAAATTAAATATAAGGACATGTTCTCTTTTGGGGTACTATGATTACAGATTTGCTGTCTTCCATTCTTCTTGCAACATTAAAAAATTAAGTATGCGCTCCAACTCTGTTAAAGAAGGACTAAACCCCTCCGGCTGATCTTTTCATCAGGCAGAAGGCAGTTTCTGCCTGATTAAATTATTTTTTGAATGATGATCCTCCGAAGGGGTGGGACCCATCATTGCTTGGGGTTGACAACTACTTGTGTTGGTGATGTTCTGTAGACCTTGACAAACCTTCCCACGGACAGTGGTCTCCTTGGATGGACCCTTTGTCTTTCCCTGCTCCTACTCAGAAGCAATCCCCATTTCATTTTGGAAATCTTTGCAAGACTTCCAGGCTGCCACGACACGGAGCTGGTTCTCCGTGACCTTGGAACACTGACTGGTGGGCATAATCTGCTGAACACAACTGTAGGAAGGGAGGAGAAGTCAATCGCCTTGATTGGCTATGTAACTCATAACTGACGAGTGTGCACACCAACGATGGAGAGAGACAGACTGACTCTCATTGCTGTCTCAAAGCTCTGTTCTATGAGATGGAAGCCCGCTAGTCTTTGATTTTGCTGGTGACAAATTCTAAATGAGATGAAATATAGCGTTTAGTCATTCTTTGTAATTTAGAAGGAGAAGCACTTACAATGTTGTAAAATCCGACCAGTTTAGCAGCCAGTTTAGATATATTTGAGTTTATTTAAAAAAATGTCACAGTTGACTATTTTGAAGGGAAACGTATGTTGAGGAAAAATTAGTTAGGTCCTAATTGGACATCTAATTCCCTCTCTCCTGTAAAGAATATACATAAATATACAGGAATTCCAGAGAAGCAGGACTACACACTATGGGGTTGATTGTTAAAAATGTATACATTTGTATTAATAATTATAAAGGTTAGTCAGTGCGAAGTAACTCAAAAATGTATGGAGAAAAAAATGGCAAAAAAAAAAAACACCAGCAAATTTGCAAAGAAATTGCAAAGATGTACATCAACAGACAATATACTGAGCTCTATGTGATGGGAGAAGCAGCACTTAAAACAAACTAGTGCTCCACTAGTTTAAACATAAAACAATACAACCAGTGAATAAGTGCGCTACTCCCAACACTCCACACCCTTTTAATTACCCTCTATTGAGGTGTGGTCTCCTCCAAGTGTTTATATAGAGGGAAAAATATACAGATACATAATAGTGAAGTATGCGTGAAACAGAGGGATTTGTGGTGGTTAAAAACTAGACAAATCCACTCACATTTTCTTGAGCAATATTCTCATTTATAAATACATTCAGGAGCCTCTATAGGGATATGGCAGATAGCTTCAATCCTCAACCGACCTCAACTCCAGTACAGTAAAAGAGCAAGGGGAGAAGAGACCAGGCTTAAATATAACATGTTTTTAATACAGCATAAAAAAAGACTAAAAAACCTTACAAAAAAAGCACTGTTCAGTGTAGATAAAACGGCTCTTTAAAGTGTACCATGTCTGTAGCAGCCAGGTCTTCCCACACAACGCGTTTCACCTTCTGGAGGCTTTTAGAAAAAGCCTCTAGAAGGTGAAACGCGTTAACCACCACAAATCACTCTGTTTCAAGCATACTTCACTATTGTGTATCTGTATATTTTTCCCTCTATATAAAGACTTGGAGGAGACCATACCTCATTATAGAGTAATTAAAAGTGTGTGGAGTGTTGGGAGTAGCACACTTATTCACTGGTTGTATTGTTAAAAATATACATCAGCAATAAAACTGGAAAAAAAAAAGAGATTTACATAGCGGAAAAAAGGGCTGTGCAAAAATATAGCAAAGCGCCAAAAGAATTTAAACAGCTATAAAAGAGAGAAAAAAGAGAAAACGAGAGAAAAAAATGGAATATTAAAGAAGCCGGCAAGTAGGAAAAAATAGTCCATTCAGGCAAATGAATGCAAAAAAATGCAAACAATGAATATACTAAAGCAAAAGCCAACATGAGCTAGAACACATAAGCAATAAGCAGTGTATACAGTATATCACCTGAAGCTACAGACTCCAGACCTCATGCTGCTCTTTTATATCAGACATATATATATGTAAACTTGCGCATGGTCTGCAATGAACATATTTTTGGGACATGTGATTGCATGAAAGGGATAAGCACACTGGTTATAAGCAGATTTGTGAAATCATTTTGTTTTGGTACGTTTTTGTCTGCTTTGTATTGTGCAGTTGCCCATGAGCAGAGCGATGGCAGCCAGGGGGCAGTTTGGTAAAAAAAAAAAAAAAAAAAGCAGCAAACTGACATGTGTCAATAAATGATGGGGCATTGTATCCCAATCCCTCTCGATTCATAGGAAACCAAAGCGCTTGACGCGAGTGCAGTGAATCAGGAGTTAATCGGCTTCAGCTGTTGGTAGTGTAATTTGTATCCCAGATGTCAACTCAGCCTAATTCCGATAGGACAGATCCCTTCGCCCGATCCGAAAATAGATACATATTTTTTATCCCATTAACCTTCATGCCTATTGACTGTAACGGAGACGGGCCAGACCCTACTCTGCTAATGCCACATGGGAAGCCTCAAACACGGAGTGGGGGAGAGGATTCATCTCCAAACGGTGGTGGGTACAGGCAAATGGACGGCAGGAAAATACTGTACGTCAGTCATTCAGACCTGTAGATCAAATGGTAGATGTGAAGTAAACCATCACTCACTCTACTACTTAAAGGGAAATTATATCCCCCAAAGTAAGGGGGTTTAATCAGTGTGTGTGGGTTTTTATTATTTTTATCCATCCATCAGTCATGCTAAACCAATGTTATGTGCACATGAAAGACAGACAAATTAGGAACAATTTGGTAAAAGAGACAGCATGTGCATAGTAGGGTTAAACATTGAGTGGAAGCAGCCATTTTGTTTTTACTTTTGTCATGTAAGAGAAGATTTTTGTGAATATGTATATATATATATATATATTTGCATGCATTCGCTTATTTATCAACTTGAATTCGATAACATTCGTAGCAAGGTGCAAAGAGTGTATACACACCTACAGTGTTCTCTAGAAATGTGCTGTATCGTGTAGAAAGTAACTACAGAAACAGATGTGTCCTATCAGTTTTCCTGTATCCTGCAAATAAAGTGTAATAGAATTATCCCTGTTGCCATAGTAATGGTCCGGCCCATTTCTGTAAGACTCTGCTTATTGGAATGTCACTGAATTTAGAAGCCCCGCCTGTCTCTCCAAGGCCCCTCCTTATTGGAATGTCGTTGAATTTAGAAGCCCCGCCTATCTTTCCAAGGCCCCTCCTTACTGGAATGTCATTGAATTTAGAAGGCCCGTCTGTCTCTCCAAGGCCCCTCCTTATTGGAATGTCACTGAATTTAGAAGCCCCGGTGTAATTATTGTCAATGTTAAATTACAGCAAATCGTTTGGAAGTAAAAAAATATAACGGCATGTCACATCCATTAAACACATGTATAATACAGTTGACGACGGTCGCGAAGTTGCTGGGATAGTACCATTTTTGAGGGTCCTGTTGCGTCAAATTGGGGTCAGTCCCGGCAATACTACTGCTCGTGCACGGTGCTTAGCACTGAGCAGCAGTGTGTTCAAAAGGTGTATGTCTAAGAGATGTACGCAGTGTAAAAGAGGAGAATTGACCTCGAGGCACCCGAGCTCAATCTCTCGGGGTCATGGAAAGTAGGGGGACATCACAAGGCGTCATGGGACTCTGCCCTTTTATTAGTACCCCCATCTGAACAGTAGTTAGGTGGAATGGTACCCCCATCTGAACAGTAGTTAGGTGGAATGGCCTCTTTAATGTGTGTTTTTTTTATTTATTTTTTTTAATATATGAGGACAGCACTCGTGCTAAGATGTCTGTTTACCAACTGAGCAATCTCTTTGGCCTATCCTGGGGGTGATTATAAACCCTTGCAGACAGAAGGGGTACACCATGCTCAAAATCTTTTAATATGCTGTACTACATCCAGTCTGGAAATATCACCAGAGGCTGTGTAGTTATTGCAAAATGTCTTTCTTTCTGTTTTTTTGTTTGTTTTGTTTTTAGATACTAAGCTCACCTCCCCGTGGCCTGGCATTAGGGAACACTTCCCAGCCGTACGTGTAAAGCACCTGAGGGCAGATTCACATGTTATTGCAGAGACAAATTATCACATTCACACGTATGTTACGTAGGTAGTGTTAAATGGCAGGATGGATAATTAACCGACTTTCACGGCAGTGGGATCAACTTTCATGGCAGTTGGATCTTCTATCCCAGAGGCGTCCAACGTGCAGCCATTGAGGTGCGGACCGCCTTAGCTCTGCTCCAGTAGCCGCACCTCGAACTGAACACCACACGAGAAGCTGTGTCGGGTACACGCTCTGTGTAGGGAACTTTGTTTCCCGATACAGCTTCCCGTGCGGTGTGCAGTGCACAAATCCCCTCCTCTACCCTGCGCGTGAGGTCATGTGCTAGGGTCAGAGGGAGGGAAGAAGCGCACCGGGAGTCCACAGCCACGTGTGTGGGGTAAGTGTATGTATGTATGTGAGTGTGTGTATCAATGTGTGTGTGGGTTAAGTGTATGTATGTATGTGAGTGTGTGTATCAATGTGTGCGTGGGGTAAGTGTATGTATGTATGTGAGTGTGTGTATCAATGTGTGTGGGGTAAGTGTATGTATGTATGTGAGTGTGTGTATCAATGTGTGTGTGGGGTAAGTGTATGTATGTATGTGAGTGTGTGTATCAATGTGTGTGTGGGTTAAGTGTATGTATGTATGTGAGTGTGTGTATCAATGTGTGCGTGGGGTAAGTGTATGTATGTATGTGAGTGTGTGTATCAGTGTGTGTGTGGGTTAAGTGTATGTATGTATGTGAGTGTGTGTGTGTGTATAAATGTGTATTTGTGTGTGGGGTAAGTGTATGTGAGTGTGTGTGTGGGGTAAGTGTATGTGAGTGTGTGTGTGTATATATATGTGTATTAGTGTGTGGGGTAAGTGTATGTGAGTGTGTGTGTCGGGTAAGTGTATGTATGTGAGTGTATGGGGTAACTGTATGTATGTGTGTGTATAAATGTGTATGTGTGTGAGTGGGGTAAGTGTATGTATGCGAGTATGTGTATAAATGTGTATCTATGTGAGTGCATGTTAAGTGGGTGTGGGGTAAGTGTATGTATGTGAGTGTGTGTGTATAAATGTGTGTGGGGTAAGTGTATGTATGTGGGTATGTGTGTATAAATGTGTATGTGTGTGTGGGGTAATTGTGAATGTGTGTGTGGGAAGGGGGGAGGGGGTTAGTTTGACTGTGTATGTATGTGTGTGTTTGTAGTTAATGTGACCACTACACATTAGTGTAAAATATATATATATATATATTTTCATACACACACATGTATATAATTATATATATTATTCTCTGAATGAATGAAAAATGAATGCGGCCCACGCACGCATACATTTCTAGCGAAGTGGCCCTTTGCCGAATAAACTTGGACACCCCTGTTCTATCCCATTCTAATAGATGGGGTCCACGTGCCGGTAGCACATTATGGAATGTATTCAGTTTAACAGCTCATCGTAGCCCCCCGTAACGAGCTGTGCTTCAGTCCCACCTGCCGGAGGAGGCCACTTGGAGAGGCTTCGTCTGACAGGGGGTATAACCTATAGTGAAACATGTACAACATACAGATAATAAGCTAGATTCAACTGTCTCTTGGAGCGTTGGACTGACCTCATGCATAACATCTTGCCACCTTCCAGCACACAATAAATCACAGGTGATAATGATTCAAGAGATCTGATCAATGTGCTGGAACTCTGTTCAATTCGTATCTGGATGTCTAATGAGAAATGATTTGCTTATTCGTATGATACTCCGTATTCCTTGCTAAACACGTGCCACTCTGCTGCAAATATAATTAGTTCATTTATTACAATTTGCAAAATCGTTTGCAACACTTGTGATATATTTATTGCTTTTTAGACACACCAGGGGGCTGGGTTGTAGAAGCAGCTTTTGACAGTATGTGTCAGACTTTTACCATATATATATATATATATATAAAATTGTATATACCTTCCTTGCAGTACAGCACCTGTTGTAAATAAACATGGATTTTTATTTACAAACCAACATAGACATAGTAATATAGGAAAGAAAATTGTAATGGCAAATAGGAAGTAATTGAACCATATTGTCTACCCATAATGAAAACTCAATTATCTTGCTTCTTCCGGGCAGCCTAATACTCATCCCACACATTCTAGAATGTCTACATCGTTAGCCTTTGCTGCTTCCACTGGAAGGCTGTTCCAGGTATCTACTACTCTTTCTCTCTAACCATATTTTCTCCCTGTTTTCCTTCATCATCCAACTTCACTTTGGGGCTTCTCAATCGGCTACTCCTGTGTTTATAACTCTTTCGTTATCTATCGCTAGGGAGCATCACAAAAGGATTAGGAGTGGTCAGTATTAGCTCCACCCACAATGGACCATCCATTCATTTTTCGCTTAAACCCCACCCACTTTGAATTAAGTTTATTTTGATTGGAGAGTGTCCCACTCACGTTGCAACCGTGCTTGAGCCACAATACATTTCATGCATTTTAAGTGTGTATGTGGGGGCTGTTTTTCGTCTTTGCTGGTGGTCTTAGCGATGTCTAGAAATAATTTTGAACACGTCAGAAGTAATGTCACATTAATTCCAGATGACTGCAAAGTTACTATTTACAGATCAGCTAAACGGTTTACTGAACTGATTCCTCATTAATTTGCAGGTGGGAAAAAAATTATTTGCCACGGATATTTAAAACCCACATCAAGTATAGCCCTGCCCCCCACTGCTTTTTAAGAAACTGTATAAAAGTTCAAAACCAAAAACTAAACCTCTGTTTCTGCACATATAAGAAGACATATTAAGTTTAGTAAAATACACTTATATTATATATAATATACTTCTTATATATGTCCCTTTCGGTCAACTGTCGGCAACAAAAATGGTATGCTTAATAGAAAATATAAAAAAGTACCTTATTTGCTCTGTGTAGCTCTATCAGGAGGCAGACATGTTCTTTAGAATCTTGGGTAAGATGACGGTAGCTCTGAACCAAGATGTCTGCCCCCTGATAGAGTTATATCGAGCAATTACTTTATTTGTATTCTTTCACTGCCACATTTGATTTTTCAAGTAAACATCCATTATGGTGAACGGCAGAGATAAAAACCTGTATTTATTAAGCTTTAAACTTTTTCTAAACAGTTTCCCAGTTTTTTTCGGGCCTCCTGGAAAAAAGTTGTCGGCAAAATTAGACAAACATATTCAAACCCCGTCTGACCATGTCATGCACCCATGTTTGTACACCTGTGTATTACACACTGCAGCAGATTTTATCCCGGGGACTGAAGGTAGAGCAGTGGCATAGTAGCCAAATGCCCTGAATTTTCAAGTCCCATTTTTATTTTATTTTTTTTTTGGGGGGGGGGGGGGATTCTGTCCTGGAATCAATACTGCCTATGTTCAGTCTATTACACTGTGCACAAACTGCAGTGTGTTTATAGGGGGCTCTGGACACCCGGTGTCTGTACTGGGCAGGCTGGAGGCTTTTTTTTTGCGCAACAATCGTGTGACATCATGTGACTTTGCTCCACCCCTTTTAGCTCCACCCTCTCATGTCCCAGGGAAAAAAAACAGTTGGCAGGTCTGCAGCAGCTTTACGTACTTGTGCAATGATTGTTACTGGGCCACTGACTGGATCTAATTCTGTTTGCAAAAAAAAAATCACTGGTTCCTATTATCCAAATTAAACCTACAAAGAAACCCTCCCAGGGCTTAATCATGGATGACTGATCCCTCAGTGATGTCCTCATTGCCGTGCAGTACTTCCCAACTGCAGGGAGCTATTCACATTGGTCAGATACCCATGCATATCAATCAGGAGAGAGCAAGGATTGCAATGCAGTTACACTACAAGCTCTTTGCGTCCATTACGCTGGCTGGTTAAATGCCACGGAGCATGCGGGAGACGAGGGGAGGATTATATATGGAGGGTAGAAATTAGATGTGACAGAGCAGAGGGAGCACTGGGATTTAGGAGAACGGGCCCTTAATAGCATTTTATTATACATTATATTTATTTATTATATACTTGGAGTATTGTACGCAGTACTGGAGACCGTATCTCCAGAAGGATATTGATACTTTGGAGAGAGTTCAGAGAAGGGCTACTAAACTGGTTCATGGGTTGAAGGATAAAACTTAGCAGGAAAGGTTAAAGCATCTTAACATGTATAGCTTGGAGGGAAGACGTAACAGGGGGGATATGATAGAAACATTTAAATACATAAAGGGAATCAACACAGTAAAGGAAGAGAGTATATTTAAAAGAAGAAAAACTACCACAACTAGAGGACATAGTCTTAAATTAGAGGGGCAACGATTTAAAAGTAATATCAGGAAGTATTACTTTACTGAGAGGGTAGTGGATGTATGGAATAGCCTTCCAGCAGAAGTGGTAGAGGTAAACACAGTCAAGGATTTTAAGCATGCGTGGGATAGACACAAGGCTATCCTAGCTATAAGACCGGGAACGGGGGACTAATAAAAGTACTAAAAAAAAAAAATATTTGGGCAGACTAGATGGACCGAATGGTTCTTATCTGCCACTATGTTTCTATGTTTCTATACGTTCAATATTATACCTGTGTGAAATGGTCTTTTATCATGATAAAGAGTCGCAAACTGCGCCCTCTATAGCTCGCCCCGGCCCTGACAGTGCGTCTGGACAGAGGGCGAATGAGCAGTGAGCTAGTGACTGACAGAATTCACTGAGGCCTCAGCAAAGTTATATTGACTCGAGGCCAAATTAATAGCATGGTCGGTATTGTTTGTTTTTGCAAAAAAAGTTAGCAACCCTGTTTGTTCATGAAAGGAATTGACGAGGGGATTTAAAACTTAAGGCCAAAGTAGTTGCGTTGGAAAAATGCTGCAACTCACAGGAACTGGGGGATTTTTTTCCCAGCTCGGCTACTTTGGACTTAAAGGCACTGTATCACCTAAACATTGTTTGTATGATGAGTGTAGAGAATAAAAACAATTTATTGGAAATAATCTATCCATTGACATGACCTGTGGCATGATATGCAAATGACACATTTCCCATTGAAAAATAGTTTGTTTGCAGATCACGCCATATTTTTTTTTTTTGCAGCCAAAAAACTACACAGTTCACTATTTAGTATTCATGTTTCTATTAAGTGACAAGCTCCCGTGGTGGTCTGTTAGACTAATGAGTTCGTTTAACAGACCAGAAACTGTTTTAATGCAAGAATACAAATAAAGCACCTTATTGAGCCATCTTTGTATAGCTCTATCAGGAGGTGGACATGTTACTTAGAATCTTGGGTTGGATGGGTCAAGATTCTAAACAACATGTCTGCCCCCGTCCCCTGATAGAACTATAGCATGCACAATTAGCACTAAGAGCCAAAAAATTAATTCAACCTTTTTATAGAGGTTTAAGTTGATTGTGAAGAAATCATTTCTGGGAACAGAGTTAACAATAACTACAATTTGTATTTAATTAGATTATAATGTGGTGTAATTGAAGTCCCATCAATGCATCTGCTGTATAATCCTCTCGAGTTTGGAGAGGCCTAGCATCCCAAATGATCGTACACTGACCTTGGCGAGAGTGAGAAGTCACGCTCTCTATTTACGGAGTGAACAATGCTCGCCGTCCTTTCGCAGTCAAATGCTCCATTGGATGCCCAAAGTCATACTTTACATTGTAAACAACATGGCTACTCAAGCTCGGTGTAGGTCAATCTTGCCTAGCCTTAGAATTACCTTGAATGTCTATTGCATGTATTTCTAACCTGTCATTCTTTACAGATTCTGGCATCTGTCTCTCCATGAATTATCCCAGATGTCCGTCTGCAGGGTAGACCTGGATATTCTTTTTAGTAGCTTTATTCCCGGCGTATTTTTACAATCTTTGATGACTGCTGGCCTTCTGCTTGTGTATGTGAAGGTGTTATGTGAAGTTCCCACAAGTCCAAAAATAAAGGTACATTATTGAACCCTCTTTGCCCTGTGTAGCTTTATCAGGGGGCAGACATTTTGCTCTATCATGTTGTTTAGAATCTTGGGTCAGATGAAGGAAGGTCTGACCCACCTGACCCAACATGTCTGCACCCTGATAGAGTTCTATGTAGCAAAGAAGACTCAATATGTGTATTATATTCTATTGAAAATTCCTACACTTGATGCAATCTTTCAATTAAACACAACAAAATCTTTTTTTGGGGGGGGAATATCTCCCACCCCAAAACTCTGTAATAATACGAGAAAGATCATTGTGCTTATCTGATTTCTAAAGTGCGGAATCTGACCACCCAATTCGTAAACTCAAAAGAGATCCAAAATCCACAGGATGTTGAGTTGAATATCAGGTACTTTTCACTAATAGTAAGGTGAGATGAGATGAATAGTTCTTCAGTATTTAAAGAGTTACGGTAACTGCATTATCCATGGCCAGCTGAGCTCTTCGAGAAGGAGGATCTCATCAGGTTTGTCCCTGCACACTGTACAGTTGGGTCAATGAGATGGAGTGTTGTAATTCTATATAAAATGCCCACACTTGTACAGGTAATACATTTTTACCCCTTTACTTTTAAGTTCTGTTTGCAGTAACTAAGAAAAAAATAAAAAAAGTTCCAACAAGTTTTACCTACTTAAAGGTCCTTTAGGCTAATTAACACTGACATGTTCTTAAAATCATGGGCACACTCAAAAGGATTGGCTAATGACGGTTTAATCTCACATTAAAAAGGCGCTGTGCCCCTCCTGCATCTCGTCGCCATCTATTGTAAGCCGACACTGCTTATTACACCGTAAGACACAGGCTAATTAAGGTCCCTCGCAAGACTCTATAAAAGTTAACCTTGCATGGATAAAATGATCAGCGTTGGCAAACTGCAGACACAGCACTGAAACTGCTCGAAGAAGCCGACACCAAGATGATAACTTGCTGAGACGCTTGTCGCATCCACTCCTCCTGCAAGGGATCTGGCGCCCCCATCCTGTGTGCCTCTCACTTTCTGATCACAGACGCACCCCATAATGCACCCATGATAGTCCACAGTCAACTGGACACAGCTGTATGGATGAAACTGCAAATGTGGACTTTATTAATGAATAGAGGACATTGTAGGGCATTGAGAAGGGAATTGCAAAATTAAGGCCAAAAAGTAGAGCTGAATTCTTATATTCAGCTTTACTTCAAACTCTGGGTTTTTTGGCCTTCATTTTACAATTCCTTTCTCAACTCCCTGCAATGCCCTCTTTTATTAATAAAGCCCTGTTGAAGGATAACTGTCAACAAAAAAGTTGAAGATCATTTTTGTTTCATGAAAGAATACAAATAAAGTACATTATTGAGCTTTCTTTACTCTGTATAGCAGCATCAGGAATCCTGGGTCAGAGATCTTACTTCATTTGACCCAAGGTTCTAAACAACATGTCCGCCCCCTGATAGAGCTATACAGAGCAAAGATTCTAAACAACATGTCCACCCTCTGATAGAGCTATACAGAGCAAAGATTCTAAACAACATGTCTGCCCCCTGATAGAGCTATACAGAGCAAAGATTCTAAACAACATGTCCGCCCCCTGATAGAGCTATACAGATGAAAGATTCTAACCAACATGAACACTCCCTGACAGAGCTATACAGAGCAAAGATTCTAAACAACATGTCTGCCCCCTGATAGAGCTATACAGAGCAAAGATTCTAAACAACATGTCTGCCCCCTGATAGAGCTATACAGAGCAAAGATTCTAAACAACATGTCCGCCCCCTGATAGAGCTATACAGAGCAAAGCTTCTAAGCAACATGTCCACCCCTGATAGAGCTACACAGATGAAAGATTCTAACCAACATGAACACTCCCTGACAGAGCTATACAGAGCAAAGATTCCAAACAACATGTCCACCCCTGATAGAGCTATAAAGAGCAAAGGTTCTAAACTACATGTCCGCCCCCTGATAGAGCTATATGGAATAAAGATTCTAAACAACATGTCCGCTTCCTGATAGAGCTATATGGAATAAAGATTCTAAACAACATGTCTACCCCCTGATAGAGCTATACAGAGCAAAGATTCTAAACAACATGTCTGCCTCCTTATAGAACTATACAACGCAAAGATTCTAAACAACATGTCCGCTTCCTGATAGAGCTATATGGAATAAAGATTCTAAACAACATGTCTACCCCCTGATAGAGCTATACAGAGCAAAGATTCTAAAAAACATGTCTGCCTCCTGATAGAACTATGCAAAGCAAAGTTTATAAACAACATGTCTGCCCCCTGATAGAGCTTTACAGAGCAAAAGTTCTAAACAACATGTCTGCCCCCTGATAGAGCTATACAGAGCAAAGATTCTAAATAACATGTTAGCCCCCTGATAGAGCTATACAGAGCAAAGATTCTAAACAACATGTCTGCCCCGATAGAGCTATATACAGCAAAGATTCTAAATAACATGTCCGCCCCCTGATAGAGCTATACAGGGCAAAGATTCTAAACACATGTTTTCATAATGGCCTTCCCCATGCCCTGCTGTGAGAGAGGAATACCTCCAACTTCATAGCCTTTTCCTTCCCTGTACATTTGTGAATCTGAAGTAGAGAAGGGGCTATAAAAGGTCACTAGAAACTGGGCAAAAATTCATATTGGGCCCAACCACTCTTCTATCTGTCTATCTATCTAGGTGTCTTGTGTGTCTTTCAATTTCAGTAGCTTATATGTCAGTATATCTGAGACTTGCCTGTCTCTTTGTCCATCTCTGATGATAACACGTGGGCTAATTAAGGCGTTCCATGGCTCACTAAATTGTTTCCCCCCACTTTTGATAATTTGGTTGGAACAAATGGAGGGCGAGTTAAGTGACATCTTGCAACATCTAAAGCCAATATTACGCCCCCTGACAGAGCAATACAGAGCAAAGATTCTAAAAAAACATGTCCGCACCCTGATAGAGCTGTACTGAGCAAAGATTCTAAGCTACATGTCCGCCCCCTGATAGAGCTATACTGAGCAAAGATTCTAAGCTACATGTCCGCCCTTGATAGAGCTATACTGAGCAAAGATTCAAAGCTACATGTCCGCCCCCTGATAGAGCTATACAGAGCAAAGATTCTAAACAACATGTCCGCCCCCTGATAGAGCTATACAGAGCAAAGATTCTAAACAACATGTCCGCCCCCTGATAGAGCTATACAGAGCAACGATTCTAAAAAACATGTCTGCCCCCTGATAGAACTATACTGAGCAAGGATTCTAAGCTACATCTCGGCCCCCTTATAGTGCTATACAGAGCAAAGATTCTAAAAAACATGTCCACCCCCTGATAGAGCTATACAGAGCAAAGATTCTAAACAACATGTCCTCCCCCTGATAGAGCTACACAGAGCAAAGATTCTAAACAACATGTCCGCCCCATGCTATACAGAGCAAAGAGGGCTAACCAAGGTACTTGGACCCAGGAGTGATGCTTGGCATCCGTGTCAGTCTGTATGCTTCATCCAGGTACTGAAAGAGGGGGGAATGGCCTGTACCTCTTAAACCACAACCCACTTTGCACCCAATTCATACAAAATAACAATTTATTCTACTAAAGAAGCAAAAGTTCTGCTGAAATCACCGTTGTGCTTTAATTTCTCTCTGCTTTCAAAATATAAATTAACTTCACACACTAAAAACGACGCAGGGAAATGTATGCGTTCTACTCCATGTACCTACCTGGAGAATACACAATCTGGGTAATGGCAGCTCACCTAGAATATATCAGCACATCGTAGACAGAACAGAGAGATGATGCTCATCATTTTTTAATGAACGCATGATGGATATTGTTCTGTTTCGCAACTCTGCCGTGTGCAAGGAAGGCATGAGCCACGGAAAGGTAACCCCCCAGGGAGGTTCTAGATTTATGTGTCAGCGCATTTTCCGAAGGCATTTTGCGAAGATGTGACCTTTTTTTTTTGATGCTCGGGAAACCCATAAGTCATGGAAAAAGCAATTATTTGTCCGGGCTAATTAACCATATTTTTAACAGATTACTTTGTTGCAACGTCAGTTGGAGGCACTCAGCGCCCGTTGTTTATCAGCTAGAGATCTGGATCTGGGAACACTAATGGGGCTGGGAGGGGGAGTTTTCGAGTTGAGGAACATTTTATGGTGTCAACACTGAAATAATTTATACATAAGAGGAGGTAGATAAGTTATGGGAAGATAGCGGTGGGGAGGGGGTATCCGTCTTTTGATATACCAGAGAATGTGCCTAGCTAGGACAAAGTTCCTCAAAATTCTATAACTTTTACGAGATGTGTGCTACTCTCACCTTCTATTCCTTCGAACCGAAGCATCAAAGGTTTAAATATGACTTCAGAAAGAATGCCTTTGCTGGGAAGCAGAATACATGAAACAGTATTTTGGAAGTAGAGGTAGAGGTTTAATACAGTGAAGGAGTTTAAATTAAACTTTTTTGTTATCCCTTGATGGAAGCAGGGGTTTAAAATCGTGCCCCTTCTTCTCAAAAGTAAACCCAATGTGAATTTGTACGTGGGTTTACATAGAGCTAGTCCTCTAAATAGAGGCAGAGGTCATCATGACGCTGTCAGTTTGTGCTCAGCCAATCACTAGGGGCAGAGAGACCCTCTTTTTTACATGGGATCAACAGTGGGGACTTTCCTTTTACATGGGATCAGCGGAAAAGACTTACTAAGTCTCCCTTTGCACTAGAGAGACAGTAGCCGACCTGACCGGACTGGTTGCTTCCCATGGAGGTATGGCAACTACCAGTCAGAGGATAAACTGCTTTTTTCTCACTTAGAAACACAAGTGAACAATAAAGTTTAGATGTGTTTCAAGCATGCATGAGATGAGAATAAGACTATTATCGGGGGGGGGGGGCAGTGGGGCAAAAACTACTAAGTGGGCCATGGTGCAACCTCATTAGCCCACCTATCATCAGTGATTGTCGTGCATAGCTATTTCTGTCTGATATGTTGAGAGATAATGTATATAAACTGTTAGATAAGCCAATTGAATAGAAAGGTGTATTTGGACACTTAGAAATGAAATGTTCTGGCTCAGCCTATGAAGCCAAGTTAAAGGGAACCCCGGATTCAGTTGCCCCATTTTCCCCTTTGTCAGCCCTCACCTTGGCTATCGTGAACATATAAGACAGATAAGACCAATAGCTTAATAAGGTCTAAATATTTTACAGCGGGTATTAATAGGATCAAATGGTTCTTATCTACCAACGCGTTCTACAATTCGATTTTGTAAACAATGTTAATCTTTTTGGAAATGTTACTTTAAATCTGCTGATGTGATTCAGAAAGTAAGTGCCAGATCCCCTTCAACGTTATAGCAGACCGTTTTTCCCAATATCACCAACAGGTAAGGCACAGACCATAAAAAAAGCCATATGGTCTGTGACAGTCTGAGTTACAAAATTAGAGGTTGTAACCCCGTAATCACATTGTTTGCCTTCCAAGAATCCCTCTCATGCCATGTTCAGAGACCTTTACAAGCAGCCAGTGATATAACATTTTATAATGCTCAGTTATTAATTACAGCTAGCTCTATCACTCATTCTCCCCCTGATAAAGCTGTCTCTCCAATCCCGGTATCACCCACATTCTGTTTATTGCCATCTATGACAGGAATGCATTATTTCCCCATTGTTAGCACTGATTGATTCAGTAACCATATAATTAAAAAAGGAACAAACACACACAATTATTATCAAGGCAAACAAATAAACCAGAAAGAAAATGACGACAAAAATGCTTGGTTTGGGATTTTAGTTGTGACATTTTTATTGTGGATATAATCTAATAAAGCACCAAATTGGTTTAGAGTGATTGATTTTAATATGTATAGCTCAATTTTAAAGGGCCACTCCAAGCAATTAGTTTTATTACTTGTACTAGAAACACTTTTCAAGATTTGCTACTGTTTTCTTTATATTAATCTGAATTACATTGAAATAAAATGTATTTATATAGTGCCAATTTACGTAGCACTTGGTACAGATGCAAGAATTTTCCCAGAATCCCGTTAAGCCATTCTGGCCCTGTTAAAAAAAAAAATATATATATATATATATATATATATTTTAAATTGCATGGAGAGTTGTTAACTCTCTGCTATAAACAATAGCTAACAATGTGTTAGCACTCAGAAGTGTCTTAGCCGTGCCTGAGGAGGAGGACGGGAGGGGCTGGGTGAAGAGTAATGGACCCACTAAATGGGAAGGCTTCGTGTTTATCAGAAATTACCTGGCTTAGGAAAAAAAAGTAATTTAGTGATAAATGATTCTCCGATAGGAGGCAACACTGTCAGCAAAAGCTCCCTGGAATTAATCTCTTTTGCCAATCCTTTCTGATCTTGCAAGTACCAACGGAGAGAGAGAACTAACAGACTGCGCTAACAATGCCAAGGGCTGCAAACATTGACACGCTTGCTTCTTTGTTTTGAAAGCCATCACAATGGAAGCAGTGTCTATGGGATGAGGCATTAGGAATGTAAGGGCTACGGTGGGTAACAAGCCACATATATATATATATACCTCAAATAACGGCACTCATACTTGTGTTGAATTTTTTAGCAGAACATCAACTCAGTTGTCCTGAGGAAGGCCCCATGTCGGGGACTGAAATGGTGATTTTCTACTTATAAATCTTTCTACTTTTTCAACACAAGGCCAGCGAGCGCCACTACGTTTGGGATCTGGATCTGTCTGTTGTCGCGTTTGCACCTGTGAAATTGCTATTTGATGTAGTGTGTCGTTCACCTTCCCTGCCTGGATATCTAAGGTATTTTTAACTTAAGTGTAAATTCACTTCTCAATTCTCTGAATATCTCTCTTTCATGAATAAAGACATATAAACATGTGTCGGCAGATAAGAACCATGCGGTCCATCTGGTCTGCCCTATGATATGAATACTTTTATTGGTCACCAGTTCCCTATGTTATATCTAGGATAGCCTTATACCTATCCCACGCATGCTTAAACTCCTTCACTGGATTAACCTCTACCACTGCTACTGGAAGACTATTCCATGCATCCACTACCCTATCAGTAAAGTAATACTTCCATTAGACCCTGGCCTTATCTTATATCTAGGATAGCCTTATACCTATCCCAAGCATGCTTAAACTCCTTCACTGTATTAACCTCCTCCACTTCTACTGGAAGACTATTCCATGTATCCACTACCCTCTCAGTAAAGTAATACTTTCATTAGTCCCTGGCCTTATCTTATATCTAGGATAGCCTTATACCTATCCCATGCATGCTTAAACTCATTCACTGTATTAACCTCTACCACTTCTACTGGAAGACTATTCCATGCATCCACTACCCTCTCAGTAATGTAATACTATCATTAGTCCCTGGCCTTATCTTATATCTAGGATAGCCTTATACCTATCCCATGCATGCTTAAACTCCTTCACTGTATTAACCTCTACCACTTCTACTGGAAGACTTATCCATGCATCCAATACCCTCTCAGTAAAGTAAAACTTCCTGATATTACTTTTACATCATTGCCCTCTAAAAATATATATATAAATAAATATTGAAAATAAAAACAATTAATCCTACCCGGTGAGCACATGTATTTCTGAGTATGCGCCCCTGATCTATATGCATATATGTACATATACAGAACTTTAATGGGTGAATATGATACAATTGGCGGAGATGTTTTTTTATTTTTATTTTATTTGCATCTATCCTGAAGTTATATTGAATTTTTAAGCAGAAATTAGTTTATGGTTTCCTAGCCTTCTAGGTTGTAAACCTTTCGGCAAAGCTCCCAACACCTTCTATATTTGTTTATTGCTGTCATATTGCAGCTTCTTACACACGTTTTTGATGTTGCAAATGTTGCCTGTGCATACCTGTCCACATCGCGGGACCTGCTATAGAAGCTGAAACTGGGCGTGGTTACCTGAAGTCGCCATGTTCCCAGCGAGTTCCACATAGTTGGTTCAGTTCGTGGGAGTCTTGATTTCCTTTTTTGCACTTTGAGATGATATATGACTTATAGACATACATTATTTAAATGCAATGTGCAAAGCGTTCATGCTGGTAGAGCCACAAGTCTAACAAAATTAAATTCAGAAAATGACCACAAATAGCACTATCCTGGAAAATCCCAAACTGTCTACAATCATGTCAGGGCCATAATAAATAATAATGTTTAGCACTTCTTTGGTCAATGTGCAAGAAAGACATTGTTGTAACCTAACGGTACCCCACCTCTGCCACAGAACAAAAAGTACGCATTTTGTGGTGTTTATTGCACTTAAGAACAAATCTGTTTTGTGTCTTTTTAACAAATGTCCTATTTTTATTCTGTAAATATCTCTCTCTCTATGGAGCCCAGCAGAAACCACGTCAATACCAAACACAGTTTGGTCTCTGTGACACACCATGTTCCTCGTGTTCAACACAAACAAGATTGACCCTGGACATCTGGAAATGAGTATGGATTGTTTTAAACCAGTAGGACTGGGGAGTGTAGGGGGATGAGCAAGGCATTAAAAAAAAAAAGGATATGTCAGCTAATCCCAAGCACCTAAGAAGCAGTACAGAGGGTTGTGGAAAGTTCAAGTTATTATTTTTCGATACACAAACCGCCTTTGAACTTGTGGTTGAACGACAAAGCAAGTCTCGGAGTCGAACCTCCCTGAGGGAGATGGAAGGTCCTGGTCAAAAGTCTCTTTAATTATGTGTAAAAGGTGAAATAACTATCGGTGGATGGATGTCTGAAATGCCTTGACATTTTAGACCTCTGCTCAGTATGCGCTAAGGTTCCTCTCTGGTAAACCGAATAAAGGCTTTACTCTTTTACTCAGTCCTGAGACGTCCGGACTGTCAGGAGCACCTGTCGGAAAGTTGTGAGGAGATTTATGGGGTGGAAAGAGGTTTGGCGGAGCTTAACTGCTATTTGCATAAAGTGGAAAGTCAAACGGAAAAATGGTCAACGGTCGTTGGTACACAAAGACGGGGACATATTAGCTAAGAGGAAATACTAAAGAAGTGTCAACACTTGATAGACAATTAATTTGTCCAACAAAAGCATCACAGAAGGCATTCCTTACTTTTGTCCAAGGATAGCAACATTTTCTTGGTGATCTCTGTGGCGTTAAAGGCATAATTTGTACTCAAACCTTTTTCAGGCAAAGGAAAACTCTTCCAAGTGATGGAGATCCAGATCCCAGTATACATATCCTCGAACGGCAAAATGCTTTATTAAGTGCAACAGCGATAGTAAACGAAAAACACCGTACACGTTTCGAACCTGTGTAGAGCTCTGACTCTCAGGCATACCTAAAAACAATTGTGTTCAGCATTGCCATTTGGGCATCACTGTGTATTGCCCTGGAATCTGTGTCTCCATCATCTGTATCTCCATCAACCTTAAGATTTTTCTTCTGCCTGTACGTGCGGGCGTATTGAGCTCCAGGCACCCACTGTCTGTATCTTAAACCTGGAGCTCAGTGCTGTGTGGTCAACCAAAGCTGGGTGACATCACACGGCTTAGCGTAACTCTGCTCTCTATAGCTCCATTTAATTTGCAGCCGGGGTGACTAGGGTTGACCTTTTTCTTCTTAAAAATTCCGGCCATGCTATAGCCTCCAAAGTCTTAAACTTGGCCCTCAAGTTATTTTTTCTTATTCTCTCTCTCTCTCTCTCTCTCTCTAATGCAATCATTTTTTTAGCGACCTGTCTGCAATACAGAGCTGCTTGCTGCTGGCCAAATACAGTCAGTGCAAGCTCTGCCAACACACGATACAGATATAAGCTTGTTTAACCCCTTAACACAGATGGACATATATATATATATATACGTCCTGCAAAAGCATGGTCTTTGAGGACCATGAGGGCGTATATATAGGTCCTGAGTTTAAATGTAGCTTTGCGCAATGCTACATGCTGGGAGATATTCTCAGAGGCTGCTTCATATCCGAAACAGCCTCTGACTGTGCCTTCATCCCCGCCCCCCCCCCCCCCCTGCGCATTCAATCACTGCGCATGTGATCATATGCATTTCAACTCACCTAGGCAGTGAAAGCAGATCAACCAAAACATGGAAACACTGGTATTTCTAAACTCAGGACAAATATTAGAATTTATATAGATGGGGTCTTTTTTACAGTTTGTAACTGTAAAAACAAAACAAAAAAAACACAGGTCAAAGTTAGAAAAAGTGTTTTTTTTTTCTGGCATATTTTCATCATATTTTATATATTTTTTTTAATAGTAAATTCTATCATATGATGAAAATAATAGTATCAAAAGAAAGCCCCATCTGTCCTTTAAAAATTGATATATAACTTGTGTGGGTGGACTGAACGCGAAGAATGAAATTCACAGTTAAGCAACAGTATGACAAAAATAATGGAATTCTGGTCTACAAGGCACATCACATGCAGCATAGCACTCTGTCACTAAGGGGTTGACTGAGACAAGTGTTAGTTGGAGATTTGTAAAGGGTTCCTGTGTCTTTATTAGTTATTTCTGGAGATGCATTGTACATAGGTAAAAAGACATAAGAATGAAAAACCAAAGTCAAATAGAGAGTACATCGACAGGTCTCATTAGACACATCAACCCACACAAAAAGTGTAAAACAGACTCTACAGACACTGGTGAATGTAGATAATAAACAGTGGTCAATAATGATCTATGGATTAGGAATTGTGTCTGAAATGTGTCTGTGGTGTCGCTTGTTGATGACATCACGTATGCCTTGATATACAAGTTAACTACCTCCAATGAGACAGATTGAAAAAAACAACTGTAGCAAATAATTAACTTATTTTTAATTGAAGGATTGTATCAGGTGTAAATGATTTATAAATAAAGAACATAAAATATTATATATAATAAATATAAATGAAAGAATACAAATAAAGTTCCTTATTGAGCCTTCTTTACTCCATATAGTTCTCTCAGGGGGCAGACATGTTGGTTAGAATCTTTACTCCATATAGTTCTCTCAGGGGGCAGACATGTTGGTTAGAATCTTTACTCCATATAGTTCTCTCAGGGGGCAGACATGTTGGTTAGAATCTTTACTCCATATTGTTCTCTCAGGGGGCAGACATGTTGGTTAGAATCTTTACTCCATATCGTTCTCTCAGGGGGCAGACATGTTGGTTAGAATCTTTACTCCATATAGTTCTCTCAGGGGGCAGACATGTTGGTTAGAATCTTTACTCCATATAGTTCTCTCAGGGGGCAGACATGTTGGTTAGAATCTTTACTCCATATAGCTCTCTCAGGGGGCAGACATGTTGGTTAGAATCTTTACTCCATATAGATATCTCAGGGGGCAGACATGTTGGTTAGAATCTTTACTCCATATAGTTCTCTCAGGGGGCAGACATGTTGTTTAGAAACTTGGGTCAGATCTTCACTCACCTTGGTTCAATTGAACAAAGATCTGACCAAAGATTCTAAACAAAATGTCTGCCTGCTGATGGGGCTATTTGGGGTAAAGATGGCTCAATTAGGTACTTTATTTGTTTCATTAAAGCATTGCTATTTAAAATTCCTAAACTTGATGAAATCATCTAATTAAACACAAATTAATTTGTTGCTATATTGTCCTTTAAATCACATTTGTCTTGTGCGTGGGTGTGTATGTATTTGTAGGTGTGTTTGTGCATTTATGTGTGTGTGCCAGCATATGGGTATGTAAGTGTGAGCATACCTCCCAACGTTTTCCCCTGACGAATCAGTCCTGATCGCATTCTCCAGTGTCAGTGACACTAGATAATGCCTACTGAGCAGGTGCAGCATTGTAGCATTGAGCAGTATCTTCCTCATGATTTTAGTAGATCAGAGTTTCAGCTCAATTGTGCATGCGCAGTAGCACTATAACTGGACCTACCGCACATGAACATAATGCTGCTCCTGTGCAGAATACATAATCCAACCTGCAACGGCAGATTCCCAACGATGCCTCACATCACAGCTACATCGGAGTAAAAGTGATTTATTTGCTCTATACAGTATTTGCATTGATTCGACTGTATTCCATGAGAACTAAGAGGCTTTAAATATATCTTATTGTGAAAAATGATCTGTTATCCAATATGACCCGTTATCCAAAACACTTCTGGTCCCAATTTTGGACAAGGGATCTTCAACATGTAATATCGTTTTGGCCTTTGCAGCTTCCATCTGGCACTGTGCACTACAGCTGAGTCTATTGTCTACAATTACTCCCACATAGTTTTCATTATTAGATTTTGCCAAGAAAACACCCTGTGAACTCTATGTTGTCTATTTTATTATTATAACTGAAACACATAATTTAACATTTATCTATTTTGAAATCATATTTGTCATGTGTCTGACCAGTCACCCAATTTGTCCAAATCTTCTTGCAATGAGGACACATCCAGTTTAGACAGTTTATGTCATCGGCAAACACTGAGGAGTTAATAACAATGCCGAGGCTTTCTTTCCAAATTAAATATTTACTGTTGTTTGTGGCGAATATCGCAAAGGAGAAAGATATGAACCTTCAGAATGGCTGCTATGATTTATCCGAAGATTAATTCTATTATAAGCTTTCAAACGCAAGTATTAAATTATGCCTCTAATCAGAGGCACAGAACTCAGCGATATTAAGATTATTAAAGGTGGTTATGATCTGGAACCAAAACGTCTCATTACAAAGAGCTAAAACAAATCTAAGAATCTTTTTACACCCGATGTAAGATGTAATGTCTTAGATGCTAGGGTCAGATTCCCAGAACTGGTCAGGAAAACCACTTTACATCTCACGTAGAGCGGTTTGGCTTAGAGAATACAGGTAAAGTCCATTATAAAGCTATGCATTATAATGCATTGTAAACACACACTCTATGATGTATTTTATTGCAGTGAACTTCTGATATTCGCTTATACACATCTTAAATTCAGAGCTCAGAGCAATTTTAAGTCGGACACTTTTGGAGGCATGATTTAGTGCGGTGCTCCAATGGCCCACCCTTTAAAGACGGTGATTAGCAGGATCTCATGGTTATACCATAATTCTGCTTGTATAGTCATGTGACACCATTGGCCCGGCGCTATGGCAGTGATTTGGTGGGTTTTGTGACTGTGGATCTGGTTAGGGTTTGAGGTCAGTTCAAGAACAGTAGGACAATTGGAAAAAAGGTTGAAGAAGGAGGTCATGGTGATAGAGGTGAGGGCCACAAGAGAGCAAGATAAATCCATTAAAGGGGCAGGTACACCCAGCTTATACACCCAACATATGTGTGCAATGCACGTACATTTTTTTTTTTAACCTTAAAACAAATTCTAGCTTTCCTGTAGTTTTACAACAAAAATAATTTCACTGGGACTGGAAAAATCAGTTGCACTCCGGTAAAAAATATTTCAAAATGTATTAGTAGGATCCGATCCAATATGGTAAAATAAGACAGGAATATATATATATATATATATATATATATATATATATATAACACAGAAATGGAAAAAGACTTGCCTTACGCGTTTCGCGTGCATAAACCATGCTTGATTGTGATATTGCTGCTGCTTCAGCTGATACAAAGCACCCGCAATCTGGCACCCACGAGGATATATCCCATAGCCACTGGTTGAGCCAACTTACCCCGCTGGGGACCTCACTCCTTTTTTGCAAAAATCAGTGACATCAAATAAGGAGAGGCTTGGAGAGATTATTTTAATCTGTTTATTTTTCTTTACCTTATGTGACACAGCACTACTTTGAATTGCTAGGGTCCGTGAACACAGTAGCATAACATAGTCAAATTTCAAGTCAAAGGCCAATAAAACAGGAAACCACTTTATAAACACACTAAGAAACCAGAAACCATATGTGCTGTAACTACTAGGTTTTTAATTGTGTAAAGACTTAATTAACATGAACTTTCTGTCTGATATTATTTAATAGAATAATATAGTAGAGACAGTGACGTATTTGGAGTATTTGGCACCCAGGGCTAATCCCATGTTTGCCACCCAAATGTCTCCCATTTTTAAATGTAAAAACAGTGTCATCTCTGTCCCCAAATAGCTTGCCAGTGCCCCCTCACCTTCTGCCAGGTATGGCCCTGAGTAGTGTATAACTTTAGTGAGAAGGTATAACTTTCCAGCAGGAATGGTAGACATCAACACAGTTTAAGCATGCGTTGTATAGGCATAAGGCCATCCTAGATATAAGATAAGACCATCCTAGATATAGAATAAGGCCATCCTAGATATTGAAGAAGGCCATCCTAGATATAAGATAAGGCCATCCTAGATATAGAATAAGGCCATCCTAGATATAAGATAAGGCCATCATAGATATAGAATAAGGCCATCCTAGATATAGAATAAGGCCATCCTAGATATAAGATATGGCCATCCTAGATATAAGATAAGGGCATCCTAGATGTAAGATAAGGCCATCCTAGATATAGGATAATGCCATCCTAGCTATAAGATAAGGCCATCCAAGATGTAAGATAAGGCCATCCTAGATATAAGATAAGGGCATCCTAGATGTAAGATAAGGCCATCCTAGATATAGAATAAAGCCATCCTATGTATAGAATAAGGCCATCCAAGATATAAGATAAGGCCATCCAAGATGTAAGATAAGGCCATCCTAGATATAAGATAAGGGCATCCTAGATGTAAGATAAGGCCATCCTAGATATAGGATAATGCCATCCTAGCTATAAGATAAGGCCATCCAAGATGTAAGATAAGGCCATCCTAGATATAAGATAAGGCCATCCTAGATATAGGACAAGGCCATCCTAGCTATAAGATAAGGCCATCCTAGATGCAAGAAAATGCCATCCTAGATGTAAGAAAAGGCCATCCTAGATGTAAGAAAAGGCCATCATAGATATAAGATAAGGCCATCCGAGATGTAAGATAAGTCCACCCTAGAGGACCCAGGACCAAAAGAGGTCTGAGGATTTTACAGGAGGTCAAAATAGGTGCTGACTAGATGGGCCGAATCTGCCGGCACAATCAATGTTTCTATTTGTCTGGTTTCCTCTATAATTCTGGCAGATATATTTGCTAAAATCACATTTCTTAAATTTGAAGCATTGGATGGTAGGGTTAATTGCAATTAATTCCACATAATTAGTTCATTTGTGTTGAAATAGTTGTTTATATATTGATGGTTATTTCTACACGTCAAATCAGGGAGAGTTAAATCAGGGAGAGACTGAAATGTCATTTTACAGAGAGGGACATAAGACCGAACTACAGGTCGAAATATATCTTAATCGCCTGTTTGTTTGTAGAACTCCTGGCTAGTGAATTTATAAAGTGAAAAATGAAAAAAAAAATTGTATTTCCAGTTAATCATGTCTCCGGCCAGGTGTCACACTCCGAGAAATCGTTTGTCATTGCAACGTTTCCTGGCATCTGTTATCGGTGGTGAGGAGCGGGGGTCCCGAGGATTACAGAATTAGATGCGGCTCCAGCATAGCAAGCATGTGGTCCAATATTCAGCTGTCACTGGGGAGAGAACTTCATTTCACTACATGATTTAGGGCAAGGAAAACTCAAAGTGACGGGGGACTGGCCTTTGGTTAAAGTGATAGGGAATCGCGGGGCGGTGATTGGCATGAGGGGGCAAGGAGCACACGGAACAGTCTTCTGCCTCCGCACCTTCATTAAAATAGTTAAGTCAATTACGGAGCAAAAACACAGCAATCAGGCTAACGAGAGCTGAAATCTAATCCACGTATTATTGAACAGTGCACATAAAATTCAAGAGCTGCGACCACATCTTTTATTTACTAATCTTCCAAAGCAAACATTGTTTTTGAGGTCAAAAAAACTATGTGAACTACCAAATGTCTTTGGTTTGTCAAAAGGCTACATAGAGGCTGGCTAGACCATGAGAGTAGGACCGGCATAGATTGTCTATCTATGATTGTAGGACCAACATTCCATGATGGGTGAAGGCTTGAAGAAAACTCCTGTAGTGGGGTTGAAACATTGCCCTTGGGATAATAAACCCACAGTTATAAAGAAGTGCTGGCCATTGTGTTTTGCCAACATTCCATGAGACAATACAAAGGCTGGTGGAACATCATTGGAATTATAAACCATAGGATTGCCAATGGTTGTCTATGTACAATTGTAGGACAGATCTGTCAAGAGGCTCAACAAAGGCTGGAAAAACATCATGGAAATGATTGACCATACGAATGATAATGGATGCCTATCTACTGTTGCAGCATTAACCTTTCAATATTCTCAACAGAGGCTGGATGAACATCCTGGTAATCATATGACTACAAAAGGTGGTCTATCTACAGTTGCAGGAACAACCGATAAAGAGGCTCAACAGAAGCTGAAGGAAGATCATGGGAATAATTGACCATAAGACTGAAAAAAGTTGTCTGTCTACAATTCTGGGACCAACTTGCCTAGAGGCTTGGCAAAGGCTGTAATAATATCGGAATTTTTGACAAAAAGGTTTTCCTGTTGAGGCTCGAAAAATTTGGAGGGACCCAACTGCCAAGAATATCAACAGCGGCTAAAGGAACATCAGGGGTGTAACTATTAATCAATGGTTCTTGGCGCATCAATGACCTTGGGATCCTCCTATCCCACCACACAACACATAGAATGTGTCGGCAGATAAGAACCATTCGGTCCATCTAGTCTGCCCAATTTTTTTTTTTTTGAGTACTTTTATTAGTCCCCCGTTCCCGGTCTTATAGCTAGGATAGCCTTGTGTCTATCCCACGCATGTTAAAATCCTTGACTGTGTTTACCTCTACCACTTCTTCTGGCAGGCTATTCCATACATCCACTACCCTCTCAGTAAAGTAATACTTCCTGATATTACTTTTAAATCGCTGCCCCTCTAATTTAAGACTATGTCCTCTAGTTGTAGTAGATTTTCTTCTTTTAAATATACTTTCTTCCTTTACTGTGTTGATTCCCTTTATGTATTTAAATGTTTCTATCATATCCCCCCTGTTACGTCTTTCCTCCAAGCTATACATGTTAAGATGCTTTAACCTTTCCTGGTAAGTTTTATCCTTCAACCCATGAACCAGTTTAGTATCCCTTCTCTGAACTCTCTCCAAAGTATCAATATCCTTCTGGAGATACGGTCTCCAGTACTGCGTACAATACTACAAGTGAGGTCTCACCAGTGCTCTGTACAATGGCATGAGCACTTCCCTCTTCCTACTGCTAATACCTCTCCCTATGCAACCAAGTATTCTGCTAGAATTTCCTGCTGCTCTATTGCATTGCCTACCTACCTTCAGTCCTCTGAAATTATTACTCCTAAATCCCTTTCCTCAGATGTTGAGGTTAGGACTGTACCAAATAGTCTATATTCTGCTTTTGGGTTTTTACGCCCAAGGTGCATAATCTTGCACTTGTCCACATTAAATGTCAGTTGCCACAGCTCTGACCATTTTTCTAGTTTAGCTAAATCATTTGCCATTATATTTACACCACAATTATATTTAAAGCACTATAGTAGCAAAAAAAGAACTTATGCTTAATTGAAAGATGAAATGTACATGGTTTATACATCAATTATGTAATTATAGAATAGATATAAAGTACCGTATTAAGCCGTCGTTGCTTTTTATAGCCCTTTCAAAGGGCACACATGTTGTTGTAGGATCGTGGGTCAAATCTGCATACATCTTGGTTCAGAAGAAAGATCTAGACTAACTGACCAGATTCTAAAAAACATCTCCACCCCCCGATAGAGCTATTTAGGGCAAAGAGGACTCAATTAATTGTATTCGTTCATTAAACTATGTTATTTAAAATCCCTACCTTTACATAATCTTTCAATTAAACAGAACTTATTTTTTTCGCTACAATTGTCCTTTAAAAATAACTTTTTATGTTTAGCATATTGAAAACAGCAGTGGAGTTAATAAAAAAAAAGTCTATTCAGTATCGCTTCACAAGTCAGCATCATACATAACCCTCAACTGTACCGGAATGAATTGTAACATGCCTTTGAGCTAGCACTATCCCCTGTTACTCGAAACAAAGAAAAATATTTTCCATAAATGCGTGACAGTGCCTGTTTCTTCTCCACACAAAAAAAAACAACTGTAGATGTCATGGAGGTGCTATGTAAATGAAGGACAATATTATTTCCTACATAAAAATATGTCTCTCAAAAAGACTGACATAAAAATTTCATTTGTTGACTATCCGTCGGAACACCTCGGATTCAGCATCAAAACTGTGTATCCATATGTATGACCGCATTCTCTGTACTCTGCCACCAAACGGGTTTAGCCTGACTCTGTGCTTCAAAAAAACAACACACACAATACGTATTTTCTTGGGAATAATCATACATTATTCCAACGCTGCTGTTCGGAAATGTACTAGAGCTTGAATAACATAATGATTAGTGTTATGTTGAGGTCTCTGTAGTCAGCTTTTTATTTTTTATGTTTTTTTTTTTTTTCTCAAGCTGTCACTGTTTGAGTCATTTGAAATAAAAGAGGATATTATTTTTCTTCACAGAGAAGTGTACAGTGCAGATAGACTCTCCGTGTTAATAGACCAACAGTATTACTTTCCATTTCGGTTTTGGAGGCTAATGGCTAGCGTCAATCATATGGACCTTTCTGATAATGACAGAGTTTTTGCTCCTAATAATAACCAGTTATTGCTCACAATGACCAGCCTCCCATGTAAAACAGAAATTCCCCTTAGCATTTTAGGAAATTATTTCGCAATTGAATGTTATTTTGGTTTTGATGGAGGATGTTTGTAAGAGAATTGATAACTTTTGGATTTTGTGTTTGTTTGTCAATGTGTGTACGCTTGGTATAATCAGAGGTGTACTGGCCTGGGGAAGGGGGCAGGACTGGAAATCCCCATCCGCCCCCCATCTCCCCATGTGCGCTGGCTCATTTGATTGATACCATTAGGAGGTGGTGTACAACTGAAGATCGATTGATGAGATTAGCCTGTAAAATCACGAGATTTTTTTGTTTATTTATATTTCATGAAGATAACAGATGCCTTACTAAATTAGACAAACTTAAATGGGCCCCTCCACCAAAAAGTCCCACTCCAGACCCTAAATAAAACCCTCTATAAAAAAATATTCATCTGAGATTAAAGGGACTTCATCAAATATTGCTTATGCTATGAATACAATGGATCTTTAAATTGTGTTAGCAGAATTAAGTGCAAATGTATTCCTGGTTATTACTTCTCCTTTGGCTTGCTGTGCAATTTACCTTATTTTAATGTAATTTGTTAATGAAGACACAAAGTGATGTCATAAACAGGAGACACATTTACTCTTGATTTGCATATACCTCTGCTAACACACAATTTTTAGGTGACATGTTTGAAGGAGTTCCTTTAATAAATGGGGAATCCTGTGTTTTCCTAGGTTCTAACTTCCATAAACTGGTATTCTCTCCTATCCGGACATAATCTCTTTTTTTTTTTTTAATCTCTGGCTAACTCCATCGCAATGTTCGCAAGCAAATGAAAGATTAGAAGCTGAACATGTTTATCAGTTGGACCTTGGCTATAGCAAAGGAAAATAATAACATTGGGGGGGGGGGGGTCATGTATAAATGTGGCACGCATGCAAATAGTGGCACAATTGTCCTATGTGTTTAAAGCAGACTCCCGACAAGTTTCAGAAGTCTGTGCCTCCCTCCTCCAGAAAAAAACTTTCTGGTTGTGTCAACAGCGGCACAACCGATGTATAAAGAAGAGGGCGTTGAAAAGTGCATGATTAGTGTCGGGGGCCCCTGCAAAGTGTCGGGACTTATAAAAGTTGCAATCACCGTTATACATAACAAACGTTCAAATTGTAGGCCGGGAGTTTATATACACGTCCCCCACTGTGTTTAATCCTGCTGGGTAGCGGACCTACAAGCCTGAGGGAGTGTTAGCCCTCCACGCTATCTCAGCAGAGTTCTAAATGTCCATTAACCCAGCAGTGGAATGCTAGTGATACCTTCTGCCTCACTGGTTACTTTGGCTTCACACTCTGCCTCCTTTCTGTCCCTGATCATACTGCCAGCTTTACGCGGCTATCTATTTTTGTTTGCAGGGTTACTATAAGGGAACAAAGCGATGCCGTACCTCTTTCAACTCATTTCAGTGAAATAAGCAGTGGGTTTTCTCTCTTACCTGAAACGAGCAGAGAGAAAGGATCAGGTTCGCACTGCCCGAGGAAAGCAAAGGAGGTAGTAATTAAAGAATCACGCGTTCTCTCTTGGAACACATGCGTCTGTCTAGGTGCTGATCTAAATCTACTCGGAACTGTGTATCTTGACAGTAAAACCCTCTTTCGGTTAAATCAGTTTTCACGGTGTAATATTCCTATTCATTGGAATTGATCACGTTCAACCCCTGTGACCGAGATCAGAGTCGTTCCATGTAGATATGGCAGTTGTGCTAGGATCTCTTCTGGTGACCTGCGATTAATGAGAATAGTCAACCCACCCAGGGCCCAGAATGCAGATTCTTGGAGAATATTATTATTATTTAATTTGTGTACTGATCTAGTTAAATATGACCTTTTTCAAGATGACGCTAGACAGGGTGACACTTTTTAAAGGGTGTAACAATAGTGGCCGCAGGGTGATATATAAACCATTCCAATAACCCCCTATATGCTGATTTTTGGGGGCTTCCTCAACCAGTTAAGCACATTTTCAGATCTGAAATCCATTTATAATTAAAAAAACTACTTTCATAAAAATATGAAGTTATGTTTAAAAGAAATATGGCATCCGTGTAGGCAATGTAAATAGAAATGTTTTAATGAAAGAATACAAATAAAATAATTGTTTGAGCCCTCTTTATACCTCAGGGTTGGATATTTTTGGTCATATGAAGGAGCTGTGTAATTCATCTGACCCAAGATCTAAACAACATGTTTACAGACTAGACGAGGCAGCAGTAGAGTGTAAGGACAATTCACTACCATTTTTGGTGCTACATCCTCCCTCACTGCCTGGGGTTGTCCCCACCAGCGGTGTATCTTGGTTTTGTGCTGCCCTAGGCAGACAAAATTTGGGCACCCCCCTACCCTTGTTGCACACCTACGACATGCCCCGTCACCCCATTACATGCCCCATCACCCACATTGCACACACATTGATTGCCCAGTCACCCCATTACATGCCCCCATCACCCACATTGCATACACACTAAATGGCCCATCACCCCCATTACATGAAAATGTTTGAAGTGTGCTTTAACCTCTGGCAAAGTACCGCCCTAGGCGAGTGCCATGTTTGCCTTGTGGATGATACACTACTGGTTGCCACTAGATCACCATGAAGTCGTAAGTAAATAGTGGAGTGGGTAGAGATGTGTTGGCAATCTGGATCTGTGGAAATCAATGTTGGGGCAATCTGGCTCTGTGGAAATCAATGTTGGGGCAACCTGGCTCTGTAGAAATCAATGTTAGACAATCTGGTTCTGTGGAACTCAATGTTAGACAATCTGGTTCTGTGGAACTCAATGTTAGACAATCTGGCTCTGTGGAAATCAATGTTAGACAATCTGGCTCTGTGGAAATCAATGTTGGGGCAATCTGGTTCTGTGGAACTCAATGTTAGACAATCTGGTTCTGTGGAACTCAATGTTAGACAATCTGGCTCTGTGGAACTCAATGTTAGACAACCTGGCTCTGTAGAAATCAATGTTAGACAATCTGGTTCTGTGGAAATCAATGTTGGGGCAATCTGGTTCTGTGGAACTCAATGTTAGACAATCTGGCTCTGTGGAAATCAATGTTAGACAATCTGGCTCTGTGGAAATCAATGTTAGACAATCTGGCTCTGTGGAAATCAATGTTGGGGCAATCTGGCTCTGTGGAAATAAGGAACCCCATGGATAATGTGGTAAGGAACCCCATGGATAATGATTTATATTATTTCTACAGCCGCACATATAACAATGCACCACATATCTAGTAAAATGTATTTTGTCTAATATATTTCGAAGTCATAATTATTTTCCTATGTGCTTTATAGCACGTAACTGTATATATGACATCAGTCTATTAAAAATACTGTATGTCAATATTTTAACTAATGCACACTTTTAATTGAGTTGAAACAATAAACATTTTGGAGTTTATTATAAGCTTTGCTTTACATGGGTCAATAGCCGTAATTAATGTTATCTCCAGTTCTGGACAGTTAACATAATGAGATATACTAATGAGCAAACAGATTAAGGAAACTGTAATGTCACCTTCCTCCTTCGTGGGGTCATTTTAGTTTTTCTAGAGATTGAAAGACATCAAATAGAATGAAACCTGCTGGCTTCCTTTCCTGTAGGGGAATCTGGGCTTGGACATTCTTAATGCATTAATGTGCTTTGAAAGTATTTAAAAATGCATGTTTTACATTTTGCAGTTCTTCTTACCATTTTATATACAGCTAGATGAAATTGTAAGATTACAGAATTTTGCAAGAAACCAGGATTGCCCACACTAGCTTAATAAAAGTCAGGAACCAATGTGAACAATGACATTTAAAGTGGAATGTCCTGTTTCTCTAGCGATGTCATCAGACAATGCGTTGCAATGTTAAGAGATCCTACATGTACAAGAGCGGCGCTACTTAGATTCCACACAATGTATTGTATTCCAGCAGCCCAGGAATTTACTAAATGAAACAAAACTTTAAACGCTCAGTGTCTATATTATCAATGCTGCCATTAGCTGCGGAGCAGATGAGCACGTTCTTCTGTCAGCAGTTCCCTGACATGGCAGCCGGGAAGTTTTACCGAGAGGCCAAATAGTTTCCTGTGATTTACTATGAGGCCTCCCTTACTCCTTTCTCATTCATTCCTATTTACAATACAGGAGTTGGAATTTGAATAACGGCATATTTTTTTTTTAATTATAGAACTTTAGAATGCACGGAAAAAGATGTGGCATTCTCAAGGCAGTTTTATCAGACAGAGGTGGGTTTTTGTCCAATTAAAAGATGGTTGGGGGTGTTTAGCAGCTCGTTAAAGTGATATTGACCTTTCTATAAAAAAAAAAAATAAAACTACACATTTATCACAGCTAAATCTAGATTTAATTATACAATGAACGGAGGGACGTGAAAGCCTTCTGCCCACTTATACAGACTCCACTTCACTGAACAAGGATTTATACTTTTCAACCTGAATGTAAATTACACATGTGTTTCTAATGTCTCTTTTTATGACATCACATGCAGCCATCATATGCAAATTAACTATCACTTAATTTGCATACAGTGACCTAAAGTGTAGGTTTCAGGTTGAATTTTCCAAAACTCAGAGATATGGAGCAACATATTGCACAGGTAAATAGACTTTACTGCATACATTTACTGTGATACATCCATTACATACTTATCTTATTTTCTAATTATAGCAAAATAGAAGATAACGCATGTTCCTAAAGCTAGAGATAATGTTAAAGCATGCATTATGTATCTTTCATCAATGTTCACCACAGTCTCCTCTCCTCTGAGACTCGAATGACTTTCAAAGTCCTCTAGTTGCCTCATTTCTGGAATTTTTACAAACATTTTAATTTACCCGAATCTATCACCCCAATCACCAATTAAATACACATTATAATTAATATGCTCTATCTTATTTGAATTTTTTTTTTTTATAATTCAAATATTTTAGGTTAGTAGCCTTACAAAAAATATATATATATAGAGTAAATTTTTATCTTATTTTATGCCATTTTTAATGTGGATATTTTAAACCAAATCCACATTTGCTATTATTATCAGTCATTTATATCAACCTCTGAATGACGACAAGCTGAGATGACTTTGCCAGGACTCAAATCCATTACCCTGTGGCTTGAACAGGTATTGCAGTCAGTGGATTCACTATCTGAGCTATCGCATCAGTTATTAGTGCTCTCTGGCTCACTTACATCAGCCATAACATTGTGATCACTCTGCCTAATATTATATAAGCCCTCTGAAGGTGTGCTGTGGTAACTGGCACCAAGATGTTAACGGCAGATCCTTTAAGTCCTGTAAGTTGTGAGATGGGGCCTCCATGGATCTGACTTGTTTGTCCAGCAAATCCCAGAGATGCTCAATTGGATTGGGATCTGGGGAATTTGGAGGCCAAGTCAACACCTTGAACTCGTTATTGTGTTCCTCAAACCATTCCTTTGTGTCACGGCACATCATCCTGCTAAAAGAGGCCAATGCCGTCAGGGAATACCGTTTCCATGAAAGGGTGTACATGGTCTGTAACAATGCTTAGGTATGTGGTACATGTCAAAGTAACATCCACATGAATGGCAAGACCCATGGTTTCCCAGCAGATCATTACCCAAAGCATCACACTGCCTCTGCCGGCTTGCCACCTGTCAGTCCAAAGCATCACACTGCCTCCGCCGGCTTGCCACCTGTCAGTCCAAAGCATCACACTGCCTCCGCTAACTTGCCACCTGTCAGTCCAAAGCATCACACTGCCTCCGCCGGCTTGCCACCTGTCAGTCCAAAGCATCACACTGCCTCCGCTAACTTGCCACCTGTCAGTGGTAGTAATATTATGGCTGATCATTGCATACGCCAGTGGATATTGTTTCACTGTAAAGGGGAGATGTGGGATAATAAAGTGTTTCTGTTTTACAAATTAAGGCCAGCTAGTTTATAGGTTTAAGTTAGTCAGATCCTTCCATTTACGTCAGTCATACATTCTCTTTAATTGAATTTGACTTTATTGTTTTTCTTATAATGTCACATACCGATGGCCTCTGCTCCAGACATAAATAAAGGAGCCTCATCAAATAAAAATTTAGCAGTACAAGTCAGTTGCTCATACAATTCCCTAAATCAATACAGATTTCACCTATTAGAATGCTATCCGATTGTATGGAGAATGAAGCTTCCAATGCTCCAGGATCCTAGCACAATGTTTTATAGGTTCAGAGAACAATAGAGAGCATGTACTAAATCAAAAGAGGCTTTCTAAAGCCAAACAGGCCGGACAGAGGAGCTAAAAAAAAGTCAAGTTTACCTCAATTTGTGCTGCAAGTGTCCCTGTTTCGGAGAGAGACAGTCTTCATTTCGGGGGGAAAACAAAGTTACAACCTTTTTTAAAATATTTTTTGTGTTTTTACTTTGTGAACAGTCTTTGGATTATTGAAGGGGGAAAAAAAAGTGTTCCTGCCTGTGCCTTTTGTCATACACCGATTAGCCATAACATTATGACCTGGTGGCAAGCCGGCAGAGGCAGTGTGATGCTTTGGGCAATGTTCTGGTGGGAAACCTTGGGTCCTGCCATTCATGTGGATGTTACTTTGACACGTACCACCTACCTAAGCATTATTACAGACCATATACACCCTTTCATGGAAACGGTATTCCCTGATGGCATTGGCCTCTCTCAGCAGGATAATACACCATGCCACAAAGCAAAAATGGTTCACGAATGGTTTGAGGAACACGACAATGAGTTCAAGGTGTTGACTCATCCTCCAAATTCCCCAGATCTCAATCCAATCCAGGGATGTGCTGGACAAACATGTCCGATCCATGGAGGCCCCACCTCACATCTTATAGAACTTAAAGGACCTGCTGCTAATGTCTTGGTGCCAGATACCACAGCACACCTTCAGAGGTCTAGTGGAGTCCATGCCTAGACGGGTCAGGACGGTTTGGCAGCAAAAGAGGAGCTACACGATATTAGGCCGGTATCATAATGTTATGGCTGATTCGTCTAAATACAGTGCAGTTATATTTGACTCCACCTCAAAAATACATGGGGTGCCAATCTTCCCAACATTGGCAACATGGTATGAATCAGGAACATTTTGGGGCATGGAAATCATCTCAAAATGGCTGCCCCCCGAAACAGTCAGAATCCGCGAAGCTAACCAAATCCCACTGAGTTTTACACATCTTTTTTTTCTAATTTAAATAATGTTGTTATCACTGTCACCTTGCCAAAAACTAATGTATTATTATTTTTTTTATTTTTTTTTTTCCACGCAATTATTTTATTTTCTATCTGGTTTTATTTCGTGTTTAATGCGCTGGTTGAAAGGAGGCTTAAGTACAAAATATTGGTGATTAATTTGTTGCTCTTCTTCGAACATCTGGTGCCGCCAAATCAACAGCATTAATGGAAAGTGAAGGAGTTTCTTCCCCCCCTTGGGATTGAGAGGGAAATTTACAAGACGCCAGTGAAGGGAACGCTAGAGTAGTGTGGGAGTGATGAATTTATCCTGAAATTATCTTTACTTCTCGGAGTAATATACCGGAAACAGGCAAGCCATGAATTGGTACATTTTGTTCCACATCCAAATAAACGAATCCATCTAAGCTGGGGGAAAAGGACAGTCTGTACTTTAAATGGGGACAACATGTTTATTCAATCAGTAGGGTTTGCGATAGACCAACGTAGCTGAAAAATGCCGGGTAGTATTTAAAGGACAACTGTCGGCAAAAAGCTAAAGCATGTTTAATTGGAACATTAAGTGCAGGCGTTTTAAATAGATATGTTTTAAAGCAATAATGCAAATAAGGTAGTTTATTGGGCCCGTTTTGCTCAGCAGGCAGACAACGTGGGTCAGATCATCCTTCATCTGACCGAAGATTCTAAACAACATTTCCGCCTCCTAATAGAACTATACAGATCAAAGATTCTAAACAACATGTCCGCCCCCTGATAGAGCTATACAGAGCAAAGATTATAAACAACATGGCCACCCCCTGATAGAGCTATACAGAGCAAAGATTCTAAACAACAAGTCCGCCCCCTGATAGAGCTATACAGAGCAAAGATTATAAACAACATGTCCGCCCCCTGATAGAGCTATACAGAGCAAAGATGCTAAACAACATGGCCACCCCTGATAGAGCTATACAGAGCAAAGATTATAAACATGTCCACCCCCTGATAGAGCTATACAGAGCAATGATTGTAAACAACATGGCCACCCCCTGATAGACCTATACAGAGCAAAGATTATAAACATGTCCACCCCCTGATAGAGGTATACAGAGCAAATAATCTAAACAACATGTCTGCCTCCTGATAGAGAAATACAGAGCAAAGATTCTAAACAACATGTCCGCCCCCTGATGGAGCTATACAGAGCAAAGATTCTAAACAACATGACTGCCTCCTGATGGAGCTATACAGAGCAAAGATTCTAAACAACATGGCCACCCCCTGATAGAGCTATCCAGAGCAAAGATTCTAAACAACATGTCTGCCTCCTGATAGAGCTATACGGAGCAAAGCATCTAAACAATATGTCTGCCTCCTGATAAAATTAGAATCATTGCTCTGTAAATCTATATCGGGGAGCAGACATGTTGTTTAGAATCTTTGCTCTGTAAAGCTTTATCAAGGAGCAGACATGTTGTTTAGAATCTTTGCTCTGTAAAGCTATATCAGGGAGCAGACATGTTGTTTAGAATCTTTGCTCTGTAAAGCTTTATCAGGGGGCAGACATGTTATTTAGAATCCTTGCTCTGTAAAGCTGGAGGCAGACATTTTGTATCAGAATATTGGATTAGAACTTCTTCCATCTGACCCAGAGAAGGCTCAGTAAGGTATAATGACTGTGTTCTTTCCTTAAAACATTTCTTTATTTTTTTTTTTGTTGTCTTCAGTTATCCTTTAAGTTTAATTGCCGCCTAAGGATCAGAGCCTAGGAAAATATTCACAGATTCTAGAACTTCAGTCTTCGGTGAGGAAACGAATCCGTTAGTTTTGTTTTTTTTTACCCTGAAAACACACGTATGAATAAATAAACTGCCGAAAGGAAACCAAGCTGCTGAACAAATTACAAACGAGCCTTGCAAAAGCGATAAAGTTATAGGTAAAAACATAGAAAGACTAATAATCTGCAATTATCCACATTATGGGTGGGCTCCCTGTCTGTCTTCTGTTTATAAACCCTGTCGGTCTAATGGAAACGAATGCATTAATACAGCCAGAGAATTCATCCCTTCCAAGGTTTTAATTAAAATTGCAGGCATTACGGAGTGAGAGAGTGTCTTGGCGGAATAAAGCGACTAATGAACAATTTACATGCGCAGCTCTATCCTGCAGGTCTGCTGTCCCAGAATCCCCAGTACTTAAAGAAACACAACGTGGAACAATTTGTCTCTCGGAGAACTCCGGGAAAAAGCAAAACAAACAAACAAAACAATTTGTTGCATATAAATACACTCGCTGCGAGGTGGCTGAGAGGGGGGAGGTGTTGTATTTAGAAATGGAGGGTGAAAATTGAGGTAGCGAGCCATTTTAATTTACTTGCAAGATGCTGCTGGGATTTTTTTTTTTTTGTTATTTTTTTTTGCCAGGAACAATTTAATAACGATAAACAAAAAGAAGGCAATGGCGGGCTTAAAATACGAGGTGACCTAGTTAATGAAAGCAGTAAATATACACAGACACAGTAGCACGCACATATTATTAAGATATAAATATACACATATTTAGTATTTGAATATTATACATCATGTATGTGGAACTAGGGAGCAACATTCAAAAATGGATTTGGTTTCTTGTGGAAGTCATGCTGAGACAGACAGGCGGCGGTAATGGAGTTCTTCATGATAAGACAGCTCTGACTGGCGTGCCGCATATTACACACCAAAAAAAAACATCTCCTCTACAGGCCCGGCACAGCATCATGAAGGCAGTTAAATGGCAGACACCTCAGCTTGCTTTTGATTTTGCAAAAGACTAAATAACAAACTCCTCTAGTCCTATTTCATTCCAAAAGTCTCAGTCAGGCAGAAGTGGCCACCTGTAAGGTATAAGTTAGCGCCGATAGATAATAGAAAGACAAACTAATATCCACTAGGAATCAACACTGTTCCACTAATGGTTCAAAAAGGGAGCAGCAAATATAGTACGGAGACTGTATAGAATAATTATCAATGCATATATGTGTTGTATGCCTCTAGATACCGTTACCTTAGCCTCATATATGCACTGATAATTATTTACAAAGATATAGGTTCCCTAAATGACTATTTCAGTAAGACAGCTCATAAAAAGCCATTTGTTTGCTATGTAAAAAAAAAAGCCCTGTGTCTTACTACCACTTTCCTTTTAATTTTCTTAGGGTGTTAACAGTAGAGAACACGTTGAGTGCTCCATCTTGCACGTCACATAAAGTTTAGATATGATATATTTTTTTATTTTTATATGTCTCGTGTATACCATTGTTTTTTAATTGATTTGTATTCATTCTGTAATAGTACAACACATTTTATACTAATTAAAAATGTTCTTGTTACATTCCCTTACTCTATTTGTGTCACCCTAATCTTGATTGTTTTCCACTGAAAAAAAATATCCTTTTTACAGGGACTGTCTGTTGCCCAAAATGTGTCTTCCAAATGTTAATACATATTAATGTGATTTCAGAGTACTTTAAAATGCATGTTTTACGTGTTGCATGGCTTAAAATATAGAAAAACTTACAGCTAGATGAAATTGTTAAATTACAGCAGTTTTCAAGAAACCAGGACTGCCCACACTAGCTGAGTAAAAGTAAAAGTCCTTTTTTTTTTTTTTGCTGCAGGAACCAATGACAATAATTGTATTCAAATTAATATAATTTTCTGTCTATCTAGTTTATACAGTGTGTTGCACTGCTAAGAGACCCTACTGTGTAAAAGTACACAGTGTACAAGTGAAAGGTTTTCACATTCCACACAATGTATTATATTCCAGCAGTACAAGCAGTGACTAAATGAAAGAACACTTTATATCCTCAGTGTCTATATAATCATTGCAGCTGCACCTGCAGTAAGCATGCGGAGTAATCACTGGGGGGAGGGCTTGAGTAAATTATTTAAAATGTGATTTATGTAGAATGCCTGCATCAAATCACACTGGAAAAAAGCCTGTGCGCTATACAAGCAGCAATCTTCATCTTGCACCAAAGGGAGCTTGGGGACTACACTCTCCTTTTAAGGATGCGATGGATCCGTGCAAGGACTGAAACTTGTTGGGCTTGCTCCAAAGACTCTGAGTTTGACAAATTAAAGATCTCTTTATCCAAGTGTGGTGGGCAATATTTATTTCTGCCCACTACGACTCATGACCCAGTTTATTCTTGGGATAGACTTCCATCATTTTAGTGCTGAGGTGGCCACTATATTTTAAGAAATGGGTAAGGGATCTACAATACATGAGAATGTTCCCAGGTTCTAGAACAAGAGAAAAAGGTGGTGGGAGTGATACACAGACACTGAGCTGGTAGCCAACAAAAAAAAAATATGGAAATAATAGAGGAATAGAATAGATTGAGAGGTGTGCAAATACTTGAAAAGCTGGACAAGATACAAATGAAATGGTGATGAAGAGGATACCTGCATACTAGATAGATGTCAAGAAAGATGACAGACACAAATACAATAATAATAACTGCTGACAAACTGTTAAATACCTTTAAAACCCTCCGCGGAGTTTTAAAAGCAAATCGTAATGAAAGGAAGGACACTGTGGTCATTGGAAGCCACAATGTAACGCTTGGAATAAAAGACATAAGCCAGGAGTCTCCACACGGTCTACAAACAACTGCCCTATTTATTTTCACAAAGAACATAGAGAGTGTTCAGCAGATTATAGCAGATAACTGTGCCAGATAAGCTAGGAAGTATCAACAGTTTGGGCGTGAAAAAAATCGGAGATATAAAAAGAGCAAAGTAAGAAGCGTGACTTGTATATCAGATTAACATCAGCACTTTGTCTAAATCTGGGGAATTGGAGCATTCGCTATATAGGGCAATGGAGGAAAATGTGCTCTACTTAGTCAGATAAAGAAATAGAGTTGGGATCTCTTGGAATCATAATAGGGGGTTAGCAAATTGGATTGTGTTTCATGCCAACTATTAACCACGGCAGTGAATTTGTAACGATGACCCCTTCATTGTTATGGAAGTCAGGTTCCGAGATGTGGTGGGGCCTGGACTCCTCTGAACTGGGTGACTTGACTTTCCGTGACATCCCCAGACCCTGCAATCTTAGGATTCCCTCTCCTTGGTGAATGGCCAAGCTTGAACTTGGCTAGGGGATCTTCAAATGACAGTTTTCACATCCCTGCATTTGATGGGTGCAGGACCTCAACATTGTGACCATCCTGGTAAATCTAGGACTATTGATACCTATTCTTGCCCCATTAACATTAGAAAAATTGCTGATCTGGAAGCCCTAGCTGTACACATGGTGGAGGAACTGATCAAGATATGCGCGCCACACAGGGTACTGTTCAACATATATGTACAAATTGCAACTAACATGATAATTTGGGATAATTTACTTGTTGCATTTTTTACATAATTAACATATTTAAATGTTAGCTCTAGAAAATACTGAAGAAGCTGTAAAAGCTGATAACTTTATATCTGTGAGACAATTAAACACACATACATACAATCAGGGGCATAAAACCCAGCAACATATCCCACAGCAAAATGTGTTCACCACCCAAACAGCATGTCTGTAGCATCTTAGCCCCCCAAACAGCTTGTCTTCAAATTGTCTCTCGATATGTGCCCTAGTTCCTCCTAACAACTTCTCTGTGCCATGTTAGCTCCCCAAACTGCCTCTCTGGATCATTACATGCCCTCAAAAAGCCTCTCTGTGCCATTTATGCCCCCAAAACATCCTGTATGTGCCATATATGAGCCAAACAACTTATCTGTGCCATCCTTGCCCCAAACAACTTCTCTATGCCAGCTTTGTCCCCAGTTTGCCTTAGACTTCTTGGCCTCCAATCAGTTTGCCTGTGTCTCTCCCAGAATGTAGAATATGGGTGATATGTCACTTCATGTATGGGTCATACAGCATGCAGGGAGAGAATGTAAGAGATGATTTGATTGGATGATCTCTACATTATCTTTATCGCTAATTGTGAGTGTTACCTGCAATTAGCAGCTTTTAAAGAAGAGACCATGATACACTCCTGTGTACCATATGGTTTTCAAAATTTTAATAAGCATATACATTTTTAAAATCATTGAACTGGAAAATAAACGAAGAAGGTATTTTTTTTTATCTATAAACTATTTTACTTAAAATGCTAATACAAATTTATTAAAATTCTAAAACTTTACAAAAATGTTAAAACTTGCTGTGATTTTATGGCTAAAATATTTTTTTTTTTTCATTTCCAAATGACAGCACGGCTTTAGATTTAAATGTTATTCCCCCCCAAAAAAATCAGTTATTAGTAGCCCTTTTGTATATAGACTTATATATCTTCTTTTTCGGATCTGTAAGTTCACATCATGTCTATCTTCTCGGCGTATACGGAGAGATCTGTGCAGAGCAGGTTGTACTAAGCCACTCGGAAGGCGTTTCGCTACACTATCGACGTTTGGCATGTTCGACCAAGTCTCCGGTAGTGTCAATTACACAGTCAGAATAAAGGTATTTTCTCCCCCATCATGGAAAGAAAATAAATGCTTGAAATGTTCATTCTGACATGTCTCCTCGCCGAGACAAGCATTGTTTGTCTGTTGTTGGCAGCACTGATGTCTGCTCTCCGATATATAACGGATGCTTTGGCTTTATCAGACGTCGGAGCCTGTTTCTCACTCCCCCTCCATTTGTTATTTCACATCTCTCTATCTTCCCCCTTGTGCTCTGCAGCTAATCAGCTTTGATAGATGAAACCTTAACTTTGTACCTTCCTGCTGTCACCCACTTGCACTGTACCTCATTTGTCACAAGGTCTATTGAGCTATTACTTACCTAGGCCTTTATAAAAATCTAACTCTAAGGGCGTGAGCGGGAGCGAGAGATGCGCCTCATGTATACAGGAGTAAGGTATCTGACTGAAGACAAAAGTCATTTTGTTCTCATATTTTGTCTATACATCTATCGTCTCACAATCACCCTTCCCAAGCACATAACACTTATTTTCCTGATATTATCTAGAATAACTATATCTTCTAGGTCCGTGGAAGCAGCCTGGTATTTATTCCAGTCATAAAGAAACCAGAAAATACTTCACAAGACAAAATCCTTCAAGAAATGGAACATATAGGACACATAACATTAAAAAAAAAAAAAAAAAACACAGAAGGATATTATTCCTGTTTCCTATTTTGCAGCTTTTATTACAGGGACTATTTAAACTGTTAATGTAGGAAAAAAAAAAAAAAAATATATATATATATATATATATATATATATATATATATATAGTGTTAGCAGAATTGGAGGAGGTGGGATAGAAGATAGATAAAAGAAACATCATGTCTGAAATGTGCCTGTTTGTCTCCTGTTTATGACATCACCTGTGGTGTGATATGCAAATGAACTAATTTTCAATGGACAATGTGTAATTTGAATATCTAGTCGCAGGGTGACTATTTGCACAGATTATAAATAAGAAGCCAATCAGGGACATTATCAAGAGCATGCTGGGAAATACTGAATAACTCCTAAAACATAGCTCCCCTTATGCAGACACAAAAAGAGATGAGCCTCAAAACAGGGGCATGTCAATGAAGGTGTGCATATTTGACTGCATGGACATGTATCATCCACCTGCACATGCGTGTGGAGGAGAAGAAAAACAACAAGAGGACATAGTCTTAAATTAGAGGGGCAAAAGGTTTAAAAGTATTAGCAGGAAGTATTACTTTACTGGGAGAGGGTAGTGGATGCATGGAATAGCCTTCCAGCAGAGGTTAACAAAGTGAAGGTGTAAAAACATGCATGGATAGGCATAAGGCTATCCTAGATATAAGATAAGGCTGGGGACTAATGAAAGTATTACTTTACTGAGAGGGTAGTGGATGTATGGAATAGTCTTCCAGTAGAAGTGGTAGAGGTTAATACAGTGATGGAGTTTAAGCATGCGTAGGATAGGCACAAGGCTATCCTAGATATAAGATAAGGCCAGGGACTTCTGTTTCTTTTCTTTTTCTATCGTTAAATAATTTTTAAAAAACGTAACATGAAATGTAGACATTGCCGAAGACCATCGGCAAGTGTAGGCTGGAGCATAATTGTGTGCAGCCAATAGGAAATAGAATCTTTACCATGCTTAACTCTCATTGGTTGGACACAATAGAGTCTATTCAATGACCTGAATTAGCTTATCTCATGTGGTTGAATCCAACTGACTGTATCTTTAAGTGATACTTTGCAACATTGAATTGCGATACAAGGTTTCAAAGCTGGAGACTTCACTCATCCAGCGTCCATATACTTTCTAATGAACCAAAAGCCCAGTACTCTCCAAAACATACAATAGCCTGTGTCCAAGAAAGGGGGAGTCGGAAAGTTGCATTGCTGGACGTAAATTAGACTTTGGGGCACCCCATGTGTAACATGGGACAAGTCAAATTCTGACTTAACCAGATCCAACCTCTCAATGTAATTTGGATCCAAAGTGATCTTCCGATTAGCAGTGATCCATTCGAGATCCATTAGAAGCATGCACTTAGTCAGATCTTTGTCTTTGTGTTATTTTTTATTTTTTTTTAATATAGGCACTTTCATTCTATTCTCATCTTTTAAAGGAAAATGTTTAAAAAGGTTAATTAAAACATATCACACTTTGAAACCTCAGAGTTCAAAAAGCCCATGAAATTTGGAAATGCCAAGAATAAGATCAAACCACATCACTCTGCCGCTGATCTGAGATGCCATCTATGAGGCAAGCTTGACTTTCGCTTTATAGAGGTCAACTCAATGATTACATTTAAATCCTTAAAGCTAATTTGTTTAGAACCTCACCTGCCCCGCGTATCAGTTGAACAATTACGTTACGTAAATATTGATTCATGTTAAAATACTGAATATAATTTCTATGATAAACTGTATGATCCTGATATAAATTGGTTCAGATTTAGTTAGAAGAAAACGTTTGAATCGATTCTGATTACCTTTTATAGAATACAATGCAGGATAAAGAGCTAAGCAACGCAGATTAAGCAGAATGGCAAAATTATGAGAAGCCAGGGGAAATGTAATCTCTACCACGCTGTAACGGTTTTGTTCAGGAGATGGATCACCAGTGCTGATGAGTCTACGGGAACACTCAGAACCGTAGGTAGCAAGTATTGGTTTTCACCCTAATGACAACACACCCTTGGTTGAGCCGCCGGTGGTACGTCACGAAGGACTTTGCTGAAACACTTACTACCAAGTACCTAGCAAGAGGATCCTGATTAGGATAGCACAGGACAACAGGCAAATGGAGAGTCAGGAAACAGGCTTGGTCACGGAATGGGGAGATACGGATAACCAGGTCACAAGCAGAATCGAGGCAGGCAACGGACATAGAATAGTCAGGAACAGCAGTCTCAGTAGAAGAAGATGCTGGGGCTCTGACACTGAGCCCCAGCCAACGGGATGGCGTCCTCCTGGTCTGAGATGGCGGCGGATCAGGAGGACTGGTAAGGTAAGTGACACACGCTTACCTCTCATTGGGAACTAAACAATAGTCAACCTGGAATATATTGGATTTATCCACTAAATTGTGAATTATTGAGAATTGACTGCCAAGTTGCAAAAATATCTCAATTGTCAGGCTGTCCGGCCCTTTGCTAGGTCAGATCTCAGTGCATGGAAGGATGAAGAGTCTGTTTGCAGACAACAATTCATAGTGCAGGGCTGAGAACAGATGTGGGACAGAGATGAACAAGGACTGCTGCATAGACAAATGACCTAGCAAGGACTGCTTCATAGACAAAGCACATAGCAAGGACTGCTGCACAGACAAAGAACTTCATGACTGTAGCAGGAACTGAGACTGGGACAAGGAATGAGAACCAAGTTAGGGGCTGAGAAACAGACAAGAAAGAAGCCCTAATTCAGGTACTGAATTAAGAACAGGGCACAGCTCTTGGCTGGAAGTCTGCCAATCAGGTAACCCTAGATAGGGCAGCTTGGCAGGTAACCCTGGATAGGACAGCTTAGCAGCTAAACATGGATAGGCCATCTTGGGAGGTAACCCTGGACAGGGTACCTTGGCAGGTAACCCTGGATAGGACAGCTTGGTAGCTAGCACTTGATAGGACAGCTTTGCAGGCAACCCAGAATAGGACAGCTTGACAGGTAACCCTGGACAGGGTACCTTGGCAGGTAACCTTGGATAGGGTTCCTTGGCAGGTAACCCTGCATAGGACAGGTTGGCATATATCCCTGCACAGGGTAGCTTGGCTGATAACCCTGGATAGGCCATCTTAGCAGGTTATTCTGGAAAGGATATAGGCTGGAATAGATATGCTGTAACATGATAGTCACAGGAGAAGCTGAAACACTTCCCCTGAGTGGTTGTGCCCTCCACGATAGGGGTCCCAGTTCCTGGACAGGCTAATAGATAGGAGCATCCTATTTTCATTTAGACACATACACTGTTTTATAGATAACCCCCCTACCCACCCAATATTCCACAGTATCACATTTACTACATTATTGTAATGTGAATTTACCTAGCAAAGTACTAATTACTAATAAAGAAATGTACTTCCCTTCCTCCTGTCACAACACATATACTGATGGGATAAATCGTAGAAACATGAACATCTACTCATATCAGCCTCAGTTTGTGAAGTATCCTTTATGGAAATGTAGCTTTATCTTCTGATCCTTGTCATAACTTGGAAACCCAAATCTAATAAAAAAAAATTGTACTCCCCTGTATGTCCTGAACGCAGCAAAGTTTAGAACAAATCCTAAATGTGACTGACAAAGCCACGGGTTAAAAAAACAAAACAAAATGAGTTCAACTTGTCTGGAGGAGATGCCACAGACACATTTAACCTCTTAGTGACAAGACATTTTGACCTTGACTTTCCCTTGGTGACAAGGGCTGTTTTTACATTTCTGGGGTGTTTGTGTTTAGCTGTAATTTTCTTCTCTCTCACATACTGTACCCACACAAATTATATGTTGTTTTTATTGTCATAAGAAGGGCTTTCATTAGATACCATTATGTTTATCATATCTCATAATTTAATACAAAAAAAATCATAAAATATGATGAAAATGTTGTAAAAAAACACTTTTTCAAAGTTTGACCTAAAATATAATTTACACAAATACAATCATTAAAAAAGACCCCGTCTAAATAGTTTCTAAATGTTTTCCCGAGTTCAGAAATATTCTTGTTTCCATGTTTTTCTGCACATTTTTGCGAGTTAAGGGGAAAAAAAAAAAAAATAGGTGCTCCTTCAATATGGCGCCCTAGATCGCTCCGTGGATTCATGCATTTGCTGGCAATTCTGCTAATACAATACAATACAATACATATACAAACACACACACGTATGTACATCCCACACATGTTAATATGTACAGCAACATGGGAGATCCCACCTGCAGATTTAATTCTTGTCTCCTCGAAGAGAGAGAGAGAGAGAGAGAGAGAGAGAGAGAGAGAGACAGAGACAGAGACAGACAGAGACAGAGAGACAGAGACAGAGACAGAGACAGAGACAGAGAGAGAGAGAGAGAGAGAGAGAGACAGACAGACAGAGAGAGAGACAGACAGACAGAGAGAGAGACAGAGAGCAAAAGAGAGGGAGAGGGAGAGAGAGAGAGAGGCTGTCCCTCCAGGCCTGGGTTAAGATTCATTACATGAAGATTGTTATAAGAAATGAAGGAATAGAAAAACTGCATTTCCTTTTCTCCCTAAGGAAGAATTCATAGCTGCAGGTAAGAATTCTGGCACTAACATACTGTCATTAGCATTCAAAGGTGTATCTTCCATAGTGTTACGGCCCCAGAGAGCTCACCGTTTGAATAAGCATTTGCGTTTCACCCACCATCAATACTACAATTTAGTACAGAACCCAAAACCATAAAGACTCTTGTTTTTATACCATATTCCTATTAATCCTTTTACGTCTATTTTTTTTATGATCTCTCAGACTTCCCGCTCCATCCCCGAGAGGGCAGAGCAGAAACAAGCTTGTGCATCCAAATCAGCACCTTGATGGAAGGGTATCGGATCCAATTCATGGAGAATCAATGCAGATTTAATTTAAAATGTATTATTATCATTGATTGGAATTGGGTTTTACTGTTGGTGTATCACTGTGGTTCTAATTGTTAATTTAAAAAAAAAGAAAGCTTTTATGCATATTTTTTTATTTTTACGTTGTTTTACCAGGAAGAATACACTGAGATTTCTCTTGTTTTCATGTCCTTTTTATTGGATTATGTGTTAAGTAATTTAAATATGTTGAGGGTAGGTAGAGCTGTAATAAGAGCAACCAGCCATATGGGCATAGAGGGTACGGGAGTGGCTCAGATAGGTCTCTGTGTTCCGTCAGCACAGATCTCCTTGGCACCGCTCCCTCATAGAAAGCTCTGCGTAACGTATTATGGTGTGTTCCATTTTGGAGTACACTGCATCATGCTCTATGAAGACCCTCCCTTCAGTGTCCAATGAGGTAAGGACTATGGGAGGGGATAAATAGATGTATTTACTCATAATGTTTTGTTTAAAAGCACATGCATAACAGCATGGGAGCTTTTAGGGTACTAAACAAGTGCAATGGGGAAAAAAGTAGGTAAAACATGAGTAAGGAGCAATTTGCGACTATTTGTAACATTCTGCGCTTGTTTTCCCTGATTTGCGCCTCTTCTGTTTATTTTCATTTAGCGTGCATTTTCCCGGTTGAGCTAATACACTGCGATTAGACTTGCGCATGCTGAAGAGTTTTGCGAATATTTTGTGAAAAGATAATTCTTATTTGCTCGTTAAAATCACACCAGCTTTTAGCGAGCGCTATCAAAAGAGGTAGAAAAAATATTCGCAAACTTGCCTGTGTTTATTCGCAGTTTTCTTGTATGTACTATTTGAGTGTTAAATGTTTAGTACCTTGCAATAGGAGCAAAATAGTTTTGCAAAATATATTTGCGTTTTTTTAGTACATGTCCCTCTCATGCCCTTACTCAGGCAAGGGGCAAGTAAGTTGGTGCACAGTTATCTAATCTTGTCTTCAATGTAAATGAATGACTCTATCTTCATAGGGAACAGACAAATGTGAGTGTCTGCTACAGTTTGTCACTTATTCTACACATTCTACATTTTGGGGGGAGCAGGTAAAAGTTACTTGTGCCCAGTAAAAAACTAGCTGACATGGCAAACCCACCACGTAGAGCTGGTGGGATAAAGCCTGATGTGTACAGTCTAATGCCCACCCCAAATGTGCCGGCTTAAGCTCCGATTTGGAACTGCAATCCCATGTTCCCAAGCAACACTTGCTGCTTTTGTCTCCTCCCAGTCTACGGGAAAATGCTGGAGAGCTGACTGGGATGATCAGTAGTAGCTGCTAATCTGATAACTGTAAGTAAATTAAATATATTGAGATTATAGATATTCCAATTTTAATAAGCACATACTTTATAATTATCTACCTTTAGTATGCTTTAATCCTTAGGCCGGTCATTTTAAAATCCAAATGGACCTTTAAGATACTGTTACTTTCGAGGGTCTCTACTCCATAAGGAGAGAAAAGGACATTTTCAACTGTATGCAGCTGAATCAGAGAGAATGTTTCCAACTCTAATTTGACCTTCAGTTTTACATTCCCATCTCAACTGCAATTCTCTCTTTATTGAGTAGACCGTCAGATGTTAAACCATATATAAGTCATACACAAATCATTCAGGAGGCTGAAACCTTATGGTTTATACTTGGTGTGAGCTGACTGTCTATACTTCCTAATCTCATGCGCTACATCAAACATTTTGTCAATAAATCAATAACGTAATACATAATGGATGTAATGGCAGAAACCTGACACAGAGGTAACGGATTAGGGAAGAAGAAGTCCTATTCTACTTACATTGCATGTGTAAATATGATCTTCCTTCCTTTTCTCTAGGGGGCCATTAAACTTAAGGGGATGGGTAGCTAGCTAGGGATCGCTGGGGGAATCATCTATCTTTTAAACATATTACCAAATACTTATTGGCATCTGTAGAGTGAACATCGTGTCATAATCAATCCCGTTTTCACACCACTGAACCGACTAGGACAGTGAGTGAGGACGAGACCGAGGAACGATTTTTTCTGAATCTCTTGTGTAAACAGTTTATTGAGTCACAAAGCCCATGATTCTCAGCGCGCCTACTCTTTCTCTTGACTCTCGCTTGAGCTCCTGTTGAAATACATTTCCCATCATGCTCAGCCGGACTGACACTCGCCATAGCTCTCTCGCACTATGATGCCCATCAAGCCTGGCCAGACTACTGTTGGCGGCCATGTCCCAGTTGCTGTCAAACTCCAAATCCCACCATTTTGGCTGACTGAAGGTAATGGTGTTTGAGGTTCATAGCCACAGGTTTCTTACCTCACATACAATCCTAAGATCATGTCTGGGGTTCAGTGGTTCAGCGATCACATTCCCTGGGCGTTTTTCAGGTTCAGGACAACCTCCCACTGTAAGTACTGAGGGTAGGGTTGTGACCTTTCAAAAAAAATAAATACTGGCTATACTATTTTTTCCGTAGACTTAACAGGAAGCAAGACCAGCCTGCCAGTTAAATACCGGCTGGTAACTGAGGGGGGAGGCAGGCCTGGTATTGAAAAAAGGAAGGCCTGCACAGGTTTGTTCACACACATGGCCAATATATCGCTATCATAATGCTTCATAGAAACAGAGAATGTGTCACAGACAGATGAGAACCATTAGGTCCATCTAGTATGCCCAAGGGGCCACGGGTGATGTCATAAGCAGGAGATTCCACAGACAAACGTAAAAACTATTTTTTTCTCCTAATTTAGGCATTTACTTGCAATTTTTCTAGAATGATGTATAGATCATTTCCAATCTTTTTTTATTCTCCACATGCATAGTAAATATAATATTCAGGGGATACAGTCCCTTTAAGTTAAACACGTGGCAGCCACTGAACAGAAGTATATTGCTTTATTGCACAGTTTCTGAAGTTTGAGACCGGCCCATACATTAAATGACATTAACAGAAGCATTATAGAATGGAGTAACTGACAATGTAACAAAGAGAAATATGTTTTGAAAAAATATAAAGACACAGCTCTGCAGAGACCCTTTGAGCTACTGGTTGCCTTATAAAGAATATAACAAATTATTCAGGATTTAAACACATGGGTATGAGAATAATTGAGAGAGGTCAGGGAAGGCTGCAAATCTCTGTTTCAAAATGGTCCCAACAATTTATCTTCTCAGTGAATTAATCTCCGCTGCACATAGACGTAGAATAAAAAAAAAACATAAAACCTTTGCAAAAAGCTATACTCATCCTGTTCTTCTTCAACTTTAACCCTGACGATTGTTACAATTTTTTTTTTTTTAGAGTTAGACAAAGTTTTCCGTTTACTTCTGTGTTAAGTTCTGTACAGATCCAGGCCTGAAAAAAAGCCTGAAAAAAAAGGCATGTTTCAGAGGGAAAGTCCCAAATTAGTATACATGTATTGTTTATGTTCAGTTTAGTCAGAGTGTTCTTTACAAATGTAACCCCTTAGCAACCGAACAGTTTTTAAAATACTGTACCCTTTATGACAATGGCTGTTTTCACACCTCTGCAGTGTTTGTGTTTAGCTGTCATTTTCCTCTTTCTCACTTAACGTACCCACACATGTTATATAATTTTTTTTTATCGACATGAAAAGGGTTTTGTTATGATGCCATTATTTTTATCATATCATATCATTTACTATAAAAAAAAATCCCAAAATAAGAGGAACATTTAAAACAAAAAAAAAACACCTGTGGCTAGGGGACATGACCAGTTGGAGGTCAATTAAAGGATTCTTAGGTGGTTTTATAATCTAATGACAGCTATTCCTGCAAATAGTCAGTAAAGGCAGAAACACAGCTTTTTATAAAAAAAAAAAAAAAATTTTTTATACAAAAATAAAATGTACTGCAATTTTAAGAGGCATTATTGTGAATTGTATTACTGTGGGACTCTACTGGGGCTAGTCACTAAAAGGTGAGTTGCAGGTGAGATAAACATGTTATCTCACCAATCTAACTATGCATTATGCAAGGGCACGCCTGGTGAGTTGGATTATTGAGGGTTTGTCCCTGTACAATGTATAGTTACACTGGTGAGGTGAAATGTTCAGCTCACTATAACTCAGCCCTTAATATAGGTACAATGAGGTAGGAAAGAGGTACGGGGGTATCTGGATCCAAATGAGGATCTGTGTCTGCAAATTAGGTACACTTGGGAGGTTTGTTGGAATACAAACCTTTTTCTTGTATTCCATGATTGGGAAAACAAGCCTCATTTTAGTCATTGTTGACCTTGGAGCACAGTTTGACCTTGACAGAAATAGATTTTTATTTCACTTATAATACAGAGACATATAGATTGCACTATATAAAACAAAAGATATCAAATACCCACTTACCAGTTGCTACAGAATCTCGATGAACCATATTAATAATAATAAATAAGATTGTTTATACTAATAATCCATCCCCTGCTCGCCACATTTAGTAGTTCCCATGTTCCTGGAGTTGTGCATAACTAGGAGATTTACACCAATAAATATCACTTCCAAAAAGCTGTATAAACCTTCAACAAAAGAATGAATATCCTGTAATTCAACCCGAAAATGGAGCAAGTTTGGAGAGAATGGAGTCTTTGTAAGTGACCATGATAAATGGGCCCTATCCAGATTATACAGGCATTCATTACAGGGATTTACGAGAAGAAAAGACTGCCTTTCTCTGGGTCAATAATGCTGAGAATATTGCAAGACAGTATCTTATTCTAGTTTATGAGGGATTGGAGATGTAGGATGTGGGCTGATCAGATTCATTTTAAGCACTCGCTTCATTATTTGAAATGTTCTTCGATCTACCAGGAATCAGCTGTAACTCCCAGTATGCTTAGCCAGCCAGCCAGGCTCGTATAACGCAGTTGGGGTGACTATTCCTGCACTCTAATAATTCTAAATGTTCTCAGTGGAGTTTTGACAGACAGTCTAAGCAGCTGTCTAGTGTTATTCAATGTTTGGGACACTGACAATGACCAGGGGCACTTTGGATACACTAATGTGGCATCTGACAGGTTTGGTTCCTGGCAGGGTCATCTCTGAGGTTGATAAAATGAGTTCCATTAAGTATGAGTAGTATTAATACACCCTGTGCTTTATAGTATTGATTTATGTGTATGTCTCCTAGTAATGATGTACACGTACATTTCCTAGTAAGATACTTATAGTTACTTCATAGGATATTAAACCCCAAGGTTGCCTTCAAGATTAAAAAACTAAACTTTTTTTTCACTTAATAATGTCGTTTTCACATAGGTGAAGCAGTCTGCCCGATCAAGTCAGTGAATGTCCCTCTCTGCTAATGCAAAGAGAGATCCCCATTTTTACATGGAATCAGCAGAGGGAACCTTACTGAGGCACTAGCAGAGAGAGACCCCTGCTAAAACCAGACCCTGAATCAGACAAGCAGAGCGAGCCCCTGCTCTGATCGGCTGTGTGTATCCTGTCACTTTCAGCCTCCAGACCGGCTGTGCCGCAGTACACCTCGGGTTTACCTTGGAAAAGTAGGACAGCAAGGGTTAAAACAAGTTTAATTGTCCTTTAAAACAATTAATAATGGTGGGCGTTATTTGTAATTACGAATGCAAAAGTTTAGCAGGAACATTCCATGAACATTCCATTTGCTTCTAGTGACATTCCATTGGTTCCCATGAACATTCCATTTGCTTCTAGTGACATTCCATTGGTTCCCATGAACATTCCATTTGCTTCTAGTGACATTCCATTGGTTCCCATGAACATTCCATTGGCTTCTAGTGACATTCCATTGGTTCCCATGAACATTCCATTGGCTTCTAGTGACATTCCATTGGTTTCCATGAACATTCCATTTGCTTCTAGTGACATTCCATTGGTTCCCATGAACATTCCATTGGCTTCTAGTGATATTCCATTGCTTTCCATAAATATTCTTTAGGCTTCTAGTGATGGCTCCATTTTCTCTTATAACATTGCCTGGTACTTTCCAAGGTTTGGCCTGGAGATAACATTCTTGACAACCAACGACATTTTTCAACAAGTGGTGAGTAAGTTAGCATTATCTACTCCTAGGACAGCCCAAAGAACCTCCCAATTCTGTGCCACTTTGACCAAGAGACTCTCCCTAACCCCACCCCGCTTCTCACTCCTACACGGGAGTCAAACACCTCCTGGCCTGCACCACATGTGATTGAGTCAAACATGAAACAATAATGTGCCTTATGTCGAAATTCTATCATATCACCTGAGAGTATGCAAACAACCTGCTTATTCGTTTCACCCACTCCATAACCAATGTATATTTACACGTTTCCTAACCTCTTTAATAAACATGTATTCATCTTCCTAGTGTGTAGACTTCATTATCAAAGACTTGACGGGGAGCAGGAGCGGTGATGAGATTCAGCATAGTTTCCCATGTCGGATTGGCGCCTGGTTAGGTGACCAGACATTAATTCAATGCATCACTGTGACTTATTCAGAATGTCTTGTTTTTATTTCTGTTTACAGTGCTCAATGTACTTATCCGCAGTAATGTCACGAAACCCGACAGAATACTGAAGGGTGGAAATGTAACCGTCGGCTACATGTAAATTGGCATAATCTGACACTTTGGCGTTCGTACACTTTCTCTTCATGAGAATTTTTTAATTCTTAGGGCAGGGCTGATAAACCCAAGACAGGCTCCAAAACATATTTTAATATGTAATTATAGTACGTCATTGTATTTCGCAGCACTGTACAGTGTTATAAATTACAGGTAGCATAACACATTTATAAATAAATTAACCTGTCACAGGGAAAGATGAAATAAAAATTTACAGGAAAAATGTAATATTTTTTTTTTTTTTACCACTTTCCTTTTTTCTAGTGTAGAGTTTCACGGCAATACCACTCTCATTAATGGGCCATATTTAAGTATATCACAGAGCTCCACAGCAATACAATTCACAGTCATGAGGAATGTGTAAGTTTATCACAGAGCTCCTCAACACTAACAGTCTTATTCATTTGCAGTGTGTAAATTGTTACATTACATAGTTACACAGCAATAAAACAAACAGTAATGTGCAGTGTGTCAGTGTATCACAGAGCTTCTCAGCAATAAAACGCTCATTAATGTGCAGTGTGGAAGTATATCAGAGTTCCACAGCAATACAACTCACAGTTATGGCTAGTGTGTGAGTGTATCACAGAGCTCTACAGCAATAAAAATCCATTAATGTTCAGTATGTTAAGTACACCACAGGGTTCCACAGCAGTTCAGCAATATAACTCTCATTAATGTGCAGTGCATAAGTATATTGCAGTTCCACAGCAATAAAACTAATGTGCACTGGGTGAGTGTATTATAGAGCTTGACAGCAATAAAACTCTCATTACTGTACAGTGCGTAAGTATATCACAGAGCTCCACAACAATAAAACTAACAGTAATGTGGAGTGTGTGTATCACAGAGCTCCACAACAATAAAATTTGCAGTAATGTGCAGTGTGTGAGTGTATCACAGAGCTCCACAACAATAAAACTCACAGTAATGTGCAGTGTGTGAGTGTATCACAGACTCCACAACAATAAAACTCACAGTAATGTGCAGTGTGTGAGTCTATCACAGAGCTCCACAGCAATAAAACTCACAGTAATGTGCAGTGTGTGAGTGTATCATAGAGCTCCACAGCAATAAAGCTCACAGTAATGTGCAGTGTGTGTGAGTGTAGCAGACTCCACAGCAATAAAACCCAAAGTAAAATGCAGTATGTGTGAGTATATCACAGAGCTCCACAGCAATACAAGTCACAGTAATTGGTGATGTGCACAAGATGGAGCCTATAAGGTGCATTGTAATTTCATATGTTCATACATACAGACCAAAGCATTGGCTGGGTTAATTCACAGGAGCCAGTACATAACTTAAACAGTGTCCAGAGCCTAGAACTTAGAGGGATTGCAAAGTAAAATGCATAATGATTTGCTTCATTTATGTATAAAAAGAGGGATTATAATTCTTCATACAGCAATCTCCAGCATATTCGGCGTTACCTACCATTTCTCTGATCCCTAGCGTTCCATGAACCGCCCCGGCTGTCTCGGAATGCAAATAATTCAAATGATATTTAATTTATCACATGCAGAGGTACAAAGGATTTGGGAAATTCAATTTTTCCTCCTTTGGGAATTTTGACAAAATGAAATAACTTCAAAAGTATAGTTTTTTTTTTTTTTGCTTTTTTTCAAAAACATTCATCAAGGTAAAATGATCCAGGTGTCGAACAGATGCCTCAAATGTTTGTTTTTTTATACCCGTGGGTAAGGTGCACTGTGACAGACAGTAAATTTTACAAATCTCTGCTCACACCTGATGCATAGTTAATACAATTGCTGAAAACTAAGAGAACAAAGATGTTCCTACAAAACAGAACATCCCATGTACGCTACAAGACTTCTTTAAAATGTAATCATAATAATTATTATGGATCCTCTTTGACTTGATTTGCATAATCATTCCTTTCATTAATGTATTTCTCTCTTTTGATGGTAGTCAATTTGTGCAGACAGCAAAAAAAAAAAAAAGGTAAAAAGCCTTATTAGTAACTTAATTATGCAATATTTGCACTAGAAGGCACAGTAAGGCACATGGTTGGATTCTGCAGAGGTGAATTAATCCTAAACTAATAATGTAAGTTAACATGTTGGGGGCTACACACAAAAGGGGAGATCAACTGGTCATACAACTATACACTGTGCATGACCAAACCTGGTTAGTTTCTCCTACTAGAAGCATTCCATTGGCCCTGTATAATGCATTGTTAAATCTTTTAAGAACTAGTTACTATAATTGAGCTGACACCTGGATGTTCGGGTTCGAGAGGTTCTACTGAACTTCGGAAAAAAGTCTGGGTCCATGCTCGAACTTGACCCCGAACTTGACCCCGAACCCCATTGAAGTCAAAGGGGACACAAACTTTTGGACACTAAAATGCCTCTAAAAAAGTCATGGAAAGGGCTAGAGGGCTGCAAAATGAAGTAAAATGTGGGTAAGAGTAGGACAAGTGCCCTGCAAGCAAATGTGGATAGGGAAATAACTTAAAATAACATAAAATACATACAAATTAAAAATACAGCTGAGCCATAAAATAGCACTAGATGGAATCTTTGATTTTAGCTTTGGAAGAACATAAATCTAAAGCATGGCTGCCAGGAGGATCAACAGAATTATCCATTTGAGAGAGGGTTGGAGTGCAGGGTATTCTCTTTCAGTTTATATTAAGTGACCCATAGATTGAGGAGGCGGTGACCGTGGTGGTGTAGGTGGAAGCGGCGCTGGAGGAGGAGGAGGTAGCCAGAATTTTTCAAAGTGCGCTGTAAGCACAGTATTTGACGGTTCTATTCAGTTGTAATACATGTAATGCTATTGCTATTCTATAAACCGAAATAGAGTCCACATTCATAAGAATAGGTCAATTGACCTATTCTTATGAATGGAGACTCTATTTCGGTTTATAGAATAGCACTAGTATTACATGTATTCCATAAACCGAAAGTCTATAAACAGAAAGACATTCGGTTTAAAGATTTTCGGTTTATAGAAGACATGTAATACTAGTGCTATTCTATAAAAAGAAAGTCTATAAACCGAATGTCTTTCGGTTTAATGACTTTCGGTTTATAGCCGAACCTCGAACTCCAACCCGAACATACAGTGAAATGTCCGGGTTCGGGTTTGTGGCACGGACACAGTAATGTTCGGTACTAACCCGAACAGTGCGGTTCGGGTTCGCTCAACACTACTAGTTACACAATGCATTATGAAAGGGCCAATAATGCACTTCTAACAGGGGAAAGTCGCCAGGTTTGGCCCTGCACACTCCATAGCTAAGTAGGTGACATGAAATGTTCTGGACATGGGCAGCACCAGATCCACTTATTAAGGGGACTTTATCTCCTAAACATTGCTTAAACTGTGAATGTAGAGAATTAAAAATGAAAATGATCTATATATTGTGTTCGCAGAATTGCAAGCAAATGCCTAAATTAGGAGAAAAAAATGTGTTTTGAATATGACACAATTCCCAGTGAAAGACAGTTCATTTGCATATCAAGCCACAGATGATAAACAGGAACATTGAATTAAACAATGTTTAGGTGCTACACATCTAATCCAAGAATCTAAACATGTCCACCCCTGATAGAGCTATACAAAACAAAGAGGTCTTATTAAGGTACTTTTCAAAATGTCTAAACTTGGTGCAATATGTCAATTACGCATAACTCATGTTTTGCTATAATTGTCCTTTATGACAATGTCCGCTGTTTGATAGATTGTGGAGGACGAGATCTGTTTTCCAGGTCATGAGTTTAATGGTCGGATTGGTCAATATGGCAAACAATACACTGCTAAATTATTAAGGGCAGATAACTGTGTGTCATTAAATGGTACAACTTAATCCCAGCCCCGGTCAAGGGTCGATCTATCACTGTAGTCCCCTACACGTGGAACCATCAGGAATAACTGGATAATGTTAATCCCACGTGACTTCCCCTTTTATCAGCATCGATGACCAACCGATACTTTTGTTTCCGAGGTGGTATCATTTCCACTTATGTTTTTTTTTTCCTGGCAATGCTACTTTATTTATTCTCAGAGCCAGGAAAAGATCAAGAGGCTATCAACAAAAAAAAAACAAAAAAATATTCCAGGATCTTAAATCTGCCCCTTCCACTGCACCAAACATGCAATCCATCAGCTAAAGGGTGTATCTCGCTTACAGAAAAAGAATGATTTTACAAAGGGCGGATCAATACTCTATTAAACATGAATAGACATTAAATTTCTATCAGCCCCTTGACGTCACTTTAATCTCCCAAAGAGAATTTAACAATTGATTTAACCCTATAAGAGGACTAAGTCAAGAATTATTCACTAGACAGTTCAATTTATAACCCAGATGTAAAAAGAAAGCCCAGCTGAGATTTTTTTCCAGTTAAACAGTTTTGGTTAAGTTACCTCTGGCCAATCACACCTAGCGCCCCCCCCATTGCACTGTTACTGCCTCCTCTACTTCCCTTCTGGCATTTTCATTGACTTTGAATTAGATAATAAGAGTGTGAGCAGGGCTCCCCACATCATGTATTAGTCTAACTTAGGGAGTAGTAAAAAAATGACTTGAGGCCAATGCTACGTCTGTAGAGGTAATTACATGCCTGGTATTTTTGATGAAGAAAAGATGGCAACCTTATTTGCAAGTTGGATGCCAGTTCACCACAAATGACTGTTTAGTGGTTTATTCTTTGGCGCAATTTCAAGACATAGGCGTGAAATCAGAGACTAGCAATATATGAAGATTAAGAGCAATTCACACCAGGTTCTGTTTGGAAAAAAAAAATGGCTGAAAATATAAAACTACCTTTTTACAGTGAAAAGAATTACACAAAGGGCTCTAAATTCAGTGACCTCCGTGAGACTGCGTACCTGAGAATTATACAACTGTTCAGCAGTTGTATGTTCCTTTCTGAGAAAGTGCTAACTTTAGACATTACTGTGGAATCAACCTCTCTCTGATGATCTCAGCTGCTGCAAGTGCTTGTAATACAGGAGGGCGTAGTTTCAGCCAGCTCTGTGTGCCTGACATGGTAGGCTTCTAGAGATAGGATTTGTTAAACAAAATAAATACCAGCCATGCTATTGCTTCCCTAAACTTAACAGTGGCTTAAAGCCAATTTATTAACCAGTCTGCCGGTAAAATACTGACTTGGTGGTAAACCTATACTGAGAGGATAGAATGGCATGTGTTTTAAATAAGTGTCTGCCATGTATTTGTCATACTAGGGCCACTAGTATATTCACTTCTACTACTATAACAGAAACACAGGTGGAAAATAAACGTGTAGTGGCCCTTTAATAGTTCATCTATAGCTCTTTCAAGATTCTCTCTCTTAGCAAATGCTAAGTGGATTACAGTTATCAGGTTCCCCTTACACAATGCTAAGTTAGACCAGTGAGAGGTAATTTCCAAATGCACCTCGGTCTTAGTGAATAGCCCCCAACATGTGAACTCCAAATATTCTTTGGTGGCGAAATCTGGAAAACAGTGTGAAAGTAATTGCTGAGCCAATATGTATTAGTTATTAATGCTTTATTACTTATGCTAATTGCTGTTACTGATTGAGTGCACTAAGATGTATTTAACTCTTGGGGCCAAACGAATATGTGTGTAATGCAGCTAATAAATCCTCTAACTTGCTCCATTTCGTTGATATTTAATAAGCATTTGTAGATATGTCCTAGGTGTACCTACCAGAGATAAAGTAAAAAAAAAAAATAATCTAGCACAATTCTGTACACCCACTGATAGAACAAAGAATGCTCATTAAGGTACTTCATTTGCATTCTTACACTAAAGTATTTTTTATTTAAGATGCCTGTACTTCGTGTGATCTTTCAATTAAACAATTGTTGTTGCAGACACGTGTCCTTTAATATACAGAGGATTACGTAATATTTATTTGTGTATAAAGTGCCGGGTTGGTACCTCATTAATTTTATAAATTATTTAGATGTTCATAGCAAAATTCTGGATGGGACTCGGCACTCAAAAGCTATGTGATGCTCTCTCCAAACTGGACACCCCAATCAAACTGGACACCTCCATTGTTACATAGCCACTGAGATTTTCTATCTGTTGTCTATAAAATTCCTACAGGACTTCCACCATTATTCCTCACCTATCTTCACAGGCCTTGACACAAAACGTCGGAAGCCCTTGTATTGACAATTTTCCCGTGTTTCCATTCACTGTATATAAGCAACATCAGAAGCATTAACATTATTGATGATGGACATCTACTGGACTATGGGATGGGCACTTTAATAATGGTCTATGGACCTTCATGGACCTTTCCACAAATGTCGGAAGCCCTTGTATTGACAATTTGCCTGTCTTTCCATTGACTATTAACATTATTTATGATGGACATCTACTGGAATTTGGGATGGACAATTTAATGATGGTCTATGGACCTTCATGGACCTTGCCACGATCGTCGGAGCCCGCGTATGGACAATTTGCCCATTTTTCCATTCACTGTATATAAGCAACATCAGAAGCATTAACATTATTGATGATGGACATCTACTGGACTTTGGGATGGGCACTTTAATAATGGTCTATGGACCTTCATGGACCTTTCCACAAATGTCGGAAGCCCTTGTATTGACAATTTGCCTGTCTTTCCATTGACTATTAACATTATTTATGATGGACATCTACTGGAATTTGGGATGGACAATTTAATGACGGTCTATGGACCTTCATGGACCTTGCCACGATCGTCGGAGCCCATGTATGGACAATTTGCCCATTTTTCCATTCACTGTATATAAGCAACATCAGAAGTATTAACATTATTGATGATGGACATCTACTGGACTTTGGGATGGACAATTTAATGACGGTCTATGGACCTTCACGGGCCTTGCCACGATCCTCAGAGCCCGCGTATGGACAATGTTCCTGTCTCTGTGCAACATATTCAGTCTATATGATAATCCTAGCTTTCTTACTGCTATTTATTATCAATCCTTTGGAGAGAAAAAAAAAAACGAACTGTGATAAATGTCTCCTAAGCCTAAAGGTAGCTTTTATCAATACTGTGATTATGCAGCCCGGATACATTAGCCATGATTAACATATGATACTGTCAATACTCAGTTTAGTAAATCAGGATATCCACACGTACTATCTCCCCTAGCAATCATGCCTCTCTCTCTCTACGTCCAAGCCATCCCAACCAATATAAACCTTTTAAATTGGATCTGCAGATATCAAATCTTGAACTGTCTAATCCTGCCTTAGTAGTCATCCTTTAGGGATGGAACATTTCCAGATCTTAAATCTTCCAAAGTACAGTGATTTAAGCAACTGTCTGAAGCCTAGAAGTCGTCCTACAAAGTCATCAGTGGGTGTCCTGTAGATTGCTTGTACTCATTTTCACTTGACGATATACAATAACAGCCTCTGTGCAGCTTAAAGAATCATTTCTCAGATGTAAATAGTATTTTAGAACATGCAAGAAGACTACACAATCGTCATGCTATTCCACACTCTGAAATATATATGTTTTTATTCATAATTTAGCATACTGAATAATCTAAAATGTATGTATTTTTCAAAATAAAAAGCCTTAAAGTCTTCTTTTCGAGAAGTTTTATTTTTTTTTTTTTGCTCATTTCCTCCAGCAACTCACTGCTGAGTGTTGATCCAAGGAGAAATCTGGTTGACATTTGGAGTCAAGGATTTTTTCCCCTCACTTTAAACAGAATTCAAAATTGCTGATAGGGGTTTTTATTTATCTTCTTTTGGATCAACAGTGGTAAACAAGGAATAGGATAAGGGTTGAACTTGGTAATTGTAATATGCCACAGTCAGTATGCCCATTAATATGCCACTCAATGTCCATTAATATGCCATAGCCAGATGCCCAATATTTTATTTTTTCAACCTAAAATTCAACTATGTAACTTCTTCCACACATGGAAGAGGTGTTCCAGTGTGTGGCTGTCATGCTACTATTTACATGTATAAAATTCCTTAATCCTTCTTATCCCTATTTTAACATGTGTATTTTTAATATGTTTTGGATCGGCAATATGGTAAACGAAGAACACTATTGTGGCCATTATTTTATTTTTTAATATTTTTTTGGCTACCTTTAGACCAATACCTTGTTTCTGCTGCATGTTTCATGTGGGTAATCGCCAAGGAGGAGGAGGAGGGTCTTTTTTTTTTTTTTTTAGGACACACAGTGATTTCGGAAAAATACCGCGCTACGTTACGTAGAAATAAACTAACTTGCTTTCGTTCATACATCTTTAATTCCAGTTACTTGACATTATTATATCACACAGAAAATCCGGTTTTATTCCAGCGTTTGTGTCGGGAATCAGATCTAACCGTTTTCCCCGGCGGAAACTTCCCATTTTTATTTATAAGCCGGTAGAAAAAAAATGAGCATTTTTTTTTTTTTTTACTACAACTTATTTCTACTTTTTTTTTCCCCAAGAAAGAGAGATATCTCTACGGCATTACAATGAATGTACCCGTTTCTGCCACTGACGGAGCTTCACTCGCCTCTGATGGATGTGGCATTGGAGTCGAATATTTCCAGCGTGTCACAGGAAAGTACATTCACTGCAGACTATTCCCTGTCACTGTCGCATGAGCTATAGACACCGAGTCGAAGAAAAGCCATGGGAGAAAGTGTTGTAATAGGTGCTAGAGGGAAGGGATGCTTTTATCTCTCAGTACTTCACCTGCTATTAGAAACAAGCTGAATAGCCCAGACTGATTATAGGAAAAAAACTATGATAAAGAAATTCATCCCTTGAGAAATACATCCATTTGATATATAGACTGCGAAGTGTGAGTGATACCGGCTTTCTTCCTGCTAACAAAAAAAAATAAGAAAATGTGCAGTGCTGTGTTTCTAGGATTTGTAGCAGTGGTTTCAAATTCGGTACATGAGGGACCCAGTAATGCTATTGTTTTAGGATTCTTCTATTTAACCTGTCATAAGGCAGTCAGTAATCTCTACCCTCTAAGTTATGGTACAGAATGTAGTCCTAAGAGGACATTTTATTTAACACCTCTGACTTATGTGGTCTCTGGCCTATTTGCATATTTTGGGGGAGGTTAATAATGTTTATTGGACCTTCCATGACCTTGCCACTGTTGCCCATGTGCCGGATGCTTTGACTGAGGCTGTACCCATGGGTAGGTTATACTAAACTCTTTTCACCTAAAGTCAAAATTCTATTCCCTCAGGTAGAACCCTCAGGGATAACCCTCAAATAGAACCATCAGATAGAACCCCCATGTAGAACCCTCAGGGATAACCCTCAAATAGAACCCTCAAATAGAACCCTCAGATAGAACCCCCATGTAGAACCCTCAGGTAGAACCCTCAGATAGAACCCTCAAATAGAACCCTCAGATAGAACCCTCAGGTAGAACCCTCAGGTAGAACCCTCAGATAGAACCCTCAAATAGAACCCTCAGATAGAACCCTCAGGTAGAACCCTCAGGTAGAACCCTCAGATAGAACCCTCAGGTAGAACCCTCAGGTAGAACCCTCAGGTAGAACCCTCAGGTAGAAGCCTCAGGTAGAACAATCAGGTAGAACAATCAGGTAGAACCCTCAGATATAACCCTCAGGTAGAACCTTCAGGGAGAACCTTCAGGGAGAACCTTCAGGTACAACTTTTCTGCATAGAGCAGGACATGGTAAAATGATGAAGGGACATGAAGTTCAAGAGCCAAGTATAGGGACAATAACTTAAACACGTAGTCAGGAATAGCTAATGTTAAGGTCACATTCAATTATGAGAATAGCCAAAGTCAGGATCAAGGAAAACAAGGGGCACACCCAGAACAGTACAGAAAATAGAGGAACCAAACAAACAGGGCTATAAATACAGACAAAATAAGTTTGGGAACACCTAGGATGTGTGGACAGAATGGCCCAGAGGTTGGACAAGAACACAAGGCACAATAAAACTAGACAGTGCTCCAAGGATAAATCCTGTCTGCAAAAAAAAGGCACCTATTTGAAAGGAGGTCAACAGGAAATGTCCTTGAAAGTCGTTTTGGGAATATGTTCTCTGCCCCAGCATTTAATTACATTTCTAAACTCATTTCTACTAAGTTTTAGGCCCTCTGTAGCTGCATAGTCACCCATGCACAACCAGGAACCTGGCAGTTTAATGAATGGAAACATGGCAACTAGGGTCATTGTCTGACACTTTTAACAGCGTTTCTCCTTAGTAAGCCTCCCCAGGGGCTTATATTATATAAGGAGAAAATCATTCTGGACAGTTTTCTCCTGTAAAACCCCAACAGCAGCAATAAAACTAAACAGGGTAAAAGTGACGGATCTTCGCCTTGTTGTCTTATAAAAGATGAAGTCAGAGAAGCAATAAATTATACATAGCACTATGTATCTCTTTCCTGGCTGAGACTCTCAGGTTGCCCACTCCTCAGTTATTAACCATACTATGATATATGTAATGGGCATATGATAAGCTTGGACCGGGATCTAGGACAGATGTGGGGGAATCGTGGGCAGCCAATTAGAAATGGAATCCTCATTCTGCTTAGCTCCCATTGGTTGAACACAGTGTTCTAAATTGGAATGCTCCCAACAGCAGTATACGGAAAAACTATTTCAAAGGAGAAATGTCACCTATATAGATGCAAAAGACAATTATAGGTGAAAAAAGAAAAAAATACTTATATTTACCTAAAAGATTACATAGACATTTTAAATAGAATAGTTTTCTTGAAAGAAGATGAGCAAAGTACTTTATTGAGCCCTCTTTGCCCGGTATAGCTCTATCATGTTGACACATTTTTTATCGTCCATCATTGAATCACTGTTTGTGTGGTAATTAATGCAAAGAAAAGATGTTGTTTTTTTTAAAAGGTCAGCTAAAACCTCATAAAAAGCATGTGATCATTTTTTTTAAGTAAGTGATAAAACCGCACCCGTTACTGGCGTTAGTGGGGATCATTGAATCTTCGATGCCTGTTAATTTACCTCTAATGTAATTTTTAGAGTTAACAGTGATATACCCCACTGTCTCTTTAGTAAGTATTTCCATACAGAAAGCCTGGTTGCAATATAATTACACCCTTATTAAACCTTTGCCAGGGTAAATAATACTCAAATAATCTGCAACACAAAGGGTTACATCGTCTTAAACTAAAATCCGTGTCATGGTTGATACAAGTACAGAAATATATATCTGCTGGTCAGTGATGCTCTGTGAGATGAAGCCACCTAGCCTTTGCAAAGACCACGGCTCAATATATTTTCAATGGAGTGCATTAAAATCACAATGGTGGGCCAATCAAACTACCCTTATAATAATACAGACGTTGTCTGTAAGGTATAGTCCCTCTTAATATATGATCCATTTAAAAAAGGTAGAACATAATAAAACTAATTTATTCAGTCAAGTTTGACAGGGTAGTGGATGTATGGAATAGTCTTCCAGTAGAAGTGGTAGAGGGTAATACAGTGAAGGAGTTTAAGCATGCATGGGACAGGCACAAGGCTATCCTAGAGATAAGATAAGGCCAGGGACTAATGAAAGTATTACTTTACTGAGAGGGTAGTGGATGTATGGAGTAGTCTTCCAGTAGAAGTGGTAGAGGTTAATACAGTGAAGGAGTTTAAGCATGCGTGGGATAGGTATAAGGCTATCCTAGATATAAGATAAGGCCAGGGACTAATGAAAGTATTACTTTACTGAGAGGGTAGTGGATGTATGGAATAGTCTTCCAGCAGAAGTGGTAGAGGTTAATAAAATGAAGGAGTTTAAACATGCGTGGGATAGGTATAAGGGTATCCTAGATATAAGATAGGGAACTGGGGACTAATAAAAGTATTCAGATAATAGGGCAGACTAGATGGACTGAATGCCGACACATTCAATGTTTCTAAGTTACAGGCATGTCCAAATTGTTAACTTCGAACCTGAAAATATATTCATGAAAAGGTGCATGAATGCATGGTGTAGAATATATTAATGTGTTCTAATGCACAACTATAGATTTAACATAACATACTATTTATCTGGCTTCAACCCCCCTCCCTCCTGAGGACATTTCAGAACAGTATCTCCACTGACTTAGTAGCTGATGGTTATTATCACCCAACTTAATGGAGTTGATTTTAGCAACCTTTGAAAGATGAAGGGCCAAGCTAACCTTGCCAGGAATATAAACTGAGGCCTGAGTTACTTCAACTGCTGGAATATATTGATAAGGAGAGATTGTTGTAAGCTTTGTTCAGCTTACATACATACATACATACATACATACATACATTTAAACAAGTTGGAAGGAGAATATACAGGGTAAATCATTATTAATAAAAAAAAAAGGAACAACATGTACAGTATACAAAGGAGTTTGCAAACTAATCTGTTTTGAGGCTCTGGCCACAGTTGTAACGTGAGACTGGCTGGAAGATTTTGGATGATGTTGCATCATGGAAAATATTCACAAAATGGAGCAAGGAGATAAACACAATTTTATTTTTGCCTTTATATGCAATTAATTCAATACTGTATATATATTTAAAAAAGGTTATCTAGTTACATCTTATGTAAGTGGTAGTGTCCATTTAAAGAGAGGGGGGAAATAACACTTTTTTTTTCCTGGGATTGATGGCAAAAAGCAAAGACCGAGTGGCTTCCATCTCCGTTGGCTTCAATATAACCATCTATCTCCGTCATTGCTGCATGGTCATCACCTCCGACTCTGGTGGGGTGTTCGAAATTAATCTTTACTGATAAGCTCCGTTGCAACAACTGCATCGTCAGACACACAACACTAATATATAATGCAGACATGTCCTCAACCTACATGTTTCCAACAGGCCTTTCTGTAGACTTTAGGAGCCAGACAGATCAGTTCAGCATGATGATTTTCAGGAGCCAGGCAAATTGTAGAGTTCTATGTACAATAATCCAAAAAGTTAGGAACCAGCAGTAGGAGCCATGAATTTGTCAAATCCTGGTGGGAAATATAGATCTGTCTCGTCAGTATTTCCCTCAACACTTCCTATACCATAAAAAACAGCAAATAAAGTATACTAAAATTATTTATGTTGCTTTAAAAACAGTCCTGCCTATCACCCCAAGCAGAGCCAGGCAGGTGCAAATACGTTTTAGCAGGACTGTAAGTATATATTAGCAAGTACAACAGATAGAAAATAGGCCAGATATATTTGGAAGGTTCAAGAATGTAATGTAAATTTATAATGTTTAAAGATTAATAAAAAATATATATATATAAAAAAAAAATGAAAATAAGCCAGATGAAAATAAAAATGAAAATAAGCCAGATAAGCCCTTTAAGGAGACTTCGCCAAATGTGTTGTCTATGACTATCCTCTCTGCAATCAATCTCCGGCTACCTGCAGGAAGGCTAAAATGTTTCAATTCTACTACACCCGCAAGACGCTCTTCACAAATGGAGATGTGTTTGAAGACAATCAAATGGAAATGAAGCCAATTAAACTGAGTAAATTGGGTCTTTAATCACCCGGGCTCGATTGATTGAGTTGGACAGAGGTCTTGTCTAGTCGACCGTTGAGTTCTCCACTCCTGCTGTTCGCCGGTTCTCCCTGGTAGGAAGAATCATCAAATCCATCTTTTTTTTTTTTTCCCCCATTAATTTTAACCTCCCCAGATTTCCTTCCATTTTCGTACGAGTCAAATCCCAATGTTATTCATTGCCGAGAGAGGAGATTAAACACAAACCGGTGGAATGGAGAGTGACATTTGGTGACTCTCTGACATTCAATTAAACAGTCCTACGTTCTTCCATTGCACGTTCAGTGATCCAGCATGAGCAAGTATGACCTGTAAATGCAGGTTCTCTTATGTTCCTGGGTTCTGAAGCCTGCCAGGCTCTTTTGATCAATTTCTAGGCCCTGCTAGGGCGGCCCACGTAACACAAGCATCTAAGAAACCTTATCTGGCGGCAAGAACCATCGCCTAGAAAAGGCCAAACATGTCATTTTAATGAAAGACCATTTCCTAACTATCTAAATGTAGAGATAGTTTCATTAGCGCCACAGTGATGATTAGGACTTTTTTTCTACCCTTGTCGGGGGTTCAAATGGTAGCTGTTTGCAGCCATTTAGACGTAATTTTCCATTTTAGGTTCTACAAGTGATGAACTTTAAAATGTGACATGATTTCAGTTAAATAGTCAGGGCAATTAGGGCAGCTATCTGCATATTGTGGAAGTTGGAGAACTGTTTGATTTTGATAAACAAGTAAGGAGCATTAAAAAAATATATATTTCCTGTTAGTGGGCGAACCCACTGCCCACGTGAACGCGTTATAGGCTCACGCAATGTTTTTTCCCCCACTTATTACTTGTAATAGAGAAAAATCTATAAGAACTTTTTTGTGTGTGGAATAGGGAAGCTATTGGCAACACAATATATATTTTATTTTTTTTAGTAACAGACTATTTCATGTAGTGATCCTGTTTATTTATTTTTCCTGTAGTCTGTTCTTACAAGAGTTAAACGGAGTCACACGCACCCTCTCCAATGACAGCAAGAGAACGCAATCTGAAGACTCGGCTTAATCAATTCCTTTCCGTTCTACATTTTCAGCTTTCATTCACTCCACCTTCCACCGTCTGTCACACTCCGTCTAAATGTTATTGATCAGAATGTGGGGATTGCGGAGGGGGGGAGTTGTGGGGGGAATTTCTGTCTTGTTTACGGCCTGGTTTTATTCCAACGTAAGGCATAATTTCTTTTTTAAAAAGCAGAGATCGGGATGGCTTCTGACAAGTATTTTGCAATTCTCTCCTTGTTCTCCGTTTCAGAAACCATCTGATTTGAGTCGGAAATGATTATCTATGACTTCTGACGAGCAGACTGGAGACGAGGCGAGATGACAGGGGCTAAAATGGTCTCATGATACGTAGTGATGAGTAATAACCGCGTGTGGAAGATCAGATCACAAAACATTGAGATATAACATGGAACTCAAATCCTCTCATGTGTAATAGCAATGCCTAGAAGGCCATATTATAATATTGTATAAAATAAACAAAGTACAAAATAGGACAAAGTCCTCTCATTTCCCTCCCCAACCCTTTGTTTCCTACTTACTGGGCATATTTGCTCTGATCTGGTCGAGCATGCGTGTCCCCCTTTTTTGCCCCTGTTTTTTTGCCCGTGATACACGGGCGCTATGAAGATGAGGTGCTGCGCATCAATATGGCGTGCATGTGCAACACATCCAGGGACGAGGATGGACGCACATTATTAGAAATATAGCACGGCTCAGTAAGTAGGAAACACAAGGGGAAAAGGGGCCATGTTCTGTTCTGTTATTTATTTACTCGTTACAATATTGTACGGTCTACTAGGAAGGATGGTAATACACATGAGAGGATTTGAGCATTGTAGTTGTCCTTTAAACTACTCAACTTATTCAGAAGAAACATATATTTGGGGGGGGGGGGGTGAGGAGACCTGCTCACTCGTTAGTAAAGATGGAACCCAGTGAAACACATTCTAACTGTGGGCGCACCCATTCCCCCACCTGAACTGGTTACAGGCTCATGCAACAATGTTTTTTCCCCACTGTTTTATTACTTGGGTATGTGCAAAATATACTTACAAAATGTGATGCACCTCAGAACTTGCTGTCTACTAGAACCTGCCCCTTACCATTGTACCACCAGTAGGCTCTGCCCTGAGCCAGTAGATGTCCTGTCCTGCAGAGCCAGGACTTCTAGAGAGTGCAAAATCACCTTGGTGGAACCCATCACCAGCTCAGTTTGTGAAAGGCTCACGCAAAACAAAAAATGTCGTTCCCATTGTTTCATTACTTGTACCCTAAGCAGTCATTCTGCTCAATCCCACTTTCATAACTGCTACAGTTATCTTGCTGTTAACCTGACTAAATCTGATAATTTCTCTTACTTCTGATTCCATGCATACAGCTGTATGTTCTTCCATTTTGTTTGGGAGGCGGGGCTCAAATATCATTTAAGATTTGTACAGATTTTTGTATAGATAAGCAGCACTATAGCAAAGTTCACCAGCACAATCAATAATTGTTTTTTGTCGCACACAGCCCAAATTCCCAATGTTTGTCGGGAGTTAGCGTTACACAAACACTTTTTTATAATTAGGTGGTTTGTGTGCTGCTCTTAGAAATCTCTCACAATATGTGATGACATTTTTTTATGGTCAGAATCCTTTGTGTGTTGCATGTATATCAAACTAGCATTCTATGCACTGTATAAACACTGTATAAATGCATATTTATTTAATGCCTCTTCTTTTCTGCAGATATTGTATGTATAAAATACACCTGCTCGTAGTTTAAACTCTACCTCCAAGCTCTGTAAGTTTTTTTTCTAAAAACTAACTGGCTTTCCCAACCACTCAGAATGAGAGGAAGTCACATCACAGCTCCAGCAACATTAACAGTTTCTGAGACAGTATACAGTTCTCTCAATTATTCCAGTAATATCCTCCCCACTAAGGAAAAAAGCATACTTACAGAGAAGAACCTCTTATGAGAGCTGTCATTCTACCAGCAGCACAGCCAACTGTCACTTCCTGAGAATGCTGGTTTCTTTCCAGTCAATCTCAGCCTTATTTTTTAATAACAAAGCTAGCACTGTAGTACCACACTGACACTGACCAAATACATTGATAATGCTAATAGATGTTCAGTAAATAAAATACATTAAGGCTACTGTGTCTGTTCATACTCACTGCTCAGATCTCATTCACTGATGAAAAAAAAAAACATAATTACAACTATCTGATCCTTCCCTAACTTTTCTAAACACAGATCACTAAACAAGACAATGTGAAAGCCGGTGAAGGGTGTAAAATCGGTCGGTATCAGAAAAAAAAAACTATTTTGAGTTTGCCTATAACATTAAAAGTATCCTTAAAAATGTTGCATTCACAATGCAAAGGGAAGACGTATCCATGATGTCAGCTTAGGATAATCAAACACACAGTACAGTAATGAATGTTAAGGCTTTGATGACTTGGGATAAACTAATTACTAGAATTTTTCACAGATAAGTATCTGACTCATGGATCAAAGACTTTGCTGCTTAAAAAAAAGCACATCCTGAGTGCAAACTGAGTCTATTATGTCTTATAACAGCAACAACTCCCCATAAATACATAAGAAAATAAACAATGAACACAATTACAAAGATACAAAGTATAAGATACATACTGAAGGGACTGTACCACCCAAACATTGCTTATACTGTGCATGTAGAGCAGGGGTCCCCAACCCCCGGGCCGTGGCCCAGTACTGGTCCACGGCCCCTGTTCAGCCGGCCGTGTGCTGTGAGGGAAGCGCTCTACGGGTAATGGTCCGGTGCCAAAGAGGTTGGGGACCACAGATGTAGAGAATACAAACGGATTGAAAATGAAATATACATTGTTTTTGCAAAACTGCCAGCAAATGCCTAAATTAGGAGTAAAATATTCTTTAAATGTTTGTGTGGAGTCTCCTGTGTATGACATCACCTGTGGCACAGTATGCAAATTACACCTTTACCATTAAAAACCATTTCATTCTCATACCAACCCACAGGTGATGTCATAAGCAAGAGACTCCGCAGAAATGTAAAGGTCTATGTGTCATGTGTTCTTGTAATATGGATGCACGAGTGACACAATAGTTGTTGCCTAGAGTTTTGACAGTCTTCTGACTGGTAACTGCCATGGTCAGCAACAGTCTCTTTCTGCTAAAGAAGAGAGAGAGACCCTCTCTTTTTTTTTTTGCATGGGATCAGCAGAAGGGACTTTAACTATATCTGTGCAAGCAGGAAGAGATCCCCAGTAAATTCACCCATCACAATGTATGCATCTTATTTTATTCTGTTCAATCACAGTATATGCAATGTTTAGGTGCCTGTCGCCTGTTAAACCTACATAGTCATCGATCACCAGTGTGACTATGATGCCTCGATATTGATATCGAGGCATCATGCCACACCGGAATTTAGCTCCAGGGAGCTGCGATCACCCCAACTGGTCATCATGGACGCCATATTGGAGGGCAGCATGTCCCTCCGACATGTAGCTGCCCTGTATGCTGTCAAGAGCAAAAGGAAAAGAGCTGAATCACTTCTGTTGCTTGACTGTCCCTAGTGGCAGTCAAGCAACATTGGGGTTAGCAATCCACCAGGTTTGTCCCTGCCCAATGTATTGCGAAATTGGTGGGCTAAGCATTGCAGAAACGTGCATGTGTACCCACAATACAATGCACCACCATACTTGTATAGTTTGTATCTGCAGACGGAGGCTTCAAACAACTATTAAAATAAACGTTTTTTCTTATTTGACTAGGACACCGTACAGATGAACAAACCATTCGCTGGCTGTCAGCTTGGCAGTGTATAAATGTATCGGGCCTGTATATAGATGACCATTTTATGATGTTATACTGCAATTTACGTCTTCGTTTGTTCAACCTTGTACTGAATGGGAAAACACACATTTTCAGAACAAATTTCAATGTGATAACTTGATAAATCGCAATCCGTTTCTCTCTAGCCGATTTCCAGATATAAAATAAATCGGTGGATAATTTGAAGACTTCGACTCCCCTACACAAGGGAAAACGTGGTTAGAAGATCTAGAAAGGGTCAGAAGTGCCAGTAGCTCTGCCTTGCTGATTTTCTGCCTGTTGTATGTTTTTGTAATAAATGGGACATGCCCTTAAGTCTATGTTTAAAACAATGTATAGTTCTGCTGTAGGTAGACATTGAAAATATATTGAAATATAAAATAAGTGGGGCCTTTAAATACAGTGACAACCAATGAGCATTTTTTTTGGTGAGAGAGGTTGGACTGTTGCTATGGCAACAACCACACATTCTATTACACTTCATTTGCAGTATGCAGAGATAGGGTGAGTTGAGGGAAAGACTGATGACATAGAACTGGTTCATTTTCTTCACTTTGCTTGATGCACTATTTATCTACAACCTAGGCACACCAGGACGGTAATGAATAAGTGCAGTAGGTGGCCATGGTGAGCGACAGTAATCCTATGTGTTTCACAGTATGTGGGGTGTTTCTAGTGCAAAACAATACCCTATTGTTCAATATAGCTGGCCAGGTGATCAAACCTAGTGGGTAAGGGAATTATTTTGTGTATATTTTTTAAATATATATTTGTATATTTGCCATATGTTGGTATTGCTACCTATGTCTATTTTATTTCTGTAGCTTTCCCTTTTTTCATATATGGTTGCTATCTACTTCTGCAATTTTTTTTTAATTTTTAGGTATGTTGTCCAAGTGACCACCTATTTATACACATCTAGTGGCCTTGGACTATATTTATCCTTTGTTGTTATTTATACATATAATTTTTATTCTTTATAAATAAATGTATATACTTTTATACTTATCCTATCTTTGGAGTTTGTTGAGTTGTATTCATACTAGAGCGCTGTTTCATTCTATAATATATGTCTGACACATTATTAGGGAGCCACACCAGATGTTCTACATATTCTTATTTAAACACAACTGGGTAATCCTGAAATCCTGGACCACTGTGGGGGGTCCTTGAGGACAGGTCTGAGAAGCACTGCTCTCCGCCCCCCCCCCCCCCCCTGTGGTCATATGTGGCACTGCATGTACAGACCTTCAGACAGCAACAATATTATTTCCCCTGTTTTTTTTTTTTTCCCCAGCCTCATCATATGTCATTTAGCAGCACCTGAGATCTGAGTTAGGCCTTTAGGATATCTTGTTGACGTACAACAGCAAAGGAAATGGATTTAATTGAGGAAGATATATATATATATATATACTACCCTGGGATGCTAACGTGAGATAAAGCAAGTGCTACAGACCCACCGAGTATCCCCGGCTGAATGGAGAGGGTTTTATGATAATGGAGACATTAGCTCTGCTGTGCTTTCTCACTGTAAAATCCCATAAAAAGGCTCTCTGTGGACTGATAACAAGCTTGTCTAAATTGTATTCAAACCTGGAGTAGCCATTTAGTCTGGCAGCAGCAGTAGCAGCATTACTGCATCTATGTATCAAAGCAGCTGGGGAAAAAGCATACATTATCCTGGACTTTGAGAAGAAGAAGAAGTCAGAGAAAGAAAAATTAACTTTGCTGGCGGAAGCAGGCTGTGATTAACTATTCGGGGTAAAAATGGGTCACCGTCCGTCCGCATTTCTGTGATAAATGTAGGTCACCTCATTGATTTGGAAAATGAATTGCGTCTGGTCGGCTTTGTTTTTTTAATCGTGCCAGAAATTCGGAACGGTAAAAACAGTTTCTTTTTTTTTTTTTCTTCTGGAATCTTATACTTACGTCTTAGAAATCATCATTTTTTTTTTTTTTTAAGAAAAAGTATAAAACACATGAGAAATTACTGAAAAATAAGGCTATCATTTTCAAAAAAATAGGAAAGTTTTTGTCACTTGTGGCTTGATATACCTTTTAATTAGACCCCCGGGAGAGAGCACAGCTTAGTGGACAGGGCACATGTATGACTGTGTGCGCTTGTAGTTGGTGTTTGGGTGGGAGGGGTCTGAATGACTGTGTTTGTGCCCCCTACCCCTCAGCAAGAGTTCCATTTTACGTTTCGGGCCTGCAACAAGTTTCTCATCCTCCCTACTTTATTTTGTATCAATTATGTTAGTCTTGCTTGTTTTTTTTCTTTTGTTGCCACAGCAGGCAAAAGGGGGTGGGGGGGGGTGGTCCTTGCTAGTATAATGAAGAGGAGAGGTTAGAAGAGAGGTTACACATTGTGTTGCTTGTGTCAGCTGCAAGCAAGTGCATAGATCAAGAGAAAAATGTTGGAAATGCATCTATGCAATCTCCCGTTTATGACATCATTGGGGCTGGGGCAACTGTAGAATGTTATAGGATCAAAAAAATGGACTCTTATGGAATAGATCTAGTTTCTGTCAGACTGATACTATTAAACTATCTTTCAAACTATCCTGAGACACAATTAGTATGCTCCATAATCTGCTGAGATGTAAAGGGGATAAAAAAAAATAGCAACAGCATGATAATCGTTCAGCGTTGCAGTGCCCATAATGACTGTGTGTTGCCCACAGCTCTGCACCCTGGATCACTGCTGCTTATCAAGCTGCCCCCTTTGAACATCAGCAACAAACACAAAAGCAGCAACAGAAAGCAGAATGCTGAGTGCAGGGTTTCTGCACTGTCCCTACGGCAATCTGACTGCACTTTATGTATCAGAGAACAGAAGTAACTTAATAAAGCATGGCGCTTGCCGACTCGCGGACTGCGTTGCTTTTTTTTTTTTCCTATGGGCCGCTGAATGCATCTTAATTAACAGGAAAAATTGGGAGATCAATGTAACTCAGGAGGAGGACACTGGGGGGAAGCTTCTCAGCCAAAAGCCAGGGGGCGGCATTTCTCCACTGGAGTGTTGCAAAGTTGACTCGAATGATCTACTGTTGAGTGTCCTTCACCATCATGGGGGTTAGGGAAACTCAAGAGCTCTTGGTGAATCTGATTACCTGGTTGCTGATATATGCGGACTGATATTTAGAGACCAGTGGCGGATCTTCCATTGGTGCTAGGTGTGCGCCGCACACCTATGGATTTGAGCCGCCATGATAAAAAAAAATATATATATATATTTTTTTTTTCAAAGTCCAATTCTCGCGAGACGCGAGATTTCGCCCGTTTCGCGGGCTTTTGTCTGCACGGAGGAGGTGTCCGTCCAGGGACACGGAGCAGCAGCTACTAGGTAAGTGATGGGGAGGAGGGTGGTTCCTGGGCTCTGACTGGCACACTATTCCTGGTATCTGACTGGCACTATTCCTGGTATCTGACTGGCACACTATTACTGGGCATCTGACTGGCACACTATTACTGGGCATCTGACTGGCACACTATTCCTGCCATCTGACTGGCACACTATTACTGGCATCTGACTGGCACACTATTCCTGGTATCTGACTGGCACAATATTCCTGGTATCTGACTGGCACAATATTACTGGGCTCTGAGTGGCACAATATTCCTGGTATCTGAGTGGCACAATATTACTGGTATCTGACTGGCACACTATTCCTGGGCATCTGACTGGCACACTATTCCTGGGCATCTGACTGGCACACTTTTACTGGGAATCTGACTGGCACAATATTACTGGTATCTGAATGGCATAATATTACTGGTATCTGACTGGCACAATATTACTGGGCTCTGAGTGGCACAATATTACTGGGCTCTGAGTGGCACAATATTATTGGGCTCTGAGTGGCACAATATTACTGGGCTCTGAGTGGCACACTATAACTGGGCTCTGACTGGCACACTATTACTGGCATCTGAATGGCACAATATTACTGGTATCTGACTGGCACAATATTACTGAGCTCTGAGTGGCACAATATTACTGGGCTCTGAGTGGCACAATATTATTGGGCTCTGAGTGGCACAATATTACTGGGCTCTGAGTGGCACACTATAACTGGGCTCTGACTGGCACACTATTACTGGCATCTGAATGGCACAATAATACTGGTATCTGACTGGCACAATATTACTGGGCTCTGAGTGGCACAATATTACTGGGCTCTGAGTGGCACACTATAACTGGACTCTGACTGTCACACTATAACTGGACTCTGACTGGCACACTATAACTGGACTCTGACTGGCACACTATTCCTGGTATCTGACTGACACACTATTCCTGGTATCTGACTGGCACAATATTCCTGGTATCTGACTGGCACAATATTACTGGGCTCTGAATGGCACAATATTCCTGGTATCTGACTGGCACACTATTACTGGGCTCTGAGTGGCACAATATTACTGGGCATCTGACTGGCACAATATTCCTGGTATCTGAGTGGCACACTATTCCTGGTATCTGACTGGCACAATATTCCTGGTATCTGACTGGCACAATATTACTGGGCTCTGAATGGCACAATATTCCTGGTATCTGACTGGCACACTATTACTGGGCTCTGAGTGGCACAATATTACTGGGCATCTGACTGGCACAATATTCCTGGTATCTGAGTGGCACAATATTACTGGTATCTGACTGGCACACTATTCCTGGGCATCTGACTGGCACACTATTCCTGGGCATCTGACTGGCACACTATTACTGGGAATCTGAATGGCACAATATTACTGGTATCTGAATGGCATAATATTACTGGTATCTGACTGGCACAATATTACTGGTCTCTGAGTGGCACAATATTACTGGGCTCTGAGTGGCACAATATTATTGGGCTCTGAGTGGCACAATATTACTGGGCTCTGAGTGGCACACTATAACTGGGCTCTGACTGGCACACTATTACTGGCATCTGAATGGCACAATATTACTGGTATCTGACTGGCACAATATTACTGGGCTCTGAGTGGCACAATATTACTGGGCTCTGGGTGGCACAATATTATTGGGCTCTGAGTGGCACAATATTACTGGGCTCTGAGTGGCACACTATAACTGGGCTCTGACTGGCACACTATTACTGGCATCTGAATGGCACAATATTACTGGTATCTGACTGGCACAATATTACTGGGCTCTGAGTGGCACAATATTACTGGGCTTTGAGTGGCACACTATAACTGGACTCTGACTGTCACACTATAACTGGACTCTGACTGGCACACTATAACTGGACTCTGACTGGCACACTATTCCTGGTATCTGACTGACACACTATTCCTGGTATCTGACTGGCACAATATTCCTGGTATCTGACTGGCACAATATTACTGGGCTCTGAATGGCACAATATTCCTGGTATCTGACTGGCACACTATTACTGGGCTCTGAGTGGCACAATATTACTGGGCATCTGACTGGCACAATATTACTGGTATCTGACTGGCACAATATTACTGGGCTCTGACTGGCACTCTATTACTGGGCATCTGACTGGCACAATATTCCTGGTATCTGACTGGCACAATATTCCTGGTATCTGACTGGCACACTATTACTGGGCTCTGACTGGCACACTATTACTGGGCTCTGAGTGGCACAATATTACTGGGCTCTGACTGGCACACTATAACTGGGCTCTGACTGGCACACTATTACTGGCATCTGAATGGCATAATATTACTGGTATCTGACTGGCTCAATATTACTGGGCTCTGAGTGGTACAATATTATTGGGCTCTGACTGGCACACTATAACTGGACTCTGACTGGCACACTATTACTGGAATCTGACTGGCACAATATTACTGGCATCTGACTGGCACAATATTCCTGGTTTTTAAGGCGCAGCACACCTTTCTCTCATAACCAGGATACGCCCCTGCTAGAGACACTAAACCAACAGAACTGAGATATAAGTAAGGGCTGAAGAGGCATACTATTAGAGAGGGTCTGAAGGTATGCTCCTCAACCAGGTCATGTCCAGTGGGTGAAGATGAGAGCATGCCATTTTAAAGTTAGGCACGCCACTGCAAGAGAGATGTCAGCAGTATAAAAAAAAAATTGGATGTATTATATTATTTCCACAAATAACCTTTTCGATAGTACATATGCACCACGGTACAATCTAACTTTTTCATAATTAATTAACCATCATAACGACCTTGACGATGTTCCTCAGTTGCTCCGATGACACCCACAGTACTTGTAAAGTGCAGGCATTTAAAATAATCTCACCTTCCGATTGTTTCATCTGATCCAACTCCGCCCACCCCAAAAGATTGATATTGACAAGGGGAAATCCAGAGAAGTCTGACCCTACATCTCAGGCAAGAATAATACGTTCGCAATTAATGGCGTTTCAACAAAAGACTGCCGACTTGTTTAACATCCGAGAGCCGACACAATCCAGACACCAGTGGGGGGGGGGGGGGGGGGGGGGATAAAGATTAGATATTACATTCTAAATACCATACAAAATTATATTCAAGGTGAAATGGAGGAAACTAGCAAACGAAAAGAAAAACCTCTACCCCAATCAGTAGATTTCTGGCTCAATTAAAAACTTTGGAACTAAAACAACAATTAATAATAAATGCTTTTTCTGCACAACAAAGGTGGGGGTGGGGTTGGGGGTCGAAAGAAATCACGTTCCACTAATATTTCGAAGGCAAATCACGCCCACTTCTTTTCCCACTGGGTATCAATACATGAATTGCAAAATGTGTATCATTGTGTTTGATACATGCGCATCCATAACTAGAGGCAAACAATTAAAAACTCTGTACACAAATAGCATAGAACAATGTGCTCGGTAACGGTCTGAGATGTCTCCTGTCTCTGACATGCCCTGTGGCCTGATATGCAAATTAACTAGGTGATGTCATAAACAAGGGACAGCACATTTAAAGGGGCATTGTTCTCTTAACGGATGCGTTTGCTTAACATTCTACTAAGACAAAATGTCGATCATTTTTAAATAGTTGTGTTTCTTTACAGTAACAGTATGAACGATGTTTAGGTGACTAGGTGCCCTTAAACATCTTCTAAACATGGAAGCGTCAGTCCAAAATAGCTTAAGTCAGGCTTAAAATGAACTTCTGCTTGGTTAAAATGGTGGGTTACTCCCACTTTAGGTTATATTTGATTAAGAACCAAGATTTGTGTTGTTCAAGTAGTGTTGTCAAGTAGTCCTCTCTGCTCTCTAACTCTGCCGATCGAAGAGTCAAACGAAGCTGATTCTACACCTTTCAACGGACATGTTCAAAGCCTCGTCACTTGGCTTCATCAATGGCAATTTAGAAACCCAATCTATGTGGAGCAAAAAGGTTTTGTAAACTAGATGCCCCTTTGATGCTGTCACCTGCTAGGTTTTTAAAAGCGCGAACCAGTCGATACATTTCTGGAAGAAGTGGGGAATTGTAGGTACTAAGTGTTAATAAAGACATGATTAAAGAGCCATAAGGCAGCCGGCCAGTAAATCATCGTTCACCTCCTGCCGAGCTCGGAGCGACATGAAGTCCCAAGATCCTGATTAAACAACGGAGATGTCTGAAGGACGGACTAAACTTAGCTGACAGCTGCTGTACAAACCGGCAGAGGTAACATCACCTCCTCGCGTGTCTGTGGTGGGTTCCATCTGTGGCTGTGTGATCTTAACAGGCAATGCAATTTAAAGCCATGAAGATCTCTGCTGTGAGGTGTGGGGGGTCAAAGAAAAAAAAAAAAAAGAAGAAGCAATAGCTAAGATTGAGAAACAGCTTTTTGTCGAGTTAACCACTTTGTATCTGCCAGGAAGGCCAAGTTGATCAAACACCAAGTCTTTGCAATTCGGAATGTCAATAATCCAATGTGAATCTTTTTTGCAACTCCTGTTCACTATACGACAAACTTATGTTTCTATAGGCTTAGAAATGAGGTAGAGGTTTGCAAACTATAATCTGCCCCATAAGTAAAAGTTCCATATACCTATTAACTAGGGAAGCGATTCAAGTCTTCATAATAAAGGGGCAATGTATTCCTCACTATTCATCCAAGATTCATCCAAGAAAATCCATGAGTAATATACATTAATAAAATATGAAAGAGAGATTTGCAAGGAATTCAACAGCTTATCTTTAGAATGTTACCAACCCGGATAGTTTGGCATTAAGTTTGAAATTCCCTTGTCAACTTCCTGCAACTCCCTCTTATATAAATGAAGTCTTTAGTAACATCAATGCATGAACGGGATAATCTAAGCAGTGAAGGGAAGGCTATCGTGGATTCAATTGTGCAGAAGCTGTGAAATGCATCGGGGAGACGGTCCTTAACAGATACTGTTACCTGTCTAGTATCACATGCAATGGCACTGGCCTCCATGTGCTTTTAAGTCAGATGGGAACCAAGGAACGCGTCAGGATCCTTTAAGAGTAGAACATGAAAATGTGCCCTTTCTATCTTATTCAATGATTGGAAGTTATCAAAACGGCACAATCAGCTTTCAACAGTAAATTGAACTAAAATATGAAACAGTGTTTAAAACATCACAATTTAATTATAAAAGAAGATATCTATCTTCAAATAAAACATAAAAAAGAACATATGTTCACTATATAACTCTACGTATGCATTTGGAATCCATTGCTTTTCAGCAAACCCTGACGCATTTCGCCATGGACACTTTGCTTCCTCAGAGGTATAATCTGTAAAATAATGTCAACAGTTCCTGCAATTAAAGTACAATTTAAAAACAGATCAGATGATATATATTTATGGAATACAAATATATATTATCTTTTTGCTGCAAAAAACAAAAGACAAATAAGCGTGTCCTTAAATGTTACATGCGCTCTAGCAAAGCTATAAGAGAAGCTGCAATCATATAATGATTTGTTTAAAATCCAAAGAAGATTCATATGTATACAAGCGTTGATAACAAGGAAAGCCTCTTAATTATAGTGGCATATGTTATGCAAATAGTATGTAAATATTTATCATTTTATCTGTTTAGAAAACACATTATAATACATTATAATTTTAGGAACTGTTGAAATTGTTGTACAGATTATACCTCTGAGGAAGCAAAGTTTTTTTGGTGAAACGCGTCAGATTTTGTTGAAACAGAATATATATATATGCCAAATGCATAAGCAGAGTAATACATTAAATATTATACTGTATTTTGCTATGTTTTATCCGAATTTTGAGAAGCTGTATTAGTCCAGTGAGGCAGATGCAAAATAACAGAATGTTGCAGAATCTTGTATAACTGTTTTTTTTTTTACTGGACTAACAGTATTTTGGAAGTTCTCTTGGGAATTCTCATTTTATCTACGTCAAAATCATTTCTGACCAACAAAAGCAAAAATAAAAACAAACAACTGTTACATTTGACTAGTACATATCAGGGCACATATATAGGGCAGAACATCATCTCTACTGAAGATTTTTTTTTTACAATTAAAATGTGATGTTTTAAACTCAATTTCATATTTTAGTACCTGAATGGTTTTATTGTATTTTAGTGAAAATAAACAATTATATATATATTTATATAGCGAGAGAGAGAGAGAGACTATTTGAGAAAACACGCTGTAGCGCTTTCACCGTATGACTCAAGACATGCAATAGCATTGCTGTAAAACTGTGTAATGTTTTACCTCTTGCATAGTTCAATAATAGTAAAGACATAATCCATTTGCCACAGTGCAACAAGCAGGATGTCTAATAATATAAGCAAACAATTGCTGCGCTTCTCACCCCAGTTTGGCAACAATTGTATAACACATCATGTAAATGAGAGGTTTGGTTTTAAGAATTGGGTAAAGCATAATTAATCATGGCATGGGAGACACCATGGAACAATAGGGTGAGACCCTAACCTCATCTGCTATCTACTGGGCACGTAAAGCAGTCTGTATTGGTACCATTTTTCATGGAGGAAGTCTTGGAATCAGGACATTAAGCAAAGATCAGAGGCAGCCTTTCCTACATCAGGAATGGTGCAGTTACTGGACACACCAGATATTTTGGACTCCAGTACCCACAGCACGTTGGCTGGCTGAGCCTGCTGTTTAGGAGGGGGGCATCAGCCATTTCTGGTGGTCCAGTGGTCCAGTGGGGGATAGGGAGTACTGTGTGTTACTCCACTTGAAAACACCTTCCAATGATACACAGAAATGACTCTCAATGCATAATGAAAGCCAGCACTCTGACACCTAGAAGATACAACACTGCAAAACACACACCACTTCCTTTCTTACACGCAGAGAACGTCTCATTATGATAGAGCACTCAACATGATCTTTTAGTAATTCCAGGTACAGCGTGGCCAGGGGACTCTTACCGGAGTGCCGCCTGTACCCATCAGCAGTCACATGATGTGGTCACATGTTTCAGTGGAGTTGTGAGCAGATATCAAAGTATTTGAATGTGGGAGCAAAGCTCCCAACATTGCCACCCAGCAACACGAGACGCTGTGGGCGTGGCTTGTGGAATATCTGCGCTATTGATTCCATGGTGTCCCAAAAACCATAAAAAGAAAATCAGGATGTCAGGGGGATAATTACACATCTCTACATTTTTAATTCTGAATACTTGTAGTGGTTATCTGAATATGGTACATTTTGTAAAATTATACATATTTTTACACAACGTCTCAGTATATAATTATATGTCCATTTTTTGCCTCTGTACTGAGATTTAATAATGCCATTGATATGTTTCAGGCTAAGTAGAATGTGCAAGAGAGTATTTTGATCTTCTACTGCTAAAAAAAACAAATAATAAAAATATTTATTTTAGGAATTCTAAATCTCCAGGCTTGTTAAATACACAGGGCCAAAGATTTCTGCACACGCGGAAAACAAAGCAGGATATTAAAACAATATGCAATGGGAAAAGAAATGTCAGGGCATCAAAATCCAATAGAACATCTCTTCAGATAAAACACTGTGACACTTTGGGAATCAGATATTACAGAGGCGAAAAACAAAATCAATGAATCAGTGCTAGGCACAGAAAATCAGTGTACATTGACAAATCTATTGTATAAGTGACAAATCAAAATGCACTTATGAGCAAATATACTAGATCTTCATACCAAGGATTGAAAAAGAAAATCACTGTAGAAATGCCAAGGCGTTTATGACAGATCTCAGAGAAATCTGTCAAGGCAAAAAACATCTGCAATTTATTCTTCTAGTTGGTTTAATGTCACAACATCTAAAGGAAGGTAATATACCCCATAATATTTAAGTGCCCATCCCTTGACCTCATATCCAAACACCAACACAAATCCTAAAAGACAACTGTAGGCCAATGTAATTACTTTTAATTGAAAGATTAAGTGTTGAATTTGTAAATAGAAATTAAAGAACACACAAACCAAACCCTCTTGGCCCAATGTTGCTTTATAAGGGGGCAGACATTTTATTTAGCATCTTGGGTCAGTTATCCATCCATCTTGGGTCAGGTGAAGGAAGATCTGACCCAAGATTCTAAATAACAAGGCCCGACCTTAGAACAAAGAGGGCTTCAAACTGAACTTTATTTGTAGTCTTTCAATACAGCATGTGTATTTAAAATGTCTACAAGTGATACAATATTACAACTAAACATAAGTACAACATGTCAATCTCCCAATTTAAGATAATTTGTTTCGGTTACAGATAATGTCTGTGTCTTCTTCTCAAATTGATCCATATATAAATCAAGCACTGTAGTTAGCGTTAGTTACTCGTAATGCTGTGTCTGTGTGTCAGTCATGTGAACTGGAAGGGAGGAAAGCATGTGTAAATGGGAAAGTGTGAATGCATATGCTAATGTGAAGAGTTGGGAGGAATGTGAATGAAATAGGAGGGAGCAGGCAGATACTGAGAAAGTAGAGGAGCCTTACACAGGATGTCAGTACTGTAGTAGAAGACGGAGCACAAAACACACTGAAGATTCATTGATAAGACAAACTGTAAGTATGAGGGAAAATCTTCAATATGACATTCGTTTTAATTTTCCGCGTTTAATCCCTGTTTTAAAAGGATCAACAAAATAAATGTTGGGATGTCAGGTCTACTTCATGGCCACCTAGGAAATTATAGACTTGTTATAAGAAAACAATCGCAGTATCTTCTGAACACCTCCTTACGTATCCAAGTACGTACAGCTTTTTAATAGAGTGAAACTGCCACGTTACTTTTATACCCTTCATTGGCTCTTTTCTATTAATACATTTTCCATCGTTTCTAACCCATTTTAAATCAGTCATTTACATTTGTTGTATTGGTAAATACTTCCACCGGGCCCTTAGGATGTAATTTTGGATATAGTAATATGACTTTTTTTCTCTCCATCCATATAGCTCTAGATTGTCAACCATTTAACCTTACTTAAGCAGGGTTGATAACTTCCTAGTGCAGTTCAGTTGTAAAACTATGAGCATGTACTAAAAAAACGCAAATATATTTAATGTACAAATCTATTTTTGCGCTTTGCTCCTATTGCCTTGTACTAAACATTGAACACTCAAATAGTACATACGAGCAAATTGCGAATAAAAACAGGCAAGTTTGCGAATATTTTTTCTGCCTCTTTTGATAGCGCTCGCTAAAAGCTGGTGTAATTTTCACACGCAAATAAGAATTATTTTTCACAAAATATTAATAAAACTCTTTAGCGCGCGCAAATATAATGGCAATTTATTAGCACAAACGGAAAAATGCGCATTAAATCAAAATAAACATAAGAGTCGCAGATAAGGGAAAACAAGCTCAGAATGTTACAAATAGTCGCTAATTGCGCCTTACTCATGTTTTACCTACTTTTTTCCTCACTGCACTTGTTTCATACATGACCCCCTATGTGCTAAATTTAAAAGGCATTAAAATATATAAATATATCATACACACGCAGGATGAAATCTTTTTGGGGTCATCATAGTAAAAACAAATTCCCATTAAAGATAAAGAATAAAACATATTTGCTGATTGTGCCTAATGGATCTAGTTTGGAGGATCGAACCATCTTGGATTTCCTTGTGCCGGGCCAATTTTGAAGTGATGATCTAAACATGGGAGCCTTCCATCTGTTTCCACCACAACTGCTCCCCTTTTAGCACTCTGCCTCAGAATCTTTCTTTGTACATAGAACCCGAGAGATAGATATAGGATGTGGAGCCAAATTGTGAAAGTGGACTCGTCAGCAGGAAACATTCCACTGTCTTTCCTGATAATGATTCCACTTTAAATACAAGATCCCACCCCTGACCGCTATAAAACAAAGCCCCCAAGAGGTTTATGCACTAATATGTTATTTGCGTTGAACTGACAACGGAGTAGAAACAGTGGGTGTAGGTAAGCAGGGCTGACCTACGGTGTTCAGACGCCCTGTGTGGCCCACCCTCATGCCCCTCCAAACCTTGCCAGTAAAGTTATCAGATAATACATTTCTTTATTTGCTTCCTCTGCTACCTTCAATCTATTTCTACTGCCCTCCTTTCCTTATTGCACCCACATTCCTTGCCATTGCACCCACAGCACCTGATTGAACCCATATAACTTGCCACAGCACAACCTTGCAGCACTCACATTGTACCCACATGTCTTGTCAGAGGGCACTCAGGTTTTATATGGGGGGGGGGGGGCATTTCATCCTTCAGCCCTGGCAGTAAGGTGTCTCAGGCCAGCCATGATTAAAGTGTATTTGGTGGCTGTCAAGCCAAAAGTTCATGATTTGGGCCCCCCATTCCCTGGTTCTTTCGCTAATGCCCTACTTTTTCCGGGACATTGAACAAAAGGAAATACAATGTGAATGCCCATTGCATTTTCATGACCACGCCCCTTGATTGCACGGCCACACCCCTCAAACCAAGTCCTCCGAAAGTTCATAGGTAAGGGGGAGGGGCTTGTCTATTTACTTAAAGCTTCGGAGATACAGTAGTATATAAAAAAAAAAAAAAAACTACAAACCAGGTTTGGCCTTTGCATCTCCTCTTATAACTATTGGTATGTAGATTATATGTGGTGAAAATGTTATATATTTATAGTATAATAAGTCCTTTATATTGAATGATGATATTTAATTTGTTTTATGTTTGTAATAAAATAAAAAAAAAACACTGAGACCAGCAACTAAACATTTTTTGATTGCAAAAATGAAAGTTCTTTTTAAGAAGATAATACATCCGCTGCATATTATTTAATCTGTCCTTCTATTGTAGTGGGTTTTTTTCTCTCGTTTTTCTTTTCTCTTTTTTCTTACTATAATCATATATTACTTTTTATTAGTTCCTTCTAATCCCTTCTGTATTCCCTGTCTCATTTCCATCCCTCTTTTTGTTTACCTACGGATATTATTTGGCTAGTGCCCTTCAAGTAGAGCCGAAACACTGACAGAACGGCGTGAATTAACAGCTTTCAGACCTCTATTAAAAATTCAGTGTAATACTATTCTTTATTACTAATGACTTTTTATTCTGCAGATTCCAAGACGGCAGTTCAAATATTAAAAAACGGATCGGAAACCAGGTTTTTATTTTGTAGTTGCCTCTGCAGATGCATCAATTAAAAAAATAAAAAGTTAACACTAGAGTGTTTTAAAGGTTATTTGTTAATAACAGTCTCCTCTCACTCATACTTCAGAGCTAATTGGATGCTCGGGGAAACTGGGAGTCATAAGCTTAACGCTGGCTGTGTGGGAAAAATACATTAAAAACGATGTATATAAATGGATATTTAGACACTATGGGGTCATGTAAAAAAATGCACGAACTGTAAAGCGTCAGGAGAGGTAAAAAAAAAAAAATGGCGTAACTGGCGTTTGTTATGTATAACGGCGATTGCGTATTCTTTTACACTTTTTTGTTCTGGAGAGGGACCTCCACCGACACCAATCAGGCATTTTTTTTCGGTGTCTGATTTTTTTTATAAATTGGCTGCGCTGGCACGACGAGTGTTGGCACAACCGGAATGTACGTATTCGTCGGAGTCCGCACAGACTGCCGAAACGCATTGGGATTTTTGTTTCTACATAGACACACAAAACAAAAACGGTACAGACCGGTAAAAAGTCTACTATTTCATTTTAATCACTGGATAAGCATAAATAATAAAAACTCATATACGCGTAAGTTACGGCAGGTAGAATGTTGTAGTAGAACATGGTTGATAAAAAAAACTGTAGACCTGATGCATTTCGCCTGACAGGCTTCCACAGAGGGTTCCGATTTACAATGGTGGAAACACTATTTGCGCGCAGATGGCATATATACACACTCTTATTAGCGCATTTGCATCTTTCTTGAGTTCTGGGAATAACTCTAATTGGTATATTTAGCAGCCATTTTTTTCCAGCTCTTCCCTTTTCTGAATGTCCTGTTCCGGTTCCGGGTTTTGACATCACCTTGTGGCCTTATATGCAAATTGTTTACATCAGTGGAGACCGTGCAATTTGCATACCATGCCATAAGCTCGTGTCATAAACAAGTCATTTTAACTCTTAGTCTATTGATACATATCTCTAAATCTAGACAACATTTTGTTCGCTTTACATTTTCACTGTAAATACTATTTAAATACTATTTGTCAAGGTCACTCTAGGACTCAGTAAATTGTGGCGCTTATACTTAATCCCCTACACTGTAAAATGTTCTACATTTTCATTTTTTTTACGATTTTATTTTAACAAAACTACACCAGTTGTTTGTGTTTCACCTGTACATTGTACAGGTTTGTTTGGCAATCAAATGCAACCATGAAATCCATGGGAAGATCTTTCAAGTTTCATGCTCAAGTCCCTTCCCTCAGTGTGTTGACCTTGCAAGAGGATCAGTGCTAATGAACTGTGTGCTCTTGTACTGAGCATGTGCAGTGACAACATTATCTAGAAGCTGTTAACTGTCTCTTTGTTTTTGGTTTTTATTTTACAAAGTTTAAAAAAAAAAAAAAACTGGAGGAGGAGGATGTTGAGTGATTGCCAGGTGACTTTATTGACATCCTGCACCTGTGTAGTTGGCACCCCCTATGCATCGCTATGCTAGACTACTGATTAGCTTACAGGAGATGCTGGAAAAGCCCAGTTTTTGCTTGAGCTGCTGACACCATTGTGGATGAATCTCCAGGAGCAGGCCTGCAAAAGTCTACTTTTGGGGAAAAAAAATAAAACCTAAATTTTAAAGTGTCAACTTTAATATGCATCCGTGTGGCCATTTTTTTGTGTGTTCTACGTTGGCGTGTTCCTTTAATATAGCAGACAGATTTTACACGCTATGTCACCCGTGTATTAGAACACGGGTGACAGCTAGACAGCAAGTGACAGTGAGTCTTTTATTGCAACTTATGCTTCAAATATAGAAGAAAAAAAGAAAAAAACTGGTGCCACCAAGAGTAATCCCAATATAAAGTTAAATCTGAGCTCTGCCTCTCCACTGAGGCAGAGCTCATCTGCAAGTGCAATCAGAAACGTTAATTTTCCCCTCTGTTGGTGACATATGAACAAGAATGTTTCTCCATGCACTATCCTAGGAAAGCATCATGGCGGACGGTCAGAGGATGAACGGAACATACCTTAAAGGGACTGTCTGGTGCCAAAATGCATCTTCCAAATGTTAATTCATATTAATGTGCTTTCAAAGTACTTTAACATGCATGTTTTACATTTTACATTGCTTAAATATAAAATACTCACAGCTAGATGAAATTGTAACATTACAGCAGTTTGCAAGAAACAAGGACTGCCCACACTAGCTGAGTAAAAGTAAATTTTTTTTTTTTTGCTGCAGGAATGATAATACTTGTGTTCAAATTCCTGGAATATCCTTTTTCTCTATTGATGTTATAAGACAATGTGTGGCACTGTAAAGAGATTCCTACTGCATCCAAGAGCAAGATCACTTAGAGTCTGCATAATGTACTCAATTGCAGCAGCACAGGAATTGACTAAATAAAACACAGCTTTATATGCCCCGTGTCAATATAATAAGTGCTGCCACACCTGCAGTAAACATGCAGAGTAATCACTGGGGGAGGGCTTGCGTCAAATACTAAAAATGTGATTTATGCAGAATGCCTGCATCAAATCACACAAGGGATAAAAGCCTGTGCGCCGTACAAGCAGTGATCTTCATATTGCACCAAAGTGAGTTAAGGGACTAGACTGACTAGACAAGAAGCTACCAGCTTATCCTCATACTGGGGCAAATAGTATTTTCGGTGATAAAAAAAAAAAAATAAAAAAGTGTAGTGTCTTTAACTTAATAAAAAAGACCTATACTTGGGATTCTCTGACATAACATGATTACCATACATGCAAATCAGGAGATGTAGGAGCCTCATACATTTCATTCATGTTTTTGTTATTATTATATTTTTTTTGCTTTGAAATAATAAAATACATTAAACACATTTTCCCAAGACAAATGTATGTTTTGCCAGATTGTGAATTAGCGACGAGTGCCATCTGCAGCTATAATAGCTACGTGAGTGGCACAAACATGCAAATGCCGTGAGAGCGGAGGCTTTCAAAGCAGCGTTTATAGTCACGCAGTGTTTAGGTTTAAGAGGAGACCATGGAGTGATCATTAAGTTCTTCAGATAACGCACAGTATAGATGGCTGCCTGTCTCTTATATCCTTCCTACGAGACGTGACCAAAGTTTAAATAAGCTGCTTCAAGCGTCATATAAATTAAAGGGAAATAGCCAGATGTCAACTACAGATCTACAATCAACATCAATGTCTGTCAGTGATGCAGTGTTGCCAGGAGCCCTGGATTTGATGAGACAGTCATGTTTTGTGGAAGGGGGGGGGGGGGGGTTCCCAGCATAAAAGCCTTTCAACTGTTTTTTTGCTAGAAGTGAGCTCCAGACTCCCAGTATCTGTGCCCGCCACAGAGATTGATAGACAGATATACTGACAGATAAGGTACAGAGATTGATAGAGAGATATACTGACAGATAAGGTACAGAGATTGATAGACAGATATACTGACAGATAAGATACAGAGATTGATAGACAGATATACTGACAGATAAGGTACAGAGATTGATAGGCAGATATACTGACAGATAAGGTACAGAGACTGATAGACAGATATACTGACAGATAAGGTACAGAGAGTGATAGACAGATATACTGACAGATAAGGTACAGAGACTGATAGACAGATATACTGACAGATAAGGCACAGAGACTGATAGACAGATATACTGACAGATAAGGTACAGAGACTGACAGACAGATATACTGACAGATAAGGTACAGAGATTGATAGAGAGATATACTGACAGATAAGGTACAGAGATTGATAGTCAGATATACTGACAGATAAGGTACAGAGACTGATAGACAGATATACTGACAGATAAGGTACAGAGACTGATAGACAGATATACTGACAGATAAGGTACAGAGCCTGATAGACAGATATACTGACAGATAAGGTACAGAGATTGATAGACAGATATACTGACAGATAAGGTACAGAGACTGATAGACAGATGTACTGACAGATAAGGTACAGAGACTGATAGACAGATATACTGACAGATAAGGTACAGAGACTGATAGACAGATATACTGACAGATAAGGTACAGAGATTGATAGACAGATATACTGACAGATAAGGTACAGAGATTGATAGACAGATATACTGACAGATAAGGTACAGAGATTGATAGACAGATATACTGACAGATAAGGTACAGAGATTGATAGACAGATATACTGACAGATAAGGTACAGAGATTGATAGACAGATATACTGACAGATAAGGTACAGAGATTGATAGACAGATATACTGACAGATAAGATACAGAGATTGATAGACATATATACTGACAGATAAGGTACAGAGATTGATAGACAGATATACTGACAGATAAGGTACAGAGAGTGATAGACAGATATACTGACAGATAAGGTACAGAGATTGATAGACAGATATACTGACAGATAAGGTACAGAGATTGATAGAGAGATATACTGACAGATAAGGTACAGAGATTGATAGACAGATATACTGACCGATAAGGTACTGAGATTGATAGTCAGATATACTGACAGATAAGGTACAGAGACTGATAGACAGATATACTGACAGATAAGGTACAGAGATTGATAGACAGATATACTGACAGATAAGGTACAGAGATTGATAGACAGATATACTGACCGATAAGGTACTGAGATTGATAGTCAGATATACTGACAGATAAGGTACAGAGACTGATAGACAGATATACTGACAGATAAGGTACAGAGATTGATAGACAGATATACTGACAGATAAGGTACAGAGATTGATAGACAGATATACTGACAGTTAAGGTACAGAGATTGATAGACAGATATACTGACAGATAAGGTACAGAGATTGATAGACAGATATACTGACAGATAAGGTACAGAGACTGATAGACAGATATACTGACAGATAAGGTACAGAGATTGATAGACAGATATACTGACAGATAAGGTACAGAGACTGATAGACAGATATACTGACAGATAAGGTACAGAGATTGATAGACAGATATACTGACAGATATGGTACAGAGACTGATAGACAGATATACTGACAGATAAGGTACAGAGATTGATAGACAGATATACTGACAGATAAGGTACAGAGACTGATAGACAGATATACTGACAGATAAGGTACAGAGATTGATAGACAGATATACTGACAGATAAGGTACAGAGACTGATAGACAGATACACTGACAGATAAGGTACAGAGACTGATAGACAGATATACTGACAGATAAGGTACAGAGATTGATAGACAGATATACTGACCGATAAGGTACAGAGATTGATAGACAGATATACTAACAGATAAGGTACAGAGATTGATAGACAGATATACTGACAGATAAGGTACAGAGATTGATAGACAGATATACTGACAGATAAGGTACAGAGATTGATAGACAGATATACTGACAGATAACGTACAGAGACTGATAGACAGATATACTGACAGATAAGGTACAGAGACTGATAGACAGATATACTGACAGATAAGGTACAGAGATTGATAGACAGATATACTGACAGATAAGGTACAGAGACTGATAGACAGATATACTGACAGATAAGGTACAGAGATTGATAGACAGATATACTGACAGATAAGGTACAGAGACTGATAGACAGATATACTGACAGATAAGATACAGAGACTGATAGACAGATATACTGACAGATAAGGTAGAGTGATTGATAGACAGATATACTGACAGATAAGGTACAGTGACTGATAGACAGATATACTGACAGATAAGGTACAGAGATTGATAGACAGATATACTGACAGATAAGGTACAGAGACTGATAGACAGATACACTGACAGATAAGGTACAGAGACTGATAGACAGATATACTGACAGATAAGGTACAGAGACTGATAGACAGATATACTGACAGATATGGTACAGAGATTGATAGACAGATATACTGACAGATAAGGTACAGAGACTGATAGACATATATACTGACAGATAAGGTACAGAGACTGATAGACAGATACACTGACAGATAAGGTACAGAGACTGATAGACAGATACACTGACAGATAAGGTACAGAGACTGATAGACAGATATACTGACAGATAAGATACAGAGACTGATAGACACATATACTGACAGATAAGATACAGAGACTGATAGACAGATATACTGACAGATAAGGTACAGAGACTGATAGACAGATATACTGACAGATAAGATACAGAGACTGATAGACAGATATACTGACAGATAAGGTACAGAGACTGATAGACAGATACACTGACAGATAAGGTACTGAGATTGATAGACAGATATACTGACAGATAAGGTACAGAGATTGATAGACAGATATACTGACAGATAAGGTACAGAGACTGATAGACAGATATACTGACAGATAAGATACAGAGACTGATAGACAGATATACTGACAGATAAGGTACAGAGACTGATAGACAGATATACTGACAGATAAGGTACAGAGATTGATAGACATATATACTGACAGATAAACTGACAGATAAGGTGCAGAGACTGATAGACAGATATACTGACAGATAAGGTGCAGAGACTGATAGACAGATATACTGACAGATAAGGTACAGAGATTGATAGACAGATATACTGACAGATAAGGTACAGAGATTGATAGACAGATATACTGACAGATAAGGTACAGAGCCTGATAGACAGATATACTGACAGATAAGGTGCAGAGACTGATAGACAGATATACTGACAGATAAGGTACAGAGACTGATAGACAGATATACTGACAGATAAGGTACAGAGACTGATAGACAGATATACTGACAGATAACATGCAGAGATTGATAGACAGATATACTGACAGATAAGGTGCAGAGACTGATAGACAGATATACTGACTGATAAGGGACAGAGACTGATAGACAGATATACTGACAGATAAGGTACAGAGACTGATAGACAGATATACTGACAGATAAGGTACAGAGATTGATAGACAGATATACTGACAGATAAGGTACAGAGATTTATAGACAGATTTACTGACAGATAAGGTACAGAGATTGATAGACAGATATAGTGACAGATAAGGTACAGAGACTGATAGACAGATATACTGACAGATAAGGTACAGAGACTGATAGACAGATATACTGACAGATAAGGTACAGAGATTGATAGACAGATATACGGACAGATAAGGTACAGAGACTGATAGACAGATATACTGACAGATAAGGTACAGAGATTGATAGACAGATATACTGACAGATAAGGTACAGAGACTGACAGACAGATATACTGACAGATAAGGTACAGAGATTGATAGACAGATACACTGACAGATAAGGTACAGAGACTGATAGACAGATATACTGACAGATAAGGTGCAGCGACTGATAGACAGATATACTGACAGATAAGGTACAGAGATTGATAGACAGATATACTGACAGATAAGGTACAGAGATTGATAGACAGATATACTGACAGATAAGGTACAGAGACTGATAGACAGATATACTGACAGATAAGGTACAGAGATTGATAGACAGATATACTGACAGATATGATACAGAGATTGATAGACAGATATACTGACAGATAAGGTACAGAGACTGATAGACAGATATACTGACAGATAAGGTACAGAGATTGATAGACAGATATACTGACAGATAAGGTACAGAGATTGATAGACAGATATACTGACTGATAAGGTACAGAGACTGATAGATAGATATACTGACAGATAAGGTAAGGAGATTGATAGACAGATATACTGACAGATAAGGTACAGAGATTGATGGACAGATATACTGACAGATAAGGTACAGAGATTGATAGACAGATATACTGACAGATAAGGTACAGAGACTGATAGACAGATATACTGACAGATAAGGTACAGAGATTGATAGACAGATATACTGACAGATAAGATACAGAGATTGATAGACAGAAATACTGACAGATAAGGTACAGAGACTGATAGACAGATATACTGACAGATAAGGTACAGAGACTGATAGACAGATATACTGACAGATAAGGTACAGAGATTGATAGACAGATATACTGACAGATAAGGTACAGAGATTGATAGATAGATATACTGACAGATAAGGTACAGAGATTGATAGACAGATATACTGACAGATAAGGTACAGAGATTGATAGACAGATATACTGACAGATAAGGTACAGAGATTGATAGACAGATATACTGACAGATAAGGTACAGAGATTGATAGACAGATATACTGACAGATAAGGTACAGAGATTGATAGACAGATATACTGACAGATAAGGTACAGACATTGACAGACAGATATACTGACCGATAAGGTACAGACATTGATAGACAGATATACTGACAGATAAGGTACAGAGATTGATAGACAGATATACTGACAGATAAGGTACAGACATTGACAGACAGATATACTGACCGATAAGGTACAGAGATTGATAGACAGATATACTGACAGATAAGGTACAGAGATTGATAGACAGATATACTGACTGATAAGGTACAGAGACTGATATATAGATATACTGACAGATAAGGTAAGGAGATTGATAGACAGATATACTGACAGATAAGGTACAGAGATTGATGGACAGATATACTGACAGATAAGGTACAGAGATTGATAGACAGATATACTGACAGATAAGGTACAGAGACTGATAGACAGATATACTGACAGATAAGGTACAGAGATTGATAGACAGATATACTGACAGATAAGATACAGAGATTTATAGACAGATATACTGACAGATAAGGTACAGAGACTGATAGACAGATATACTGACAGATAAGGTACAGAGACTGATAGACAGATATACTGACAGATAAGGTACAGAGATTGATAGACAGATATACTGACAGATAAGATACAGAGATTGATAGACAGATATACTGACAGATAAGATACAGAGATTGATAGACAGATATACTGACAGATAAGGTACACAGACTGATAGACAGATACACTGACAGATAAGGTACTGAGATTGATAGACAGATATACTGACAGATAAGGTACAGAGATTGATAGACAGATACACTGACAGATAAGGTACTGAGATTGATAGACAGATATACTGACAGATAAGGTACAGAGATTGATAGACAGATATACTGACAGATAAGGTACAGAGACTGATAGACAGATATACTGACAGATAAGATACAGAGACTGATAGACAGATATACTGACAGATAAGGTACAGAGACTGATAGACAGATATACTGACAGATAAGGTACAGAGATTGATAGACATATATACTGACAGATAAACTGACAGATAAGGTGCAGAGACTGATAGACAGATATACTGACAGATAAGGTGCAGAGACTGATAGACAGATATACTGACAGATAAGGTACAGAGATTGATAGACAGATATACTGACAGATAAGGTACAGAGATTGATAGACAGATATACTGACAGATAAGGTACAGAGCCTGATAGACAGATATACTGACAGATAAGGTGCAGAGACTGATAGACAGATATACTGACAGATAAGGTACAGAGACTGATAGACAGATATACTGACAGATAAGGTACAGAGACTGATAGACAGATATACTGACAGATAACATGCAGAGATTGATAGACAGATATACTGACAGATAAGGTGCAGAGACTGATAGACAGATATACTGACTGATAAGGGACAGAGACTGATAGACAGATATACTGACAGATAAGGTACAGAGACTGATAGACAGATATACTGACAGATAAGGTACAGAGATTGATAGACAGATATACTGACAGATAAGGTACAGAGATTTATAGACAGATTTACTGACAGATAAGGTACAGAGATTGATAGACAGATATAGTGACAGATAAGGTACAGAGACTGATAGACAGATATACTGACAGATAAGGTACAGAGACTGATAGACAGATATACTGACAGATAAGGTACAGAGATTGATAGACAGATATACGGACAGATAAGGTACAGAGACTGATAGACAGATATACTGACAGATAAGGTACAGAGATTGATAGACAGATATACTGACAGATAAGGTACAGAGACTGACAGACAGATATACTGACAGATAAGGTACAGAGATTGATAGACAGATACACTGACAGATAAGGTACAGAGACTGATAGACAGATATACTGACAGATAAGGTGCAGCGACTGATAGACAGATATACTGACAGATAAGGTACAGAGATTGATAGACAGATATACTGACAGATAAGGTACAGAGATTGATAGACAGATATACTGACAGATAAGGTACAGAGACTGATAGACAGATATACTGACAGATAAGGTACAGAGATTGATAGACAGATATACTGACAGATATGATACAGAGATTGATAGACAGATATACTGACAGATAAGGTACAGAGACTGATAGACAGATATACTGACAGATAAGGTACAGAGATTGATAGACAGATATACTGACAGATAAGGTACAGAGATTGATAGACAGATATACTGACTGATAAGGTACAGAGACTGATAGATAGATATACTGACAGATAAGGTAAGGAGATTGATAGACAGATATACTGACAGATAAGGTACAGAGATTGATGGACAGATATACTGACAGATAAGGTACAGAGATTGATAGACAGATATACTGACAGATAAGGTACAGAGACTGATAGACAGATATACTGACAGATAAGGTACAGAGATTGATAGACAGATATACTGACAGATAAGATACAGAGATTGATAGACAGAAATACTGACAGATAAGGTACAGAGACTGATAGACAGATATACTGACAGATAAGGTACAGAGACTGATAGACAGATATACTGACAGATAAGGTACAGAGATTGATAGACAGATATACTGACAGATAAGGTACAGAGATTGATAGATAGATATACTGACAGATAAGGTACAGAGATTGATAGACAGATATACTGACAGATAAGGTACAGAGATTGATAGACAGATATACTGACAGATAAGGTACAGAGATTGATAGACAGATATACTGACAGATAAGGTACAGAGATTGATAGACAGATATACTGACAGATAAGGTACAGAGATTGATAGACAGATATACTGACAGATAAGGTACAGACATTGACAGACAGATATACTGACCGATAAGGTACAGACATTGATAGACAGATATACTGACAGATAAGGTACAGAGATTGATAGACAGATATACTGACAGATAAGGTACAGACATTGACAGACAGATATACTGACCGATAAGGTACAGAGATTGATAGACAGATATACTGACAGATAAGGTACAGAGATTGATAGACAGATATACTGACTGATAAGGTACAGAGACTGATATATAGATATACTGACAGATAAGGTAAGGAGATTGATAGACAGATATACTGACAGATAAGGTACAGAGATTGATGGACAGATATACTGACAGATAAGGTACAGAGATTGATAGACAGATATACTGACAGATAAGGTACAGAGACTGATAGACAGATATACTGACAGATAAGGTACAGAGATTGATAGACAGATATACTGACAGATAAGATACAGAGATTTATAGACAGATATACTGACAGATAAGGTACAGAGACTGATAGACAGATATACTGACAGATAAGGTACAGAGACTGATAGACAGATATACTGACAGATAAGGTACAGAGATTGATAGACAGATATACTGACAGATAAGATACAGAGATTGATAGACAGATATACTGACAGATAAGATACAGAGATTGATAGACAGATATACTGACAGATAAGGTACAGAGACTGATAGACAGATATACTGACCGATAAGGTACAGAGACTGATAGACAGATATACTGACAGATAAGGTACAGAGACTGATAGACAGATATACTGACAGATAAGGTACAGAGATTGATAGACAGATATACTGACAGATAAGGTGCAGAGACTGATAGACAGATATACTGACAGATAAGGTACAGAGACTGATAGACAGATATACTGACAGATAACATGCAGAGATTGATAGACAGATATACTGACAGATAAGGTGCAGAGACTGATAGACAGATATACTGACTGATAAGGTACAGAGACTGATAGACAGATATACTGACAGATAAGGTACAGAGACTGATAGACAGATATACTGACAGATAAGGTACAGAGATTGATAGACAGATATACTGACAGATAAGGTACAGAGATTTATAGACAGATTTACTGACAGATAAGGTACAGAGATTGATAGACAGATATACTGACAGATAAGGTACAGAGACTGATAGACAGATATACTGACAGATAAGGTACAGAGACTGATAGACAGATATACTGACAGATAAGGTACAGAGATTGATAGACAGATATACGGACAGATAAGGTACAGAGACTGATAGACAGATATACTGACAGATAAGGTACAGAGATTGATAGACAGATATACTGACAGATAAGGTACAGAGACTGACAGACAGATATACTGACAGATAAGGTACAGAGATTGATAGACAGATACACTGACAGATAAGGTACAGAGACTGATAGACAGATATACTGACAGATAAGGTGCAGCGACTGATAGACAGATATACTGACAGATAAGGTACAGAGATTGATAGACAGATATACTGACAGATAAGGTACAGAGATTGATAGACAGATATACTGACAGATAAGGTACAGAGACTGATAGACAGATATACTGACAGATAAGGTACAGAGATTGATAGACAGATATACTGACAGATAAGATACAGAGATTGATAGACAGATATACTGACAGATAAGGTACAGAGACTGATAGACAGATATACTGACAGATAAGGTACAGAGATTGATAGACAGATATACTGACAGATAAGGTACAGAGATTGATAGACAGATATACTGACTGATAAGGTACAGAGACTGATAGATAGATATACTGACAAATAAGGTAAGGAGATTGATAGACAGATATACTGACAGATAAGGTACAGAGATTGATGGACAGATATACTGACAGATAAGGTACAGAGATTGATAGACAGATATACTGACAGATAAGGTACAGAGACTGATAGACAGATATACTGACAGATAAGGTACAGAGATTGATAGACAGATATACTGACAGATAAGATACAGAGATTGATAGACAGAAATACTGACAGATAAGGTACAGAGACTGATAGACAGATATACTGACAGATAAGGTACAGAGACTGATAGACAGATATACTGACAGATAAGGTACAGAGATTGATAGACAGATATACTGACAGATAAGGTACAGAGATTGATAGATAGATATACTGACAGATAAGGTACAGAGATTGATAGACAGATATACTGACAGATAAGGTACAGAGATTGATAGACAGATATACTGACAGATAAGGTACAGAGATTGATAGACAGATATACTGACAGATAAGGTACAGAGATTGATAGACAGATATACTGACAGATAAGGTACAGAGATTGATAGACAGATATACTGACAGATAAGGTACAGACATTGACAGACAGATATACTGACCGATAAGGTACAGACATTGATAGACAGATATACTGACAGATAAGGTACAGAGATTGATAGACAGATATACTGACAGATAAGGTACAGACATTGACAGACAGATATACTGACCGATAAGGTACAGAGATTGATAGACAGATATACTGACAGATAAGGTACAGAGATTGATAGACAGATATACTGACTGATAAGGTACAGAGACTGATATATAGATATACTGACAGATAAGGTAAGGAGATTGATAGACAGATATACTGACAGATAAGGTACAGAGATTGATGGACAGATATACTGACAGATAAGGTACAGAGATTGATAGACAGATATACTGACAGATAAGGTACATAGACTGATAGACAGATATACTGACAGATAAGGTACAGAGATTGATAGACAGATATACTGACAGATAAGATACAGAGATTTATAGACAGATATACTGACAGATAAGGTACAGAGACTGATAGACAGATATACTGACAGATAAGGTACAGAGACTGATAGACAGATATACTGACAGATAAGGTACAGAGATTGATAGACAGATATACTGACAGATAAGGTACAGAGATTGATAGATAGATATACTGACAGATAAGGTACAGAGATTGATAGACAGATATACTGACAGATAAGGTACAGAGACTGATAGACAGATATACTGACAGATAAGGTACAGAGATTGATAGACAGATATACTGACAGATAAGGTACAGAGACTGATAGACAGATATACTGACAGATAAGGTACAGAGATTGATAGACAGATATACTGACAGATAAGATACAGAGATTGATAGACAGATATACTGACAGATAAGGTACAGAGACTGATAGACAGATATACTGACAGATAAGGTACAGAGATTGATAGACAGATATACTGACAGATAAGGTACAGAGATTGATAGACAGATATACTGACTGATAAGGTACAGAGACTGATAGATAGATATACTGACAGATAAGGTAAGGAGATTGATAGACAGATATACTGACAGATAAGGTACAGAGATTGATAGATAGATATACTGACAGATAAGGTAAGGAGATTGATAGACAGATATACTGACAGATAAGGTACAGAGATTGATGGACAGATATACTGACAGATAAGGTACAGAGATTGATAGACAGATATACTGACAGATAAGGTACAGAGACTGATAGACAGATATACTGACAGATAAGGTACAGAGATTGATAGACAGATATACTGACAGATAAGATACAGAGATTGATAGACAGCAATACTGACAGATAAGGTACAGAGACTGATAGACAGATATACTGACAGATAAGGTACAGAGACTGATAGACAGATATACTGACAGATAAGGTACAGAGATTGATAGACAGATATACTGACAGATAAGGTACAGAGATTGATAGATAGATATACTGACAGATAAGGTACAGAGATTGATAGACAGATATACTGACAGATAAGGTACAGAGACTGATAGACAGATATACTGACAGATAAGGTACAGAGATTGATAGACAGATATACTGACAGATAAGGTACAGAGATTGATAGACAGATATACTGACAGATAAGGTACAGAGATTGATAGACAGATATACTGACAGATAAGGTACAGACATTGACAGACAGATATACTGACCGATAAGGTACAGACATTGATAGACAGATATACTAACAGATAAGGTACAGAGATTGATAGACAGATATACTGACAGATAAGGTACAGACATTGACAGACAGATATACTGACCGATAAGGTACAGAGATTGATAGACAGATATACTGACAGATAAGGTACAGAGATTGATAGACAGATATACTGACTGATAAGGTACAGAGACTGATATATAGATATACTGACAGATAAGGTAAGGAGATTGATAGACAGATATACTGACAGATAAGGTACAGAGATTGATGGACAGATATACTGACAGATAAGGTGCAGAGATTGATAGACAGATATACTGACAGATAAGGTACAGAGACTGATAGACAGATATACTGACAGATAAGGTACAGAGATTGATAGACAGATATACTGACAGATAAGATACAGAGATTGATAGACAGATATACTGACAGATAAGGTACAGAGACTGATAGACAGATATACTGACAGATAAGATACAGAGATTGATAGACAGATATACTGACAGATAAGGTACAGAGACTGATAGACAGATATACTGACAGATAAGGTACAGAGACTGATAGACAGATATACTGACAGATAAGGTACAGAGATTGATAGACAGATATACTGACAGATAAGGTACAGAGATTGATAGATAGATATACTGACAGATAAGGTACAGAGATTGATAGACAGATATACTGACAGATAAGGTACAGAGATTGATAGACAGATATACTGACAGATAAGGTACAGAGACTGATAGACAGATATACTGACAGATAAGGTACAGAGATTGATAGACAGATATACTGACAGATAAGGTACAGAGATTGATAGACAGATATACTGACAGATAAGGTACAGAGATTGATAGACAGATATACTGACATATAAGGTACAGAGAATGATAGACAGATATACTGACAGATAAGGTACAGAGATTGACAGACAGATATACTGACAGATAAGGTACAGAGATTGATAGACAGATATACTGACAGATAAGGTACAGAGATTGATAGACAGATATACTGACAGATACGGTACAGAGATTGATAGACAGATATACTGACAGATAAGGTACCGAGATTGATAGACAGATATACTGACTGATAAGGTACAGAGATTGATAGACAGATATACAGACAGATAAGGTACAGAGACTGATAGACAGATATACTGACAGATAAGATACAGAGACTGATAGACAGATATACTGACAGATGAGGTACAGAGATTGAAAGACAGATATACTGACAGATAAGGTACTGAGACTGATAGACAGATATACTGACAGATAAGTTACAGATATTGATAGACAGATATAGTGACAGATAAGGTACAGAGACTGATAGACAGATATACTGACAGATAAGGTACAGAGACTGATAGACAGATATACTGACAGATAAGGTACAGAGATTGATAGACACTTTACTTGTCAATATATAGGTCAAAATATATTTGATGTATCTATATCTTGTGGATGCCAAGAATAGACCATCTGCAATGCCCTGGTACCTGCTCAGCTCCTGTATAACACTGTGGGACTGGAGATTGGGTGCAAATGCCGCTGTAATGCTACATGCAGCAATAATGCCAGATTTGGCAAATCCGTGACTGTTGGCAACTATGCATGAGATGAAGAGGTTTCTATTAGGGGCCACTATGGAATTTGACCTGAATTTTGAAGAAATCCAGGCAGCCAGTGCAGAGATCAAATGTTTAATGGTCATTAACCCACAGACTGTATTTTGCCAAGTCCAATTTAAAATCCCATCATCCACTTTAGCCAAGCACATGGCTAGCAGATGTATAAATCAAATGATTATTATTTCTTGGTTGTTAAAGATTAGAGTTTGTATTTCTTTACTGTCTTCACAGCTGTGGATTGGGAAAGCCACTGTTTGTTTGCATATTGCATTAAAGCTATGTGCAAACACCAAAGAACAAACTCCATCCACCCGATCATGAGATATCCCATAACACAAACCTTTTTAGGCTACACCCCTTAACCTTCCCAGGATGTTGGTAGGGAGTGCTGCAAAACTACAGCAGCCTGCTTACACCAGGTGAGAAATCCATATTGTGTGCATGTATGTATGAATGTATGTATGTAAGTATGTGTGCGTGTGTGTATGTATGTGTGATTGATTGACAGACTGTGTGTGTGTATGTATGTGTTATTGATAGACTGTGTGTGTGTGTGTGTATGTATGTGTGATTGACTGAGATACTGTGTGTCTCTGTGTGTGTATGTATGTGTGTGTGTGTATGTATGTGTGATTGTCTGACAGACTGTGTGTGTGTGTGTGTGTGTGTATGTATGTGTGATTGACTGAGATACTGTGTGTCTCTGTGTGTGTGTGTGTATGTATTTGTATGTATGTGTGATTGTATGACAGACTGTGTGTGTGTGTGTGTGTATGTGTGATTGACTGAGATACTGTGTGTCTCTGTGTGTGTATGTATATGTATGTGTATGTATGTGTGATTGTCTGACAGACTGTGTGTGTGTGTGTGTATGTATGTGTGTGTGAGAGAATGTTTATTTGACTGTGTGTGTCTGTATAATGGACACAGAAGACCTCCATGTTTACCACGTGATTACGGATCAAAGCAGGAGCTCAACGGGACTACCTCCCGAAATCAGTACTGCCCCTCGCAAGCTGGGGCAGTTGGGAGGCATGTGATTAGTTCAAGCGGTCCATATTTAATAGGAATACAAAAAAAAAAAAAAAATAGGGAACATAGGAATGGTAAAAGCTTGTCATTTTAGTATGAAATTAATTCCTTTAGCTCTAAACTCCAGCTTTTAGATTTCTATTCACTTCATTTATCATTTGGATATGGGATTTGTATTTTATGTGGAGCTCATGTAGCAAATTAAGGCTGGATGCTCCTGCTGACAGTTTCACAACAAATATGAAATTTATTAAATGTCAAAAAACGTAACACCCAGTATGTTCGATTCCTCGTGTTATTAAGTAAATGTATCAAAGCCAGCTCAGTAAATATGGACATAATACGCCGCTTACCTCAATCTGAAGACCAGTTTGTGCTGCGCAATATAAGAAATGGTTTAAATGCCACATATTGGTCATATATTTAAGTCGTAAAAAAGTATTTAGACAGGAAAGAGAGATTGACATAGTCTCTTATCTTCTCGTATGTCCTGGGTATACTACTGTTACCACATGTAATGGCGCACACGTTACCCAGCACAGAAGGCTGAAGGTCTGAGACAGCCAGGCCAGGAAGTGAACCTGCAAGGATTAAAGTGATTCTGCAACTGATGCACAAGCGATCTCTCCATCAGATTATGGAGCTCTCGCTATCAATCCTCAAGATAAGCTGATGATAAAAAAAAACAAATTTGAGTCTAACACTTTTTAATATAAGAGTTAAAGGGACCCTGTTCCCTAAATACTGTTTATACTGTGACTCTGGAGAATATAATTCTATTAACAATGATCTATGTATTGCGTTAGCAGTATTGGAAGCCAACGATTAAGACTTGTGGGGTGATTTCTAATGAAACATGGTCGTTAAAACTAGAAAGTAGCTATTTTGAGGAATCGAAGACTTAATAATAATTTTCAATGTACTTTGGGGTCTAACGGGCATTGTAAAACTACCAGCATGGCTAGCACGGCCGGCAAGACAAACTAGAGAATTGTTCAACTTAGCTACTAGTGTCTGAATTTTACCCCGGTCAATTCCCCAAACCTGTTTTACATAAAGTGCACTCAAACATTTGACTGGTACTGTATGCTAATTATGCTGGGATTTAAATCAAGGGAAAAACGAGTTAATTTGCATATCAAGCCGCAAGGTGATGTCATAACCCGAAATACATGTATTACCTATTTTTCTCTTTCGTTAGGCATTTGCTGGTCATTCTAATAACACAATGAATGGATGAATGTGCACCAGTTCTTACTCTCTACATTCACAGTACAAACAATGTTTCGGGTACTGAGTGCCTTTAAGGGTGTCAAAAAAAAACATGGTGGTGGATTTTCACCTCCTTTTGAGTCCGCACATGCGCAGTGATACTCCAGCCGTGCCGCAAGCCAGGGGTCCGCACCATCCTTGGTTATTATTAACATTTACTGGGGTCTGTGACGGACAATGGGATGATATTCTATAAGACACTTTGAATATCTCTGCCCCCCACATCCCACCTTGCATGGGGGGGGTGGGGGGTCAATGTTGGCAGGTATGTGTATATATTATACCACAAGGAAGTTAAACCCACAGTTATATTTTTAGACATTACAGGAAAGCTACCCAATGACATCTATATCACCCCCTGCTTGGAAATATTTATTGCTTCCAATATATCCGCTTTACAGTCCTATTAATTACAAGAGAATCCGGCTGACTTTTACAATTTTTTTTTTTACGAGGCTTTTTTTAAGTTTTACCTTTTGCTTTTATTATTTAACTTGAAACCAAGTTTTATAGGTTATCGTGAGTCTTATTTAAAAGCACATTATCTCTCTCTTTTTTTTTTTTTTTTTTTCTTCCCTTGGTAAATCTTTAAATGTAACCGTGTGGATCTTTATTCCTTATCTCCTGACACCGTCTGAAAAATACACTTACAACTTGCTCTCTGTATTTCTAGGAATGGCACAAACCAATGCTCAACAATAAAAAAAAATGCCATCTATCTTGATAAAATTCGACTTTATCTAATACTTTAATATTCCCAATATTCCCGACCTCCCAAGCTCCTCCCCTGGCGTCCTGACGAGAGTAGCTTTTCACACCAAGTGGAAAATTGTTTTAATATTTGTATGTGGCATCTCCTGTTTATGACATCACCGTTGCCTTACCATGCTAATGACTTACTTTCAATGGGGAATGTGTCATTTGCATATCAAGGCACAAGGTGATGTCATCACTTAGAGACAGCACAGGCACATATAAGCCATGTTTTCTCTTAATCCATGCCTTTTTCTTGTAATTCTGTTAACATAATGAACAAACTGTGGTTTATCCTCTACCAGGGTTGCCACCTTTTCTACAAAAAAAATATACCGGCCCCCTTAGACTTTACATTGGCCTCAAACCAAATGTTACACCGGCCTGAGGTGGCAACCCTCTACATGTCCAGTATAACCAATTTTATTTCAGTTAGCCCTTGGAGCGGACTTCTAAGGGTCGATGACAAGTTGGGGTCACAAACAGATCAATGAAATAGTCTTGCTTGCTGCTGCCCTGGGCTCTGTCTGATTTTAATGCTCTAACTTCGTAATATTAAATAGGTTCCCTCTGAGTGAGCGAAACGATTACATCTGATTACTCAGCTCAGTTAATAACTCCACTAACTGCAGAACCTGTTTGAGCTCAGGAGTGTGGGGTTGAACCCAACTAGGAAAACCCAATAGTCCATCTTAGATTTCTATAATGACTTCCAAATGCAAACATTTTTTTTACTGTGCATGTAGAGCATAAAAAAATATTGAAAATGATCTATACATTGTATTAGCAAAACTGCAAGCAAAAGTCTAAATTTGGAGAAAAACATGTTTTAAATGTGTCTGTGGAGTCTCCAGCTTATGACATCATCTGTGGCACGGTATGCGAATTACACATTTCCCATTGAAAAGCAGTTCATTTGCATACCGTGCCACAGGTGATGTCATAAGCAGGAGACTAAGCAGGAGACTTCCCATATTCATTTCAAACACATTTTTCTCCTCATTTTGGAATTTGCTTTCAGTTTTGCTAACACAATGTATAGATCATTTTCAATCATATTTGTTATGCTTTACATTCACAGAAAAAAAAACAATGTTTGGGTGATACAGTCCCTTTAAGTTGGGTGTTAGTAATATCTGCTAGTAACAGGCAGGTGGCATATGTTTGATCTCCAACACTGTGTACCTAGTATTAACCTATAGCAAAAAATATATTCACATTATTACAATGTATATATTACAATATATTATTTAATTGAAGAATATAAATAAAGCACCTCCTTGAGCCTTCTTTGCTTGTATAGTAGGAGGCCAGATAGCTTGCGTCTGATAGGTCAGAGCTTTGTTCATTTGACCCAAGATTGTGAAACAAAATGTCAGCCACCTGTTACAAGCACAGCATAAGGTACTTTATTTATATTCTTTCATTAAACCATTTATATTTAAAATGCCTACACTTAATGCAGTCCTTCAACACTACTTAGGTTTCTGCTCACACAAAAATGTAACTACATCTTTCAGTAGGAAAAAAAATCCATCTGCTGTTTTAGCCCCCATTTTTAGTATTGGAAATGCGAACACTGTCTTATTTAAAATTCATAAACTGGCCTCTGCCACAACAACTGTATACTGTATGCAAAACCCTGACTTGAATCCAAAAACGACTCCCCTCCACATACAAATTAATCAATTCCATTCAATTATCTTTATCTCTCCTTGTGATTTACAGGTCTCTGAGACACTATTTATCAAGTATTTCTTAATTAATCACACGCAGAGTTTGAAATCACTAATGAGGCTCCTACAGATGAGTTCTCATCAAGCACTCCTCCTGCTCCGATTTGGGTTATGCCCAAGCTGCCATGTTTACCTAAGACTTGGATTCTTTTTCCCAATCAGTGCCAGAGGATTGTGGGCAATGCTTATTTAAAGGGGCCCATTCCACCCGGCTTATTTTCTATAGGATGCACCTGTTTTTAATATGTGCGACATGCATTTATTTTTATTTTTACTTTAAAATTCTGTACAGTTCTCCTTAGTTTTACATGGGAAATAATTTCTCCGGGGCCTCTTAATTCAGTGATATGTAAGAAGGAGGGGCTTCGAGAGATAGGCAGGACTATTGCTACGGAAAAATCAATCCCTGTTTTATTTGTAGTCTTTAGTACTGATAATAGCTGGAACTGGCCCCTCTTTAAAGTGTACCTGTCATGCACACATGATGTGCACTTTATAATAATAATAAAATGATGCCTCTGTATTGTGTGCATGCTAATTTTCTAGAACATGTATACACATCTTTTTTATTACGGTATAAGCACGGTGGGATGCCAATGGCAGCCTTTTGGGGGCAGGTGGATGGGTACAGCAGCAATGCTGCAGGAGGTGTTACTTCCCTTTAGGTAATTTTATATTTTTATCTCCGCTATTTCTTGTTATTTCGCCAACACACATGTATATCAAAGTATACGAAACACATGACGGTCCTAGCATGTGGGGCCATCATATATATATACCAAAGATGAAACGCGACTATCATGTGACCCTGTGCAAAATATGTATGGGCTGCACAGGCGAAACGTAGTGCAAAACGCGTCAAGCTTCCAGTTGCTGTGTATGCACCCTTTACTCTTCTTACGGCAAGTACATGAGTGCCATTCTTTGTCGACATTTCTCAGTCTTCCAGCATATTAGTGACTGAGAATCATGGGAAATATTATACATATAATGGCATAGCTAGCTAGCCGAAGATCATATGGAAAATGGTCTAGCTTGTGTCGACAATTTCCCAGGCAAGTTTCCCCCCCTGCGCAGGATGGAGGTGGATAGAGGTCTCTTTCCTGATAGGTCAACCAGTGAGTTACCAAGCTGGTCGGAGTCAATCTGGTAGGAGCTACTGTGAAATGAAGGGGCTGGGTGGGCATCCAGTAATGCCTTGGAACCTGGATTCCTTGAAAGCTGTCTGAATTCTCACCCTTGCTTGATTTTTTGGGGGGGTTTACACAATGTTCTCTTTAAGGACCGTGTATGGAATATGCTTGTTTCAGGGCAGTTGGTTGTGCTAGGACAATATCAAGTCTGTAAAATACATTTTGTCTGTGGCTTTTTCTACCCCATAATTGGTTGCGGTGGTGATTTACTATAGATAGTGTGGCTACACCTAACTGATAGAGCTTGTCTCTCTCTATTAAGTTTGCTATATTACTTTTCTTTTATTCCAAGCCTTCATTTCACTATATATACTCTTCTAAGCTGGACTTTTTTTAAATATTGTAATCAGTTCATAAATAATATTAGCAAAGTATTTAACCAAATAAGGTACCTCAAGATATTCTTTCATTTTCAAGTACATCTTTGGGATGCTACTTTTGGCCAACATGCAGAGGACGTGACTATTGTACAATTACATCTTACTCATTGTAACCGCCTCGTAAAGGATGAGAGGCTGAGTTGACCCTGCCAGGAATGGAACCTCAGGATAGAGAAGATTCTACAGTAGACGGATTAGTCTACAGAACTATCTCACATAATCCTCTCTTCCCACATTTCCGTGTTCTTCCGTAACGTTAAAGTGAAATAAACGCGCAAAACCAGTTCAAACTGAGGACAGGCAGGGCTATAATAAACTCTGCTATAGCATGGCACAACTCATTTTATTATAAAAATATGGATATTAATCATGAAAGAGAGAACTGTAGGGAATTTCAAACGGAAAGCCAAAGTAGTTTGATTATGAAAAATGTTCCCATTCAGCTGACTGAAGCCCTGGATGTTATTCTTGAAAGAGACAAGGGAATTAAGGCCAAAATATCCTTAACATTGCATATTCTTATCAATTCCAAATGTAATAAATAATGCCCTATGTAATGGAGAGAGGCTACGCCCCAATAAATCTGACCACCCATCCAATGATTACCTGGCCTTTTGCTAATATTGTTTTGAAATATTACCATATTTGCTCGGTTATAAGACGACCCTGATTATAAGACGACCCCCCAAACTTTGTATATTCCTTTAGGAAAAAAACTAAAAGCCTGAATATCAGACTACCCTATAGGAAAAAAAGTTTAACTTGTATATATGTAAATTGCTTTTTAACATTTAATAAAAAAATGATATTATACAAATGCATTTCTTGTTTTTATTTCCTTTTATGTGCCAATGTGGCCTCTCCCCCCCCCCCCCAGCGTTGTCTCTCTCTCCCTCCCCCCAAACTAATCTCTCTCTCTTCCCCCTCCCCTTGTCTCTTTCTTTCCCCCCTTGTCTCTCTCTATCCCCCCTCCCCTTTTTCTCTCTGTCCCCCCTCCCCTTGTCTATATTTCCCCCTCCCTCCCCCCCTTGTCTATATCTCTCCCCTCCCTCCCCTTGTCTATATCTCCCCCCTCCCTCCCTCCCCCCCTTGTCTATATCCCCTCCTCCCTCCCCTTGTCAATCCCCGCCCCCCTTCCCCTCACCTTGATTCTTTCCCTGGTGGCTAGTGGGGGCAGCTGGGGGATGTCTGCACGATACGACAGCTGGTCCGTCATAATAGACGGAAGTGTAGGGCAGCAAGGAGGTTGTTTGCACGTATTGTGCAGACATCCCCCAGCTGCCCGATTCTCCTGGTGGCAAGCGAGGCAGCGGATGATGTCTGTGCGATGAGCCTAGACCTCCCCTGCTGCCGCCCGGCATGACCGCCAGGACTTTTATGATGAAGCCGGAAGGACCCGGCTTCATCATAGAAGTCCCGGCGGTCGTGCTGGGCGGCAGCAGGGGGAATCCCCAGGCTGTTAGAGAGGGGGATCCAGGTCTGCAGCTCTGCTGGGGACCTGGATCCCTGTCTTATAGTCTGACCTCAAATGTAAGACGAGGGGTATTTTTCAGTCCATTTGCTCTGAAAAAAACCTTGTCTTATATTCGAGCAAATACGGTATATCATTGTTTAACTTATTAAATTAAATTTATACTCTGATCACAGCTACACGGGTCGACCTACTATAACAAGTTCAAAATACCATCTATACAGAGCTTCAGTCTTATGTAAGATTCAGAAAAGTCCATTACAACTTACTTTATTCAATCTCAATAGTACATTCAAAAGAGCCGAGGACTAGTTTGGATTGGGACATCTCTTTTCCCTTCCCATAAAAAAATATCCCTTCTCACATTAGTCCCGAGGTTGCCAATTTTGGATCCTGACCTCTCTCTCTAAATAGAGCTAAGCTCTTGTCTCGCCCTGAAAAGATATGTTCGCAACATATTGATTAGAGACTTAAATGACTTCTCAAGCACAACAAGGATGTCCTATTTGTCCTTCATCGTATTGCTAAGAAACGAAAAAACCAAGGACACAAAAAAAAAAAAAATGCAGAATGTGGATGGTGAAAAAACAGATGTTTTCCTGTATTCATTTTTCATCAACATTTCTAAAAAAATAACATGCAATCAGTCAAAACATACCAGAGGTCATGAAAAAGCCAGCCCTTCATTTAACGTTTTTTTTTTAGAAGCAGATACATTTGCAAGGAAAATGCAAATATTTTTTAGAATCACGTCTATTTTTAGTCAAAAGTTATTCTACTCTATTTATTTATTCATTTCTTAATTTTCTGTTGATGACGAGCAGCTCATTTTTTGGTTGTGTGATAGGAATGGGTCTCTGTGGATTGTGAAGGTTAAACAAATACTACAGGGATATTTATTAAAGTGTCCTGGATATGTGGACTTAACTGTCCCTCTTTTGAATAGACGACATCAGTAAGCAGACATAGCAAAGACATTTTCCCAATGGTTTTGCACTTTTTACACGTTTGTATTGGTAGTGTATTTCTTATTTCAATAGGTGGAGATTTGTAATTATTAATGATGGTATTAATGATGGTACGCTGTTTTGGGGTTCCAGACAATATTTCCCATTTACTGGACTTTGTGATAGACAGTTTAAGGATGACCTTCACTGACCTTGCGTCGGAACCCTGATGTCCTTGTACAGACACTTTGCCTGTCTAGCCCCGTAGGGTTGCCACCTTTTCTTCAGAAAAATACCAGCCTTGGTACTGTCTCCATAGACTTACCATTGGCCTGATACCAAATTTTTACAGGCCTGGGGGTACCCTACTAACACATCAGTGACCAAATAAATGGTATTATTCCAAAAACTGTCCTATTGGTATAATAAATGGACTGACATGAAAGCAAGATAAATGTCAAAGTATTCTTCTTGATAAAAGGACTTTGTAATTACAATACCTGTCCATCCTATTACCAGCAATGACCACATCGGCAGATTCTGACCCCCATTATCAGCAGGTATGGTTTAATTCTGTGGTTTTGGTTAAATCAAATAAAACGTCCTAAGGTAGCAAGTCTTTTAATAGCATATTTCTGGAGTCAACTCCATCAGATCTGGAGGTGACCTACCAGAGTTCAATACGCAATTCTAAAAGGTAGCATCTTGCAAATGGGATGTCCATGAGGGAACAAGATAGGTAAGGGTCCAGTAGCTATTAAATAACACATGCATATTTTCTATGTTTATAACTTTTTCTTTTTTCAAAACATTGACATTGGCACTGAAAATTATTTCTCTGACACATGTTAACATAAATCTGACCCACAAACTAATGCCTAGTGGTCTCTTAGCACTTCCCAACACATTTCACACCTGTCAAACTCTCAATTAGTTAAACAGATGAATAGACAACACTTTATTTCTGATTGGCAGCAATTGACAGAAGGGCAGTTTTTCTTTCTTCCAGATTTCCCCATTTTACAAGTCGTGCAGTTAATGATGTTTTTTTCTACTATCGGTAAGATTTTTCCTGCAATATAGAAATTTTCAGGTAAATTGGCTCATGCCAAAAAAGTGTGCTAAGCTGCAAATTCTCTCTTATCCCAAGTGTTTAGGAATTTAAGAGCAAATGATGTTTAGATAATTTAATTTATTTACTGAACTAGAAACATAATAAAAATATTGTATAAACCAAAGAGAACACGGCAAGTTTGACCTTTAATATTGAGTAATTCTCAAATTTAGACATATTAAAAAACATCCGATTTGTGGAAAATTGGGCAATTTGGTATAGCTGTCATTAGTGTTAAATCCGTAAAACGGATTCTGCTCGTTTGTAATTACAATATTATTTTTTTTTCTTTGAGATCAGATCTTGGCTTCAGACTTGGATGGTTGTCTTGGAAAAGAACATGACCACAGAGACACAGACAGGATTTTCTGCCAATTGAAAGCTGCACCCTGGCAGGGTTTCTGTATTAATTAACCTTTTTTTTTTTTTTTTGTATCTTGGGAGCCGAGACATCCTTAGGGCTGAAATTGAAAAAGATCATCCACTAAGAAATGCCTTGTTTATCACTTAAATATAATAAAAGGTTTTGGGAGATGTTTTAAATTTGTTACACAATTGTCGTGATACAGAAATGGGTACCTAGTTTGGCTTTTTTTTTTAAATTACATTTTTAAGATATAATTTGTACATAAGAAAATACAGAAGATAAAAACAATATTTTTCAAGTACAAGTGCTAATTTGCAAATGTCCAAAAGTAGCGTTGGGCACACTAATAATTGCCAGGTATTTTATATGGATGATTCATATAGACTTTGCTCATTTTTAAATATAACAGAACATGTTTTCTCTGTCCTTTTTTTTTTTTTCTTCGTAACCCCCTTACTGTTTAAGCAATGTATAAAAAAAGAATAAACTATGTACAGAGTATGTTCTTCCACTGTCTTAAACTAAACAAAAAATCCAAGCCCCTCCCCTTTACTGACATCACTTTTAGAATGTTGTGGCAAAGTTTGGTCGCTGACCAGATGTAATGCAAAGCTGTTAGACAGACTTCACTCTACTGCAGAATTCTAAGCATTATAGTCAGCAAAAGGGAGGTTTTTCGTTTGTTTGTACATTTCAGTAATGAATAGAGAATACACAAATGTAATGTTATATTTTATATATATATATCAAGCCATTTATTACATTTTTTTAGTGGGGTGGGCTTTTTTTTGTTGTCCTTTTAAATTGCCTTAAACTAGTTAACATTTAGGCTTGTTTCATTTTTTTTGTTTTATATTTGTGAACACAAAATATTGAACTTGCCTCACCACATGTACAACACACATCCTACATCATCTTTAACCCCTTGAGGTCACATGTCGGTCCTGGCACATCATGATGTTAAACAAGGAGCATGGCTGATTAAAAACAAGAATATGTGTAAGGATAAAAATGGCTTTAAATAAAAGCCATTTATTCCCTTAAAAAACAAAAAAAAGTAATATGTTGTTTGTACACTAAGGGGGTCATGTACTAAACATGTGCAGTGGGGGGAAAAAGTAGGTAAAACATTAGTAAGGAGCAATTTCCGGCTTTTTGTAACATTTTGCGCTTGTTTTCCCTGTTTTGCGTCTCTTCCGTTTATTTTTATTTAGCGTGCATTTTTTTTCCGGTTGCGCTAATAAATTGCGATTAGATTTGCGCACGCTAAAGAGTTTTGTGGATATTTTGTGAAAAATAATTCTTATTTGAATGTGAAAATTACACCAGCTTTTAGCGAGCGCTATCCAAAGAGGTAGAAAAAATATTTCAGGAAACAAAATTCGGTGTGCACATCATACTCCAACATCATACTGTTTTGGAGTATGATGTGCACACCGAATTTTGCTTCCTGTGCTGTCGTCGTCTGATCAACGTGGTGGAGCACCTATCTCCAAATTTACAGCAGGTAGAGCCGACTTCAGCGTTGTTTGCATAAGAAAAAATATTTGCACAATTGTCCGTTTTTATTCGCAATTTGCTCGTATGTACTGTACTATTTGAGTGTTATATAGGAGCAAAGCGCAAAAATAGTTTTGCACATAAAATATATTTGCGTTTTTTTTAGTACATGCCCCTCTAAATGGGAAAGAGAGAAATGACAGTTAAGCACACACAACTAAAAATCAAAAAAAAATTTCTTGTGGATTAAAAAAAAACTGTTCGTCTCGTTTTTCGAACCAACTCGATAATGCAGCAAGGCTCACAGAAAGATGAAAATGTTATCAGTGATGGTCTTCGATGACTTCCTTCTTTTTGATGCACTTAGATGACTTCATGTTCCTGTTCGAAACCCTTGTTGTTTAGCCTACATTACATCTCACTTTGATAAATGCTCAAACCACCTCTTGATACACACTCTGTTAGAAAATGCCAGCACGTTCGAACAAAAAAAAAAAAATATATATATATATACGGATTGCTTTTGTGGTCACCAAAAAGGCTTTTGAAATGGTGATCATATTGCACATGTCCTTTCATTTCCAGTTCTTGCTCACATCTCTGCTAGAAACTGTTGCTGTTTAGGCTTTTAAGCATGACCAACGCATTTTAGCACAAAGTGCTAAGGTACGGATTGAAGCCCAGATCAACAGGGCATAGTAAATTGTTATACTGGTAAGCTGCCTGTTATTTCTAGAGGTCAGAGGAAAGAAAAAAATCCTACTGACTTTTTTTTCCCCCCCCTTCAAATTCTGCTGCTTTCGATATGACTGATGAACCACAAAAACTGTGGAATTAACATCGTCCAATTTGCGAAGAAAATTGCTAAAATGTTTGCAGGATTACCAATATTATCGATGCATGGCCAGTTATTTTAAGTTCGTTAAGGAGGAGTTGTGAAAGTTAACTCAAGTAATGGAAACCAAACGATTCTGGGAAATTGAAACTATTTATCAATCAAAGTCTGTGTTTTTATTTGTATGTTTAATACACTATTAAATGGTGCTTGATTTTTTTTTATATGTTTTATATTTTTAAAATTGTAATATGTTCTTTTTTTCCCCTTTTTTTGTCGATGTGTTTTATTTTTCTCTATATTATTTTTAGAAGTGTTATACTGTACTCCACATTATTGTTTGTCATGTTCACTATCAGTTGAATGCTTTCCAACATCTTTGGGTCAAATTGCTTTCAAAATTAACCAACTCAATTAATTAACTCAACTTATATGGTTGTGCTCAAGAGAATTCTCTTCAACAGTTCGAACGACTTTACAGCCACCGCTCACGACAAGGATATCACGACAAGGGACGGTGACCCAAACTGACTCTTACGTGTACATTGTTAAAGAGTAAGCCCCACAAATATTTTTTTTTTTTAATATCAAAGGCCATTTCTCCCTGGGTTATATCATTTTTGAATGGTATTTCTGCAAATTACCATTAAAGAAAAAAAAAAAAATGGAGACTTGGGAGAAACAATTTTGTATTAGTGGCAATAAAGATATGAATGCTAATGGAAACAGTTAGGATGACAGTAGAGAGTAGGACACAGTAGTAGGAGGGAACAAAGAGACGGCGAGACAGATACAAGATGTCAGCACTGTAGTATAAGAAGGAGCACAGAGTATGGTGAACATGTATCGATAAGTTATTTATTCCAGCACATTAGACCATGATAAAAGGTAAGTATTGGGGGAAGCCTTTTATATTACAAGTATTGATTTCAAGGGTTTATTGCCTCTTTAAGTTAATATATATAATGCATCCACAGAAGCAGCTACAACCACAGCTACTTAAATAAAAGAAGGAGGAATGAACACATACCTCCTTGCCACCCTGTTACTTTTATTTTATGATAACTCCTAGCACCCAGCCAATCAAATGTATAAATAGAATTAGGACAGTAATGTAATGGGATATTATCATGTTGTTAATGACACATCCCCTTACGGTTTAGAGGTAGACGTGTACATCACTTGAGCTGTCATTTTACCTTCTAAAGAAAACTGCCAGGGAATATCCATGCCTTTAATTAAGAGAGAATCAATGAAGCATGTATCAGGCGCAAGATGGTGGACATCTGAGACATGTGCCAACTCCATATTATCCCACAGTGGGGTTCCCTAATCCCTAAAAATGTATTTAATACCACACCAACCGTGCATTGCACTCTAGATAAAGACAATGGTATAGTCTATCCTAAAATTAAAATAAGTTTTATGTGGCACAGATATTCTGTTATTTTCTATAGAGCTTCAATTATTTCTTAAAATATGTTCCCTTGCTATAATCTAAACTCAAATAGTTTCTTTTTTTTTCACTTCCATCTGCCGATTTCCTCCACCCACTTCTCTGGGCTTTCCTTCCTTATTTTCTTGGCTCTGTTTGCTTCTCAGCAGTATGTCAAAAACAGCATCTTCATCCGTCCATATGGACATAGCTGTTGCTGATTACATCTCTATTCTACTAAATAAGCTAATATGTTAAATTAAGTACAAAGAGAGAAGGCAGCGAGGTGATTGTGAGTACAGAACATCACTTAAGGCTTGAAAATAGGACATTATAAAAAAAAAAAAAATTAGAGCGTAGAAGAGGACAATATGTTCGCCATGGGCAGCAGGTGCAAGCCAGAGTCCTGTCTTTACACCTCTTGACATCCAGTCAGTTCCAGTCATGACAACTGAGAGCTCTTTGTAGTTAGCTGTAATAAGGCGGCAGGCTTTATAGTTGGCCTCCTATGAAAAACGCTCCCTAATCTCTAGATCATGGAAGAAAAACAAATATTTCACTTAGCAAACGACTATTGTCTATTGAATATGTTGTGACATCCGGAGCCGAAAGTGAGAATATCAATAATCGAAAGCATAAACGTATTTTGCCATAATATTCTAGAAGCTTCTTAACCACGTGGCAATTTAAAAAAAATAAATGCTAACTGCTTTTAGCAAAAGGGAAAACAAAATAAATATGGGGTCTAAACAGTGAACTATGGTCCACTGATAATCAAATAGCAAAAAATCTGACATGGATTGGAAAGGTAGGCACTACCGAAGAAAAGTGATGTGAGCGTTCTAAATAAAAATAGTGTATGCAGCAATCACTCAGTATAAATACTGATTCAACCAAAATGTTGCTAAAGACTTATATTTTTCTATTATATAAGTACTGTTCTTCGCGATTTGAATGCATAAAAAAAAAAATGGAACCACTTGTAAAAGAAAGTAGACATAGATCATGTAGTGTAGTATGTTATATGAAAATATTAAATGACCCACCGAATTGATAACCCCCCTTATGGGGTGCACTCCCAGGCTGCAAAGCCTCATAGTATCAAGACTCAGTGATAAAGTGCATTTGGTGAAGCAGGAGCTCTTTAAATGAAAATTACAATTGTTTTTATAAATATATATATATATTAGCAAATGCCTCTTCTAATTTGCATTGTGTAGTAAGTAAGCACTATTTGAAAATAAGTCTCACCTAGACTTTGCAAGAGTATAGCACTGTGACCGCAGTGAGGGATGGGTGGAGACCCGTCATGCTCTCTAATTGGTGTGCATGCCCATCTATCATGAACCGTACAGCCAATCAGTGGGAAGGAGATGACCATATCCCACACCCGTCGCAGGTGTATTTGTCATCATAGACGCCACACATCAATCAGCACTGCCAAGTTGCGTAGAACTATCTCCAAGGCTTCCTAGAAGTCGCTGTTCGACTTCCTAAATTGCATCTGAACGATGCTACAGAGGACCAATCGTTCAGTAGCTACTTAGCAATGGGACATTATTGGTTTCTTATTCCTAGAGGGTACACCTACTGCTCTTTGTTCATGGCAGGGATTCTAGAGAGCTATTTCATAGTGGTATAATAATCTGGAGGAATATCAAATATAAAAAGGAAACAGAGGTAGAGGACATTCAATATCCATACATATATTGTACAGGAGCCTGTACAGGACAAGCATCTATAGGTTACCTCCACCATTTGTACAGCTGGGGTTGACTGGTCAAGACACATATAATTTATACCTGCTCCTCTATAGAATGTAGAAAATATTAGTATTAATCACATAGGAACTACCTTGATTCATTAACTTCTGAACACATATGCAAGATCAGCATGTAAAAGATATATGTGCCCCTCAACAAAATGGCCGAGCATACAGCTGTACTCATGGAATCAAAAGAGGGAGGAGTTAAGGTACGGTAAGAAAATTGGCAGGAATTCAGAAAGCATGATTGAGAGCGATGGCTGCTTAGGGCACAAGTGATAAATCAATAGAAAACATGTTTTGGAGTGAGACTATAACCTAAGCATTGTTTTTACTGTGCATGTAGAGCATACAAAAATCTATAAATTGTTTTAGAAAAATTGCAAGTAAATGTCTAAATTAGGAGATATTTTATGAATACATTGAATGGCAGTTTATTTACATGTCATGCTACAAGTGATGTCATAAAGAGGAGACTCTACATTTAAAACACATTTTTCTCCTAATTTAGGCATTTTCTTGCAATTCTACGAACACAATCATTTTTTTGATTCTCTACATTCGCCGTAAAAACAATGTTTAGGTAATACAGTCAACTGAACTCCCTACATAATCAATCTAATTTTAAATACATGCATATTCCCTATATTGTACAATTATCAGGAAAGGGGGATTGTGCATTTTAACCATGCTCTCTACCTTCAATAAGGCACTTACGCTCTATGTGAGACAGCGAGTTTGTAATTATAGTGCAACCTTACAAATGGCTAGTTACAAATGTTCTAATACACGAATTCTACTTCACCAGTACATCGGAAATGCAAAAGGCAATTAAATTTCCCAGCAGGCATATAGCATGTACCCAGTACCACTGCTGCTTTATATTTATATTCCAAAATCTTACAATGTAATTGAACGTATATGGGTGACCTATACCCCTGCTTCCAATATCCCAGGTGTTCGGCATGGCATTTAATAACATGTTATTTTATTAGTGTGTTTATATTCATTACCTTGCTCACTAACAGTGCATTCTCCATTCTAACATTGTCTTATTTTTGTATTAATCTACATACACTAGGCTTTATACCTTTTTTTTTTTTTTGGCTTCTTAGTTTGCTCTTTGCACAGGATTGCCACCCAGTGGGTACTTTACCAGCAGGAGGGAAAAATAAAAAAAATTGGAGGTCAATGTTCAATTTTTAGCAGCAAGAGCAGGGTAGATAATTATTTTATTTTGATAAACTCTATATTTACGGCAAGTTTTATTCTGCTTTCTCTAGCTAAACAAGTAGATATCACATTTTCCAGCAGATTAATATTATTATTACTTGCACATTTTGCATTAATTATTAGTTGAGGATATGACTGTTGATCAGTGTGGGGGCGGCCATCTTGGAATAACGGCAGAATTCCGGAACCCTACTTAGATACAGTTACTAAGGTGGCTGAGAGCCTCGTTTTATTGGAACCCAAAAAAAAAAACCCCATAACTCATTCTGAGGTTAATATAATGAAGGAGTTTAAGCCGCTTTGTGATAAGCAGAAGGCGATGTGAAGATTAGGTAAGAAGAATAAGGTATGAGTATTTTACAGTTGGTAAATATAGACAGACAATATGAGGAGCATGTACTAAAAAAACGAAAATATATTCATGTGCAAAACTATTTTTGCGCTTTGCTCCTATTGTCATATTCTAAACATTTAACACTCAAATATTACGTACGAGCAAACTACGAATAAAAACAAATTTGCAAATATTTTTTCTACCTCTTTGATAGCGCTGGTGTAATTTTCACACGCAAATAAGAATTATTTTTCACAAAATATTTGCAAAGCTCTTTAGCGTGCGCAAATCTAATCGCAATTTATTAGCACAAACGGAAAAATGCGAGCTAAATAAATAAATGGAAGAGGCGCAAATCAGGAAAAACAAGAGCAAATTGTTACAAATATTCGCAAACTGTTTTTTACTCATGTTTTACCTACTTTTTCCCCCCACTGCACTTGTTTAGTACATGACCCCCTATGTCTCCTCGCTTTCCGATTCAGGACTGATATCCCACTGTTCCGACTTCATGCTCCGAGGTTCCGTTTTCACCAGGATGCTGGAGGTTGATGAATAATTGTCTCTAAACAATAGGTTATGTCTAACCCCTTGGCATCAGGCCTGGGGTGCCATTGGCTCTTCCTAAACGCCTGTGTCAATGCCAACGGCTAACAATCGCTGTTACTCAATATCACATCAGTCCCTGGAGAGTCTACTTGCCGGAGCCTTGCACCCGCGATGCACATATCGAGGAGGTATATATATATATGTCTTCAAGTTCCTCAAGGACCATTCTAGTGAATATATGTCCTTTTGGCAGGATGGTTTAATTGAACATTGACCTCAAGTACAGATGTTAAATAGAAATGCTTTAACGAAAGAATACAAATAAAGTGAATTACTAAGCTTCCTTTGCTCAGTTTATCTATACTGTGGAGGACATGTTTTGGAGAATCTTGAGCAGCCTCTATAACTAAAGCACACTCCTTCGGTTGGGCATTGAGCAGCCTCTATAATCAGAGCACACTCCTGCGGTTTCCCATTGAGCAGCCTCAATAATCAGAGCTTCTAGATTGAGAACCCAGCCCTGCAGATGCATACTATATGGAGCGACAATGCTACAGATGTAAACATTACCATTCCATGATATACAGATTGATTACTGAGTAGAAGCAGGAGAAGCTGAACTGCTTTTAATCTTATTCCTTCCACTGCCTACATTTTTATTGACTTTTCTCTATAAGAGGAATGGACCAATTACTAACTCTGTGTCCTGGAGGCAGCAAAAATGTACCCCTTTTTTTCCAGGAACCACAAAAAAAATAAAATATAACAGTGACATATCTATGAATCATGTTCCTAGACATGGCTATGCAGTATGGTATCTGACTCTCACTGTCCTTGGTTTTCAAATAATGCACTGTACAAAGAACCAATTACAATCCAATGGATCTGAAAGCACTTTGCAACTAACATCTCCTGTGAACTGCATCTCAAACCCAAACCCGAGCGTATTATCTATCTGGATTCATTAATTTTAGATTATACAGGGAAAGAGAGAGGGGCGAGGGGGGGGAGGGGGGGAGAGGTTGGTCTGGGTTGACAGGTGAAACATTAAGATCACTAAGCAAATATCTCAAACAGAAGAGAGAATCTAAAATGAGATCTTCAGTTCCGTACTCTCTGCCGCTATCATCAACCGAATGACTTTCATTGTGGTGAGAGTGGAAAAAAAATATATATATACATAAATATATATATATATATATAATGTCAAGGACAATCTGGCCAAACGCCATCATGGATAGAGAGATCCAGGAATATAAAAGGTGTTGTAAACAGCCAAACATATAATAGAATCCGCATTTAGGGGTTATTACAATAAATTCATCCAGAGAGGAACATAAAAGCATTATTATATTGCAGAACATTACGAAACAGATTACATATACTATGATGGAGTAAAATGGATATTACATCCAAAATTGGTTCGGCACAATCACCTTCATACAATGTAAATGATCTGCAGTATGTTTCGGTCTAGTTTAATGCTAGTTTAATGTTATACTTCATACGGGAGGATCATACAGTGGTAGGATTAAAACCCTCAGGCTTTTTTTTTTGCCAGACTGCAGCTAACACAGGCTTGCCACATATTACCAAGCCATTTCCAGGATCCTTTTTTTAAGCCGGTGTCTGGGTTGTACGGCCATGGATGTGGTTTGACTGATGACACCTAAAAATGTTTCCTTGAGCAATATTTGTTCTACATTAAGATACATTGTTGTGCGATATAGTATTGCTTCCAATATATTTAATTGAATATAAGGTGACTGTGATTTATAAGCAAATGCCCTCTAAACTTTGTGTCTTAACAAAGGGGAAAAAAAATAAACAATTAATATTTAAAGCTAACCTGTGGCATGCAGGATTCCGAGTTAGTGGGGTTGGGGGGCTGGGTCATGTGACTCCCAGAGCTCTGATAATTTGGAAATTGGTCGGAGACGCACATGTCATTTTGCCGCGCCCTGTACCACGTGAGGGACAAAAGTATGGGGTGGCTGGTGTCTATTTTCCAGGACACAAAGAAGAAAAACAGGACAGGGGGCACCAATCTCTATTCTTTGGCTATCCCTTTATGATGGTCCCAGAGCCCAATGTACAGCTTGCCCATTGGATAAAGTGCCCCCGAGAACGACCTTCAAATTTCACCCGGTCTCCTACAAGGTGAGCTATATGAAAATTAATGTGAACCTCCCAGAGTATTTAACGAATCTTTGAATAACGAGTTTGCATCTTTCAAGTTCATCTAGAGTTGAGCCAAGTTTCGTGTGAATGTCTATCTTTATTTAAGAAAAACGTCTTTTCTTTTCCCCCCGGTGAGTGTTAAGCCTTTTTTTTTTTAGCTGCTTGAGCTACTGATGTCTACAGAGCCTCAATAAAGTCACCTAAATTAAGCGTGGTCCCCTTTGTGCTGGGTGACAGATCCGTCCCAATCCCAAGACACTAAATAACATTAAAAGAAAGAAAAACACCCCCATGAATGATTGTACAGATATATATTGTTTCTGGACGTTGAAGCAGTAATTTTATAAACATTCCTTTTAGTACAAGGTCACTCATACCACCCCAGCAGGACAATTGTCCTCACTTGTCCCATCATGGTCCTTTAGTTCCAACATTATTCTCCAAGGGCAACACTTGGCTGCGTTCTTTGGAAGAGTGCTGTTGGCAGGAGAGCCCGGTAAGAGTAGAATTAAATTATCTTGTAACAGTTTCTGCTTGTCCATTAAATTAATACTTTTGGAACTTTTCAGAGATCTTTCTAAAACTTAGAGCAGAAGTCATGAAAAAAAAATTTAAAAAAAATATGTTTTGGATTGTAATGCCCAAGAAAAATGAGAAAAGAAAACGTATATTCCATTGTGATGATTTTTTTTTCTCAGTATAATTAAATCTAGTTGTTGGATCCAGATGACAAAATGAATTACAGGCCAGCGTTGAGGGCCAACGTAGTAGGAGGAGGGAAGTGCTCATGCCATTGTACAGAGCACTGGTGAGACCTCACTTGGAGTATTGTACGCAGTACTGGAGACCGTATCTCCAGAAGGATATTCATGGTTCATGGGTTGAAGGATAAAACTTACCAGGAAAGGTTAAAGCATCTTAACATGTATAGCTTGGAGGAAAAACGTAACAGGGGGGATATGATAGAAACATTTAAATACATAAAGGGAATCAACACAGTAAAGGAAGAGAGTATATTTAAAAGAAGAAAAACTACCACAACTAGAGGACATAGTCTTAAATTAGAGGGGCAACGATTTAAAAGTAATATCAGGAAGTATTACTTTACTGAGAGGGTAGTGGATGTATGGAATAGCCTGCCAGCAGAAGTGGTAGAGGTAAACACAGTCAAGGATTTTAAGCATGCGTGGGATAGACACAAGGCTATCCTAGCTATAAGACCGGGAACGGGGGACTAATAAAAGTACTCAAAAAAAAAAAATTGGGCAGACTAGATGGACCGTATGGTTTTTATCTGCCGACACATTCTATGTTTCTATGTATGTTTCTATGTTACAAAACCAACAAAAAAAAGAACTGGACCTTACCCCCAAATTCTTACTCCTTTAGCAACATAGAAAATAATAGGGCTTTTAAATGTTTTTTTTTTTTTTATGTTTTTAAAGCTTACCAATTCCCCAGGAATCAATCTTCCCACATGGAGTTCTTCACAAATGGACATCACCAGCACCTATTAGAAGCCGGTCTGAGAGCTCCTAAAGGTCATCAATCTGAGACCACAAAGTGACAAGATTGTTGCAATGCCTGTCACATTTTTTGCTTTTGCAATGGGAATTTTGTGTCTAGCAAAATAAGTTTATAACATCTTGGATGCAATGATCATTTTATCACTCCAGTTGTTACTATGGAGTCAAACTTCCACTACCATGTTTTGTACTTTTACTTTTCAAAACAAAAGACAGATATTGATTTAATTGTCGTCAGGCAGTCAATGCAAATGTCACGGGCTTGTGTCAGGATTCGAGATTGTCCGAAGGTTTGTCCACAAACACACTAGGGGAAAAAAAGTGATGAAGAAGGCAAAAATAAATAAATAGAGACAGTCAAATAAAAAGTAGACGGAGAAACCTGCAATGTATCATCCGGAAATTTAAATTGTGTTATTTGGAGTTTGATAACATAGAAACATAGAATGTGTCACCGGCAGATAAGAACCATTCGGTCCATCTAGTCTGCCCAATTTTCTAAATACTTTTATTAGTCCCCAGTTCCCTATCTTATATCAAGGATAGCCTTGTGCCTATCCCACACATGCTTAAACTCCTTCACTGTGTTTACCTCTACCACTTCTACTGGAAGGCTATTCCATGCATCCACTACCCTCTCAGTAAAGTAATACTTTCATTAGTCCCCAGTTCCCTATCTTATATCTAGGATAGCCTTATACCTATCCCATGCATGCTTAAACTCCTTCACTGTGCTTACCTCTTCCACTTCTACTGGAAGACTATTCCATACATCCACTACCCTCTCAGTAAAGTAATACTTTCATTAGTCCCTGGCCTTATCTTATATCTAGGATAGCCTTATACCTATCCCACGCATGCTTAAACTCCTTCACTGTATTAACCTCTACCACTTCCGCCGGAAGACTATTCCATGCATCCACTACCCTCTCAGTAAAGTAATACTTTCATTAGTCCCTGGCCTTATCTTATATCTAGGATAGCCTTATACCTATCCCACGCATGCTTAAACTCCTTCACTGTATTAACCTCTACCACTTCTACTGGAAGACTATTCCATACATCCACTACGCTCTCAGTAAAGTAATACTTTCATTAGTCCCTGGCCTTATCTTATATCTAGGATAGCCTTATACCTATCCCATGCATGTTTAAACTCCTTCACTATATTAACCTCTACCACTTCTACTGGAAGAATATTCCATGCATCCACTACCCTCTCAGTAAAGTAATACTTTCATTAGTCCCTAGCCTTATCTTAAATCTAGGATAGCCTTATACCTATCCCATGCATGCTTAAACTCCTTCACTGTATTAACCTCTACCACTTCTACTGGAAGGCTATTCCATACATCCACTACCCTCTCAGTAAAGTAATACTTTCATTAGTCCCTGGCCTTATCTTATATCTAGGATAGCCTTGTGTCTATCCCACGCATGCTTAAACTCCTTCACTGTGTTTACCTCTACCACTTCAGCTGGAAGGCTATTCCATACATCCACTACCCTCTCAGTAAAGTAATACTTTCATTAGTCCCTGGCCTTATCTTATATCTAGGATAGCCTTGTGTCTATCCCACGCATGCTTAAACTCCTTCACTGTATTAACCTCTACCACTTCCGCTGGAAGACTATTCCATACATCCACTACCCTCTCAGTAAAGTAATACTTCCTGATATTACTTTTAAATCATCGCTCCTTTAATTTTAGACCATGTCCTCTAGTTTTGGTAGTTTTTCTTCTTTTAAATATACTCTCCCTTTACTGCGTATTATAAGAGTAGAATAATCCAATGTTTGCCAAGTTAAGAGACAACTTGTTGAAGACTACAGTTAAATTGGAGTAGTGAATTGTAAATTAGTTCAGTTATGTATTTTGTTGCTAATTAACCTCATGAGAAGAAATGCTGGTCAGTCCTAACAGTTTATTTTTTTATTCTCTAAAGGGTGAGATGAGGTGAACATTCCATCTCACCGTACTAACTAGACATTCTCAACCAAAGTAACGACACCCACTCCCGGCTGGAGTTCGAAGAGGCCAAGGCGTTTATTTCTAAATACAATGTAACAAGCAAAACATAATAAAACTTATTAACATAGCATCATAACTGATCATGAAGAACCTATACTTATTTGAATATTTAAGGACATATGTAAACATGTTAATTAATTTAGTAAGATCTGTTTTTAATTGGCCTAGGCAAAACCTTTACAGTTTATGCCGATGGTAGGTCAACCCCCGATCAACCACCGGCCACAGTCTTGCTTGCATGGTGGTGCCATAAGCCCAGATAACCCCTCAGTATATAATAGGTGTGGGTACATTAAACGAGAAAAAGTACAAATATAGCTAAACACAAACACCGCACAAATGTCAAAACGAGGGGAACAGAAAGTTCAAAATGGTCCTGTTATTAAGGGGTTAAATGTGCATGGGCTATGCATCCCGATTATGAAAATGTAGACCAATCACCGAATAATGTGTGAGGATTTTACAGCAGGTAGAACTATAGGTCGAATACAGCAAACATATTATTAACTCAATACTGGGGAAAAGTTCTAAAAGTGAAGCAGTCACGGAGTGTTTCTACTGATGAGACAACGTTTAGAAGAATGCTAGAATTGAGTTTTCTCAATAGTCCTTTGCCTAGGTTTAATAAACAGTACTTTGAATGCTGTGCAGAAAATAAAGATCTCTGGATAACAATATCTGCACCATGATTTTTCCTCCATCTTGACCTATACATATTCCTGGGGCTGAAACAGTTAACAAGCTGTTTTATCTACAAATGAGGTCTGGCAGAGGCAAGGCGGCCTTTAAAATGATACGTTGTATCTTGGCCTTCACCTCGCCACATGATTTGCATCTGAATTCCTCTATTGGAGGCTCGGCCTTTTAGGAAAGTGCCGTCTTAAATGACAAAGGGTAGATGTCAGTGACCTAGATAAATGGTGCAAGACAGAAAATATCCTAATGAGAAGCCATCGGATAACGGGCTCGATAAGGGCTGCATATTAACAGAAATCGAGGGCCAGTCGAACGCCTCTGATTCTAACTATGAAAAAGACCTCAATAAAAGATCTGTTAGTGTTTGAGCCTGGCTGTCTAACTCCTGCCCTCTGGCTGTTTCTGAACTACAACTACCATCATTCTCTGCAATTCTTATCTGCTTACAACTGAGCATAAAGACCATCCCACTGTACATACTGTTTATATAATGAAAGAAGGACAAGTGTCAGCAAAAAAAACAAGTTCTGTTTTACTGAAAGATTATTCCAAGCGCAGCAATTTTAAACAGAAATGCTTTAATGAAAGAACACAAAATTATAAAATGATCAACCCGAGATGAAGCGGCTTTTATAAGTGCTGTATGACAGGACACAGACATATTCTGATGACAGTGCCACAATAAATAATATATGCCAACTTTACAGCCATTATTCAACAATCAGTAATAATGACACAAATAATATATTATCCCTGACATGTCAATGTAACAATCTCTCTTTCACTTCACAACACTTTCACACTTTGGAACAGATTTGTTGCCAACAATCCTGAGTTTTCTGGCACAGTCCTTTTTTTTTGGGGGGGGGGGGGGAGGGGGTACCCGAGACCCAGGTTTGAGAGTATCTTTAATTTTACTAGACCCTTGGCAGGACTATTTTCATGGGCCATCGAGAAAATATCTTGACTTGCTTGTGTCAGTCTCTCTATGGAGCACAGTGCCCCCAATTACACCCCTGCAGAGAAGTTCCCCATATACACTCCCTTAATTACCTTATTACACATACATACAGGTATACATACACACACGCAGTACGCAGAACAGTAATGGCTAACCTTTTACACTGTATCAATTGTGGACAACATTTCTCATGATTTTCTTAAAACTTCTGGCTGAGCATGATGGGAAATATAGTCCAGGTTGGGGTTGCCATCTTTTCTTTAAATAAATACCGGCCATGCAATTGACTCCATGCACGTAACATTTGACCTCAAGCCAATGCCTTCTGGTAAACTGCAAGTTGGAAAACCTGTTAGCGGCTGTGTGCCTCCCATTTGACCTGCTTTAAATGGGATGGTCCCGACTCGGTCAGTTTGAGTGACAGTGATAAATCGCATTATAGATTGCGCTGACTCCCCTCCTCCCAAGCCCCGCTTCGACATCCCGGTATGCCGCAGGAAGAAGTTGGGAGATATGCAACTAGAATGCAGTAGAGAAGACAATGTAGTGCAAATGCACGCATGCATGTATATACCAAAACAAATACATATACACACTATAACGCAGAGCTGAGGATCTAGATGGCTTCTAGAGCAAAGTCTCCTTCGCCTGTTGACTTCTTGCACAGCCAATCACAGGGGAGGAAGGGATCTCTTGTCTCTGGCTACAAGTATTCACCTGCCGAGACAGATTGACCTATACAATATCTTAGACATGGGGAACTGTCCGCTATTCCCTGGCTTATAGATGGCCAAGCCTGCAAAGGGGGCTTATATATATATATATATATATATATATATATATATATATATTATAGCCCAATAAAGACTTTCAAAAAGTATTTCCTACTAACGCCTCGGAAATTAGGCAACACAAAAGTTTGCCCGTGAGAGCAGATTTTACATCAACATTAAGTTTAATTATAATTATTATTAAAACTTGTAATTGTGTATAGCACTTAAGGTTTTTCTTTTTTCTTTTTCTTTTTTTTTTCCTGCAGTAAAGACATGTCATAAAAATTTTGATTAAAATTAAGGCAATTAGTATTACTTAACATCAAGAAGCAACCCGCTACAGCGACAAATAATTGGGCTAATTTAACGATCTCCACAGAATGGTACGCTGAGATATTATCTCCGAATGCTTGCCGACTTGTGTCGCAAGAAAGGAAGGAAAAGCTGATTATTTTTCGCTTATTTTGGAGTGGGGGGGGGGGGGACTAAACTACCACTGTTTTTTTTTATCAGGCAGATTATATCACCACTCCTATTTAGAGTGTACGTGACAAATTACAAGAAACAAAACATATCAATGTTATTTGTTAAAATTCCCTCTGTGGGAGACTTTCATTTGCTAATGTATTCATCTGTCATTTGTGCGTGATTAGCGGATGCTTCCACTTGGTCGTAGAGAAAGAAAAGACATCTCGCTAGTGTAGATTTTTGAGAAAGAACGTCAAAGCCAACTGACTAATCAGATTTCTGCCGGGCTACTGAATTTAAATGGGTAGCCCTGGGCAGTGTGATGGTATAGTTTGGATTGATGCAGTAAAGGTAATTATAACTGCATATGTTAATATTTAAAGATGTATCTGTGCATTATGCAGGGTCAGCAGCTCATGATCCTCTATCTGAGCTCAACAGCATTTAGCCAGAGCCTAGTACAATAAATAAAATTAAAAAAAAAAACAATATTCAAAGTGTTTAAAAAAAGTCACAAAGTGTCCAAATGAAACAATACTTGTAAAGTGCACATCCATTGCATAGTGGCCTCCATAGAACATGAGTTCACAGGTTTGTTTTTTTTCCACCAGGTGTACAGCTGTATGCCTGCAATCTTCCAGATACAAGCAGTGGGCGGGGCTAAGGTCAAATATATTTCGGTTAACAGCAAGAAAACACTAGTAATTCACATAGCGTGAGTGAGAAGGAGGGCTGCTTAGATTACAAAAAAAGATACATTTGTTCAAGGGGGGAAGTGTATGTTCAAAAGCTTCTTTAGTAATAAGATGTTACGTCACATAAAAGTATATTATTATTACTCTGTTGGACCACACAGGCGCCCTTACAAAAGAACATGGATTTGCCTTAATTATTCTTTTTGCTAGTACCAGAAGATGTTTGGTAAGAAGTGGCACCCACATCATTTCATATATTACTGTAATCCAATTAACATATCACAGATAGTATAATTATATGCAAGTTTTTACATGTCCTTGCAGAACACTGTAATATTTCATAACAGAAAAAAAAAAAATCTTTATTCTTAGAAGTAAATTGGATTTTATAATCCACAGGCTAAACAAATATTCCATCAAATTTTCGGGTACCACAACAGCATGATAATGATCCAAAATGCTGGGTTATCAGAAGGTAGTTGGAAGGGTGTTGATAAATGGGAGAGGGGCGCTACTCCTGCAGACAAAATGGGTTCTTACATGAAATGTGTCTAAAGTATGAAATAATTATTAATATGTCTATTAATTTGTATACTATAACTCTAAGCTACATAACTTTGTAAATAATGTATCTGTGGAGTCCCCAGCTTATGACATCACCTGTGGCTTGATATGCAAATGAACTGTTTTTCAATGGGAAATGTGTCATTTGCATATCGTACCACAGGTGATGTCATAAGCAGGTGACTCCACGGACCCATTTAAAAAAACATTTTCCCCTAATTTAGGCACTGGCTTGCAATTTTGCTAACACAAGGTATAGATTATTTTCAATAATTTCTTATTTTAAACGTTCACATTAAAAACGATGCTTAGGTGGCACAGTCCCTTTAAAAACAGCTGAAAAAATGTATAGCTCTTTTAAATATCATTCCAGTAGTTCAGAGAATTAAGGTTGTTATAATATATAATAATAATTTATATATATATATATAGAGAGAGAGAGCTTTGTTGACCTAGATATATTCCAAAAATTTTAAGTAAATAAGTTGCATCTTCTAGGAAGATAAAAAAATAAAAAATAACCATATATATACAGAAAAATAAAATACATGATAGATCTACATTTGTAAAGCGCAGCTACTGGGTCAATTTAAAAGATAAAATGACTTTTGATTTTTGTTTTATTTTTTTGGCCTCTGTTTCAGGTATTTGCTCAATCTTTGTGATTCTAGAACTTTTTCTTCATCTCAGCAGGGATCTAATAAACCTCTGATCCTACAGCATAAACAGCAGAAATGAAAATTAATAGAACAGGGATGAAAACATCACGAAATCAAAGTAAAACCAATCCGTAGCTAGAAGTGACATATTTCCCCCCTGGGAGATCTTGTTTATGTCTCGGACCCCATCACGGGCTTCGCAAACAATTTACTTTTCATGTTTAAAAAAATAAATAAATAAAAATATGCAGGACATGGGAAGACAAGAATGAGGCAAACTAGAGCCTTACAAAGGATTCAACAATTTACATTAGTCCATGGAGTCTAATCAATAAAGAGAGAATTTCAAGGAAAACTGAGTCGAAAAATTCTCCCATCATGCTGCATTGGAAAATTTTCCCAGCTCAGCTACATTGGCCTAAAGTTTGAAATTTCCATCTCAATTCCTTCCTGTTCCCTGTCTCAGTTCTCTCTTTTTTGAGGTGAACCTTAAATGTATACAACCTTGGTAGCATAGAAGTTGAAGTATCATGGAGACTGTTAGGAGGAAACATATAAAACTGTTGGAAAAGCCATTAAAGTAGGTTTTCCAAGAATCAGTAAGCATGGTGGCTTAATAAACAACAGAAGGGATAGGGAATGGATACATAAAAGACTAAGGATATAGGAAGGATTGTATATCATCTTCTAATTCTGGGACCAGAGGACAATGAATTCTGCACATGTGCATGCTAGTGCATATATGCCATTAGGTTTCATGGAGAGTGAAGGGAATTCTGTAATCATATTTCTATAGGTGAAAGTAGATCAGTAGATAATGACCATGGCACTAGCAAGAAGGGCGCCGTGAAATATTCTGGGCATGTTACTATTTCTCAGCAACCCGACTTAATTATTATCCAACTTAATGGCATTAATTTTGTTAACCTCAGGATGAAAAGCTTAGTCGATTCCAACAGAGATTGAACTTGCACCATGAGGGATTATTCATGTAGAATAAACTAACTGGGGCAACGTTGTAAATGTGGATCCCTGTTGACTGTGGCTATCGCTTGTTCATTCTCAGAAAGTTCTGCCACTGGCATACATACAAAGACATACAAAGAAGGAGAGTGAGGTTTTTTTGAGTTGCGTTGTTAAGGCTTTTCACCATTCTTATCTATAGTAATGGCACAGAGGTCCATAGGTCATCCTAACACAACAGATATGGTTTTAGAAATGGGTGGATCGAGGGGTAAATACCACTAGCAAAGGGGCTCGCCCCAAAGCCCCAGCCATAAGATGCCAGACACAGCGACTCACACACAGACATATTTAAAAGACTGATTCCAAGTTGCTAATTAGTTTGCTTTTAATTCCCTTATATTTGTAAAAAGGCTAATCAAAATACAATTCTTCTTATTATAATACACACACACATATACAGTGAGAGGAAAAAGTATTTGATCCCCTGCTGATTTTGAAAGTTTGCCCACTGCCAAAGATATAATTAGTCTATAAGTTTAATGGTAGGTGTATTTTAACATTGAGAGACAGAATAACAAAACCAAAAAAAATCCAGAAAAACGCACGTCAAAAAAGTTATAATTTGCATGTCAATGAGTGATATAAGTATTTGACCCCTTTGACTTAGCACTTGGTGGCAAAACCCTCGTTGGCAATCACAGAGGTCAGATGTTTCTTATAGTTGGCCACCAGATTTGCACACATCTCAGGAGGGGTTTTGTCCCACTCCTCTTTGCAGATCCTCTCCAAGTCATTAAGGTTTTCAAGGCTGACTTTTGGCAATTCGAACCTTCACACCCCTCCACAGATTTTCTATGGGATTTGACGGTGTTCCTGTGGTCTTCAGACCGCAAAGGTCAGACGGGCCTATACATGTGCTTTCTTGAGCAGGGGGACTTTGCAGGCGCTGCAGGATATCAGTCCCTCAGGTCTTAGTGTGTTACCAATTCTTTTCTTGGTGATTATGGTCCCAGCTGCCATGAGATCATTAACAAGATCCTCCCGTGTAGTTCTGGGCTGATTCCTCACTGTTCTCATGATCATTGAAACTCCACGAGGTGAGATCTTGCATGGAGAACCAGACCGAGCGAGACTGACAGTTATTTTGTGTTTCTTCCATTTGCGAATAATCGAACCAACTGTTGTCCCCATCTCACCAAGCTGCTTGGCGATGGTCTTGTAGCACCTTCCAGCCTTGCGCAAGTCTACAATCTTGTCCCTGACATCCTTGGACAGCTCTTCGGTCTTGGCCATGGTGGAGAGTTTGCAATCTGATTTATTGATTGTTTCTGTGGATAGGTGTCTTTTATACAGGTAACTAGCTGAGATTCCTTTAAGAGAGTGCTCTTAATCTCCGCTCATTACCTGTATAAAATACACCTGGGAGCCAGAAATCTTGCTGATTGATAGGGGATCAAATACTTATTTCACTCATTGCCATGCAAATCAATTTATAACTTTTTTGACATGTTTTTTTCTGCATTATTTTTTTTATTCTTTCTCTCACTGTTACACCTACCATTCAAATTATAGACTGATCATTTCTTCAGTGCGCAGACGTTCAAAATCAGCAGGGGATCAAATACTTTTCCCCCTCACTGTATATTTATGTATATATCTTTAATACCGCCTAACATGTCGCCCGGTAAAGCTGGAAACCCCGGGCATGGCTTGAAAGGGAAATGGCCGAATGTGGCATTGTGCTACCAGTCAAAAACACAGCACTACTGCCCATGTGCAAATTCTTGCGCATTCATAGTATTCATTCTTCGAAACACTAGAGAATAACAATTTGGACTATGGGATAGTGGTCACCAGGCAGGACTGCAGTGGGATAATTGGAGAGTATGATATCAGTCAAGGATGGTGAACCTATGGCAAAGGTGCCACTTTCTACACCCAGGAGCTTCTGAGCTGGCACTTGGCATCTGGCAACGGTGTCACCCTCATCATATAGGGAAAGATTTGAAGAATATGGAGACACCGAGATGGAGCAACTGAAGGAAAAGAAACAGGGAATACAGGAAGGGAACTAAAAGGTCAAGAATCTGGAAGAAAAATGGGAAATGGGTCAGAATAGAGGCACTTTGCATAAAAATAGTACATGGGCTCAAAAGCTTTTTCCATTATTGATCCAACCAAATGCATCTGGTGCCAATTAACTGGATGAGCCAATCAAACAAATCTTATCGGTGGGGTGAGGTGGCTAAAACTGCAAACGCATTCCACACTCTTCCATAACACGAACATTAACCAAGAACATTCTATCAGTGATCTGGAATTAACTTCTTGGACATTCGCTCCATGTACCACTCCATCTTGTTTACATCCATCAGTTTTTTTCTTTCTCCTGTGCGTTTTTTTTTTTTGAGTGCCATTCATAATAAACAGGTCAATAAAAAAAAAAAAAAGAGCTTCCGTTTCAAAAAGGAATATAACGAATGAACGGGACAAGATAATAAGACAGGCAAACATTGATGCTGTCATGCGTGCAACCTGCGTGAGCGGTCACGGGAGATAAAACGACATTACTGTACCTGATGGACTTAGCGGCAGTGGAAGGGGAATAATTTGGCTGGCACGCTGCCAGTTTAATCTCCTTAAATGCTGCAAACAAAATGAGGATCAGATACTTTAAGGTCCATTTGCTAATTCGATAAGAAGTGTGCTTCTAAAAGGTTAGACGATTGCTGTGGAATTGAAGTTCAGCATCCAATCTTTCAAGGTTACTGCGGTGGGGGGAAAAAAACAGTATGGATTGGAAAACCCTGATCCACTTCCATCACCCCCAGCAAGCCATGAGAAATGTAATCTAATACATAGCGATATAGTCTAATAGCTACCAGAATCACAAAAGCGTAGAGCGTCAGGCGTGGAGCCAAAGAGTGGTGTAGTAACGCAACACTGCGTAACGTTGTGTGCCAGGCGACTTATAGCTCTATTCACAAACATTCGAGAATAGCTCTAGGAGTTCCGGTCATTTTTGATCATTTTGCCTTCCGTTAGTTTAAGTGGGGAAGATTCAAACCTGTTTTTTTTCCCCCAAATCAAACTCAAGGACCGAATGTGAATTAGAGGGGCAGAAAAACGCAAAAATATTTTATGTGCAAAACTATTTTAGCGCTTTGGTCCTATTGTAATGTACTAAACATTTAACACTAAAATAGTACATACAAGGAAATTGCGAATAAAAACAGGCATAATTGCGAATAAACACAGGCGATTTTGCGAATATTTTTTCTACCTCTTTCGATAGCGCTCGCTAAAAACGTGTGTAATTTTCACACACAAATAACAATTAATTTTCACAAAAATATTCCAAAACTCTTTAGCGTTTTTCCAAAGGGGACACATCCCTCCCCGCCCGAATACCTCCTTGAAACCCTTACCCCAAATACCTCCCCACTCCTTACCGATTGCCTACTTTTGTTGTTTCGGAAGAGGGGCTCGTTAATGAGAGGCAAACTTTAATTGTAACATAATAGAAAGGGATTAAGACTGTGTGGTAGTAGATTAGACTACAGTCCATATGATGCTCATCCAACATGATCCTCAGCATGCGTTCAGTTTACAGTAGATGTGATGGCATTGATCGGCCAGCACTACTCCAGTCTACAGTTAACTACAATTCCTATGATGTTTAGCCAGCAATATCAAATCCAGCTGCAGTTACCAGGAAAAAAATATAGTTCTATGGTGTAGCACCCACCCCATTGTCCCAGTCTTTATTTAACTGCAATTCCAATAATTCACAGCCAGCAACACTGGTTATTTATCATGGAACCTGCAGTGAGTAGAGCGAGTAGAGTAATACACTCCTTACTGCTCCCCACAACTACAGTCCGCTGCAGTTAACTAGAATTCCCTTGATGCTCAGCTAGCAACACTGGCTGGCTGAATATCACAGGAGTTGCAATGAACCCCACCAAACACAATCTAAAGTTAACTACAATTCCCAACATCAGGCCTTGCTAAATATCACAGTAGTTACAGTCAACAACAACAATGCTGTCGTATATTGAGCAGTGCTCCCCCTACTTTCCTTGGTAAGATTATTTGATCTCTATAACCAGTCTGAAGCTTCTCGAAAATAAAAAAAAAGGTGGTTTTCATGCTAATTGAAGTTCCAGGGGGATCGAGGGGAAACAGAGCTCTTTCTTTGCCCCCTGCCGCCCTTCTTCTGTATGCCCGTGGATTGTACTGGGACCTAATTTGGTGAGATGCTCCTGCTAGAAGAGCTCAAGTGGCCATGGGTAATGAATAGTTAGAATATTTAAAAACACTCACTCTTTTAAAGGGACATTCCACCTTGTTTGACCCTTGCTTCCTTCAAGGAAGCAAGGTTTAAACAAAACATGTCCTGCACTTTTAAAAGTAAACTTGACATATATCTTAATTGTTACCCGCGGGGTTACTATCTGCCGGTCACCCGACCGGACGGCTGCTTGCTTCCTATGGAAACATGGCAGCTGTCGGTCAGAGGATAAACTGGCGTGTACTATCAAAAGTACTATCAAAAATACTATCAGAAGTACACGCCAGTTCATCCTCACTATAGGAAAAACAGACATTTCACTTGTGCTTCTATATTAGAAGCACAAGTGAAAAGTAAGGTTTAGTGTCCCTTTAATAATGCATTATCCAGGGCCAACACAGTTCTTCTAACAGGAGAGACTCACACGGTTTGGCCCTGCACAGTGAATAGTTCGATCAGTGACACAACATGTTAATTTCACCTCAAGTATAATTCAGCTTTTTTAAGATCCCTGAGTATCAGTGCGTGAAGCCATCCTATCTACTGACACTTGTACATCATTTTTCCTCTCCCATGCATGACGGAATGCTGGGTGCTATCCAACTGAACTCAGGAATCCCGACGGAATCTCGGGAAACCTAGGATTCCCGAAGACAACAATGAACTTTCCCATAGCTTGTGTAAACTAAAATAATCTGAGAATAGTAATAATGCTGGAAACATCATTATTAAAAAAAAAAAAGAATTTATTTCAGGAAAGTTTCAGGTACCAGGTTTGCTTTTTAGGGACATCAAGCTCTCCGTGGAGCATTTGTCAGCCTACGGCTATCCCAATGACAAACAGGAAGATGAGAATCAATCTGCTCATGACTATTTATCTGAAGAGATGTCAGGTTTGCAAAGAAACATTTTTTTTTTAATTGCTCTTCCTTAGGTTGCTTATTTTTTTACATTTTTTTAATGATTAATACAAGTTAGTGGTAAAGTGTGGACAAATATTACTCTGTTTGTTTTTTCTTCTCTTTTTTTTTTAGAGAAAATAAAGACAATAATAATATATGAGAAGCTGGATATTTACTGTGACAAGAGTTTGCCAGAGGGACAAAGCTGATAATATTTAGCAGAGGTGACACAATTTGGTCAAGGCACAGTATTGTAGCTTTATGCTTCTATTCAAAGAATCACTCCCAACTCGGAAGAAAAAAAAACCTGAAGGATTAAAGGTTTTACTCAATAAAGAGAGAATTGCAGGGAATTGAGATAGGAATGTTATTCCATTGTAGCCAAGTTGGAAAAATTCTCCTAAGTAGCCAGATGGGGGAATGTTTCCAACTTAACTACTTTGGCCTTATTTTTGAAATTCCCATCTGAAATGCCTGTAATTCTCTGTTTATTGAGTACATCCCTTATTTAAACTGACATTTTATAAATAGATATGCATTTTCTATACAAACTTCTTTTTCCTCCAATTTTTTTTTTTTTTGCAGTCCATAACTTCTAGGGTTTGACACTCTCCTCAATGACATCAGTAGATTAAGCAAGAAGTAGGACTTCCCAGAATTCCAAAGGAGCCAATCAGTGGTCTCTCATAGATATATATTGGGATGCCAACTTCATCTGCGCAATGACATCACACTACGGCTCAGCCACTTACAACAAAAGCGGGGGGGGAGGGGCAGTAAAGCAGAAACCTTGCTTGTATGTGCATGCCAAAAAAAATGTACACAATGCATTACAATTATTTTGATGCTTGGAGTGTCCCTTTAATAAATACATCATGGTTCTTGGTTGCATATATTGTTTTAATGGATGGAGAGATAAGAGTGACAGACAATCTGACAGACAATAGATAAATAGAAAAAAAGGGTACAATTAGACCCTATAAATTCATAAAATGACTTGCGTGGTCCTAACAGGACTGCAGCATGGATACCGTGCCGTTTCTTGAAGTGGACATGTACAATTCCCAACCTTTCTGACATTTTGTAGCCATAACTAGCTCCCCTGCTGAATAAACCTGCGACAGATCTTGTTTTACAGCCAAAAGATTTCCGTTGTCAGCAGAGGGCAGCCATTTACAAAGACCTATTATCCCCCCCCTCGAATGAGCTGTCAGATATTTATTTTTTTATGTCAGTGAAGATGGTACAGGTAATTTTTTATTTTTATTTTGAGGAATATGTTACTTTGGAAATGATTCCAAACTGTTAATAATGAACAAACACTATATTATTCGGAGTTTAATAGATTGAGAGAGGGTTGGGAATCCCTCCATCTTTACAGAGCAATTAGATGTACAAGTATCTTGTTTTACTTTGTATTGATCACCGACTTTGCTTAGCTGTGCACTAAGTGACTAGAAAGCTTTCACAATCTTGCTGCAGCCAATGAGAGAAGAGACGATCTTCCCCTATGTTTGGCCAATCAAAAAGGAGAGCTCTTCCTGCTCTGCCTAACTCTGTGCAGCATTTGTAAGTATATGGTTGTGTGTCTGTATTTAAATATGTGCACAATAAAGTGTGAAAGAGAGATGGATGGATGGATAGAAAGAAAGAAAGCTAGGTGGATAGATACACACAGGAAAAACAGAACAAAATAGAAATATTCAGAGCAGTGTAGAGCTAGTTATATTTAACTGATATACATTCAGAGAAAACTTCCTGTTGATGGATGATAGTTTTATTCTCACCCTTCATTCCAACTCCTTCCTTGACATCTTCCATCTCGAAAGACAAATTGTCCATGCACGGCATTGGATGTGATTTATTCGCTTCCCCATGTGATTTATAGGCTTTGGAAATAGTATAAATGACTAATTACAAACTCTGGACGTCGGGTCACCCAACATAATTACATGAGCCAGCCACAGGATATTTATATTTGATGTTTGATCAACCGCCAAACTAGACGTGCGCACATAAAAAAAAAAAAAAACAAAGTCATATCCATCGAGATCATAAGGCCTACCAACGCAAATTGGAAAGCACACAAAGGAATGTAATAAACACGCAACAAGAGTCACTGATACGTAATGAGCACGTTATACGAGGTTGTATAAATCCAAGCGGATAATCAGTGAATGTACAGCGTGATCAGACAACTAGCTCCAATCAGCGATTCGCATAGTAGCTCCTCAATTTTCTAATGATGTGTTTACTGTGGGCATGGCTGGAGGGTGTGTATTGTTACATTGTTAATTAGGTTGAAAAAATACTTGTAATCAATCAAATTCAGTCGTTCTGTACAAAACAGTGGATGCTACCAGCAGCAACTCAAAAGTGGGGAGGGTGTTTCCTTACTATGTAAACCCATAGCCATCCACCCAGGCAACCCCACCTAAAAAAAACTACACAAACAACAAACCTTGGATATAGGTAATGGCCAACATTTTAACCAGAATATCAACTCTGAGGACATGATGGCACTAAGCCATTAGCCTCAGCAGGAAGTTTTACCCAAGATACATGGGATTACATGTTGGTGAAGTCACCAACCATTGTCATGATGCTCCTTCCCAAACCCAAGCACTATCCCATGTAGCTAAAATCTTTTCAATATTCATAATATGAGGCACTCACCCCTTCTATTGCAGTCTAGCCATGACACTAATCATTGATGTCTCAAAGCAGGTGAAGACACCAACTTATTGGGCTTTGTGTGGGACAGTTCCACTGAAGTTGTATTGACCTTTGTGGACCGTGCCACGGATACTGATGACATTTGCCTGTCACCGAAGGAAGGATGTAACTGGCTGCTTTAATTGTGTGACCTGCCAGTCATCTCTCATTCAGTTAGGTAAAATGTAGGCCTCGTCATGTAGTCCTTTCTACTTGTACTTCTCCGGGGCTCTTATTTATCCCGTATGTGTATAGTCAAGGGCAAAATGGTACCTTAGAACAAGAGAGCCTGTGTCACAAGCTTACAATGTAGAGAAACAAATAAAAATAATTTAATCATGGAACGGAAAATTGTTCAGTAATGTTATTGATGTTATAGTCAGAAAGGAAGCCAGTTACAGATGAATGAAGTCATTTTAAACTTCTACAAAGTGGCTGCTGGCCAGGCAAGACCACTTTGCCCCAGGGCCAGTATAAAGTTCCTGACACTAAAGACAAATAGTTTATCATTGTTTCTATGGTCCAAACTTTTTTATTATTTTTCATAGCTTGACAATACCCCCTCAGGCAAATGGGTAACTTTAGTGCCTACCCATTGACCTGATCACCTGTGCCTTAAAAAGATCTGTATGTTTCACCAAATTAAATAATTACCTTCAATATTCATTGATTTCGGCACCATCGGAGCCTGGACACATATTTTTAAGAGATTGTAAAAATGGTCCTGGGCCAAAAGTGACAAACTATCACCAAAATTTAATTATACACTTTCGGTTCGTTCTAATGAATTAGTCTTGAGAGGAAAATTCTGACATTTTTTTTCATGGAAATAAGTCCAAAAAGGTTAGGTTGGGATTCGTGTGTGAGAGTGTTTGTGTGAGAGTGAGTGTGTCTGTGTGAGGGCGAGTGTGTTTGTGTGAGTGTGTTTGTGTGTATTAGTGAGTGTGTTTATGTGAGTGTAAATGTGTTTTTTGTGAGAGTTAGGGTGTGAGTGTGTATTAGTGAGTGTGTTTATGTGAGAGTGAGTGTGTTTGTGTGTATTAGTGAGTGTGTTTATGTGTGTGCGAGGGTGTTTTTGTGAGAGTTAGTGTGTGTGTATTAGTGAGTGTATTTGTGTGAGTGTGTATTGGTGAGTGTGTCTGTGTGTGTTAGTGAGTGTATTTGTGAGTAATTGTGAGCGTGTTTGTGTTTATTAGTGAGTGTGTTTGTGTTTATTAGGGAGTATGTTTGGTGAGTGTTTGTGTGTATTAGTGAGTGCGTTTGTGTGTGCTTGTATGAGAGTGTGTCTGTGTGAGAGTGATTGTGTTTGTGTGTTAGTATGTTTGTGTGTATTAGTGAGTGTTTTTGTGTGAGAGTGAGTGTGTTTGTGTGAGAGTGTGTATGTATTAGTGAATGTGTTTGTGTGTGTGAGAGTGTGTTTGCGAGTGTGTTTGTGAGTATTAGTGAGTGTGTTTGTGAGTATTAGTGAGTGTGTTTGTGTGTGAGAGTGTGGTTGTGTGAGAGTGAGTGTGTTTTATGTATTAGTGAGTGTTATGTGTGATGAAAACATATTATGCAAATGGAATCCAAATGATCACTGGACAAATGACATTTTCATTCATTGCGCACTCATTCTTGTATTCATTTATTCTTGTATTCATTCATCCTTGCATTCATTCATACATTCTTGCATCCATTCACTCATTCTTGCATCCATTCACTCATTCTTGCATCCATTCATTCATTCTTGCATCCATTCACTCATTCTTGCATCCATTCATTCATTCTTGCATCCATTCACTCATTCTTGCATCCATTCACTCATTCTTGCATCCATTCATTCATTCTTGCATCTATTCACTCATTCTTGCATCCATTCATTCCTTCTTGCATCCATTCACTCATTCTGGCATCCATTCACTCATTCTTGCATCCATTCATTCATTCTTGCATCCATTCACTCATTCTTGCATCCATTCATTCATTCTTGCATCCATTCATTCATTCTTGCCTCCATTCATTCATTCTTGCATCCATTCACTCATTCTTGCATCCATTCATTCATTCTTGCATCCATTCATTCATTCTTGCCTCCATTCATTCATTCTTGCATCCATTCATTCATTCTTGCATCCATTCATTCATTCTTGCATTCATATTCGCGTTCGGATGAGCAGCAGATTTACACCTGAAAACAAATCTCAACGTCTAGATATTTCTACCAGATTATAATTAGTTTTGACCCTTGGCCACTGTAACTTTTCCATTTTTGCCAATATGTTGCGACTGTTGTTGAATCTGCTTGTTCTACATGCAAACTTCAGTGGAGTTTATCATTCCCGTCATATTTGCTCAATGTGCGGTGACCATTAATTCAATATTTCCTTCGCAAACATTAATTATCTCTCAAGCTTCCCCTTCTCATCTCGGAAACCATGTTGTTGACCTCGCAAGTTCATCCACTGTCCTAAACTGTGGGTAACGTTACAGTCAAGAGATCGCTCATAAAACATCGTTAGTACTCCTTCCACTGTTAATTTGTCATTATAACTCCAAATCCTAAGGAATGACGTATTGTTCAGTGATTTAACCCCTTCATGACGCTAGGTGCTTGCGTCCCACAAAAACGTCACAAATTGTTCCTGGCCACCGATCGGTAGCCAGGAAAACACTGGCAGAGACCCGATCAGGGTCTTAATAGACCCTGTGGGTCCCTGCCAAAAGATTGCCAGACCTCCGGACGTCACGTGTGACGTCACGGAGGCGTGCCCGAACCCGGAAGTTCGGGCACGGCGCGATTTAGAGAAATGTAACTGGTGCTCGCTTTGAGCCCCGGCTACATTTTCCCTGTCGGGCTGAGGACACTCAAAGTGGCCTCAGATGACAGGTGGGATCCCGCTGTAAGTGCCTGCAGCGGGATCCGAAAACAGCTCATCGCGGGGAGCCGCGATGAGCTGTTTAACAAAGGACGTTCTATGCCGTCCTAACGACTTTAAGTCACTCAAAGTCAGGACGGCATAGAACGTCCTAACGTCACGAAGGGGTTAATCTCCTGCGGCATCCACTGACCAGATGGAGGTTATCGTGATTCAGTGTTCAGCAAATCAATCCTACTCTGTCACCTAAACCTTGGTGATATGGTGAACGTAACGAATAAAAATGATAAAACGAATGATCTATGCATTGTATTAGCAGAAATGCAAGCAAATGCGTACATTTAGATAATATGTCCATAGTGTCTATGACATCACCTGTGTCCCAATATTCAAATTACACATTTGACATTGAAAATGATGCCATAAGCAGGACACAACACAGACACATGCTCTGGTGCTGCTGACACTCCCCTATCCCATGCCCCTTTCTCCGGCATCATACATTGCTGGAAGTAAAGTATCAGGGAGGCATGTATAAATAGAGGCCCTCTCTGTTCCAGCTGACTTAAGAAGGTGCGGGGACAGATCCCAAGCACTAAAAGGTTTTGCTTGTCCTTCATTTGTATCCTGTCCTGTCTTTTGTATTTTTAATTGTACGGATTTTCCATGACATTTTAATGGATTAATACAATTAGTGGCTACATCTTTCTTTCCAATGGGGTTGAAATGTGGCCACCGTTTTGGATAGTGGCATAGCAGGAAATTCCCTGCCTTTACATAGGCTGCAAAATGAAGTAAAATGTGGGTGAGTGTCCCCATTAATACGAATAGGTCAATTGACCTATTCTTATGAATGGGGACTCTATTTCGGTTTATAGAATAGCAATAGCATTTACATGTATTCCATAAACCGAAAGTCTATAAACTGAAAGACATTCGGTTTATAGACTTTTGTTTTATAGGATACATGTAATGCTATTGCTATTCTATAAAAAGAAAGTCTATAAACAGAATGTCTTTCAGTTTATAGACTTTCGGTTTATGGAATACATGTAATGCTATTGGCTTTTCTATAAACCGAAATAGAGTCCCCAATTATAAGAAATTCTGGAATGTCGGGTCCGGGGTCCAAAAACCGTAATGTTCGGTACGAACCCGAACAGTGCGGTTCGGGTTCGCTCAACACTAATTATTATTTGACCACGGTGTGGTACAGCTCAGAATCTTCAAATAGGATTGAAAAATTACAATGGGGTCTTGTACATACAATCTACGCATGCATTTTTTGCTGTACCAAAATCCCATTCATACTTAAAAAACTTTGAACTAAAAACAAAAGAAAATTGGAAAAACCCCTGCTACAAACATATTAACAGGGGTTAAGCGCCATATATGTCGGCACTTGTGTGGGGTATTTTTATTTAACATGCCACAATAACCCCTATTGTTTGATCTTTTGAGAGACGATTTCCCTTTTCCAGCATTCAAAGACAGAGCTAAATCTACATCTTTAACGTAACATAACACATTTTTATTTTATCACCTTTTCATTGTCTTTCTTTTTAACTTGCCTCTGTAGAACTCTATTTCAGCTTATTGCTGACCTAGGAAAAAAGCTGCAAGTAATACATAAAAAAAATATATACTGTATATTTTAATTAATACATAATTACAAAGACTTAATGCACGAACATTGCTATGCCTTCCAAGGGAGATTACAAAGTAATTATAGGTACCTAATGCATATTAAAAAAATAGAAGTAATAAATGGTGCCGTGTGCTAGGACAATGTGTGATACATTCACGGAGCAGACTGGTAAGAGCAACTAGCCCGGGGAAATAGGGAAAGAGTTAACTCTCAGTGGACTGGATGGGGTTCTCATAATACAGCAAGTTTAAAGGACAAGTTCCACCAACAGTGCCCCAAAAATGATTTTCAGATAAATACTGCATCACTGAAGGTAAATAACTCTTTACAGTCCATCAACTCTTCCGCTCTACTAAATACTATCTATTGAGTATAATCGATTTATTGCTACAGTCCTACCCTCCTCTCTCCAAAGCCCCTCCTTACTGGGCGAATTTAGAAGTCCCTGGGAAAATGTTGTCAATGTAAAACTACAGTATTCATTTGTTCTAAAGTAAAAAAAAAAAAAATGAATTTCACGTATTTAATACACACATGTACAGCTTGGGTTGTCACTCCGTCGGTGTTATAATGGTAAAAAGGTAGAAAGAAAATTGGCTTACTGTCAACTGGACAGTCTCTGGGGGCAATTGCATGGCTGGCAATTATTGATTATTATTTTATTTTTTTTTGACAACAAGGTGGCAAACCTACTTACAACATACAAAAAAAAAAAAAAACGCAACAATGCAAGCGGTAAATTTTTCTAAATACGCGTTCTGGCAGCCCACTTGGAGGAAAGAGGAATATAAAGCTTAATCTGCCCCGCCGAGGGGAGGAAAATGTGGTTTTACGGAAGGATTTAAATGATAGAGTATGCATAAAATCTTTAGTGATGAGAAACATGTCAAGTGGAGATATTAGTTTAACCCTCATACTGATAATAGGTTGGAAAGAGAAGACATATGGATATGAAACAAGAAATACATGGGGAACAGATGCTGGGAAGGCGCATTATACACGGCGCGTACTCGCCAGCGATTACTTCGGGGAACCTCCTGGTGAGTTAGGCTGTGACTAGAGTATCTATGAGCTGTCGATACAAATCTGCTCCCTGCAAAGTCACGGTCTCGTCTCTCTGCCAGACGTCACAAACGCTCCCAGAATCCTGCAGGGTTTCTCGGGTTAAAGGGACAGCGTCACCTACAAATTATTTGTACTGGGAATGGAGAGAATACAAGAATGATTTATACAGTGCCTTAACGGAATTAGCCAGCAAACGAGGAGAAAAAAAAAAAAAAAAAAAGTAGACCATATTTAACACAGAGCGGTCCTGTAAGGATGGCTACATCTGCAAATCTCTGAAATAATTGAGGTAGCCTGCTTACAAAAAAAAAAAAAAAAAACAGCTTATATTTCCTATTTCTAACGGATTTTGCCATAACATACATCAATGGGTGGCAACCGCCAAGGTGCGGAGAAAAATCTGAGAAAAAGGCTAATTAATCGTGGTTTCTGTTCTATTTCTTGAAATCACATCCCAGCCGAGATCAAAACAACCGAGTAATTAATTATTCTTTCACCTATAGGAAGCGTAGGTAATTATGCTACCTCGAACTTTATCCCTTGGATCCTTACAGAGGCGCTCAACAATCTCTCCGAAAAAGTAAAGATCTGGGCATCTAATGATGTTCGTCTGCACATCCCACCCCGAAATATTTTCATCTCATGCTGTATGCACATGCCAAATGATGCTTCACCCGGGTTGCATATTGCTGGAAGAAAAAAGAATTGCAAAGCTCTACATTACTGTTCTGCATTCAATCAGCCGGGGTTAGAAGCCCATTTACTGTTTTGCATAAAATACATCACTCCCGTGCTTGTTTTTTAATGTTGCCATGGAAACTAGGTTTTTATCCTTTTCTTGTACATTTAAGAAATACATTTGGGGAGGATTGGGGGGGGGGGGGGGGGTTAAGAGACAGCTTACCCAAGAGTGATGCTGCCATGTTAAAAAAATGTAGGCTTTCATAACTTCCATTTTTTAATGAACCATTTGACATCCCCCATGGTCCATTCAAGATAAAGGTTTTACCAAAATACAATAAACTTACTAGACTCCTCTGTCTTCTACATCAACACCATCACCAATAACACTCTGAATGGCCCTGCCTGAGGACCCATTGCAAATAAAACTTTATTAAAGAGGGTTCACATTTGTTATGGTCTTATATGCTGGTTCAAACAACATGAATCTTAAGCATATTATAAGCTCCCTCTTCTACTCCAGTGCCAACATCTTGTGTAACTCCTTTGAGACTCTGGCTTTTCTCACTGCCTTCCTACGCCCTCCAACGCCACTATTATTTTTCCTAACTGATTACTATAGCATGTGTATTTACACTGTCTACTTCATTGTCATTCTTCCTAACTGTTCACCTTAGCCTTCTCCATAGTATTCTCCTTAGCCATCCCACTCACATTCCCATCCGCACATACTTTCCTTTCACCCATCTAAATGGTAGGATCGACACACACTAGGTGTGACCGACAGACTGTCTCAGTGGGGTCTCCCCACTAGATATTGCACTCAAACCAGCATGAGTACGTGATTTACTGCTACACTGTTGCAAGCATTGAGTCTGTATTTAACTGTGATGACAAATTAACAAGACAGTCATTGGCCTAGCCTTTGGATGAGGATAAGGAATCGGAATCTTGCCCTTCGGGTTGGTTAAGATATTCCTCTCCGGGAACCAGAGCAGCTGACATCATACTGCAGGGAAAGGAGATTTGATTTGTGGATTGTTTTGTGGAGGGTGACCCAGATGACGGTGTCCTCTCTTGGCACGTTTTATAAACCGCGGAGCCTATTGAAATGGCTCTATTAATTAACTTTCTGCCGATACAAATTTTATTCAAAGCTCGAAAATCCAATTAGTATTGATCCACCCTTTATTGCTACAGCGACGATGACTCGCGTAATTCCTATTGATTGGAGCTCTACGTCGGCAATCCATGCGTTTGGACCCTTTTACAGATCAGAATTCATCAATTCTTTCATTTGGAAACTGCCTTGTTGGGGACTAAGGGAAACCAACTAGCTATTTAAAGGGACCCTGCCTCCTAAATGGTGTTTATACTTTACATGTACAGAATAAAAAGTGATGAGAAACACTTTTAAATGTAGAACTATTTTCAATGGGAAATGTATCATTTGCATATCAAGACACACGGTGACGGCATAAACAGGAAACATCACAGACACTCTAAAAAAAAACAATTTTTTCCCCTTATTTATCGATCAATTTGCTATCAATCCTGCTAGAACAATGGGAAGGTAATTTATTTGCAACACCATGCCATCACAACCATGCATGCATGATTTGATGGCACGTTACATGCAACTCATCTGCTCTTGCACAGATGCATATCCCCCAACTGTCCCTCTTTGCACGGGACAGTCCCAATTTTGGGGGGTTTGTCCCACCGTGCTCTAACTCTGCCCCACATAGAGAAGACATACTGCACATGCAACCTCTGCCCTCTTGTGTCTCGATTTGGATGCTGCTACACTATCAGCAAGGCCCCATCTAAAGTCTGGCTCTCCTTCATCTCAATTATGGGCACACAAATGTTGGGAGTTATAATCTATGAATGCTTCAACATACACCTGCATCAATCTTCAACTAGGCATCAAGTGGTAAATAATCAACAAATAACCCTATTTACAAAAGTATACAACACAGCACATAATAGATTGAAAATGGGGTGACTAATTTCCGAGTATCCGGGACGGAACATTCCCTACCTCGTTATGGCAATACCCGTTGGACAAGCTCCAGTTGGGGGTTCTAACTAGGGTTGCCACATATTCAGTATTTTATGAGCAAGGCAGTTAAAATATGTTTGAGGCCAATGTTAAGTCTACAGAGGTAATAACATGGCAAGAATTACAATTAGTAGTTAAAATAATATAGAAAAGTGTTAGAGGGGAAAAAAAAGTTTTGAATCCATAAGACCAACTTTTAATGCACCAGACTCTTCGATAAAAGAGAAATATGGCAGCGTTGGTTGGCGTATGGGTCCCGCTCTTCCTAGCTTCACGTTGATCAATAGAAAGAAGCAAAGAATACATTTCTACAAATTTCTCCAAAGAGGTAACCCTTAGGAATGGGCTGGCTCTGTAAAACTGGAATGTATCCGTATAGGATTGAACACAGATTCCGAAACATCCGTTATCTTTTGTTGGAGCATATCGGATACTATGGCTTGCTTTTATTATACATTGTCCTTCCGACTTCTCGTCAACCACCTTTTGGTGCTTTTGTCTTGTTTAGTATCCTTCATACAACAAAGTCATTAAAGTTTGCTTTTCCGCCATTCTTATCTGGACGTCTGGAGTTATTCTTTACCACTGAATCATCAGAGAGACAAAAGTACAAGACAGGAAGGTTTTCGAGAGGGGAAGAACAAGTCAGGGGAGTTCAAATTTCTACAAAGCACTGAGCCGCAGTGTAGAAGAAAACAGCTCTGACGAAATTATAGTATTGCCTCCGGGCCTACGATTCGAGCGGCTGAAGACAATAAATCAAATGTACTTAAGGAGGTATCAAAACACCTAGGGCTGTGGAAGAAAAGAAAACAGCCCAACTAACAAAACGAAACAAAGGTAAATAAGTATGCATTCTCCGGGTTGTACAGAGAGAGAGAGAAAAAAAAAATGCAGACTGTTAATCTGAGTATTTTTCTGATAAGAAAAAAGGAACAACGCCGAATGTCAGCTTCCAAGCTACATTTTGTATTAGGTTTTTATTAAAAAAAAAAATAAACCTCTAAGATGGAATGGTGCAAAGTAAAAATAATCACACAAATAAAAAAAAAAAGAGAGTGGAAGAGTTATTTAGACGTACAGTTACAGGACATCCCTGTAATCAGAGTGCAGAGTAATAGTATTTCTTTCTGTACAATCTGGACAATGGGGGCTGTGTTGTCACAGAGTATGAGCATGCACTGAATGTTTTACCTCAGAAAACAGGGACACGTAGAAACAGAGACTGCGTCGACAGATAAGAACCATTCGGCCCATGTGACTGGGTAATCCTCTGGTTTTCCAGGAAATGTTTCTCCTGTTTTATCACCTTTAGAATGATTCCCAAATATATATATATATATATATAGATATTCATAGGTATTTGAATGTATAAAAAGGTAGGCAACGCGTAGGGAGGTTCGGTGTCAGCACTGGCACTGTCACTTGTCCTGACATCTCTACTGAGCAAGCGCACACGCTCTGACAAACTCCTCTATTGTCTCAGACACAGGACCACACAATCCTGCTATCCCTGAAAGCTCTACCTATCTCCCGAAAAGCAAGACAGAGGTACAGACCCACAAAACTGGGATGGTCCCAACCAAAGCAGGACAGTTGAGGGGGGGGGGGGGGGGGTAAGATGTAAGCAAGCAGGCTTTACGCTGAACAATATATTGTTGACATTTTTTCATGCTTACTTCTATATATCCCAAATGATGGCTATACGTTTATTGTGTTCATACATAAATTGCACAGGAGCCTGTACAGAGCAGACATATAATACTACCAGGTGAATGATAACTATACTTGCAATGTGTGCATTCATATATTACACAGGAGCCTGTACAGAGCAGACATATAATAATACCAGGTGAATGATAACCATACTTGTAATGTGTGTTACATATATTACACAGGTGTCTGTAAAGAGCAGACAGATAATAATACCAGGTGAATGATAACTATACTTGCAATGTGTGTATACATATATTACATAGGAGTCTGTACAGAGCAGACATATAATAATACCAGGTGAATGATAACTATACTTGCAATGTGTGCATTAATATATTACACAGGAGTCTGTACAGAGCAGACATATAATAATACCAGCTGAATGATAACTGTACTTGTAATGTGTGCATACATATATTACACAGGAGTCTGTACAGAGCAGACATATAATAATACCAGGTGAATATACTTGTAATGTGTGCATACATATATTACACAGGAGTCTGTACAGAGCAGACATATAATAATACCAGCTGAATGATAACTGTACTTGTAATGTGTGCATACATTTATGGCACAGGAGCCTGGTTGCCAGGTCAGACAGTTTCTATTAGACAGGTTTAATGTTTGCATGCCCCCCTGGGGAATGTCAGATGCATGTGTGCCCAGGGATAATCTGATCATTAATCTGGGAGTCTATCCCATAGTATAACTGATTTCTTGCTGAACATATATGAATTATCCATTCTACAGGGTAGCATGTAAAAGTTACATTTGCCCTCAAAGTAATGGCTGAACATGCATATATATGCATTGAATCAGATATAGGTGAGTTACGGTAAGATCCATTAGGATTACCAAATCTAATAGTAGTAATAAGACTGGGAACTACTATTCTCAGGATGCCTAGCCATCCAAAAGTCTCTTGCGAGCTGGCTGAGCCTCAAAGGAAGGTATATCTACAGTAAATCAAGGGATATGTCTTTTTTTTATCAATTAATTTACTGTTGATTACTCTTCCTATGATGCTATTCCACAGTATGTGAAAGTAATAATAAAAAAGTTAGAATGAGACCCCCTACCTTTTGGGGGTCTCATCTCAATTGGTCCACAGGGTCCTCATCCATGCCTAGTCTGTGGGGCCTCCTCCAGGACAGGTACTGCTTGTATCAGATCTGAACCAGAAGAGGTGCAGGCCTCCCATAATCACCATCCCACGCTGTACCAACAACGATACAGCAATGGGGGGGGGGTCACTACAGGCGCCACAGGGATATTGGTTTGCCAAAGCTCCCCAGTGTCCTCGGAGCCAGTGCCCTCAAGAGAATTCCTAGTTTGCATTATGGTAGCACCACTCTCCAAGATGTCTACTTTCACTGGTTTCAGTGTGTAACTTTCCAAGAGCTAGGAGCCATCACCGTGTGTCTTGATAATCACATTTAAACTGTTTAGGGGTGCAAAAACTATATATTATTCAATACAAAGGGCGCATATTTGTTTTGCAGTGCACCTTAGTCCAAAAGATTTCAGGCCTCCCTTGACCAGCTCTCCATGGGCCACCAGCCCATAGCTCCAAGCTTCCAAGCTCATCAGTATCGCATGCACTGTCATCACGTGCACTATACCCCATTAATTGATATTTTCCAAACCTAAATATGCACAGTCAGCGCAACATACAAATCAGTTCAATAAATTAAAGGCTATTCTTAATAACAAGGTTGGTTATAACAAAATGTTAATTAAAATATGCCACACATGAACGCACACACACAGAACGCATTGCATACATTTTATTAGTAAAGCGCCCTTTGGTGTAATTATATCTAAAAGGCGTGCTTTATAAATGTATAATTTATTTGGTGTGTTCAAGCATTCACCGGCGACAATTATCTGACATTTACTTTTACAGGAATATCTCCTGTTCTCCCCTCCTTCAAAGGCACCTCTTCAAAGGACCATAACTTAAAATAAGACCTTTAATGGTACTCTGTCACCTAAACATTGTATATTTTGCGAATGCTGAGAATAACACATGATCTATACATTGTGTTATCAAAATTTCAAACAAATGCATAGATTAAGAGGAAAATGTCTTAAAATTGTTTTCGAGGTGGCTCCTGTTTATGACATCACAAAGTAAAAATGTTCTAAAACATAGGGGTTATGTATAAAAAGTCCCGCACTGTAAAATGTCGGTCGTTTAATAAAAAGGTGCTGTTTGTTATGTATAATGGTGTTTGCGCTTTTGTATAACATCCCCAACACTTTTTCAGTACGGGAAAGGGACCTCAGACAAAATCAGCACCTGTTTTTTTATACATTGGCTGCGTCGGCCCAACAAGCGCTGTTACGACCTAAATCTACGCATTCGGCGTAGATAGCGTGAGCTCCCGGAATTCGTCTGGATTCTGCTTTATACATTGGCGCAATCTGTGTGTGCGCTGTGTCTATATATGACCCCCATTGTGTTAGCAAAACTTCATGCAAAGAGAGAGTGAGAGTAGAATTCAGCAACTCTGACCGAGTGGAATAGCTAGATGTGCTGTAAAATGGCATCACACATTAGTAAACAAGCAGTAGAGTCAAATGGAGCTATAGCTACAGTTTACCTGGCATCTGGGGGCAATGTAGAAGCAGATACACATTAGGGAGGGATGTATAAAGACGTTGCAAACAGGGGTATCACCAGTGTGCACTTCACGACACACTTCTGTAGGCTGCTCTCTCTGTGCAGGTCTCGAATTTGAGGCTTTCTCTGAATACTCTGTGTGCACAATGTCGGACAAACCTCTGTCAAATGTGCATCGGGGGCTTGCCCTGAACATTACTGCAATGAATGTGTTAATATAAAAAAAATAAGCAACTATCAGTATTACACTATTTATTATATACTTTATGAGTGCTATTTTAATTGCTTGTGATTTTTAATGGTATTGGTGTTTGCATTGTGTAGATTTGCACAGTGTGGCTGTTTTGTGCATATCTGGCATATAAATTCCTTGTATTTTATTTGAGTTTTTTTTTCTTTCTTTTTTTCTAATAGATTTCTGTTTGAAATAGGATACAGGATCTCTTATTTTTTTTTGGAACCTTTTTTGAGACTTTTATTTTCCATTTGTAATGAATCTAGTAATGAAAATAATTCGGTTGTCATTGACCAGTCAGTCTCGGACCTAAATTCCTGACTCATCAAGTCCCGCAGCGGCAGTGCTGACAGATGCTGTCTGCTCGGAGATGAAGTGATATTGTCACTCCATAACATCAGCGCTCCTGTGACAAAAATCCAAATTCTGCACAGGGCAGAAAAAAAAAAGAGTGCGGAGGAAAATATGTCAATCTGATTAGAAGGATTCTGCTTCTACTGATATTAAACATGAGCTACAAAGCTCATTATAAAGCACAGCATCTTAAGGAAAGATGGGGTATTGAACAAATATAAGTATAACAAAATAAAATGAAAACATATCATGTTATCAGATGCCTATAGCACAGCTAGAGAAGATATATACCCCAAATTTAAACAAGTCTACTACATCGTATTGATCATAGGTCGGAAGGAAACTCTGGGACTCTACCCATGGTGGTGGTGTAATAACATCATGATATGGAAAGTGTCCTACAAGGACATCAGCATCATTGGCAAGATTTGTGAAGGTCAATAGAACGTTATTAAATTGTCGATAAGAAAGTTCAGTCAATTTCCGCACTGAAGAATGTTGATAGCCGTGATCATGACAGGGAACACCTACAGAAGACCACTCAAGCTGCCCATTTAAGCTGGTAAGGTAACCATTTTTCAACAGAAGGCTGGGTTTAAACACTTGGCTAGTGGAACAAATGTCTTGCTGGTGGGACTCCTTGGTTGCAAATGGGACACCTGGCCACTCTACCGAATCAAAATGGCTCATTCAAGGGAGACAATGGAAATACCTTTGATTCTCAAAAACTCCAAAGAGAGGAGACATGTTTCCAATTGCCCTCATCATACAACTTGTGCAACCACAGACAGGTACCTCCAGTATAACAGTAGCTGGAACGACACACCTTGACGGATGATCAAACAACATGCGATTTGCATTGCAAAGCAGCTGTGAAGTCAGACGTTCACACCAACACGTCTAGTTACTTTTTATGAGATCAAGGCACAGGGATGTGATGCTACAGGGAGCATACCTTATTACCTGTTCTCATTCGTGTTGCTTAAAAGACCACACATTTTGAGAGAAGCGACACAAAAAAAAAATCTACATTGCTAAGGGAAGCCTACACAAAATTTACATAAATCATAAACTGCCTCCAATCTTCCTTTGAGTCATTTTAAACTTTCTTACATTTTTACACTTTTCTAGCTTCCTACCCTCCATGTTTTTCAGTTTTTTTTAGATCTCACATGTGAGTTCTGTGGGTGTTCTATGGATAAACCATGTCTGTAATGTCATGGTCCACCAGTGGTACATTTCTGGTCAAAGGTCATATAGACATTAGGTTGCATCTTTATAATAACAGGGATCTCAAAGGTCAACATCCATATGTTGGCGTTAGGGTTAAGGGTTGGAGGTTTGCTTTAGGGGATAGACTTAGAGATTAGTATTAAATAATGGGATCAACCTTATGGACTCCAATCACCGACAGTGATATGTCTGACCACCTCCGAATGTCAACGTATTGACGCACGGCTTTAAGATACACATCTTTATGCCAACACAGTCTAATATGTCCAGGACTATACGGTGTGTGGCATTTCAAGGATGACTTACCAACAACAAATAATTTCTGGTACAGAGACATCTGTTACTTTACTTCCAAAAATAGTTGAGAAGACATAAAACTGATGGACCTATCCCTGAGCCCTTCTCCGATACCTGTCCAGTTCTCGGAACTCCATCTTGTTTGGTATTTAGAAGGTCACTAAAACATTTTTACCGTTATGGATTCATTAAAAAGTAATGATAATAAAAAAAAAATCAGCCTGATGAAGATTTATTTTTTTTCAAACCACAGTTTATATTACACATGGGAAACTATAATATTGCATAACAACATCTTGACTGTGCCTTTTCTATTAATCAATGGGAATCCAATTAGCTCTTTCCTAAAGGTTTACGATATGCAAAAAAAAAAAAAAAAAAAAAAAGCAAAGACAAATTTTTGTGCCGGTAAAAAAATTTGTAATTAATATAGAATCGAACCCCCCCCCCCCAAAAAAAAAATGATCCAAGTTCTAAGCACTAATTTGATTCTGATGTTATGAATCTGTTACCATGAATGGGTCCATGATCCTCGTCCTTTAGAGAGATCATATTAGTCTAAAATGCTATAAAACAAGGGACTGGATTTGGAAAACATTTATTACAACGTTTGTGTAAAGCTTTTAAAAAATTAATCGAACACACAGCCATTGCTCCCTGTCTATAGTGTGATATCAAAGCTGGTTATTGTATTTTCAATCTCCAGACAGAGCTATCCTATTTAACATGGCTTTATCTCTGCAGAATGCCTGTCGGAAAATTATCAACCCATAAATAAATATCAGATAGACATTGAGGCTTTCGGAGTCTTTTGTTGGATGAAATCCAGCTGGGAGGTTGTATCATCATCGCAGAGTGTAAGGAAGATTTGGACAGTCGGAATTCACACTTATTAAACTGGAATCAGTTCCCTTTTTCTTTTTTAACCCTTTTGTTTCATTTACCAGCTCGCCGAAAAAGAAAAAAAAGTTTCCAGAGACGTTTCGAGATAATAAGTGAGATGTAATACTGAAGCTGGATTATGAGATGGAAGCCAAGATGCATGCCAAGCACAAAATAAAAATACCCATCCTCAACATTTCGGTAATTCTTGGTCTCCAGTCTATTATTTGTCTTCCCGCTGACACTCTGACAGCTGGGACTACTCCGTGTAATCAGACGTCGTATTTACTAACAGCTAAAGTCGTGAGAACCGATATTTTAAATGACCAAAGAGGGACACATTTTGACTAGATGGACTGACTGTCGTCCTGTTCGTAGATATTGAAAATCAGTGAATACTGAGCACTGGCACTTTCTGAAGAGTCAAATACATTGCAGGATAAACCAATATACTGTGTGGTATATTCACTAAAAGGTGAGTTGAGGTGAGAGGAGGTGAGTTGAGGTGAGATGAGGTTGAACTTGGCGGGACAGCAGATCAGACCCCCAAATCGGGACTGTCCCATGCAAGGTGACTGGCGGGTCTGGAATAGAAATAAGGACCAAGATTGTTACTTTAAATCTAGCACAAAAAGTAAAAAAGCAATATGTGCCAGTGTGTCGAAGCTCGTTCTCAGGATCCGGCTGTAACCTGCTTAGAATCCTTTTCCTTTGCATTCTCATAATGGTTATAAATACTGCTACAGCCTTGAATTGTATCTGCTGACTCAACACTTTTATTGGTTAACACAGTTTCTCATTACAGAATAGGTGAAGCAGTAGGAATAATTATATGAACAGCATCAAAGTTACAACATTAAATCAACTTTCCTTAAAGCTTGATTTCTTCCCTGCTGGAGAGCTAGAAAGGTCTAACTTTCTCTCTGTTAGAAGATCTTTGCAGCGCTGTGCACACACTTATCCTGGAGAAAGTTAAGTGAATAGAAACATAAAACTGCACGACGAAAAATATAAATAAATATATATATTTAATTTGTTCATCTAATCTGTCTGTTCTTAAATCAAAGACTCAGACATCATTTTCATTTTTTTAATGCAAATGTTTCATTATTTTGTTTTTACTTTATATAAATGTAATAAATAATGAATATAAAAATAACATGTAATGAATAAATACATATCTTAGGATATAGGAAATAAAATTGTAAAGGAAAATATTATAATATTAATAAACACGCTTTTTGAATATGTTTTACTTTTCTTTGCAGCTCTGAAATTTGTTGCACCAAAATGACTAAAATGTATAGATTTTGTTATCTCACTGTTTGGTGTTTTTTTTGTGCAGGTCTGACTGATCCTACAGGGACCCCTCCTGGACTGACCTGCCAACCCCCCCCCCCCCCCCTCCCGGCTCTCCTGCAGCAGGGGTGTGTTTAATCTCCGGGGTTTACCAAGACTCAGGGTGGTAGGTTCTCTAGATCAGTGGATCTTAAACCTGTCATCAAGGACCCTCAACAGTTGGGAACCTCAACAGGTGTTACGCTTATTCTTAATTAAACACAACTATGGAAATTTACAACACATGGTATGGTTCCTTATTATTTAGGGAACCACACCAGGTGTTAAACATATACTTATTTAAACACAACTATGCAATCCATACATTCTTGATTTATAGCACGTGGAATGGTTCCTTATTGGTTAGGGAACCACACCAGGTGTTATACATATTGCTATTTAAACACAACTATGCAATCCATACATTCTTGATTTATAGCACGTGGAATGGTTCATTATTGGTTAGGGAACCACACCAGGTGTTATACATATTGCTATTTAAACACAACTATTCAATCCATACATTCTTGATTTATAACACCTGGTATGGTTCCTTATTGTTTAGGGAACCACACCAGGTGTTATACATATTCTTATTTAAACACAACCATACAATCTCTAATTCCTTGATTCATAACATCTGGTATGGTTCCCTAATGAATAGGGAACCACACCAGGTGCTTTACATATTCTTATTTAAATACAATTGGCTAAAGCCTGAATCATGGACCACTGAGGGTTATTGAGGAAAGGTTTAAGAAGCACTACTCTGGAGGAACATTCCATAAAACATCATTAAATTGTCCATCAAATCGCCCAGCCTAATGTCCACCATGAACAATGTTGCCTCTTATCACTGGTCCTTGAAAGTCAGATCTTCAAGGTGGTACTCTTTATTTGAAAGGGAAGAGTAGGTGGAGGTGGATACCACAAACAGATCTATCCTCTCACCAACCACAGAAGTGCATAGCTAATAGTTGAAGCGTTCATGAAGAATGTAGCACTATGCTAGAATATATATTTAACCCAATACAAAAATATAACTACCTTAAATGTAACTGAGTTAAAAGCAATAACATTTTTGGATTAACCATAGAAAGATGCATAGGAGATGTATAGAAGGTAGACTTTGAGAGTTCTTTTTAAAACCCCAGTTATTATGCTACTATGTTATATCTGTAGCAAGGCTTCAGCTTATCTCCCAACAAAATCAATAACTGGCAAATCCCTGAGGGTTTCAAAGATCCCGTATCTGAGTGAATGCTTCAGATCATTCCCATTTAATTTTTGATAATGTTAAATAAAGGAAAAAAAACACTGTACAAATTGTCAAAATATCGATCGCTGCCAGAAACCCAGCAACATATTTTCTGTATAAATATTAAAATATCATGGGTTTAGGTTCTTTGACTTTCAAAAACTCACTCCTTCTAGGTTTTTTTTTTTTTTACATTTGGGTAATTTTTAAAAAATTTTTTAAATCAAGCAATCTGTTCCTCTACGGATTAGATAGAAGAATACATCTGCACATTTCTCAGTACAACATATGTTGGAAATTTTCAAAATTCAATGGGTGTTATAGAGGCGAGTGAAACATGATTATGAATGATAATCGAGTCTTAGGGAACGATGATCTATTTTTAGTATATCAATACGGTTTGCTATTTGACCAAAGGACATGTTATTGCACGTGGATATCCTATGATATATATGCAGAGGGTATGGAACAAATAATGGCTTCCCCCTTAATAACATCTGAGCGGATCAATAAGACAGGCGTTTGAACACCGATCTTCATGAATAACTGAGTACCTACGGTGATTAAAGGAAAACTGTCGCCATAGAATAAATTTATTTTTAATGAAAAGATTGCTTCAAGTGTAGATAAAGTACCTTATGTGCTCTGTATAGCTCCTCTTTGCTCTGTATAGCTCTATCGAGGGCAGACATCTTGGGTCAGATGGGTCAGGTCTTCCTTCATTCGACCCAAGATTCTAAACAACATGCCTGCCTCTTGATAGAACGATCCAAGCAGAGAGGGCTGAATGAGGTACTTTTTTAGTTGTATTCTTTATTTAAAGTATTTCTATGTAAAATAACTTCACTTGATGCAAACTTTACGGTAAACATAACTTAATTGTTAATCCTTTAACTGAAGGTCTGAATAGATTATTCTAAACACGAGCACAAAGGGGGGACAGAGAAATATAAGGTGATAAAGGGAAGATTGACACCCAAGAATCAAAGAACTGTATATAAAGAGTCATTTAAATTAAATACCAGTAAGTGTTTAACCAGGAAAGATGCTTAAGATATTCTCTGCTTTTTAAAATACATCCTAGGGATGTTACTTTTGCCCAACATCTAGAAGATGTTCCTGTCACCTAATTTAATGGTACTAATTGTATCTGCCTCAGAGGGATAAAGGAATGGGTCAACCCAGTTGGGAACCCATAACCCTTAGGGTTCAACCGATTCTACAATTGATATATTACCCACTGAGCTATCCCAACTGTGTCAGATAGTGCAGAGGCAAGTAGAGAGGGAATAAATACAAAAATGTAAAGTTCTACCTTACATTGTTTAAAAGATGTCACTGATATAATGATATTAAAACCAAGATCTCTGATCTTTACTTTTCTCCAGTGTGGGAGTGGTTGGTCAGACCCTGGCAAACCACTAAGGGGTGGGTGTCAGCTGAGGACACCACTATTCAAAAATTCAGGAAGCAACTTCTATTGCTTGCTTCCCCCCTACATAACCAGTAATATCTCATCAACAAAACATCATAGAAAGCACATTTATAAAGTTACTAAAAATGCAGAAAGGGGACAAATTAATAAACATTGTACGGCTTTGACATTGTTACCACTTTAGAATTGGAATAGATACTCTGTCACCTAAACATTTAGAGAATACATTAATTATATCTACTGTATAATGTTTAAGCAGAATTAAAAGCAAATGCATTAAAAATAAAACTGTGTGTGTTTGTAGAGTCTCCTGTTTATAACATCACCGTGTGGACGGATAGGTAAATTACACATTCCCCATTTTTTGCATATCAAACCACAGATGATGTCATAGTCTACTCAAACACGTTGTTCTCTTAACCCCTTAAGGACCAGGGATTTTCCTGTGCCAAGGACCAGAGCGATTTTTACATTTTCGAAATGTGTTTGTTAAAAACTAATTTTCCTCTCTGTCATTTAACGCACCCATACAAGTTAAATTTGTTTTTTTAAAGGACAGTTAGAGCTTTCTTTTGATACCCTATACATAAAAATAATCTACAATTTAGTATTGAAAAAAATACATATAGAAGGGGAAAACTTGGAAAAAAAAGGCTTTTCCCCATTATTTTCCCAATAATAATTGACACAACTAGTGCAACACGAACCCACTTTTCCCAACGAATTAACTAACTAATAAAAAAATATATATATATAGGTTCCCAAACTACCCTCCCCCAACAAAAAAAAAACAGAAATAAAACTCTGACCAGAGCGATGTCAGAGCCATAAGAATCACCGAAAGGGCATGCAGAGGTTAACTGTAATTCAATGAATTTATTACAATAGAATGTATTTATAAAAAAAAAAAAAAACTTTAATATTGCAAAAACAAAAAAAGGTTGAATAAACAAACAAAATGAGGGCCATAAAGAAGGAAGGAAACTGATCACAGTAACAAACTGTGATCAGCAAGGAAAGGGTTAATTCTTCTTCTTTTTTTTTTTTTTTTTACAGGAAATGTGTATTTATTTATTTGTCACTTGCAGGTCACTCTCTGTGCGTCAGTATGAGTGCGTGAAGTGCAGGGAGTGAATTAGAGGCAGTGATTGAACACCTAGACTTTGCCATCTAATTTGCATGTTATCGCGGTGATCACATGGTCGGAAATCCGCCAATTGGGTACAGGAACTTTGCCTCAGGTGCGAGCCAGAGTCCTGGACCCGTTTCAGACCAGCTGGCGGTGGAGCGCGCCACCATCTTAACTACATGACGAGTTAACTTGTCGCGAAGGGGTTAACCTATGTGTTTGTTTACAATTCTGCTAATACGGCGGATAGATCATTTTTCACTTTTTTTTACATGATGTCTACATATGCTGTTTAAACAATGTTTAGGTGACTGAGTCCTTTTAATGACGTTACGCTCACACAATTAGCAGGTGATCTGCATAGTCCCACGATATAACCTTGTTATGACATATTATTAGATCTTTTTCCTTGGCGTACGGGGGAATCTCAGTGAATTACAGCATTTCAGGCAAGTCTTGTTCTCATCTGCCCTTTAAAGCCTGCCATGTAGAAACCCAGGCACAGATATCACTTTCAACACATCTGGCCCTAGAGGAATCTCTGTGAGAAATAAACTGCTGGAGCTCGATCAGTATGAGATAGCCGGCATGCCAAGACTGTTAAAACCTCATTGGGATTCTGCTAACCTGGCATATAGAGTGCTGTATTATTGTATCTCTTGCACAAGAACTGCTCTCAGCTGGAGATCCGTCATCACAGGCTTCTAATTCACCCTGAAACATGGAACTCGAAAAAAAAAGAAGGACAATAGCGGACCATGCTGATCAGAGAAGATGATGGACCTGTTTTTGGTTATCTGTTCGGAAGATGTTCTCCAGTGATACATTGGGAGACTTCCTCTCACTGTATTCTCCTTGCAGTCATCTCTGCATAGCTTCAGAATATTACAGGGGGAGGGGGGGTGGGGGGGGTTTACATGTTTAAAACTGGAGATGGCACAGAATAATTGTGCTGCCCATGCATAAAAATATAAGAGAAAACGCTGAAGTAGTACGCTTTAAGCCGAGCTGCAAATCTCTGCCACCATACGAACAGCGGGAAAAGTGTCAAAGAGTTGGTTATCCAACAAAAAAAAAATCAAGTTGCAATTGCTGCCCTTCATCAGTTTTAAGTACTGAATCCCAGAGAGACCATGCATTTTTAATTCATTTAGAACTTGTCTAGTGCAGATACGTTGTTTTCTCGAGATAACAAGTTGTTTTCTTAGGAAAACAAGTCAGAAAGATGTTGAAAATATATGTCCTCTCTTGGTTTTCTTAATTACGTTACTGCACCGTTTCTTTGTTTCGCCCCCACACTTTTACGAGCCACTGTTATGTGTCAGTAAAAAATCACTGGCAATCCTTCATCTGCTATGGTGTCATTATTTTTTATTATCGACACTGACGTAGGCAATGTACACCAAAACAAGGAAAATGTCTTGGGAAGTTGCATTGTTTATAAGAGACTCTGCCTTACACAAAACAATAACCCTTTCTTTTATCCCTGGTAAAGCAATCAGGTCTGTAGTCCAGAAGTCACTTTCCAAAGATGAAAATTCCCTTTGCTCTTAAGTTAACTAGAGGACGATGGCAGTGTTAATCGCTGAGGGGCAGAAATTGCATTGTTCCCCTATACATGGGCTATTGATGGACGGCTTTCTTGCTCAAGGTAAATGCATTTCTAAATATTACTGTGGAATAATTTCCTCCCATCGGCCAGCACTCCAAACAAATTAGATTTCCTCTAATCACATCTCCTGGAAAGATGATCCTTCAGCACAAAATGGAATAAGGTGTAGATTGAAATCCATCCCAGCACGTCTAAAAATCAGCTGCCAGCCCTCGTCCATCAAAACCAGCAGACGCAAATTGACTGTTACTAAGAGGAACTGTACTAAACAAAGGTTCTCTTTATTACCGAAAACAATCGTCTGCTTCGAAGATTAACTAAACTTTGGTTCCCATTGCACACTTTTAATAATAATGATAACAACAAATAACATCAATAGTGTATAAAGTTAATATCTAGGGCAAAGTTCTAAAAGTGATGTAAGTGATGTAACAGGAACAATCTATTTTAGAACTCGGTCCTACAACTACCTTTCTATATAGGTGTTTAACCACGCCAAGATACATTCATGTATTTAATTCAGATCTTGCACTTGAAAATGTATTCACATAAATCACTTGAAAACTTTATTTTACCAACCGACTAATTATATTTTCTTCCACTCTTTTGCTGTTTTGTAATTGCCATGTTAAGATAAGGCCTCTTTCAGTGGGGAGGCGGCCATTTTGGAATTCCCTGACGCACTCCCCAACGACACCTTCTGTTCAGAGAAAGGCTGTTCCAGAGCCAATCGGAACCTGGTGTTGCATATGCCTACACCTGGGATATTTGTTAGGTAAACTACTGTCAAAGTGGTTTAAAAAATGTATACATGTATTAATTTACTAATTTCAACCCAGAGAGACCTTTTAAATACAGCAAAGACATATACTGATAAGTTGGGCATGCACAACATCGATATTGATAAGTTGGCCATAATAAAATAAGCTGGGCATATGCAATACACAGTTATCAGCTATCATACAGAAGAAGAAACTTATGAGATCTTGAGACATTTATGTCTAAAGTAATTTTGCTCTGTCGTGTGTACTTATTTCAAAGGGACAGTCCCTATATTACCTCAAATCCCTCTGTCCTACCTTTCTCCTCTAGTTCCCTTATTCTTTAAGACCTGAGAATTGTACATGTGTTTGAGCGTTTCACAAAGCACCAAATACATTATACTCCTTATATAGTGTGTTTAAAATGCAGCCACTGCAGTAAAAAACCCAAGAACAAATGTGGCCCTTTTTGGTCATTTGAAATTTTGGGACGTTTGCACATACTGAGAAGGACACTAGCATGCACAGGACTTATCTAAACTACTATCTCCAGCCCCACAAGGATCATTACCTATAGCTCAGTATCTCCACCTCTAAAATCTTAAATTGTCTCCTGGGTCGATGGTCCAATTCCTGGAAAGGTCACCTCAACTTGATAAAATGAGTGCCAGTAAGCTGGGTGGTAATACATACACGTAGAGACAAGAAAGTCGTTCGCCTTTGATACTTTGTTATTATCGTGTCCCAGAAGAAAATACTCCAATCGAGATGCCAGAGCTTAGCTTTCAGTAGAAAACGCTTCGGTCTACCTTCCCCGGCAATAACCATTCAATCATAACTCTTTCCTGTCGCTCTTTATACGGTGTTATTTATTGAAACATTTTTGCTAGGACCATGCGGCCATAACTGTACACATATTATCATTGCTTTCTTTTTATTTATTATTCCCAGTCCCGACCCGACACCGAACACCGGCCTCGGAGCCGATCACCGTGCAGCAATCAAAAATGCGGTTAACACATGGTTAATGATGCATTGATTTCCATTATGGAGATAATAGCCTAAAGTTATGAAGTGTGCCCATCATGTCATCTCATGTGAGAATAGATCAAGCTATGCTCCATTGTGCTCTGGAGCCAAACAATGAGTTTTTGTACTTGTTTTGATAGTCAAACGATCTACACGAATGCTTTTAAATAACTTTAGGCCCTGGATGTGTTCAATTTTTTTTTTTTTTCAACGATGTGCAAGGGAATTGAGTAGTGCATGAGGGGGGCAGTACACTGCAAATGAAAGGCTGTTATACCAAGGCGTGGAGTGATTCAGACCAGTTTAAAGATCTGAGAAGAAACGCTTGATTGTCACTGTCAGGAGATTCCTTCCCACCATAATGTTTGTAAAAACATGCGGAGTTGCTTTTGTGTTTAAAGGACAGCTCTAGGCAAACAAATTAACTCAAAATGTTTCATTTAAAAAGTTGCATCAAGTGTAGACATATTAAACAGCTAGCTCTAGCTAGTGGCGGACATTTTGTTTAGAATCTTGGAAGGAAGATCTGACCCAAGATTCTGACCAGCATGTCCGCCAACTGATAGAGCTATATGGAGCATTGAAGGCTCAATAAGGTGCTTCATTATTATTACAAAAAATTGTTTGTGTTAAAAACATCTACAATTTTTCAATTCTTCACTTAGTTGGCGTGTCTGCCAGTGATCGGGGAGGTATTTAAGGAGTGGCTGCTTGTGACCTCACACTGTTTCAAGGTATTGTCCTTTCCCTGTTGTCTCTTCAAAGTCCGGCTGGCTTTCAAGTTTTGCAACATCTGCAGGTTGCGCTGGCTTTTACCAGTTGCAACCTAGTTAAAGATGGATAATAATTTCTTGGTTATGCAAACAAAGATAAAACCATTACTTCCGCAGTAAGTATCTCAAAAATGTGGCAGCTGGGGGAACGATTTTGGAATGGTTGGAAGTTGTACTGGGTTGAGGCAAGTTCACTTCTCTTCTAAATGCAACAGGGATTCAACCAACCTCAGTAGGAGCTCAGAAGCTAGGCAGATACCCCGAGAGATCGTACAGTTCCTTCTATTTAAGTCAACAGGCTTCAATATTCCGAAGCATCCAGTCTACTAGCGGAAAGGAGATGTATTGGAAAGCATACACCAACCAACCTTAAAGGTCAACTTGGCCAACTTGCAACTTGGTCTGTCGAAAACCCAGTCAACACGTCAGTTCGATACCATAACTCGATCAGTATTTACCGCAATGTCTTTTTAAACATATAAAAAGACCTCACCATGCACATACCACACAGGTCTAAGCCAAAGCTCCGAATTGAGCATTGCAAGGAGATCACTGAAGCAAAGTAGATATGACAGTAGTGAGGCATTTAGCACTGACATCTTGACACTAGCAGGAGGAATAATTATTTACTGTAGCAAACCATTGTAATTATAAATGTGGGGATGTTAATATAAGACGGTGCAGATGAGGGGGAGGATGATCTCATGTTATCAGATGTACATTTTTTTTTGTCTAAAATGGAAAAAAGAAAACATGACACATCACAGGGCCTGGTTTAGTAGCTTTCCACTCATTGTTTTTTTGAGAAATGTCTTTGCATTGTAACATAAATGGGGCAGCAAGCAGTAGAATTTACTACTATCTGCGGTCTAAAGGCTCACGAGAGTTTTCCTACCAGCTTACATGTGTGAGTTTGACTTTGAAAGCATCTCTCCCAGTCCTGACCTATCTCACTGTCTCGGCTGTCTCAGCAGGCCTATATTTAGGTTTACTGTTGCCTCAAACTTATCCAGCCCTCATTGATCAAACAATTTTCTCTCTTCCTCACATTTGTCTATATATCTTCTTGCTCTTAATCTAATGATAATCTAGAGGTAGAAAACCAGGCATGGTAGTGCTCACCCTTAGCCTAGGTGTCTAGCCTTTATTTTGGGATCCACCCTTTGCAGCTGTTAATTTGGATGTATTCCTTGTAGTTCCAGAGTTGGCGTATCTCTATTTTCTGGATTAGGTTCAGTGCTTCTCATTACTAGGCTCAGTGTTTTTCAAACCTGTCCTTAAGGATCCCCAATGGTCCAAGATTTAGGGATTACCCAATTAAGATTGGCAGCGGTAACCACACCTCCAGATCAACTGACGTATCCGCCCACACGCACGCTTAGACACAACTTTCGGAGTGTTATGTGACATTCCGCCACACCACACTTTGTGAACTGTCAGCAGGAGGTGGTCTGCATCTACAGAGGATGCACATACCACGCTTAGCTAGCCTGGACCACCCCCTTCCCTGTCAGTCAAGGTAAAGAAGCAGGGAGAATCGTTACTGTAACATAGCTGTATTTTAATTGTAATTGTGGCCAGTGCTTACCATATGTAAAAGCTCTCTAATATCAGTGTATACTTTTGTAATATAGGCATGCAGTACTTTTATTGCAGTGTTGCATAATAAGAACGTATACATTTTGCAGCCATATATAAATTATATACACTGCAATTATACACTTATTATATACTGGAATAAAAGTAGTCATATAAGAGCTCTATTAGGCATATTCTAGGCATCAGTTGTGTGTGTTTGTTTTGGGCGGGGTGGGTGATTGCATGCCAGGGAGTGGGGGGCGGGGCAGGGTCAAGGGGCCTAAGCAAATGCTTGCCCAGGGTCCAATCAATATTAAAGACAGCCCTGAGATGCAATAGCCATTATATATCAGATAGGGAGGCTCCTTTTTGCTACCTTCCTGACACCATTGTGTGCTGGATTTTTTTTTTATACCTACCCCCCCAGGTTGATTTGTCTTCTAATCAAATATCATCCTTCTCCATGTTTTAATTAGAAAGTATTTCACCAGGAAGAATACAGTGTGATGTTTTCAACTATATCCTGGGGACCAAGTCCAGACTGGTATTAAAAACACTTCAACGTATATAGCATGTGCATGTATAGAAAAGGTCGTAACCTATTAAAAGGTACATTATGTTTTTAGATTTCTGAAAAGACTGGTGAATGATTTAACTCCTTTTCAGGGATTTTACACTGGTGGGGGATTTAATGGTAACAGAAAGCAGGGGAGGGCTGGCATCTTTTTTCAAATCCAATTTAGTGGTAGATGGTTCAACTTCATCAGCCTTCCCGTTACCATCATAGATAGACACAAAAATGTTTTCAGAGAAGGTGTGGGGATTGATAGGAAAAGAAAATTAAATAGAATGGTTAGACATTTTTATTCTCCAAGCATTTAGAAAATGGGTCAAAATCCAGACCATTTAGCCATGCTAGAGGGCAGTCCAGGGGATAATTGCCCTTCAGACACCCTTGCCACCTTTCTGGAAGGATATTCAACACTGGAAGCTCAGTTGGAGAAGGCAACTCTACCATATTTTTTTTGTAATAATAGATTAACTAGTAAGGTGCTTTACAGAAAAATTCTGAAGCAAAGTTCAAAATCTGGAAAGCAGTGGAATTTTCCGATTGATTTTAGAACGTTGACCCATAAACGGTGGGAGTGATGAGGCTGTGGGTGGGGCATTACCAGAACATTTTCAGCGCTTTTATGGTCAATTTATAACTATTTATGTCATTTGGTAACTAGTTTAGATTAAGAATAATGTATTTTACTTACAATAATTAATATATAAACACATTATACTGCAATATAAACACACTTTATTGGGAAATCAGTGAAAACTCATCCAAACCTCAATAGAGGAGAAAAGAGGGACAGAGGCTGCAAAATAGGGACCGTCCCTCCTAAATAGAGACACATGTATGTGTTTATTGTTTTTTAAAGAACTGCAATATGTGTGTGGTACAGTCAAATTATCTTTGTAGCTCTCTGTTTATTGACCTCAAATAAGCACAATTCTGTTTAAATACATGCCGTATGGCAGTAATACGTATGCCAAGCAGGTCATTCTGAAGCTTCTGGTACAACCCAACTTCAAACACAGATTTATACTCACATTTACAGGCTGGTACTGCAAGGCATTCTGGGAATTCTGAGCCTACAAACTCCATTTTTATGGTTCCAGGCTAGGTTACCGTAGAACAGCAACTGTGTAAGTGCTGTACCTGGGATCGTTATCTTCCTGCAAAATACCACTTCATGATGAATTATGTGTGGCAGCTACAATCCACGAGCAAATGAGGTGGAACCTTGCAGGTTTTGGAGCTTAAATGACTCAGACATTGACTGCTAGCAGGACGCCCTACGTAAGGAATGAAAAAAAACAAAAAACTAAAGTACAAATTAACAGGTAGTAGAACCAATTTCTATCTTTAAAAAAAAAAAAAAGCCATGCAAGTGTTACCAGACCTGGAAAGTCCTGGGACAGTATGTCGATCTTAATGGTAGGCCCAAAAGAATATCATATGTTTAATTGAAAGATTGTAGGTATTTTAAATAAAAATGGTTTAATGAAAAAATACAAATTAAGTAAGTTATTGAGCTCTCTTTGCTCTGTGTAGCTCTAACAGTGGAGCGGCCATGTTGTTTGTAACCCTGGGCCAGATAAAGCAAGGTCTGACAGAAGAGTCTACACAACGTGTCAGATGGATAATGCAACATATATATTTATTTCCAAACAGAGATCGATAGCCACACCTATTTTTGATTACATTCTGTACACTTTTTTTTCCGCTCACTTCTTTCCTGTTTTGGGAATTAAGTTCCATGTACTGTTTTTTTATTTTTTTTTACTTTTGTCTTCATTTCGATGACAGAAGGTCTGACCCAAGATTCTAAATATGTCCACCCCCTGAGAGAGCTGTGCTGAACAATGATCCAATGATGTACTTTAGTTGTATTATTTCACATGGGTGTATATATGTCCTGTGTTTCCCAGCATATGGATGTATAGATACATCCTGCGTTAAGACAACAGGTGGATGTGATCAATGATCCCTAACGCCGCTCAAACAGCAGCATCTTCTTCCAATTTCACTCTGTCCTGTATCCGGCAAGTGCGGCAGAAGTGAACATGTCACTTTTGTCACTCTGTTGCTGCTGCTTGACTTCCCCTAGAGGACAGAACTAACAATAGTTTTATTAACTCAAGATTTAGGGTTAGCGTTAGATTTCCACTTAGGGTTACACATGGGTTAAAATTAGGGTTAGTGCCTAGGTTATAGATATGATTATATTTAGGGTTAGGGTTGGGGTCTAAAGGTTAATGTAGGAGAAAAGGGTTAAGAAATAAAAAAAACACTGCTTTCGATTATTGTCCTACAATTTGAAAAATACAACCGAAAACAATGTAAACATTGGTATTTCTAAACTCAGGACAAACATTAGAAACTTTTTAAACAATTTTTTTATCATTTCCAATAGTATAAAATATCTTTCAGGTCAAAGTGAAAAAAAAAAAAAAAAATCATCATCGTTTACTGTTTCTTTTATAGTAAATTATATGATATAATGAAAATAAAGTCATCTAAGGAACATGCAGATAAAAACAATACAAATGTGTGGGTAAATTAAATGAGAAAATGGGAAAATTACAGCTAAACACAAACACCACGGAAGTGCTAAAATAGCCTCTGTCACCAATGGTAAAAACATTTTGAACCAGCCCAGTCACTAATAGGTTAAAACATTTCTATTTAAAACATCTACACTGAGTGCAATCATTCAACTACAAGTAAATTAATTTTTCTACCTACTGATAGTGATACATAGATCAAAGGAAGTGGGGTGGTTTTAAAGATATTACCTCCTCTGTGACATGACTTTCTCCTCATTTTCAGATCCCTATACTATTAATTCGGGTGATATTAAATTGAAAGGTGTTGTGACACACAAGTGTAGACAAATAGTTTGTAACACATTTCTAATTTGGCCTATGCATTTACTTTATTTTATCTAAAATCAAGACGGGGCACATAGTCAAACTTGGATACTTGCTGACCTTTGATGGTTTGAGTCTCCACCTTTGATGGTTTGAGTCTCCACCTTGTTTTGGGCCATCAGCCCTCACTACCTTTTTACAGGTTTATATACCTGTCCCAACCTTCGTCATGCAATATTTAGATACATTTTCCTTCTGTAACACATAGCAGGGAGGTTATTCAAGGTCTCTTGATCCCTGTCACTGAAATTTAGGACATATCCAGATCTGAAGGATGATGCTCTTACGAGACAAGGAAGCTGCTCTTTCAGCATATATGAATTTTTGATGTGGGGACAAGAACACTTCTGTCCACTGTGTACAATCGTACCTCTGCTAAACTTTTGTAAATGCTGATATGGCTGAATCAAACCCAGATCTACTGCAGATAATGTTGAACAGTCCGGTGCCACAGGCGGAAGTATGTCAGAATTACAGGGTCCAAGATTTAGCTTTTAATATAGCATTTTTCTCCCCCCAACACATTGCCATTTAAGTATGTTATCTAAATGTCAGATAATCTTTAAGGAAAGAATACATCTAAAATGCATTGTTGAACCCTATTTACTTCCTATATCTCTATCACAGGGCAGACATGTTGTTCGGAATCCTGGGTCAATTGTGGCTGAAGATTCTAAACAACATGTCCAACAGTTAATCCCATATCTATTATATGTTTGCTTTGAACAACTCACTAAGCTTTGTTGTCATCACTGTTTCTTTTGTCAGCCAACGTTCTCTTACGTCAATCTGGATACATGGCCTCAAGAAGGGGGCATACCAAAGAAGAGCAACCGTTGGTCCAAGAGAACAGGGACTATGGAGAGATAATTCAGGACAGTGGGATGGGGGCCCACAGCAGGCCAGTAAAGACCTGGAGTTAAACATTAACAGGAAGCGCGCCGTGACCAGGCCCAGATCAGGGTATCCCAAAAGAGGGTGGAGAGGGTGGGTTTTGTGCTTGTAATCATGCAACAAAATATGATCCCTTCATGAATGTTAGACTGGTTAACCAACGGATGATCTTCTAATGGGTTGGACCCTGGGCAGTTATGTGTTCAATTGCACCACTGAGCAAAGAGGATGCAGTCGGTGGTTTCCCAAGCATCGGGGTGTGCTGTTCGCCTAGTCCAATATTGTCCAAATTCTTCTCTTGTTAGGTGGCTAGGTATAGAATGCCCACAGACTTTATCTAATAACTCTTCATAAATATAACCTAGCATGAAGAACCTGATTTTCCACTTTATGGAAGGGCCTTGTGCCCTTAGCCCCTTCTATTTGAAAACAATAAACTATTTTATTTTCTTCTTACACAATGTATTATTTATGTATTGCTATACCGATGCTTGCCTTGTCCTATAGCATCCAACTTTTCATCTCCGGAGAGAAGTGAGAGTTTTATGCAGCTGATGGACCCGAGGATTATTCCTCTATCCCCAGCATTGGAAACCAGTAAAAAGGCTCAGCAAAAAAATAAAAATAAAAATCGATATGATTTTTCTTTTCCCAGAAGTAAAAGTGAAAAAAAAAAAAAAATGTGAGAAAGCTCTGAGGTATATAGAACCCTGAATCAATAAGTAAATATAATTGTATTTACCAAATGCCTTGAAGGAGCTCCAGGCCTCTCTCACTTATTCAGACTTAAAATGTTTAACCGGTGTGGAGACATAGCTCAAAATGCTGTGTAAAACCCTTTAGCAATTTATGTCTCAGCAGTGCAGTGCCATTACACATACAGCAACAAAAGATAAGCATAAGAAAAAGAAAATATGGCATTAGAGAAAACATTGCAAAATTACATATTTTATTGAATTGAACTGGTCTGGTTCTTCAGACGTAGGCCCCAGAGATTTTTTTGGCCAAAACACACTTCAGTTTTGCAAGACTGTATTTACATATTATATTCCTGTTATACCCCCTAACAAGTTCCACAAAATGACATTTTGTTCCAGTATATGGAACAGCTTTTCTTTGTTCTATGGTACTGACGTGTTTCTGCTATTCCCACAGAGATTCTGAAGTATACCCCCCCCCCCAACGGTCCGAATTCCAATAAAGCTGGTCTTTTCATTTTGCCTACCTCCTTCCCATCTGGCTCTGCCAAATTTCTAGGGTTAATCATATTCCGGTACCATCTCCTCCACCCTTTTTATGGGTCCGACTCCACCCATTGCAGTGTATTATTATATAATAATGTGTTTTTATTAGGGTGTTTTTCTCATCAATGAGATTTTGAAGAGTTTTGGCACACTATTTTAGTTAGCCAACTTAATAATAGTAATTTTGTTGACCCCCAGAAATATGAAAGGCAGGGATATGACCCCACTGTGCATGACAAGGTTTGTGACCACAAGCAATATCAGTGCCTACCCCTGACGAAGGCCTCATTCACCCTGCCAGGAGGTTAAACCTCTGACCTTTAGGTTAACTGAAGTCACAGAGCAATCTTACCAGCAAGATGGATGCTGTTGTGTTAGTGAATACATTATATTTAAATGATTATATTTTTAAATCCATGCGGTACTAGCAAAACAAAGGTTTAATCTCAGTAAAGGAATAGGGGGGGGGGAAATCACAATGTGATACACGCGGGATGATGATGTCATCGTTTGGACCTTGAGCATCGCCATTCGGTGAGGCAAATCTTTTTTCGTTTCTGCCTTAAACCGGTAACATATGGACGATCAGGATGGTGTACCACTATAAGTGGAACCGATTTATAATACCTTAAATGTCTTTCTTCAATGCTTGTATGTATCAAGGGGAGAAAAAAATCACCCTTTGTCTTTCCGAACCCTTCATTCACTACTCTACTACTTGCTAAATCACATCGCTTGCCAGAAAGTAATTTTTATAGTAGTATGTATTTCCCTTTTGTAACTGCTCTCCTGTCCATATTCCACAGGCGTTGACTATTATTTCCAGATCACATCTGAAATGGCTTCATATTCCACTGTGCCCTTTCCTTTAATAATAGGTGTGCGTAGAAGCAATCAGCATGTTCTACCATGTCTTAGAAATCCACACCGCGCAGACTAAATTTACTGATTCCTACGGGAGGAAAGGAATGAAAATAACTGCAATGTGGGACTACGAAGGTTTCTCTGTGCAACATATAATAAATAAATAAAAATAAGGAACATTAAGCAGGCCTCACAACTGTCCTTTTCAGGACCGAGTTAGAGGTCGGAGGAACATCTTGATTACATGGAATGGCACAGCAAACCAGAATGGCACAGCAAACCAGAATGGCACAGCAAACCGGAAGTATTTGGCACCTTAACAACTCTTAATAATAAGTGCTATAATTGTGATATTCTGGGGATATTTTAAACCAAACCCTTGCATTGTAACAGCAATTAAACACAAAATAGAATAGTCTAAGTGATTGATGTAAAAATTATATAATCAATAGATGGAAAATAAAGTACACATTAATTATATTTGCATCTGTTGCAATGCCTACACCCCCCCCCCCCTCTCCAATATATCATATCTACATACAAAATGATGACATCAAAAAGTCCAACATTTCCTTATTTATAGTTATATATTACTTATCAAGCTGAGCTCTTCCACACACCAATATTTGTTGGGGAACACTTCTAATTGCATCTCAATCTCACACTGAATGCAAATCCCACTGTGTATGACAGTGAGGTAGAAAGCAGATGGACAATGAACAGAGACTGTGAGCCAGAACACAAGATGTCAGCACTGTAGTAGAAGAAAGAGCAGAGAACTTGCTGAAGATTCATAGGTGTGTAGCTTGTTTCTGCACAAGTATTAGGGGAAACGTTTAATAATACCGATTTATAATAATATGCATAAGTAAAATATTATTTTATTATTATTATTATTATTATTATAGAAACATAGAAACATAGAAACATAGAATGTGTCGGCAGATAAGAACCATTCGGTCCATCTAGTCTGCCCAATTTTTTTATTTTTTTTTTGAGTACTTTTATTAGTCCCCCGTTCCCGGTCTTATAGCTAGGATAGCCTTGTGTCTATCCCACGCATGCTTAAAATCCTTGACTGTGTTTACCTCTACCACTTCTGCTGGCAGGCTATTCCATACATCCACTACCCTCTCAGTAAAGTAATACTTCCTGATATTACTTTTAAATCGTTGCCCCTCTAATTTAAGACTATGTCCTCTAGTTGTGGTAGTTTTTCTTCTTTTAAATATACTCTCTTCCTTTACTGTGTTGATTCCCTTTATGTATTTAAATGTTTCTATCATATCCCCCCTGTTACGTCTTTCCTCCAAGCTATACATGTTAAGATGCTTTAACCTTTCCTGGTAAGTTTTATCCTTCAACCCATGAACCAGTTTAGTAGCCCTTCTCTGAACTCTCTCCAAAGTATCAATATCCTTCTGGAGATACGGTCTCCAGTACTGCGTACAATACTCCAAGTGAGGTCTCACCAGTGCTCTGTACAATGGCATGAGCACTTCCCTCTTCCTACTGCTAATACCTCTCCCTATGCAACCAAGCATTCTGCTAGCATTTCCTGCTGCTCTATTGCATTGCCTACCTACCTTCAAGTCCTCTGAAATTATTACTCCTAAATCCCTTTCCTCAGATGTTGAGGTTAGGACTGTACCAAATAGTCTATATTCTGCTTTTGGGTTTTTACGCCCAAGGTGCATAATCTTGCACTTGTCCACTAGCACTGCAGATTGTGATAAACAACACATACAGGGGATGTAACACATTAGAATGACTTAAATATAAATTGAGGACTTACATTTGGTCATTACACACGAACAAACAGTGATGTTAATCGAGCTGGTCTCTACAGTATCCAACAAGAAAATTGAGGAAAGGATGTACTAGCTATATTTAGCATTACTTAAAAAAAGATACTTAATGGGCATATACTTATAGCTATATAGGAAGAGGCATGGTAGGGTAGACTAGTTAGCAGAAGGGAATGGTTGAGGTAATACTAGATTAGGAAGTACAAGGGAAGAAAGCCAGTTATTGGACATGCTCAAAAAGGGGGCTTTTTAAGAAAACGAATCTAGAAATTAGTGGTAAGACTAACGGGGCTTGACGAAGAGCAGAGGAGGCAAAAGAAGGACCACGTTGGGATGTATTTGGAAATGACAGAGAAAAGTTTGGGTACAAATAAGGGTGAAGACTGGATTTTGTTTGTCAGGGCAGAAAAAAAAAGGGCTTAAAAAAATATCAGGAAGAATTACCCTCATTTAATAATCTTTGCCTGCCACACACTGAGAATGAATCTAGAAATTACCAGCTCCCAAACTTCTCCAATGCAGCCCTCAGTCAGACTATACCAACATGTCTGTCCACACTGGCGGACAGGGGCTGTTATAAACTGACCTTTCCTAGCGCGTTGTATGATAGTTGCAAGTCGAGGTGGTTTACCGACCTTGAAAAGGTCAGCCGTCAAAAAGGAGACAAAGCCCTGCATCAAACAAACCACCTCAAATTAAGCAGCTCGCCCAAGCAACGGAAAATATCATCAAAGATAAAGCCAGATGACAAACCAGCACACTTTATGTTTATCATTAAGTGTGTGATAGCTGGGCGTCCTCGGGGATTGGGAAGACTGTCTCGTTCCCAACATTCTGCCCCCACCATTTCTCTTTTGACCAATTTACCGATTTTTTTTTTTTTTTAACTTATTTCCCCTGCAAAAAAACTTTTTAATTTTTTTTTTTTTTTATTATCATTTAATGATGCCTGCAGATATTTCTCAATATTGTTCTCAGAAAGGGTTTTGTATCATTATATATAATTTTTGAATGTTACTTCTGGAAGCTACCATTCGAAAGAAATGTTTGCATGCATAAAGCAAAGACATGGGAAAAAATGGTTTCACGAAGCAGCTGCGTCAGTGAAATGGGTCAGTGACAGTCGGTCACCCGTAGGGGGTGTGTCTGTGTGTCAATCATGTAAGATGAGAGGGAGAGAGGAAAGCATCTGAGAATGAGAATGCAGAAGAAAATAGGAATTTGAAGAGTTAGGAAGGATGCCAGTGAAGTAGGAGGCAGCAGGTGGACAATGAAAAGATAGGGGGAACCAGAGCCTTGCAAAAGATACCAGTACTGTAGTAGTAGAGGGAGCACATAACTTGCTGACAATTCAAAACTAAGTTGTTTGTGCCAGCATGTTAGACCATGACAAAAAGGGGAAACTACCTTTAAAGGAAAACTAATAACATTTGCTTAGAGAAAGCAAGGGTTAAAATGTTAGTTTCCCAACTTGTGTATTTGCACATACATGCATTTTTACTTTTAGCTCTGCCTCTGGGGGGGGGGGGGGGGGGGGGGATAATCAGATTGGGGCACTTCCCTCTCCAGGGAATATAATTGAGGTCCTGAATTTTGGTCTGCAATAGCAGAAGGAGACAGTGGCCAGCCAGCCCAGGATGCCTGCTAAGGGAGTTGGCAGTTTCCAGTCAGAGGATAAACTAGCATGTAATATTACAAATACATGCCAGGATATCCTCATACTAGAGGGACTAGGCTTCTCGCACAAGTGAAAAAAAGCTTACTGTCTCTTTAAGCATTGATTTAGTAGATGTCTTACACTATTGCTTACCCTTTGTTTGCTATGTCTATCTATTGAGCTGTGTGCGATGTAATTCAGCTAGGATGGTCAATATGATGCTTTTGAAAATGGGATCTATAGCAGACTGGGCTGACTCTCATCATGAAACTCCATTACAGCTCCGACTTTAACTGCATTGTCTCTCGATTGGCTATCTGTATTGTAATACAGTAGTTTTCGGGCTATATTCAAAATGTAGCAAAATTGCTTAAATTACGCTCTATCAGGGAGTGACTGATCCTTTCTATATGATCTGCTTATGCATTTGATTACCCCCATCCCTTGCAGAGAGTTATAACATTACTAAATTCTGTGTGCCTAGGAATCCAATTACTTCAAATTTCCCAAAATCTACAAACTGCTGTGCTCCAAACGACACCATTTTTGGCATAAGTATAAAGCCTTTATAATGAGCAAAGTTCGAGACTGTCTCAGGTAACTTTGCAAAGAACGATTCCTGATGTGAATGTGCTCAAACGGTATTCTATCTCGCAAAATCAGTTAGAGCAGTGGTTCTCAACCGGTCTAACACCAGTACCCAAATTTGTCCTCAGCCAAACTTCACTGGACCCAACGCAGGCTAATTTTGAAATTCTATCCCTAAAGTAAATGGTGCAACCTCGGCTTCTTCCAAATACTAGAGGGTTTACCGGAAGAGAGATCAGCAGCGCTATCCAAAACATTGTCATCAGTTCCTTGGGGGGCTTCCCAGATTCAGATATAGAACGCAGAGTTCATCGCTACATCATCATTACTCCCCCCCAATCAAAAGTTAGACGTTTTGATGAACGAAGCACAGGTCTGGGACCCACTCCACACCAGCTCATGACCAACGTTCTTTTGGACTAGGATTGTGTAGGGTTCGCAGTACAATCTAGATATGTGCAAAACTAAAATTTTCGTTTCGTTTTCGTCCATTCGGACGAAAATGTTATTTATTTAGTCTAAAACTAATTTCGTTTATTACTGCATTCGTTTCAGACAAAATTTGTTCATTATTTTTGTTTCGTTTTATTTGTTCGTACGAATCAATTGACCTACACATTCCATAAACCGAAAGTCTATAAACCAAACTTTGTTCAGTTTATAGACTTTTGGCTCATGGAATACATGTAATTCTATTAGCTTTCTATAAACCGAACTAGAGTCCCCATTCATAAGAAATTCTTATGAATGGGGTCCTCATTCATAAGAATTTCTTGTGAATGGGGACTCTAGTTCGGTTTATAGAAAGACAATAGTATTACATGTATTCTATAAGCCGAAAGTCTATAAACCGAAGGTCGTTCGGTTTATAGACTTTCGGTTTATAGAATACATGTAATTCTATGCTATTCTATAAGCCTAAAGTCTATAAACCGAATTCATAAGTCTATAAACCGAATTCATAAGAATTTCTTATGAATGGGGCTCTCGTTCGGTTTATAGAAAGCCAATAGTATTACATGCATTCCATAAACCGAAAGTCGTTCATTATGCCGGTTCATGGAATGTATGTAATGCTATTGGTATTCTATACACCGACTCTATTTCGGTTTATAGAATGCCAATAGCACAAATGGACGAATGGACGAATGACTTTCGTTTATTAACCATTCGTTCATTCGTCTTTCGTTAGTTTAGCATTTTCGTTATTCTTTTTCGGACGAAAATGCTATTTTCCGACGAAAATGCGAAAACGAATGCACATGTCTAGTACAATCTACTGCCTGCTTTACTGAGTATCTCAACCTCCGTACCTTAACTAAAAACTAAACGTGTGAGCCCCTAGAATCTCTTGTTGGATTAAAGGGAAAATACCCACTTTCATTATTTTCTATATGTTGTACAGGATTTATATTATATATATAATTAACTTATTAGTACACAGGAGGTGGGTTGGTTTCCTCAAGAGTTTTCGATTCCCTCTCTAAGAAAGTTTTGTCTTTAGTCATTTGCGTCCCTCTTTCCTCCTCTATTGTCCTTCTTTACTGTGATTCAGTTTGTATAACTGAATTACAGTGAACCAGAGAAATAAAACTCACAATAAAATGAGTTTAAACTGCAGTCCATGGGGTTTTTCGTGGATTTGGGTACATCGAATGGTTTGATGGTCAGATGACATAAAGAGTTACCAATTGGCCATAAAGTCATTGAAATAGTGACGCACCACCCAAAAATAAAAGTGTCCCTCTTTGTACATTTGAAATGTTGGGAGCTATGTTACTGTGGAATCATATTATCATATTGCAATCCAGCCAGCATTTTGTGCTGTTATGTAACACAAGTAGGATAGCCTGGGGTGATGGGAATTACTTTTGATATAGCAGAAACAATATATACATATATGCCAGTTTATATGCAGTTTTTTTAGGAGTTGACAACAGATTTGTTCTTTATTCTGTATTTTACATGGTGCAGAATTAATAGAAAAATATGTTTTCCAACAAATCTAGGTGAAACTACCCTTTATATTGAAAGACAGAAGTAATGGATGCATAATCATTGAAGAAAGAGTGCAACTGAATGCCTGTCAAGGCCACATTTGGCAATTATTTTTTATTTATAAGGACCTGATAATATGAGGGCAAGTCAAACATTATTTGCACTGCATTCTACACCATTCCACAGCCAGAGTGCGGATCATTTTTGACTCACCTCCTATTTTATCCAAGACGAACGCAATACCTTAGAATTACCATCCGTACCAATGCCATAATTGGTAAGCACCAATACACTCATTTGGTCGCTCATTTTATAATAAACGTAATTTCTTTATCTTATTTTTTTTTTTCCTATGCATAATGGGAAACACAATGGATGTATACATTTATGTTCCACTTTCATATGTAATCTGTGTTGAACTAAAATTGCGTACAGGGATTTACACATGTTTTTTCTCTCTCTCTGTTCTATCCGTAGGGATCCTGTGTGACCTTTTTTGCATAGAAACAAAGATTTATGAACTGCCAATTAATCCCAATGGCATTCCATGGCAACATCACAATCTGCTCCTTCCCTGATGTCATTGAGTAAATAGGACAATCTGTATCAGCGTCAAGGACCACTGCGACTGGATGCAACCTGCCTAAAGAGGAATACAATGTAGAAAAGGTAGAACATATGGTTCATTTACAAACAAGTTTCCGGTTCTACTAATCCTCCCACACAGGGGAAAAAACAACAACATTTAAAGTGTTCATATGCATCTCAAATGATATCTATACTTGCAGTGCACAATACATTGACTGCTCAGGAGCCTGAACAATGCAGGCGTCTACAAGTTTCTTGCCAGACACATATAACTTTCACATGCTCCCCTGCAAAATGAATAATGCAGTATTTAGGAATGACAGTCCCTATTTTTCACTTAAATCTCATTGTCTGTCTTGTGAAGGAAAGACAGACAAGGAGTTCAGAATTTTTGGTTTGTATAACTGTATCCTAGAGCTATATTCACAATATTTATGCATAAGCATGACGCAAATGCCAGTAGCATAGAATAGTGGTGCTATCACTGTGTGCGGCCATTTTTACGCAAAATACCGACACGTCTTTTTCACTGCGCCTGCGCAACCTATCTATAAATAAATAAGGTGCATAAAAGCGCCTGACTAGTGGCGAGAACCAAACTGTGTTTGGTGGAGGTCGTTCTCTCACACTGTTTGGAGTTACAAAAATGCGCAATCGCCTTTATACATAACAAACGGTGATTGCACCTTTTTATAAAAACCGCCAACACTTTGAAGTGCGAGACCTTTTATATATAACCCCCATATTGTGTTTAAACTGTAGTAAATGCGTTTTTTATATACATTTGTGTATATAAAATACTTTATTCTTATTCTAAATGACTAGCTATGGATTGCCCAAAAATTTAACTGAAAGTTTCCGGGAATGCCACGCCTAAAAATGAGCACACCTTCAGGCTGGACCTGTATAATACGGCATTAGTAACCAGATATGACATTCCATGCTTAATAATTTACCAAACAGTACCAATGTTAATAATCAGTCAGTTACATTTCTCTCCATTTTAAGGGACCTGAAAAAAACAAAAAATATTTATGAAATTAAAAAAAAAAAAAGATTTGGGTGGGTTTTTCTAAATTTCAAAATATACCCATAATACTATTTTTTCCTCTGCTCATAGTACTATCTGCGCAGAGAGGAAGGCTTGGTTCCCCAAGATCTTTAGTCAGCTTAGGGATTCGACTGAAGATGTTGGAGTAAATTGCACATATTCAAACTAAAATTGTCGAAAGCTGCGGCAACTCAGGATTTCAGAAGTTTACCTACAATATATGTAGCCACACTTACTCTCCATGATTATCAATTCTTATCTTCATTCCCAAGCACGCCAATGAAGAACGATTATCAGAAAAAGATGGCTTAACTTCGAAAGCGAGAGAGTTCTTCCTCTATGCCACATCCAAGTCTTTTGACTGGACCGCCATTAATCCTGTGTTAGTAACTGGAAATGACATTTCATACAGGCCACTTAATAATTTACCAATAAGAATCAATGTTAATGATCAGTAAGCCCATCTCTCTCAGTCTCAACGTGTGAATTTTGAAACAGATTTTTCTCATAAAATTCCCAGCTGCAATCAATACGATTTCACCTTCTAAGTTGGAGAGAATGTAGCACATAGATCTTGCGGGTTGTCATCTTGATTCTTTATCATAAGCAATAAATGTATGATTATATTTTAAAATTAAATAATAAATGTGATTTTCTTTTATGAGCTGTCCCTTGATTGATTTAATAGTCAACTAGATTTTTTTATTGCCAAAAGATACGTTCTTCATTTCTTTTCTTTTTTCTTTTCTTTTCTTTTCTTTTTGCATTTATTGCTTGTAAAGGTTTAATGGAGCTAGAAAATAAAGCCCCAAGGCTTCAAAGTGTTAAAAGCAGGTGCCGGGGTAGAGCTTTCTAATATACAGTACATTTAGACACATTAAAACGGGTAAAAAGCAAAGATATGCTAAAAAAAAAAAACCACTCAAACGACTCTGACCTGTAGAAAGGACAACGATCAGTAAAAATGCAATTATGTTTTTACTAAAGATTGAATCAAGTGTAGACATTTCTAATAGAAAGGATTTAATAAAAAAAATATTTGAAAAAAAAATGTGGCCCGTATACACAACTGTGTTTCTGATCATGTGGCCCCTGATGAGAAAAAACACTGTGGATGCAATAGGTGCAGGGGCAAGTTCTTTGAGTGCAGTGGGTGTTGGGGCATGTCCTGTGAGTGAAATGGGTACCTGGCAGGGATGGACTGACAACTCATGGGGTCCCCAAGCAATAGATGGGCACGGGGTCCCCATTGTGCCCGCCCCATGTATCGTCCACATGCCTCCCCCCCCCCCCCCAAAAAAAAAAAAAATTGGTTATATTTATTCACATTTCTACAGTGGTGAAAAGATGGGTAAACAGAACCATATTTAAAAAAATACATTTTAAATTAAATTTTAGCACTCACTAAATAAGTATATCCATAATTTTTCTATATCATACCAATGAGAACTATATAAATATTATGTATATATTTCTCATTTGCATGAAATAGAATGGTTTGTGTATACATTTCTCATTGACATGACATAGATTTCTGTACATGTATATATCATGGCAATGGAAGTATATACATATTTCTCTACCATGCCAATGAGCAGATACACACACACACACACACACACACACTGTCCAGAATTTAAATGCTGTCCCCTTCTCTTTCTCCCTCCCACACACATACCACATACACAGTTATGCGGCTCTAAGAGTTTTGAGTGTGAGGGCAGGACCTATACTCTCTCCAGCTCTCACTCAACCAAGCCATTTCACTCCGCCACTCTCACTCCTCCAAACCATGTCTCTCCCAAGCTTGCACTCTATCCCAAATCTCTTATATCTATACCCCCAAACTTTCCAATCTGCTTTCAAACTTTTCAGTATGACCCCCAGATTTACCAAAATGAACCCCAAATGTGCCAATGTGACCCCTACACTTTTCAATCAGACCCCATCTTCCCAATCAGCCCCCTCCATCCCAATATGACCCCAAACATGCCAATCTGCCCCAATATTTACCAATCTTACCCCCACTTACCAATGTGTCCCCCAAATGTGCAAATCCGCCTTATCTCCCCAATCTGCTTCCACACTTCCAAATCACACTATATCTTCCCAATCAGACCCCCAGACATCCAAATCTGCCTCCACACTTCCTAATCTGCCCCTTCTTCCCAATCTCACCCACCCAGACTTGCCAATCTGCCCCCTTCTTCCCACTCTTCCCCCAAACATGCCAATCTGACCTTCTTCCAAATAAGACCCCCCCCTCTTCCCAGTATGACCCCAATATTTGCCAATCTGACCCCTTCTTCACAGTATGACCCCCCATTATTTGACTCACCCCCCTTCCCAATCAGGATTGATGACTTACCCCATCTTTTCAGTGAGGAATTGCTCCATCGCCATCATTGCGGGGGTAGCGTGATGTCATTGCGCTCATGTCAGCCTGCATTACCGAGCCCTGTTACAAGTGTCCTGTCAGACACATGCGACAGCACTTGGAAATGCAGGCTGATGTGAGCAGTAGCAGCGCAAGGTAACGTGAAGTCATGCAATGACGTCACATGACCCCCGCGATCGGCAGCGGGCCCCCACACTGGTATGGTCAGTCCACCCGTGGTGCTGGGGCAAGTCCAATGTGTGCAATCTTGGTACTCTTGCAAGAATAGTATATGCAGTGTGGGTGCTACAAGTCCTGTGAGTGGAAAAGGTGCTGGGGCAAGTTATGTGTGTGCTGTGGGTGCAAAGGCAAGTGATGTGGGTGTGTGTCCTCTATACTACATCAGCATATGGTAACCCTAATCTATATAAATCTTATATGGCATTGCGCAACTACCTAAATCATCAGACACTTGTGAGCCAGAGCTTAGCTTTATAATTCAAAAGGAAATGCTTTCTAGTACCCAAAAAGAAGATATGTAATTCAGCCTTGTTCTATTCACAGCAGTTACATTCATTGGTTCAATTCACTGTGTTAATGCATTTTCCACCCAGCTTATTATCTGTATGTTCTACATGTTTCTACTATATGTAAAAATACACCTATTTTTCTTTTAAAATAATTTACAGTTCTCCTGTAGTTTTACAATTAAATTATTCTCGCTATTCAGTCTGGGTTTAGGTCAAATCACTCCACGATAACTGCCCTCTTAAAGGTGAGCAATGACATCCAGAGTGGTATGGAGAGGGGTGAACTCACAGGTGCAGTTTTCCTAGACTTTGCAAAGGCCTTTGATACGGTTGATCATGATCTTCTGCTAAACAAACTAAGTTGTTCCGTTATAAATGAGAAGTCGCTCTGCTGGTTTCGTTCATACTTGTCTGATATATCTCAATATGTGTCCATTGCTGATACTGCCTCCCTCCCATTGCCAAACAAGTGTGGAGTGTCTCAAGGATCTGTTCTTGGGCCGCTGCTATTCTCGCTATTTATAAATGATATACCCTCGGTGTGTGACCTGGCTCGTGTGCATATGTATGCTGATGATACGGTCATTTATACGTGCGGTACTCAACTATCGCAAGTGGAATCCGTGCTTCAGGATCAGTTTTCTAAAGTTGAAAATTGGATAGCAACAAATTATTCCTCAACGCTGAGAAAACTGTGTCCATGTTGTTTGGGACAAATGCCAAACTACTTAAATTAAGCAATCCACAATTAAACATGAAGACCAAAATCAGTTATAACCTGACCCAGGTAAATTCATATAAGTATCTTGGCATGTGGCTAGATCCAAACTTATCTTTTGGTCTCCATATTGATAAGCTTGTGTCAAAGCTATATCCTAGGATCGGCTTTCTGTACAGAAACAAATCTAACCTAGATTCCACGGTAAGGAAACGTATTGTGCAGCAAATGTTAATGCCGACCTTAGATTATGGAGATGTTGTGTATGATTCTGCCCCGCAGACCCATCTCGGTAAACTCGACACTATGTACAATACATTGTGTCATTTTGCACTACAGTGGGATTATAACACGCACCACTGTAAAATGTTAAAAGAGTTAAACTGGCTGACGCTTGCCTCCAGGCGCACTCTCCGCCTAGCTTGCTTAGTGCATAACCACTTCTCTGCAACGCTCCCCCCTACCTGAGCGGCATGCTCGCTCTTACACCCTGCACTTCCTACAATCTGCACCAACCCTTCACTAGCGATCCCTCACTTCAAAAAGGAAGCAGGTCGAGGTGTGTTCTCTTTCAGAGCTCCCCATATGTGGAATTAGCCTTCCAGTTTCTGCCAAATCATCATCTTGTCTAAAATCCCTGAAAATAATTGTTTCCCAAATCCTCAAAACAGATTGTACCTGTTATTAGTTTACAAACTCCTTCGTATATTGTACATGTTGTTCCTTTTTTGTATCAATAATGATTTACCCTGTATGTTCTCCTTTCAACTTGTTTAATATATGTATGTATGTATCTATTTTTAATCTACTGTTACATGTGTAACTCTATGTAACTCCATTCTGGATTGGGTCCACAGGACATACTTGAAAACGAGAGAAATCTCAATGTATTCTTCCTGGTAAAATAAATAAATAAATAAAATTCCACCAGGGATTCAAAATTAACAGTGAGTCCAGTGATATTGAGTAAGGAGGGTCTTAGAGAGACAGGCTAGATTGTTGCTATAACAGTGGTAATTACTCCATTCCATCTTATTTGTAGTTCTTAGGAGACAGAAAGACGAGATATGTCAGACTGATCGGACACTGTAGGAGGAACTATGTAACATTTTGTTGATAGAGCTACCGGCCTTGCAGTACCGCTCGGAAGAAAAAAAATCTAGAAGGGTTTGTTGATCTTTACTTAGAATTCTGACCCCAATATAAGTTGCTAAGTGGGACAGACAAAATTCTCTTTTTTCATAGTCAAGCAAGATCGATCAACTCAGGGTGAGACAAAAGGACATATCCAGATCTTACTGCTCTACCAATTTCGTACGATACTCCCTGCGCCTCAGCCCGCAGGCGCCCCCCATCTCTGCATATAACGTTTACCCAAGGAAAGTCAATTTGTAAAAAGCAGGAAAACCATTACCGTTAACATCTCCCTCTGTTTGTATAAGTGAAGAGGAATAACTTAACAACATAGTCAGACGCGGTACCAAAAAAAAAAAAAAAACCCATAAGATTCCCGACTTCACTGTCAAGCCTTAAACCTCAGCAAGATTTAATATCTTATCCGAAAATATAGCCCCGTTCATACTAAACAGCATTAAATAATTACACCAACTGCTTCACATTTGCTTGGATTAAGTTAAATATGTACCATAATATTGACAGATTCACTGCAGTATTTATAAACCGCCTGGCAAGATTAGAGATGGATAAATATGTAAATAACCAATATTAATTGTAGCAATCTGAACCTGGCTAGACGTAATAAATAGATGTGATTCATAAATCTTTAATGACATGGTAAACATACCCCATCTCTCTTTTCCCTTGCTATTCCCTGGGTTGTTGGCACAAATATGAAAAAGAGGTTAAATTCAATGTTTGCTGCGTGGCAGAGTTTTACTGCTGAATGTATTTCAACTGCTGGAGGGGCTCCCAGTGTTGGGTAGTCCCCGGCACTTAGAGGGTTAAACTGTTAATTAGCTGCCTGCTGATCTTAAACTGGTAAGTGCTATGGGGGATGCCGAACCCAATAGGGCATACGTGTTGTAAGAAAAAAAAAAAGTGAAAACATATGAATTCTGGCTCAACATTCTAAAGATGGCGCAATCTCCATGCTCCAGCCAACTGTTCTACTTTTGGAACTTCATGACCCCGATGGAACTCCGTACTCTCACACATGGCCTGTTTGTTTCTCCTCCCTCATCACCCCTCACTTCCTCACGATTATAAGACTTCTGTTCACTGAAAGGTGAGTTGCAGTTGAGATGAGGTGAGTTGATGCAAGATGAATATTTCAGTACAGGGGTAAAGAGGGGGAACTCACCAGGGTTGCGCTTGCATAATGAATAGTTCAATCAGTTAGATAGAATATTACCTCATCTCACCTGTAACTCACCTTTTAGTGAATAGACGTCTATGCCGTCTTCTGCAGAATCTCGAGCTCTCTTCCTTCCATTCAGCTCCTCACAATTCATCTCTTCCAAGCCGTTGTCCAACTCATTCAACAAGAACCTCATAAAAGCCTCTACTGATCCTTTCCATACAGCGCTGACACAAAACCCCGAAAGCTTCTGAAAGCTCATTCGTCCAGACCTTTTCTAAAGGTTTATGTGTCTCCTAATCTAGGACCTACTCAATAAAGAGTGAATGGCAGGGAACCATGATGGCAATTTTACACTTTAGGCCAAATTAGTTTGGAATCCCCATCTCAATCTCCCATCTCAATTTCATTTCTATTCTCTCTTCATTGAGTATGACCTTCTATTATGTAGACGATGGTTAAATTGTTGGCCCTATCATCATGTTTGGGGGTTGGGAGGGGGATTGTCTTATCCTTAATCCTTTGTTGTCTCTACTCTCAATTTTTTAAAAGCAAGAAGTGCTTAAAGGCATCATTGGAGGATGGGAGAGCATCAATTCTGTTCACTCTCGTTTTCATACAAGGGTAACATTGTAACTATTTGATTGTTGAGGATAAAATAAACACCCATGTACCACTGCATATGAAACGTCTAGTCTATTTTTTTTTTTTTTTTCTGCCCGGTGTTCCATCCTCGTTAAACATCTCTCTCAGGAACGGGGAAAACAAACCGCCAGCGCCAATATATTAATGCGTCTTTTGTCCCGATTTATCAACCGTTGAAATGAATAAAAAGCGTCCTCCGTTTATTTTAATGGAGCAACCAGTTAATTTTATACACGGCACGCTAAAATAATAATGGGTTTGGGTCTGAATATGACATGCCCGTCAGAAGGCTTGCCAGGTGTATTAGCGATGCAGGGCCGTAGCCTCCCAAAAAAGCCAATTATCATATAGAGAGCGCCATTATTACATGGCGTTTGTTTACTCGGAGGCTTGCTCGCAATTTCTGCGGTCTTATTTCCTTGTTCAAACAGACAGCATTTAATTTTATTGGGGGAAATGATGTTTAATAATTATGACACGCTAAATTCAGGATTTGTTGAGTTTTATTTCCCAATGATAGTCGTACAAAAGCTACAGTTAACAAGCCATTGGTATGCTGCGCTGCCGTCTGTCTACTAGAATGGAGTCTACAGCATGTTCCGGCTAAAATGGAAAGGTTATAATTCCCCATAGAATACGTTGTGGCAAGTTTTGAGGAGGGTCTGAATAAAGTAAGGGGGAGGCAACAATGTCCTTTTTTAGGCCAGTCACTATAGAGTTCAACTGTCTGGCCTTTTATATCGTAAGTCCTCCTTTTAGTGGAAGGAAGGACACAACTTCTATTGGAGTTCATATGTGTAAAACAGTAACCTTTGCATAGTATCCACAGACATTCCGACCACTCATACAGCTGTATGCCTGGAATCCACCAGATACAGAGAGTGGGTGGAGTTAAGGGAATATCTATTCAGCTTAGTATTAAAAAAAAAAAATGGTAGTAGTTTAGAAAGTGAAATTGAAAGGGATGGCTTCTGAGAGTACAAATAAAAAAAACATTTGTGTATTTTTTGCAATTTTTACATAAAGGGACCTCAAATCCCAATTTATGTATACTACAATTAAAAAAAAAAACAAAAAAAAAAACACTGCTTCTACATATTTAGACATACCAGAATATTAGTTAAAATGCTTGTTGTAATACAATCAGCATAAATAATTCCTACATTTTACAGTATTTTAGAATTCATTATTTTAATACAAATATCCCTACATAGATTTTAATTATATGAGTTGCCCTGTCTGTTTCTAATCCTATTCTCCGCAGTTAGCTCCCTGTGTTATTTGTTTGAAACCGAGAACATTTTGTACAGATATTTGTGAAACAGAATTAGTAAATGATTAGTTTTGCATTAAAAAAAAAGTCAGATAATTAGTTTGCCAAAAGCTGTACAGCAATTGATGATTTTGTTTATATTTTTTTCACATCTCTCCTAAGTGTACCCACTTGTAACTGTGCAATTAATAACTGTTACCTGAAGTTTTTCTTGTTAATTTGCAAAATAGCTGTACCTAAAAGTAATACAGTTAACACCTACAATATTTAGTATTTTACAATTTTGATTTAGGAAAAAAAAAATAACTTCTTTCAACTCATCCATTGGAATGCTGACAACACCCACCATTGTCTATGGCGGAAAAAATGACCTGCCATTTTTTTTTTTCAAAAGTCAAACTCTAAACTTGTTGTTTTTTTTTTGTTTTTTTTTACTAATTTGGTGTTCGAATTTGATTTAGAAAGAAAACCCGCTTTTCGAATCTTCCCCAGTGAAGGTAATGGAAGGCAAAAATGATCAAAGTGTTTTTTTTTTTTCAGAAGAACAAAATGAGGTACCGGGCTCCACCGTATCAACCGAGTAAAATAAATCCCTCTGCGGCTTCTGGTGAGGTGCTGCTCCAAATGCGCCAACCCAGCGCCCGGCAAACAGCCAAAATCAAAAACAGGAACACAGAAGAGCGCACTCACATTGTCCAGGTAAAAAAAGGTAGTGGTTTTAATCTTCAAACGTGATAGGAATACAAAACATATTCAAGCAGATAAAGTGGGAAATAGCAGAAACACTTGACGCGTTTCGCACGGATACCCGTGCTTAATCATAAGTGGTATCCGTGTGGTATGCTATTTCCCACTTTATCTGCTTGAATATGTTTTGTATTCCTATCACGTTTGAAGATTAAAACCACTACCTTTTTTTACCTGGACAATGTGAGTGCGCTCTTCTGTGTTCCTGTTTTTGATTTTGGCTGTTTTTTTTTTTTCCCCTACGTCAAACATGGCCTCCAAACTCGGGTGTCGAATTTGACTTTAAAGTTTCATTTCACCTTTCATAGGCTATAATGGCATAGTTGTCAACATCGGCCATGATTTCAGGGACACAAATGTGTTCCACATGCTGCAGAAAGAGCATGCAAAGTGCAGCCCGGCACTATGTAGGATGGATATACGCACAGACAGAATCCAATTCATTAATCATGGTAGGTCCTATGAGATCTCCACCCTGATTAATTAATTGGATTGTGTCTGTGCGTATATCCATCCTACATACTGCCGGGCAGCTTTTTGCATGCTCTTTCTGCAGGATGCAGAACAAATATATGTCCCTGGAAACATGGCCGATGTTGGCAACTATACATCATGTGGTCCATTATGCACCTTTCCCAGTTCATTCACACAGTAAACCACAAACAGGAGACCCCCACAAACACTTTTGATGGCAGCACAACACATGGATCATTTACTTTATTCTATACATTTACACTGTAAATAATATTTAGATGGCAGAGTTCTTTTAAAAATGCTCCTGCATATGTCAGGAATAATTACTGGATGATTAGTCTTTACAAAGCTTTTAGTTTTTTTAAACCCCCCCAGCAACAAGACACAAACAGCAACAACAAATTAGAATAACAAAGAGATCTTGTGTTAGCATTATATTATTGTGCACAGTTGTTTTTAAGTATAGATTTGTGGCTGACTTTTCTTCCCTATGTGTAACCCCTACAAATAGAAAAGTAAATGAATCAACGCTGCGGATTCTGGTTTGAGTGTAAAGTAAAATGAGTCAGGGCTTTTGCTCGCGGAGTTCATCTTGATCCATCCTTCAAAACCCTGGGGAGCAGACGGGAGCGGAAGGGAGCTCAGTGAAGCAGTGTTTGATTGGTTTAGTGGCTGGAGCACACTCTGTGCAGTTACTATCATACTCATTGCAGTATTAACTCTGCTGTAATCTGAGTTAGCGCAGTCTGAACTGCAATTATACTGTTATCACCACTGTGTATTTGTACATGGACAAAATGATAGCTGAATGTAATTAGCAGGTATTCACGGTTATCTGTCTAGCCAAACCAGGGCCAATTAAAGGGACGGTATCGCCTAAACATTGGTTCTACTGGCAATGTAGTGAATAGAAAATGAGTGAAAATAATATATACATGGTCTGTGGAGTCTCCTGGTCATGACACCTGTGGCTTGATATGCAAATGAATGAGGAATTAGTAATTTGCATATTGAGCCACAGGAGATTTCACAAGCTGGAGACATTTTAAACACATCTGTCTCCTAAACGTAGGCGTTCGTTAGCAATTCTGCTAGCACAATGTATAGATCATGTTCAATTATTTCAATTCTATACATTCCAAATATAAGCATTGTTTAGGTGATACAGTCCCTTTATTCTCTCCAGTCACAGTATAAGCAGTGTTTAGGTGATACAGTCCCTTTATTCTCTCCAGTCACAGTATAAGCAGTGTTTAGGTGATACAGTCCCTTTATTCTCTCCAGTCACGGTATAAGCAGTGTTTAGGTGATACAGTCCCTTTATTCTCTCCAGTCACGGTATAAGCAGTGTTTAGGTGATACAGTCCATTTATTCTCTCCAGTCACAGTATAAGCAGTGTTTAGGTGATACAGTCACTTTATTCTCTGCAGTCACAGTATAAGCAGTGTTTAGGTGATACAGTCCCTTTATTCTCTGCAGTCACAGTATAAGCAGTGTTTAGGTGATACAGTCCCTTTATTCTCTCCAGTCACGGTATAAGCAGTGTTTAGGTGATACAGTTCCTTTATTCTCTCCAGTCACAGTATAAGCAGTGTTTAGGTGATACAGTCCCTTTATTCTCTCCAGTCACAGTATAAGCAGTGTTTAGGTGATACAGTCCCTTTATTCTCTCCAGTCACAGTATAAGCAGTGTTTAGGTGATACAGTCCCTTTATTCTCTCCAGTCACAGTATAAGCAGTGTTTAGGTGATACAGTCCCTATTTTCTCTCCAGTCACGGTATAAGCAGTGTTTAGGTGATACAGTCCCTTTATTCCTCCAGTCACGGTATAAGCAGTGTTTAGGTGATACAGTCCCTTTATTCTCTCCAGTCACAGTATAAGCAGTGTTTAGGTGATACAGTCCCTTTATTCTCTCCAGTCACAGTATAAGCAGTGTTTAGGTGATACAGTCCCTTTATTCTCTGCAGTCACAGTATAAGCAGTGTTTAGGTGATACAGTCCCTTTATTCTCTCCAGTCACGGTATAAGCAGTGTTTAGGTGATACAGTCCCTTTATTCTCTCCAGTCACAGTATAAGCAGTGTTTAGGTGATACAGTCCCTTTATTCTCTCCAGTCACAGTATAAGCAGTGTTTAGGTGATACAGTCCCTTTATTCTCTCCAGTCACAGTATAAGCAGTGTTTAGGTGATACAGTCCCTTTATTCTCTCCAGTCACAGTATAAGCAGTGTTTAGGTGATACAGTCCCTTTATTCTCTCCAGTCACGGTATAAGCAGTGTTTAGATGATACAGTCCCTTTATTCTCTCCAGTCACGGTATAAGCAGTGTTTAGGTGATACAGTCACTTTATTCTCTGCAGTCACAGTATAAGCAGTGTTTAGGTGATACAGTCCCTTTATTCTCTGCAGTCACGGTATAAGCAGTGTTTAGGTGATACAGTCCCTTTATTCTCTCCAGTCACGGTATAAGCAGTGTTTAGGTGATACAGTCCCTTTATTCTCTCCAGTCACAGTATAAGCAGTGTTAAGGTGATACAGTCCCTTTATTCTCTCCAGTCACAGTATAAGCAGTGTTTAGGTGATACAGTCCCTTTATTCTCTCCAGTCACAGTATAAGCAGTGTTTAGGTGATACAGTCCCTTTATTCTCTCCAGTCACAGTATAAGCAGTGTTTAGGTGATACAGTCCCTATTTTCTCTCCAGTCACGGTATAAGCAGTGTTTAGGTGATACAGTCCCTTTATTCCTCCAGTCACGGTATAAGCAGTGTTTAGGTGATACAGTCCCTTTATTCTCTCCAGTCACAGTATAAGCAGTGTTTAGGTGATACAGTCCCTTTATTCTCTCCAGTCACAGTATAAGCAGTGTTTAGGTGATACAGTCCCTTTATTCTCTCCAGTCACAGTATAAGCAGTGTTTAGGTGATACAGTCCCTTTATTCTCTCCAGTCACAGTATAAGCAGTGTTTAGGTGATACAGTCCCTTTATTCTCTCCAGTCACAGTATAAGCAGTGTTTAGGTGATACAGTCCCTTTATTCTCTCCAGTCACGGTATAAGCAGTGTTTAGGTGATACAGTCCCTTTATTCTCTCCAGTCACGGTATAAGCAGTGTTTAGGTGATACAGTCCCTTTATTCTCTGCAGTCACAGTATAAGCAGTGTTTAGCTGATACAGTCCCTTTATTCTCTCCAGTCACAGTATAAGCAGTGTTTAGGTGATACAGTCCCTTTATTCTCTCCAGCCACAGTATAAGCAGTGTTTAGGTGATACAGTCCCTTTATTCTCTCCAGTCACAGTATAAGCAGTGTTTAGGTGATACAGTCCCTTTATTCTCTCCAGTCACAGTATAAGCAGTGTTTAGGTGATACAGTCCCTTTATTCTCTCCAGTCACAGTATAAGCAGTGTTTAGGTGATACAGTCCCTTTATTCTCTCCAGTCACAGTATAAGCAGTGTTTAGGTGATACAGTCCCTTTATTCTCTGCAGTCACAGTATAAGCAGTGTTTAGGTGATACAGTCCATTTATTCTCTCCAGTCACAGTATAAGCAGTGTTTAGGTGACACAGTCCCTTTATTCTCTCCAGTCACAGTATAAGCAGTGTTTAGGTGATACAGTCCCTTTATTCTCTCCAGTCACAGTATAAGCAGTGTTTAGGTGATACAGTCCCTTTATTCTCTCCAGTCACAGTATAAGCAGTGTTTAGGTGATACAGTCCCTTTATTCTCTCCAGTCACAGTATAAGCAGTGTTTAGGTGATACAGTCCCTTTATTCTCTCCAGTCACAGTATAAGTAATGTTTAGGTGATACAGTCTCTTTATTATCTCCAGTCACAGTATAAGCAGTGTTTATGTGATACAATCCCTTTATTCTCTCCAGTCACAGTATAAGTAATGTTTAGGTGATACAGTCCCTTTATTCTCTCCAGTCACAGTATAAGTAATGTTTAGGTGATACAGTCAATTTATTCTCTCCAGTCACAGTATAAGCAGTGTTTAGGTGATACAGTCCCTTTATTCTCTCCAGTCACAGTGTAAGTAATGTTTAGGCAATACAGTCCCTTTATTCTCTCCAGTCACAGTATAAGCAGTGTTTAGGTGATACAGTCTCTTTATTATCTCCAGTCACAGTATAAGCAGTGTTTATGTGATACAGTCCCTTTATTCTCTCCAGTCACAGTATAAGTAATGTTTAGGTGATACAGTCCCTTTATTCTCTCCAGTCACAGTATAAGTAATGTTTAGGTGATACAGTCCCTTTATTCTCTCCAGTCACAGTATAAGCAGTGTTTAGGTGATACAGTCCCTTTATTCTCTCCAGTCACAGTGTAAGTAATGTTTAGGCGATACAGTCCCTTTATTCTCTCCAGTCACAGCATAAGCAGTGTTTAGGTGATACAGTCCCTTTCTTCTCTCCAGTCACAGTATAAGCAGTGTTTAGGTGATACAGTCCCTATTTTCTCTCGAGTCACAGTATAAGCAGTGTTTAGGTGATACAGTCCCTTTATTCTCTCCAGTCACAGTATAAGCAGTGTTTAGGTGATACAGTCCCTTTCTTCTCTCCAGTCACAGTATAAGCAGTGTTTAGGTGATACAGTCCCTTTATTCTCTCCAGTCACAGTAGAAGCAGTGTTTAGGTGATACAGTCCCTTTATTCTCTCCAGTCACAGTATAAGCAGTGTTTAGGTGATACAGTCCCTATTTTCTCTCGAGTCACAGTTTAATCAGTGTTTAGGTGATACAGTACCTTTATTCTCTCCAGTCACAGTATAAGCAGTGTTTAGGTGATAGAGTCCCTTTATTCTCTCTAGTCACAGTATAAGCAGTGTTTAGGTGATACAGTCCCTTTATTCTCTCCAGTCACAGTATAAGCAGTGTTTAGGTGATACAGTCCCTTTATTCTCTCCAGTCACAGTATAAGTAATGTTTAGGTGATACAGTCTCTTTATTATCTCCAGTCACAGTATAAGCAGTGTTTATGTGATACAGTCCCTTTATTCTCTCCAGTCACAGTATAAGTAATGTTTAGGTGATACAGTCCCTTTATTCTCTCCAGTCACAGTATAAGTAATGTTTAGGTGATACAGTCCCTTTATTCTCTCCAGTCACAGTATAAGCAGTGTTTAGGTGATACAGTCCCTTTATTCTCTCCAGTCACAGTGTAAGTAATGTTTAGGCGATACAGTCCCTTTATTCTCTCCAGTCACAGTATAAGCAGTGTTTAGGTGATACAGTCCCTTTCTTCTCTCCAGTCACAGTATAAGCAGTGTTTAGGTGATACAGTCCCTATTTTCTCTTGAGTCACAGTATAAGCAGTGTTTAGGTGATACAGTCCCTTTATTCTCTCCAGTCACAGTATAAGCAGTGTTTAGGTGATACAGTCCCTTTCTTCTCTCCAGTCACAGTATAAGCAGTGTTTAGGTGATACAGTCCCTTTATTCTCTCCAGTCACGGTATAAGCAGTGTTTAGGTGATACAGTCCCTTTATTCTCTCCAGTCACAGTATAAGCAGTGTTTAGGTGATACAGTCCCTATTTTCTCTCGAGTCACAGTTTAATCAGTGTTTAGGTGATACAGTACCTTTATTCTCTCCAGTCACAGTATAAGCAGTGTTTAGGTGATACAGTCCCTTTATTCTCTGCAGTCACAGTATAAGCAGTGTTTAGGTGATACAGTCCCTTTATTCTCTCTAGTCACAGTATATGCAGTGTTTAGGTGATACAGTCCCTTTATTCTCTCTAGTCACAGTATAAGCAGTGTTTAGGTGATACAGTCCCTTTATTCTCTGCAGTCACAGTATAAGCAGTGTTTAGGTGATACAGTCCCTTTATTCTCTCCAGTCACGGTATAAGCAGTGTTTAGGTGATACAGTCCCTTTATTCTCTCCAGTCACAGTATAAGCCATGTTTAGGTGATACAGTCCCTTTATTGTCTCTAGTCACAGTATAAGCAGTGTTTAGGTGATACAGTCCCTTTATTCTCTCTAGTCACAGTATAAGCAGTGTTTAGGTGATACAGTACCTTTATTCTCTCTAGTCACAGTATAAGCAGTGTTTAGGTGATACAGTCCCTTTATTCTCTCCAGTCACAGTATAAGCAGTGTTTAGGTGATACAGTCCCTTTATTCTCTCCAGTCACAGTATAAGTAATGTTTAGGTGATACAGTCCCTTTATTCTCTCTAGTCACAGTATAAGCAGTGTTTAGGTGATACAGTCCCTTTATTCTCTCTAGTCACAGTATACGCAGTGTTTAGGTGATACAGTCCCTTTATTCTCTCCAGTCTCAGTATAAGCAGTGTTTAGGTGATACAGTCCCTTTATTCTCTCCAGTCACAGTATAAGCAGTGTTTAGGTGATACAGTCCCTTTATTCTCTCCAGTCACAGTATAAGCAGTGTTTAGGTGATACAGTCCCTTTATTCTCTCCAGTCACAGTATAAGCAGTGTTTAGGTGATACAGTCCCTTTATTCTCTCCAGTCTCAGTATAAGCAGTGTTTAGGTGACACAGTCCCTTTATTCTCTCTAGTCACAGTATAAGCAGTGTTTAGGTGATACAGTCCCTTTATTCTCTCCAGTCACAGTATAAGCAGTGTTTAGGTGATACAGTCCCTTTATTCTCTCCAGTCACAGTATAAGCAGTGTTTAGGTGATACAGTCCCTTTATTCTCTACAGTCACAGTATAAGCAGTGTTTAGGTGATACAGTCCCTTTATTCTCTCTAGTCACAGTATAAGCAGTGTTTAGGTGATACAGTCCCTTTATTCTCTCTAGTCACAGTATAAGCAGTGTTTAGGTGATACAGTCCCTTTATTCTCTCTAGTCACAGTATAAGCAGTGTTTAGGTGATACAGTCCCTTTATTCTCTCCAGTCACAGTATAAGCAGTGTTTAGGTGATACAGTCCCTTTATTCTCTCCAGTCACAGTATAAGCAGTGTTTAGGTGATACAGTCCCTTTATTCTCTCCAGTCACAGTATAAGCAGTGTTTAGGTGATACAGTCCCTGTATTCTCTGCAGTCACGGTATAAGCAGTGTTTAGGTGATACAGTCCCTTTATTCTCTCTAGTCACAGTATAAGCAGTGTTTAGGTGATACAGTCCCTTTATTCTCTCCAGTCACAGTATAAGCCGTGTTTAGGTGATACAGTCCCTTTATTCTCCCCAGTCACAGTATAAGCAGTGTTTAGGTGATACAGTCCCTTTATTCTCTCCAGTCACGGTATAAGCAGTGTTTAGGTGATACAGTCCCTTTATTCTCTGCAGTCACGGTATAAGCAGTGTTTAGGTGATACAGTCCCTTTATTCTCTCCAGTCACAGTATAAGCAGTGTTTAGGTGATACAGTCCCTTTCTTCTCTCCAGTCACAGTATAAGCAGTGTTTAGGTGATACAGTCCCTTTATTCTCTCCAGTCACGGTATAAGCAGTGTTTAGGTGATACAGTCCCTTTATTCTCTCTAGTCACAGTATAAGCAGTGTTTAGGTGATACAGTCCCTTTATTCTCTCCAGTCACAGTATAAGCAGTGTTTAGGTGATACAGTCCCTTTATTCTCTCCAGTCACAGTATAAGCAGTGTTTAGGTGATACAGTCCCTGTATTCTCTGCAGTCACAGTATAAGCAGTGTTTAGGTGATACAGTCCCTTTATTCTCTCCAGTCACAGTATAAGCAGTGTTTAGGTGATACAGTCCCTTTATTCTCTCCAGTCACAGTATAAGCCGTGTTTAGGTGATACAGTCCCTTTATTCTCTCCAGTCACAGTATAAGCCGTGTTTAGGTGATACAGTCCCTTTATTCTCTCCAGTCACAGTATAAGCAGTGTTTAGGTGATACAGTCCCTTTATTCTCTCCAGTCACAGTATAAGCAGTGTTTAGGTGATACAGTCCCTTTATTCTCTCCAGTCACAGTATAAGCCATGTTTAGGTGATACAGTCCCTTTCTTCTCTCCAGTCACAGTATAAGCAGTGTTTAGGTGATACAGTCCCTATTTTCTCTTGAGTCACAGTATAAGCAGTGTTTAGGTGATACAGTCCCTTTATTCTCTCCAGTCACAGTATAAGCAGTGTTTAGGTGATACAGTCCCTTTCTTCTCTCCAGTCACAGTATAAGCAGTGTTTAGGTGATACAGTCCCTTTATTCTCTCCAGTCACGGTATAAGCAGTGTTTAGGTGATACAGTCCCTTTATTCTCTCCAGTCACAGTATAAGCAGTGTTTAGGTGATACAGTCCCTATTTTCTCTCGAGTCACAGTTTAATCAGTGTTTAGGTGATACAGTACCTTTATTCTCTCCAGTCACAGTATAAGCAGTGTTTAGGTGATACAGTCCCTTTATTCTCTGCAGTCACAGTATAAGCAGTGTTTAGGTGATACAGTCCCTTTATTCTCTCTAGTCACAGTATATGCAGTGTTTAGGTGATACAGTCCCTTTATTCTCTCTAGTCACAGTATAAGCAGTGTTTAGGTGATACAGTCCCTTTATTCTCTGCAGTCACAGTATAAGCAGTGTTTAGGTGATACAGTCCCTTTATTCTCTGCAGTCACAGTATAAGCCGTGTTTAGGGGATACAGTCCCTTTATTCTCTGCAGTCACAGAATAAGCAGTGTTTAGGTGATACAGTCCCTTTATTCTCTCCAGTCACAGTATAAGCAGTGTTTAGGTGATACAGTCCCTTTCTTCTCTCCAGTCACAGTATAAGCAGTGTTTAGGTGATACAGTCCCTTTATTCTCTCTAGTCACAGTATAAGCAGTGTTTAGGTGATACAGTCCCTTTATTCTCTCTAGTCACAGTATAAGCAGTGTTTAGGTGATACAGTCCCTTTATTCTCTCCAGTCACAGTATAAGCAGTGTTTAGGTGATACAGTCCCTTTATTCTCTCTAGTCACAGTATAAGCAGTGTTTAGGTGATACAGTCCCTTTATTCTCCCCAGTCACGGTATAAGCAGTGTTTAGGTGATACAGTCCCTTTATTCTCTCCAGTCACGGTATAAGCAGCGTTTCCTCCTGGACTGAGGAACACTGGGCACCATAGTTATGGTATATGCATAGCTCCTAAGTATCCCTATTTAGGTGGGACAGTCCCTATTGTGCACCCAAATCCCCCTGTCCCTCTTTCCTCTTCTACTGTCCATCTTTTCTGGGAGCTCAGAATATTTGATTTTGTATACGTGTCTGACAGACCAATAAAACTCACAATAAGTTGTGTTTAATCTGCAGTAAATGTGTTTGTATATTAATGTGTCTACATAATGGATTCTTCTTCTAAATGACTTCTCATATTACATAAATAGTTACCACTGAAATCGTACCAGCACAGCGACACTCACAGCCACACCCACAAAATGAACCTGTCCCTCTTTGACCATTTGAAATATTGTGAACCAACAAACTGTCTGACCTGTACACCTGGTGGAACATGCAAATGTGTGCAATGTACAAGGTCCTGTGAAATATATGGATGCACGCATTCCAAGTATAGACTTCATCTGAGATACTTTGATTGTTGCATCTTTGAAACACTTTGAATGTTGTTGTCTGTTCTCCCGGGCTCCAGCCTAATGCTGGGGGTCAGTAGAAGCTGCAAACCAGATATATTTGAGTAAAATAAACATATGTATATAGGTATATTCACATACATACATTGTGTAGTTATTTAACTTTAATAAAATAAAAAAAAGATACGTCATGTATGTTTTATTCCTTGTTTTCCTTCCCAGTGTTCTTGACTGTTGTTGTATGAATCCTGCCTCCTTTTTATATTTAAAGTCCATAATTACTGCAGAGCCATTATATCCATATTTTCCATGACATTCATTGCCATTGATGTGGATTTAAAACACTAGTGCATATCTAAGAGACAATAAAATGCGTGTTCTGCACTGACACTACTAATCTTATAATTACATGCCAAGTACCGAAATATGTTGCACAGCTTTTAATTCTCCGATAAAATGACCCTTGCTACAAATGAAAAGCTTTGCTTTCCACGCAGATGTCTCAGTGAAATTATTTTTGTTTTCTTTTCAGCTTTCCAAGCGAATGTCATTTTCCTTCGGCAAAATACTGGTACTTCTTCAAGACTTAAAGGACAACTGTAGAACCAACTTAAGTTCTGTTTAATTGAAAGGTGGAATTAAGTGCAGGCATTTAAAACAGAAATGCTTTAATGAAAGAATACAAAATATACTTTGCTGTGCCGTCTTTGCTCTGTTTAGTTCTCTCAGGGGGCAGACATGTTTTTTAGAATCTTAGGACAGTTCTTCATACACCTTGGTTCAGATGAAGGAAGATCTGACCCAAGATTCTAAACAACATGTCTGCCTCCTGGTAGAGCTGTATGGACCAAAGAGAGCTCAATAAGTAATATTATTTGTATTCTTTCAGTAACAAACTTCAACACAAACTTCTACACTTGCAATAATTTTTTGCTACAGGTCTCCTTTAACCCCTTCCCGACCTTATGACGAGTTAACTCGTCATAAGAGCCGCCGCATTAGCGACCTTATGACGAGTTAACTCGTCATGCAGTCTAGCCGGCTCCGTGGGCACCGCCAGCTAGTCTGCAACGGGTCCAGGACTAAGCCTCGCACCCGAGGCAAAGCTCCTGGACCCGATCGGTGCATTTCCGGGCATGTGATCGCGGTGATAACGTGATCACCGCGATAACATGCAAATTAGATGGCAAAGTCAGTGTGTTCACACACTGCCTCTAATTCACTCTCTGTGCTTCACATTCTTATAGTGACAGAGAGTGACCTGCAAGTAAAAATAAATTAATTAAATACAGAGAGGCAGTTTTTAACTGTGATCAGTTTCGTTCCACTTTATGGCCCTCATTTAGTTTTTTTTTTAACAGATTTTTTTATTTTTACAATTTATAAAGTTTTTTTTAATAAATAAAGGTAATTTTAATATATTTAATAAAAGTTAACCCCTGCATGCCTGTTGCATGATTTTTACTGATCTGACATCGCACTCTTCAGAGTTTTTTTCTGTCTTTTTTGTTATGGGGGGTTTGGGAACCAATATTTTTCTTTTTTATTAGTTAGTTAATTAGGGGGGATAAGTGGGTTAGTGTCGCACTAGTTATGTAGCTTATTATTGGGAAAATAATGGGGAAAAACTTTTTTTTCCTCAAAAATGTCCTCTTTTATATGTATTTTTTAATTCTAAAATGTAAATAATTTTCATGTATAGGGTATCAAAAGAAAGCTCTAACTGTCCTCTAAAAAACAACATATAACTTGTATGTGTACGTTAAATGAGAGAGAGGGAAATTATGTTTCAAAAACCGCGTATCAAAAATTGAAAAACGCTCTGGTCCTTGGCCCAGGAAAATCCCTGGTCCTTAAAGGGTTAAAGATCTTGAAGGATAGGTTAAAGACAGACTGTACCAAAGAGCAATATTTAAAAAAAAAAAAAATCTGTTTACAGATTAAATTGGATTTTTACAGATTAAATTGCTTATGCAGTATTATGCACCATGGTTATAAAAAATCATTCAAAACTCTTTGGTCCCTCAGTGACCATGCAATAGACACTTATGAACCCAGGAACTAATTATTTAAACACATTACCGTTATTATTATGATTTCTTGGCAAAGCTCTGTTATATTCCATAGCACTGTATAATACCTGGGCATCCCGGTCAGGTGAGTTGTGGAAAAGGTCAAATTGTGATAAGGTGAGGTGGTATGGACACTTCTGGGAAACCAAAGGAGGAGACACAAGGGGATAGGTTTAGAGAGCCTAGCTGTAAAAATGTAGCAATCACAAAGGAAACAGGAGTGTACCTATTGAATAACCAAATTAATTGGCTTCTTAGAACCCCAAAAATGCTTAGGGATCCCCCATAAAGTCTAATTGAAGGGAGACAGTTATGAAGAATGGGGAACATCGCTGATACAGAGGCCCCCCCATCTGTCTTTCCAGCGGGTCACCAAAAACCTAGAATCACCTCTACACACACATGGAATGTTTTTTTTTATTATTTTTTTTATTATATATCTTCTTTATTAATAAGTGTTTACTTATGGAATGTTTCTACTGATTGTTCCATTTGTGGAATGTTGCCACAGAACTGAACTTTATCCAGTACTCTGAGAGTACCAGTAAGTATTTAATAAAATAATTTCTATACATATAAAGAAGTAGATGGAATTTGGGGTGAGACAGGGTAGGTGGGAAACCAGGTGGATTGGAAAGACAGCATCGTAAAGGTGTGTAATATCTGCGCAGTTATAGTCATCTCCAAGAAGATAGGGCAATGTGTCATCTAAGTAAATGAGTCTCTATTGCCTTTAAAAAAAAAACTTACATATTAATATTTTTTAAAGCATTTGTGGCAAATATTACCATCTTCTACTTACTCTTGGTTTGGATCACTCCTGAACCCATCCTAAAATTTAGCAACTACATTAGATGTCTTTAAGAGCGGCCTGGGTAGTTTTTTAATGAGCCGGAGCATAGAGGGCCATGCATGTTAGTATAGATATAAATATTTATTTAGTGTTTGTTGATCCAAGGAGAAATCTGATTTTTTTTCCCCCACTGAAAACATAATTCAAAATTGCTGAAGGGGTTTTTATTTGCCTTCTTTTGGATCACGACGGTAAACACGGAATAGGAAAAGGGTTGAAATTGATGGACGCAAGTCTTTTTTCAACCTAAACTACTATGTAACTACATAACTGCTGGACGTCCTGCCACGCTTTTACCCAATCCCTTGCGTATGGGGATGAGACCCCCCACACACACACCTTACCCGCCCCAAGCGAATGGAGCGCTTATAGCAGACAGAAGCACTGGCAAAATAATAATAAAATAAAATAATGTGGATATGAGTTTAAAAAAATAACGTTGGCTAATTTGAAGTCAATATTGTGTTACATAGAGACATCAATTCCCCGACCTTCCTTTCCCTTTGACCTTACGAACAAGACTATAACCTTTCTTAAGCGGGCTCTGCAATGTATCTGTGTAACGAACTTATTACAGTGTTTGCATATTTATTTTCCTCCCTCCGTCTCTGGATGTGTAAAGAGCATTGACAACAATTTGTCAGTGTGGGCTCTGTAATTTTGTTAAATTACAGTTTTCCGTTCCTGTTTGCATTAGACATGTTTATTACACATTCCACCCTCCTCTATTAAGCGCCTGACCTCGGCCCGGGGGAAATTATGGCTAACAAACAGCCCTTCTCAACTGGATCAGGAATAAACCTGCAACACAGTTTGAAATGACAATTTCAGAGACGGTTTGGAGAGGGTGATTATTAGTCCAGTAATTGCCGATGCAAAGTAACAGAACGTCGTAGAAAAAAAATCCATTCTGATTTGATAAAGGGAGGACTCCCAGCAAGCTTGTCGCTCCAGTATAAAAGGTCTTGCAAGATTCTACAACGTTCTGTTATTTTTCAATGACAGTTTAAATATTATCGAACGTTATCAAACACTACAGAGCGGTAACGAGGGTGAGGTGAGTGCGGCACTATCCTTCGGCACACTCCATTGAGGGGACTCATTAAGATCAGGTGGAAAAAACTATTTAGTGGCCCATTTGGCAATTTTATCAGCCCGCCTGTTATTATCCAAGAGACACACAAATAGACAGAGAGGACAGATATCTGACAGACATACAAAGAGACAGACAGGGTACATATAGACTGGCTGGACAGATAAACTGACAGACACATAGACTGACAAACAGACAGGGTATATATAGACTGGCTGGACAGATAAACTGACAGACACATAGATTGACAAACAGACAGGGTATATATAGACTGGCTGGACAGATACACTGACAGACACATAGACTGACAAACAGGGTATATAAAGACTGGCTGGACAAATACACTGACAGACACATAGACTGACTGACAGACAGGGTACATATAGACTGGCTGGACAGATACACTGACAGACACATAGACTGACAAACAGACAGGGTATATATAGACTGGCTGGACAGATACACTGACAGACACATAGATTGACAAACAGACAGGGTATATATAGACTGGCTGGACAAATACACTGACAGACACATAGACTAACAAACAGACAGGGTATATATAGACTGGCTGGACAGATACACTGACAGACACATAGACTGACTGACAGACAGGGTATATATAGACTGGCTGGACAGATAAACTGACAGACACATAGACTGACTGACAGACAGGGTATATATAGACTGGCTGGACAGATACACTGACAGACACATAGACTGACAAACAGACAGGGTATATATAGACTGGCTGGACAGATACACTGACAGACACATAGACTGACAAACAGACAGGGTATATATAGACTGGCTGGACCGATAAACTGACAGACACATAGACTGACTGACAGACAGGGTATATATGGACTGGCTGGACAGATACACTGACAGACACATAGACTGACAAACAGACAGGGTATATATAGACTGGCTGGACAGATACACTGACAGACACATAGACTGACAAACAGACAGGGTATATATAGACTGGCTGGACAGATACACTGACAGACACATAGACTGACAAACAGACAGGGTATATATAGACTGGCTGGACAGATACACTGACAGACACATAGACTGACAAACAGGGTATATATAGACTGGCTGGACAAATACACTGACAGACACATAGACTGACTGACAGACAGGGTACATATAGACTGGCTGGACAGATACACTGACAGACACATAGACTGACAAACAGATAGGGTACATATAGACTGCCTGGACAGATACACTGACAGACACATAGACTGACTGACAGACAGGGTATATATAGACTGGCTGGACAGATACACTGACAGACACATAGACTGACAAACAGACAGGGTATATATAGACTGGCTGGACCGATACACTGACAGACACATAGACTAACAAACAGACAGGGTATATATAGACTGGCTGGACAGATACACTGACAGACACATAGACTGACTGACAGACAGGGTACATATAGACTGGCTGGACAGATACACTGACAGACACATAGACTGACTGACAGACAGGGTATATATAGACTGGCTGGACAGATACACTGACAGACACATAGACTGACAAACAGACAGGGTACATATAGACTGGCTGGACAGATACACTGACAGACACATAGACTGACTGACAGACAGGGTATATATAGACTGGCTGGACAGATACACTGACAGACACATAGACTGACAAACAGACAGGGTATATATAGACTGGCTGGACAGATACACTGACAGACACATAGACTGACAAACAGACAGGGTACATATAGACTGGCTGGACAGATACACTGACAGACACATAGACTGACTGACAGACAGGGTATATATAGACTGGCTGGACAGATACACTGACAGACACATAGACTGACTGACAGACAGGGTACATATAGACTGGCTGGACAGATACACTGACAGACACATAGACTGACAAACAGACATGGTATATATAGACTGGCTGGACAGATACACTGACAGACACATAGACTGACTGACAGACAGGGTATATATAGACTGGCTGGACAGATACACTGACAGACACATAGACTGACAAACAGACAGGGTATATATAGACTGGCTGGACAAATACACTGACAGACACATAGACTGACTGACAGACAGGGTACATATAGACTGGCTGGACAGATACACTGACAGACACATAGACTAACAAACAGACAGGGTACATATAGACTGGCTGGACAGATACACTGACAGACACATAGACTGACTGACAGACAGGGTATATATAGACTGGCTGGACAGATACACTGACAGACACATAGACTGACAAACAGACAGGGTATATATAGACTGGCTGGACAGATACACTGACAGACACATAGACTGACAAACAGACAGGGTATATATAGACTGGCTGGACAGATACACTGACAGACACATAGACTGACTGACAGACAGGGTATATATAGACTGGCTGGACCGATAAACTGACAGACACATAGACTGACAAACAGACAGGGTATATATAGACTGGCTGGACAGATACACTGACAGACACATAGACTGACAAACAGACAGGGTATATATAGACTGGCTGGACAGATACACTGACAGACACATAGACTGACAAACAGGGTATATATAGACTGGCTGGACAGATACACTGACAGACACATAGACTGACAAACAGGGTATATATAGACTGGCTGGACAGATACAATGACAGACACATAGACTGACAAACAGACATGGTATATATAGACTGGCTGGACCGATACACTGACAGACACATAGACTGACAAACAGATAGGGTACATATAGACTGCCTGGACAGATATACAGACAGACACATAGACTGACAGACAGACACAGACACAGACAGGGTACATATAGATTGCCTGGACAGATATACTGACTGACACATAGACTGACTGACAGACAGAGAGACAGATTGGACACTTATAGACTGGATGGGCAGGTATACTGACAGACACATAGACTGACAGACAGACAAAGAGACAGACAGTGTACATATAGACTGCCTGGACAGATATACTGACAGACACATAGACTGATAGACAGACAAAGACACAGACAGTGTACATATAGATTGCCTGGACAGATATACTGACAGACACATAGACTGATAGACAGACAAAGACACAGACAGGGTACATATAGATTGCCTGGACAGATATACTGACTGACACATAGACTGACTGACAGACAAAGAGACAGGCAGGACACATATAGATTGACTGGACAGATATACTGACTGACACATAGACTGACTGACAGACAAAGAGACAGGCAGGGCACATATAGACTGGCTTGACAGATATACTGACAGACACATAGACTGGCTGACATAAAAAGAGACAGATAGGACACTTATAGACTTTCTGGACAGATATGCTGAGAAATGAGGTACACAGCACTAAGACAGACACAAAGACAGTCAGACAAACAAAACAACTGGATGTAAATAAAGAAAGTGCTACACACTAGGCCTAGGCATTTCTATGTTAAAAGTGGTGTAGGTTGAGCCCACTGAATTAGGGTAGAGAGCAGCCAGGCCTAGCTATAACAATGATATCTACAAATCTAGAGTAGTGCCAGCTCATGCAACCGAGCTGCAAGTCTCTCTAATGTCAATCATGACAGAGAAGAGCATGAGATATAAAGCCATATCACCTGAACCCATCCCAGCGTGCTTGTGGCTGCATGGACACGAGCAGGACTCTGTCGGCACCAAGCAAAGGCTCTACAGCTCTCTCCACACTACTGATCACCAGGGAAATGCCTATATGGACCATGAGGCTCCCAACCAGCTTAGCCCCCCCCCCCCCCCCCCCAACAAAATAACTGTTATGAAACGATATCAAAGGGGGTTAATTGTGTATTCATGCCTCAAGCAAAGAAAGAGATAGCTATGAACTCTCAGGGGCTATGTTCTGGGGTCTAATCACCATGTGACTATACCCCAGGCATCCCTGCCAGACATACACAGATTAAACACAGTGTTGCATGTGCAGTATTTATGCCAAGGCAGACCTGAATTTGACAGGACTGTCCCGGCAAATCCATGACTGTTGGCAACTATGGAATAAGGATCAAGCATAAAAGATGGTCTTTGCAATTGGCAAATTAAATATCAGTCTTAAGTAGTTTATGGTAAATCAAGTCACAGCAATTTTGCAAACAGACACTTTTAGAAGACATGTTTTTTCTTAAAGAGCGATTATAACTTAAAAATCCAAATGTGCCATATTAACGAGTTATATATAGAGAGGTAATACTTACCTTTTGTGCTGGTGCAATGTACAGGAACAATTCTCAGCATGTTCTGTGCTCCCTCTTCTACTCCACGCCAACATCTTGTGTAACTCCTCTGAGGCTTTGGCTAACTTCTTTTAACACTGCCCACCTGCCCCTCCTACTTTACTATCATTCCTTCTGTTTACATTCATAATTCAAAAAACCTTTAAAGGCTTAGATGATTACATCACTAGGGCTAACCTATGGCCGCTCAACCAGCTCACTGAAGCAGCAAAAAAGATTTATTCTCAGCAAAGACTATGGAATATCTATTGAATGGTTGTTCACAGAAAATTAATTCAAAAACAGTTTTAAACTGGGAGAAATTGAATTTAATACATATTAAAAAAAAAAAGAATACATTTGGGGGAATAGCTTCATAGACTGTTATTCTCTACGTTGAAAGTACAAACAATATTTAAATAGCACTGAATCTGGCATAATAAAGAGAGTTCGGCATTAATTATTTTCGAAAAATCAAAATGCAGCAAACAGTGTAATTTCCAAGGTTTTTATTGAATGTCATGCACTTCAACTGAGCCTTGCATTGAGAATTTAGGTGCAATCATATAATTAATTAGGAAACAATGTTACAGTTCTTTATTCAGCCCACCCCTGAATGTGTTCTACATTCTATTGAAGAGGTGTACAATATTCTGAATCCAATAAAAGCCTGGCAATTGGCATGGATAATAATTGTATATAACAGAAGGGTCTTTTATTTTCAGAACAAAAGGCTGGATATTAGTATATACTGAAAAACGCGGCGTAGCTTGAGTATCCTTAATTAATTTAACTGGACAACAATTATTTGTCCACTCCATAATGAGGAATTGTTTGCATTACATCAAATAATTAGGTATCATTTTGTTAATATGTGCCTATATGTTTAGCATTTTATTGTTTTGTTAATTAAAATGTTGATAAAATACCAGCAATCCTGGCATTTCTTTTCCCTTGGGCAGCTTGAGCACTCTGCATCATCAGACACCAGCTCTCGTTAGAACACCTCACCCTATGACTGGCTGAGATTTTACCTGGCATTTTTTTAAATTTGACTGCAAACATTTGAGACAGTACAACATCCCTTGACAGGTTCCCGGGGTCAAGGTATTGGGTGCCTGGATAGTTTAAATATAATAGAGATAATGTAATCTAACAAGATTCAGTAAGAAAATTCAAAATGGCTGCCATAGTTGCCCCATTAGAGTCCTATTTTTTTGGGAGTCGTATTCCTCAAAAATTTGAGTTTGTTGCACATTACCTGCCGCCTATGCTTTGCAATGTACACGTCCTTATTGTAAATGTGGTGATAGTGAGCTTCAGCACTGGGTGCCTGGTGTGTAATGTCAGACCATATCTGAATATGGGCCAATCCCACTTACATGATGAAATCACAGGACTCCAGCCTTCACAATATCCCAGGACATCTATGTATATATATATGTGCGTACATATGTACATTTTACATATTTAGGGTTACTGGGCCCTTACATATTTAGGGTTACTGGGCCCTTCTTATTTCCATTAATCACTATAGATGTGAATTAAAGATTTGTATATTTGTAACTAGTAAAATGTCTGTGCCCACACATCTCTCTCTGTTGCCTTTGATCTGAACAGCCTTCATGAATTGCTTGTTCATTTTATGTTTTTTGTGTCAATAGTGATGAAAGCGGGCAAAATGTAAATTATTCAAATTATTTAAATTGCATTCTCTTTGCTTAATATTCCGTTCATTATTAAGTTGAATACATTAAAATGCCATTATTCCTTTCATTATTTAGCCTCTATTTAGTCCTTAAAATGTTTGTTTGTTTTTTGTTGTTGAAAAAAAGCCCTTCTTTCACGCTATTTCTTTATTCTTTATAGTGGTGATAATTTCCTAATAACACCAAAGGCAGCTAACTGAGACAGTCCTGGCCAGCAACAAGATAAAAAAAAAAAAGAAAAAAAGAATGTAAAAGCAATAAGATACTGCAATTTTAGTCAGGCAAAACAGCAATAGACTTTGATGTTTTCCAGCACAGCCATCAAAATGAGTTTTTTTTTTTATACTATATTTATTATGCTCGAAAGTAAAACCAGCATAAAAAAAAAAAAACTGTGGTGTATCTAGTAGTGTTTAACCTCTACAGAGCTGGTAACTGTCTGTTATTTTTTTTCTAACATCCTGCACATGTACAGTGGGCATCCCTGTAGATCTTATTGGGATGCTCCCAGAAGATGCTGTATTCATTCAGTTTCTGCATGAGCTTGAGGTGTCATACATATAGAAGAAAGGCCACAACAGGTAAGTTTTAAAAATAGCTATTGCAAAATCTAAAACTCAAAAGCTGGGACAAATGCATAAATACACATTTCTTTTAAAGGATTCAGCTTGAACATACATTTATTTGTACAACTTGTTTTTTTTTTCCTTTTAGATGTTTGCTGTATATTACCTGAAATAATAACTCATAACTATACATTTTCTTTTTACTGGGAAAAATACATTGAAATATTTTCTTGCCTTCGAGCGTATTGTTATGAAGTTACAAATACCCAACTTAGTGGTATTCATTTTATTGACATCAGATGGATGAAAAGGTTAAACAAACCTACAACTCTGAGGATGGAACGCATCCTACAATTGGCTTTTTTTTCAATGAATCCATTTAACATTGTGCAATCTGTTTAGCCTGTTATTTGGATGTGATGTGTTAAGATATCCAATCATAATTTGAGGATTCCTATAATTAAGGACCAAGAGGGCACATGTAAGAATCGTAATATATAGTGTAAATAAGATGTAAAAAAAAATGTAAACATATAACAAAAGATTTTTTTCAAATTAACCTGAACTGAGCCAAATAATGTATTACATTTAAAAAGTCACTGCCAACAGTTACAGATTTGACAAGACAGTTCTGTTCTGTCAAATTGTGGTCTCTTCCAACAATACTGTCACCTATGAACAATGCTTTGAAGATTCTCGCTCAACATCATACAGTCAAGCAACATCACATCATCTGCCCCCTTTTTAGCTCCATCCTGACATATCCAGGGTGCCAGGATGGAGGTTCCAGGATATTAGCAGTTATGGAAATGTGATAAGAAAGGGAAGGTGATGTATTTCTACCTAGTTCAACTAGGCCCAAGCCTAGGGCAGCAGGCTAAAGGTTGTATGTGTTGCGGGGAGGGGGGGTTTGACTAATGAGGTTTGGGGTTGCATGAGTTTTGTCAACTCTAGGCAGTACAAAATACAAATGAGAAAGGAAAACATTTTTGCATTTGCAAAACATTGAATCAAGTGCAGACATTTAAAAAAGACATGCTGTAATGAAATAATACAAATAAATGCAGAGCAAAGAGGGCTCAATAAGGTACTTTATATGTATTTTTCAATTAAGCATTTCTGTTTAAAATGCCTACACTTCAAGCTTTCATTTAAATATCAGTTGTTGTTTTTTTTTTTAACTACAGTTATTATTTTAAGGAAATTAAGCAAGACCTGACCCTTCTGACCCAAAATTCTCCAAAATGTCCACCCCCCTAAGAGAGTTATTTCCAGTAAAATAAACAGATTTGTTTTGTTTTTGTTTTAAGGTGGGGGTGAGGGAGAGGAGGGAGAGATAATTACAACTGCTCTCCTACTCTTTATCAAACTTCAAAATTCTGAAAATTCATCTCTTTAAGGGAAATTGCTACTCATCCCATTAGATAACCTGTCAATTAACCTCTTGCCAAACCCACCGAACTCTCACTGTCCTCAAACACTGTTAGGAATAGGATGCTTACAACTCATCCAACTAGAACACACATAACCAATCTCTGGCCAAACCCATCTAGCGCTCACTGTCCTCAAACACTGTTAGGAATTGGATGCTTACAACTCATCCAACTAGAACACAGATAACCAATCTCTGCCCAAACCCACCTAGCTCCAACCATCGCTAATACTGATACTACCACCACCTTCCATTTGACCTCTTCACTCTTCCCCCTAATGTGTCTTATGTCTTCCACTCCCTCTAGATTGTGAGCTTGAGAGCAGGGATCTCTCCCTCGTGTGTCAGGCTGTTCTTGTTTCCTCTAACTTATTATGTAGTCCGTTCTATGCTCTATACCTAGAGCTACGTAAATTCTCAGTGTTAAATGTAAAAACCAATTTATGAACAGACAGCTAGGTAAAAAAACTACACATGTCAATGCATACCTTTAAAATATAAGCATATCTCCAGAATATTAGTCTTGCCTGAAGATAAAGCGCACACTTCTGTCAAATCACAGGGTTAACCGACCATTTTTTCCAAGACAGAATACACATCAGTGACGTGGGAAATATGACAGGTGGACAGATAAGGCCTCACAGGTAAGCGGCAATTCATTTGACAGAGCTGTTGACTTTACACAGCTTTTTTTCACCTCTCCAGTGCGCTATGGATGTTAGCCGCAGGGTTTCGCAGACAGAAGAAAAGCAGAGGGAATGAGCCCAGGAGGGTTTTTTTTTGTGTGTGTTAAGTTTCCATCAAAGCAAATATTAGACAGTGCTGTTTTCATAAATACCGTTGAAGGAGAGTGGGGAAAAATGGAAGATGAATTTTAATTTTCCAAGTGTACACTTACAGGAAAAGCAAAGAAAAGAGAAAGGTCTCCCTCGTGTAGATGTAATTCTCGGTTTTGCATTCGACTGAACGTTTAAATGTTTGCTTGGTCTTTGACGGGGAAGAGTAATGTAGTTCATTATATTTCAGAATATTATTTGATCCGTTATCATACTCAGTTCCATTGTTACTGAGGGAGAGACCCGCCTCAACATCTCTTAGATGGGACAGATCCACCTAGAGTGTTTGAAAAAATATACCATAGACTTAACATTGGTCTCAAGTTTTTTTTTTTCTCTACGGCAACCCTGGCTCTTATCTTTAAAGTTAAAGAAAAAAGAAACAGCTTAGTCTGAATAGGTTTTTCTCCTACAAACTGCATATAAAGTATAACAGTATCATTGATGTTTCTACAGCAACAGTCTCTCCCATCTCCCCAAGCCTGTGTTGCATCACAGCAAACAGAACTCGTTGAAACCAGCTGAGTTCAACAGAGCGAGGTTGATTTCACAATAATGGCTAATGAATGTAAAATTACAGGAGGACCTGCAATGGGTTTCTCTAGAACATAAATTTAGTTGGAGCTGCCATTTTAAATGGAATCTACACCAAACATGTGACTCATGATCGTTATGAATAAACACGTCTTGTTTAAAGCAGAATTTACAAAACTTAGAGGGCAACTTACCTAAATCGGTCACTGACACCATTAATTGACTTCCCCTTACTATGAGATCAGAATTTCATACAGCAACAGAGTGCCAGAGTTTAGAAGATATCTTGGGGAAAGCCTTCAAACTTGAGTGGAGCTCGGAGACCCCGAGTGGTCTCAAGCTGCCTCTGTCGAGACAGCTTTATTGTATCTTTGTCATTTAGTATGGAGGCCATGTATTTTAATAAGTTGTTTTCTCAAAAAAACAACTTGTTGTCTCGAAAAAACAAGTAAAAATAAAAATACATGGCTTCTCTGGGCTTCTGTAAAAATAGTGCAACTTTCTTTTTTTTCATAGTTTGGATTTGAGAATTGTATGATGTGTTTTGTTTTTACAAATGTTTTACTTGTTTACATGTTAGAATGAGGGAGCTCAAGATAAGTGAGCGGAAAAGCCAGTCTGCAGATCGCCCCACAAGTAAATTAACCGCAACTCTCATGGTAATAACCAAAAAAAATAAAAAATTTGTTTTAAAAAAGCTGTTTATTTATGTAATTTAAGAAAATAGACAGAACAAACTGTTCACCCCCATCAAGAGTAATTTGTATCAAACCTGATAGTAAAATAACCTAGGCCCCCATGGCTGAAGCATGGGCTTGGACCAAATACCTGACCCTGCTTAATCCGTGCGCATGTACATTAACCCTTCACTGGCATATAGCTGCGACAATAAAAAAAATAAAAAAATTAACATAATATAACAATAACAACAAAACCAATAGGGAGGGAGGGTACCTTTCAGCTCTATTATTTATTAACCCCTTCGTGACGCATGGTGCTTGCGTCCCAGATGGCGCAAGCACCACAATGTCACAAATTGTTACTGGCCACCCATCACAAGGTGATCAGTAGCCAGGAAAACTATGGCAGTGACCCAAGCAGGGTCTTAAGCGAGACCTCCGGACATCACGGAGGCATGCCCGAACCCGGAAGTGTAATGTAGCCCGTGTTCACTTTGAGCACTGGTTACATTTACCCTGTCAGACTGAGGCCACTCAAAGTGTCCTCATCTGACAGATGGGATCCTGCTGCAAGTGCCTGATGATGAGCTGTTTAACGCAAGACATACTACGCCGTCCTAGAGTCTTTAAGGCACTTAAAATCAGAGCAGCATAGTACGTCCTAACGTCAGGAAGGGGTTAAAACTAAACAACCCCCACTAACAAACCCCTAAACCCCACTCCCTACAACACCCCCTTTCCTCCCCACGCAGCCATGCTGGCCCTGCTCTAAGGCGCCTGCCTTCTACTGATTGCTCCCAGATATGATGGCCTAAATGAACCCTGGTAGGGAGAGAGGTCTATTGTTTATTTTGTCATCTTGGTAATGGACTTGTTTGCATCTTGCCAAAGAAGAGATCAAACTGCTTCTCAGAGTCTGCGTAATCAAAATGACAAAGTTTGTTTAAGAATTGATGTTCTGCCTGATGAGTCACAGGCCAACATAATGACAAGCCAGCTATTTTTAATAGCAGTAGCATAAAAGCGTATGCGGGTCTGCTGTACTTCTGTCACTTCCTCGCACAGCTCTAAAAAAAAGCAAAGTTCCCTTTCATCTAAGAGATGCAGCAAGAGAGCATCACACAGCAAAAAAACCCAGCAAGAGATAATAATTATCATCATAGCCTGCCAGCAGATATAGTATACGTATCCCAGAGGTTAATAGCTACAAATTTCAAAAAAGCACAAAGAATGAAAATATATCTGGTCTTTCTTGATTTAAAAGACAACTGTTGTCAAAATATTGACTTATGATTAGTTGGAAGATTGTATTAAGTGTGTCGTTTTGCATAGCAATACTTTAATGAAAGAATTCAAATTATTGAGCCCTTGTTGCTCTGTATGGCTCTATTATGAGGTGGACATGTTGTTTAGAATCTTTGCTCTGTAAAGCTCTATCAGGAGGCAGACATGTGTTTTAAAATCTTTGCTCTGTATAGCCCCATCAGGGGGCGGACATGTTGTGTAGAATATTTGCTCTGTATAGCTCTATCAGGAGGCAGACATGTTGTTTAGAATCTTTGCTCTGTATAGCTCTATCAGGAGGCAGACATGTTGTTTAGAATCTTTGCTCTGTATAGCTCTATCAGGAGGCAGACATGTGGTTTAGAATCTTTGCTCTGTATAGCTCCATCAGGGGGCGGACAGGTTGTGTAGAATCTTTGCTCTGTATAGCTCTATCAGGAGGCAGACATGTTGTTTAGAATCTTTGCTCTGTATAGTTCTATTAGGGGGTGGGCATGTGGTTTAGAATCTTTGCTCTGTATGGCTCTATCAGGAGATGGACATGTTATTTAGAATCTTTGCTCTGTATAGCAATATCAGGGGCGGACAAGCTGTTTAGAATCCTTGCTCTGTATAGCTCTATCAGGAGGAGGACAGGTTGTGTAGAATCTTTGCTCTGTATAGCTCTATCAGGAGGCAGACATGTTGTTTAGAATCTTTGCTCTGTATAGTTCTATTAGGGGGTGGGCATGTGGTTTAGAATCTTTGCTCTGTATGGCTCTATCAGGAGATGGACATGTTATTTAGAATCTTTGCTCTGTATAGCAATATCAGGGGCGGACAAGCTGTTTAGAATCCTTGCTCTGTATAGCTCTATCAGGAGGAGGACATGTTGTTTATAATCTTTGCTCTGTATGAGTCTATCACGAGGTGGCCATGTTGTTTAGAATCAAAGAGGGCTGAATAAGGTACTTTATTGTTTTTAATTAAATTATTTCTATGTAAAACATAACTACAGTTTTGTGTGCTCTACACTGCTTGCTATATATGCGTCTATATAGTTATTGAAATGATGAATCTTTAAATTCTTTCCTTTATTGACCAAGATAAATTTGAAGTCACTACAATATCCCCTCGTCCTTCTCTCATACATTCATGCAGAACACTCATTTACTGCTTCCATAATGTACAGATGGACAATGTAAATGACAGTATCATTAAACAGAACATGACAAAATAAAATAGTAGCCACAATCTTTCAGGGTACCCGTGTAGGACAAACTATATATTTCTCTAGCAGCATACGTGAACTAGCTTGGAAGCTCGGAGTTTCTTTTAAGAGAAATGATGCAACCGAAATAATCTGTGCAAACTATTCCCAGTCCCAGTGAAATGGACATGCAAGGCCAGCAGAAATGCATCCAAGGTCTGTTCTGAATGTGTTTAAGCCAATTCAGTTTATGTTAAATACCAAAAAATTGGTTTAAAAAAAAAAAAAATACAATAAAAATAAAACATGTCTCCGTGCTAATGGAAGCTGACATTTTGATCAAGTCCTTTGGTTGTTTTGCAGCAAATTTGACTCATGGAAAATAAGGCAGCTGTTGTGATGACATGCCTTGTCTGGTGTGCATGCACTTCCAAAATACGAATACTGATTGTAGACAAGAGAAACAGATGAAAACACATTTGTGTTGTAGTGATTGCCTGTCTATATGTATTCAAATGGAATTAATAGGGAAATTAACAAATAGTAGACGGTAGGTGTCACTCCAAAGTAAATATATAATTCCCGGGAGCAAAAATGGCATAATAGATATAGAAGAAAAATGTGGTCTTATAGGGTCACTAAAAGGTGAGTTAAGGTGAGTAGCAGGTGAGTTGAAGTGAATAGCAAGTAACCTGAAGTGAATAGCAGGTGAGATGAACATTTCAGGAACACACCTGATGAATTCACTTAGCGGGGGAACTAACCAGGTTTGTCCCTGCACAATGGGTAGCTAAATTGGTGATATGAAATGTTCATCTCACCTCAACTCACCTGCTATTCACTTCAACTCACCTGCTACTCACCTCAACTTACCTTTTAGGGAATAGCCCCGTTAGAGATCAACAATAGAAAAATGTTTTTTTTGAAGACAAAGGTCAATCAACGTTCCGAGCTCTGAGCAGAGACTTGGTGATCTCCTGATGACGATTCCACTTAGGACCCCACTTATGAGCTCAAAATATTAAGTGACACTTTTTTAATATATATATATATATATATATATATATATACAATTTAAAATTAATATTTTTTCATATTTTTTGTTCTCTATTAAATCATTTTTACACTTTTTTCTTTCTTTGTTTTTGATAGTTTACTGCAATGTCAGATTAAAACTCTGTATTAACAATCTTTATTGCATTTCTTATTGGAAGTTGCTGTGGAATTTTCAGTGATTTAGTGTTATTCTATTAGTCCTCTCCTTTTCTTTTCTGTGCATAAAAGTTCAATACAAAAAATATTTACCCCCCCCTCCCACACACACACACACAAAAAACCCCCACCAATTTAAGGGAAATATTAAAAAGGGTATAAGATATATAAAATAATAAAAAGAAATATGTACATATTTATGAATTATAATATATATTGATACTCTTTGTAATATTTTCCTTAAATTGAATATATATATACATTTTAATCAAATTTTATTAATACGTTTTAGAGTTTACAGAACATAGTAATACGACACAAAATATACAAATGCATTAAAAAAATGTAAAAAATGTGGTGGGCGTGGGTTAGGATACAGAAAAAAGGTAGTCATGGAGTGGCGAGAGGGGGTAGCGTAATATACAATTACCATGTACAGCATATTGTGCATATCAGAGAATGAAATGAAAACAAATAATCATCGACTATAAATAAGATAAGAATAAAATAAAAAAATAAATAAAAAAAGGGGGGGAAGCGGGGTAGGAAGGGGGGGAAAGTACCCGGTGTTGTTTCCTACTCATCTGATCTAGTTGGGGATATTAATTTGTGAATATTTGGAGTAAAGGTTTCTCCGGGAATTCCAACCAATAGAACCATTTCTCCATGTATTTGGTATTAAGTTGTGGTATGTTAGCTGCCATTCCTCTTGCCTCTTCTACTCTGTCCATCCATTCGTGAATTGTGGGGACCACTGCCGATTTCCAATGGAGTGGAATAAGAGCATTGGCCACTGCCAGCAATGTGGGGAGCAGCGTTTTTTTTTGTATTGAGCTGGAGACAGCGAGGAATAGTGCAGAAGCATGTTAATCGGTTTGTATGGAGGAGGCTTTCCCACCATATGCCTCAATATGTCATGAATGGACTTCCAAAAGGGGGTAATTGTACATAATATATATATATATATATATATACAGTATCTCACAAAAGTGAGTACACCCCTCACATTTTTGTAAATATTTTACTATATCTTTTAATGTGACAACACTTTTGTTGCCATTTTTTAGACATTAATGGCTGTGTGTTGAGTTATTTTCAGGGGACAGCAAATTGACACTGTCATAAATGTGAGGGGTGTACTCACTTTTGTGAGATACTGTATAGAGGGTTGTAGTGTTCATATTTATATATGGTCACTACAATGTTTTATTTGTACATTTCCACGCACAATTCTTCTAAGAACAGAAATAAAAAAAAACGCAACTACACAAAGTATATTGATTTGACCCGAAACCTTCCCAAAGCTCTCAATTATAAGCCATTCAAAAAGGGGAAAATGAACAATTTGCTTGGTGGGGATTGTAAATAAAAGGAAATTGCAATGTGTTTCTCTTTGTATAGAAGTATACACCTTAGGATGTCTTTTCTGTCCTTGTGCTTTCTAAATACTTGCTAGCAGTCTCCCCCCTCGTATTTGCTGTAGAACACAAAAGCCTTCCACCACTCATAAAAGCCAGTTTAAACAATCTCTGTCAAGTCAAAATACTATATAATACCTCATAGGGCCAATTAACTGAATATTTCTTTGCACTTTACTCTAAAATTCAGGGGTGTTTAGTATGAATTAGAACACAGTTTTCTTGTTTGGCACAGTTGGTATTCGGTGATAAACACGTACATCTATTCCAACTGTGTTTTCGTTTGGTACAAACAAAATTGGAGTGACTGGGGATTGATGTATTCTCAGTATGCCAAAATATTAAACATACAAGTAAAATATTTTTTTTTTCAACTGGTAAGACCTTTCCACGGAGCTATTATTGAAGAAAATGCATGTTGTTCCCTGTTTAAGTGATATTTTTGTAATTTTTGAAAAGGAAATATAAATGTAGCACTAATAATATTATAATACTCAATGCCAGCATTCTTGAATTGTAAGTTGTCTTAGCTATATCAGAAATAACTACTAACTTGTTATGGCTTATCTGTTCAAGTTATGGTACAATAAAAATTGATTCACCCATTAAGGACAGGCCATTTGGAAAAGGTTTGGTCATTCTGGACAGTGGCTGTTTTAAACATTCCTGTGGTGTTTGTGTTTAGCTGTAATTTTTATCTCGCTCATTTAATATATACTGTTTTAATCGCCATAAAAAGGCAATCTCTAGATACCATTATTTTCATTGTTTGCTATAATTTTCTGTAAAACAAATTGTAAAATAATGCGAAAACAATGCAAAAACCCAGAAGGAGTAAACCCTCCAAAAATGGTTCTATAGTGGATAATGATTAGACCTTTGGAGACTGATAGAATTGTAGTGACGTGTATATTTTCTGGGGGTTTCATATTGTGAGTTGTGGATGGATGGTCCCTGTTAAAGATAGTATTCAATATACACCCCTATATATTTTTTAAAGAATACCCGAAACTGTGGTCTCAACTATTATCATTTAACCTCAACAAAAACTTTAAAAAACAAAAACAAAAAACATTTCCCTCTATCTATTGGTCAACTTCTCTTTGATCTGTGAATCAAGCCATGTAGGCCGAGATGCTCAATATTTGTACATTGAGACTAAAATCATTGTCCCTTTATCTGATTTTTTTTACTAGTTCAAGGTTATATCACACCTAGCGCAAACTTTATTTGAGAAACATTCTGTAATTTCTTGCCACAGCTCCTATAAATGTTGAGATTTTGGAACATATGTTCCGAATCACCCCATAAAATGCGTTAACACTCCGGAATGTTCCCATTAATTACGGAAAACGGCTTCATTGTGCTGATGTTTACCAGTTGTTGACAAGTCATTCCAATTATTTTTCTTTTACGAGTCTGGCAGGATGTGTAGACTTTGCAAGAGCGGCTTGCCATGTTAGACAGTGCTGTAGCAGGGATGGACAATTTTATTACTGGCACTTAAACCTATATTAAATTTTTTTTTGAGGCTACCTGCATCATACGAAGAAAAAACGATTCCTTCAAAATATGTATAATAAAAGACAAACATTGCACCGAACAATCTATAGAGCTGTCTACAAATCGATAGAAGAAAACTTAAAGGGTCTATTCCCTAGGTGTCCAGCTGAGGCCCTCCAGCTTTTTCTGTACTACAACTACCATAATTCCTTGCCATTATCGAAAGCTTGTGGAGGATTAGGGTCTTTGTAGTTTTGCAACAGCTGGAGGGCCGTAGTTCGTCACCTAGGGTCCATTCAATAAAAGTAGTGAATTGCAAACATGGGAAGTAACTTCTGAGTTGGAAATACTTGCTAATCAATCCTTCTCACCTATCTTATATTTACATTTCACTTGTGAATTCACCATCCTTTGTATTTATTACTTAACCCCTTGAAGACACAGGATGTATCAAGCACATCCTGTGTTTGAATCAGCTTGGAAAGTGATCAATGATCCTTTTCTTTGCTCAGCGAGTGTTGATGAAAAGTCTTGATGTTGATTCCATCACTTTAGTGGGGTGGTGCTTGACTGCCACTAGCAAAATTCAAATAAAACAAAATACAGCTTTAATTAGCCTTCAGGCTAGGGTTAGTATTAGGTATTAGGGGTACAGCTGAGATTGAAAGGTCAATAGAAGTGCAAATGGTTAATAAAAAAACAATGCAAAAAAACAACAGAAAACATGTAAAGATGGGATATTTTTAAACTCAGGATATATATTAGAATCTATTTAGCAGGGTTTTTTTTTATTAGTGTTTGTAGATTTGTAAAAATATTTTTCATGTTAAATTTATAAAAAATGTTGTAATTTTCATCATATCGTATTCTTTTTTTCAATAATAATTTATGTGATAATGAAAGTCCTAAGCATGCCGACAGAAAGAGTATATAATATAATGGGTACTTAAAATGTGATGAGGAAAATTACAGCTAAACACAAACAAGGCAGAAGTGTTACAATAGCCTGCGTCACCATGGCCAAAATAGTCCCGTCACCTAGGGGTTACTTAGCATCTGGCCCTCCAGCCTACTTAAGAGTATCTTTACCCCCATATTAAACAGCCTCTTTTTTTTTTTACAATCTTAGGTTGAAGGAATTGGCAATTTAAGTGACTTGTTATCAGCATTTATATTGCTTATATTTTCTTAACAGCATACATACTCCTTATTTATTAAGTGGTTTTATGCAACTCTATGTGACAAGTATAATGTTTTATGTGGCAGATTATACACGACTGGAATGAATTAACTTACATGTAATAAAATAATGGAAGGAATATATAAGCACATTACTTGGTTACAATCTGTCACATTAGACAGAAAAAAAACCCCAGGAAAATATAAATAATCATACAAACAAATCCATCTTCTAGAAATAATTTGAATTATGTTTAACACAGATTTAAGCTTCACTGGATACTTTTACTATATATTTATATAAAAATCAGGGTGTTTTTTTTAACTACTACTAAATATTTTATGTGATGCTGATTACAAGAACACAAATCATTAAGCCTTTTGTTCCTCTCAAGCTCCAGCCAAATTCTTGAGAGTCAAGGGGGAGAGTCATTAGAATTTGTGATGTATAAATGATCATTATTTAATAAATACACACATTTTAATAATTATCTAACGTTAAAAAAGGTATGTCATTTTCAAGGAGGAGTGATTCTTTAAAAGTTAAAGAGCCATGATATATACATATGTATATTGCACATTTGCATTGGAAGCAGCTTATTTGCATATCGAGCCACAAGGTAATGTCACAAACAAACAAACACCATGGATTAATTTTTTATTGTCTACATCAGTGTTTTTTAACCTCAGTGAACCAGGTACTAATATGGATGAAGCACACCATCAGTATTCATATTGTCTCTCTCCATTTCTTCTCCCTCTGCTGACTCTCTCCCTCCTGCTCTACTCTCTCTCTCATCCCCCTGCTGTCTCTTCCCCTTTCCTCTCTCCAACAGTCTCTCTCCATTTCCTCTCTCCTGCTGTCGCTCTTCAATTTCCTCCCCCTGCTGTCTCTCTCCCTTTCCTCCCCCTGCTGTCTCTCTCCCTTTTCCTCCACCTAATTTCTCTCTCCCTTTCCTCTCCCTGCTGTCTCTCTCTACATTTCCTCTCTCATGCTGTCACTTTCCATTTTCCTCCCCCTTCTGTCTCTCTCCTTTCCCTCTCTCCTGTTGTCGCTCTCCCTTTACCACCACCTGCTGTCTCTCTCTTTCCTCTCCCATGCTGTCGCTTCTCCCTTTTCCTCCCCCTGCTATCTCTCTCCCTTTCCTCTCCCCTGTTGTCTCTCTCCCTTTCCTCTCCCTTCTCATCACTATGCACAGTGGCTTGGAGTTCCAAGCAGACTTGGCAGGAGTGGACTGAACTCCCACCAATGGGACCTCCGAATCATTGTCACCTTTCCCTGCCCCACCTTAAGAAAGTCACTGTCTGCCGTCACACCTTCAAATGTGCCACAGCACATTGGTTGTTTGCCCTGTGATCTACATGCACAGTGCAAACAAACAAAGATGTGATGGGATCAATACAACAAGTCAATGACTGTAGATCCAGTTACTTAAAGGGACTCAATGTCAATCTAAACAATGCTTATACTGTGAATACAGAGAATCACAAAATGAAGACAAATGACCGCAGCATTGCCAGAATTGCAAGTAAATGTATAAAATAAGAAAAAAAATATGTGTTTGGAGGTGTTTCCAGTTTATTACATTACCAGTATCTTGATATGTAAATGAACTCATTTTCAAAGGGAAATGTGTAATTTGCATATCAGGCCACACAGTGATGTCATAAGCAGGAGACTTCACAGAAACGGTTAAAATATACATTTCCCTTGTTTTATGCATCTGCTTGCAATTCTGCGAACACAATGTATAGATAATTCGTCATCATTTTTATTCTCTCCATTCACAGTATAAACAATAATTAGGGAGTCCCTCTAACAAAGCACTGATTTCAACCAAAAAATGGATCACACTGGCCCGACCGAATGCTGCGTATTATCCCATCAGGGCAAGAAGGGCATATGTGTTAGCATGCCACCAAAAAGCTATACCATGCTTCTTCTACTAATATTGAGCTGGGGGAGATAAGCCACACAAGCTGGACACTCTTCCAAACTCGATACGAAGCTTAACTGAGGTCCTGTAGTTATAATCCTGCCACCAAGCTCATCCTTCTACTGTTATAAATGGCTGAAGCCATGCCCCAACATTCCAAGCACTTAAACAGAGAGAGGCTGATTCCACAGTGCCAGCCATACAAGTTTCTGCCTCATTATAAGAAAAAAGCCAGACAGATAAAGTGGTGAAAAACATGAATAATTATCTATTAGTTTTGTAAGGAGGCAAAAGTTCATAAAATGCAGTTATATGAATAGGTGGTTAAAAAATAAAAATAAAATGGTAGGATACAAGAAATGACTGTCGTATAAGAAGATCTAACATTTTGTCCTAAATGGAATCGCTCCAGAGAACTTTATTTGGTTTCTATGATTTATGTTGCACTCCCTTTTGGGGTTTGACCTTTTAAAAGACTTTTGTTTGTTGTTATTTTGATATATAGCTGCTTTCAAAAACACAGCCAAAGTTACAGCAGACAAAACAACTTAAAAATCAGATTTACCATTTTCTTACATAATAACACCATGGTCTATTTACTAAAAAAAGAGGTGAATTCAGAAGTCAACTTTAACAATCCGGTATAAAGAAAAGAGCCCAATCCCCTCCACAATTCTTTGTTCATTTATGAAGGCTATTTATTATTGTTTTATATTGTTTTTTAATAATTCTCCTTGGGAGGAATCATTTTGTGAATGTAGTGTTTTACTGAGATGGTCTGGCAACTGTCAGTTGTTCCAGTTGGTATGTCGGTGTGTCAATCACGTAAGATGGGAGGGAGGATGTGTGAATGGCAATGTGAACGAAAATGTGAACGTGTATGTGAATGCTAATGTGAACAGTTAGGAAGGATAACAATGGAGCAGGAGTAAATGTGAATGTGCATATAAAGAGCTAGGAAGTATGACAATGTAGTAAAAGGGTGAAGGTAGATGAGAGTGACACAAGAAGTCGGCACTGTAGTAGGTGGGAACAGGCATACAGCAAGACAGATACAATATGTTGACACTGTACTAGGAAGGAGCAAGCAGACAGTGAGACAGGCACAAGATGTTGGCACTGTAGTAAATGGGAGCAGGCAGACAGTAAAACAGACACAAGATGTTGGAACTGTAGTAGGATGGAGCAGGGAAATGGTGAGACAGACACAAAATGTTGGTACTGAAGTATAAGCACAGAAAATGCTGAAATTTTATAGGTAAGTTGTTTGTTCCAGCTCATTAGACCAGTTAAAAGATAAGGAAAGTTGAATCCCTCATTATTAGCTGAACTGCAAAAGTGTTCCAACTTGCTCTGCATAGCTCCATCAGGGGTCAGACATCTTTGGTTAGATGGTTCAGATATTCTTAATATGAATCCATGATTCTAAATATATATATATATTTTTATAAGAAGGGTTTTCTTTATAATTGATTGGGCAGACTGGATGAGCCAACATTTTGTTTTCTATGTTTCTATGTAATTTGCATATCAAGCCACAAGGCGATGTCATATACAGGTGACAGCACCAAAACATTTCAAAGCCAATTTTGTCTTAAATAACAACAGCAGTAAAAATATGAACTTAAAAATAAAGTACCTTATTGAGCCCTCTTTGCCTCAAAAAGCTTTATCATTGGGCTGACATCTTGTTTCAAAATTAGATGTGTCAGATTTGTAAACAAAATGTCTACATTATTTGTATTCTTTCATTAAAGCATCTCTGTTTAACATGTTTTCATTTGATGTAATGTTTCAACTAATCTTTCTAGTGATTGGCCAACACCCTATGTCTGTCTAGAGTTACAATAACTGATGGCTCATTTTAAAAGGTTTACAGAGACAAGTCCTCCAGGGAGCTCAGGACATTAGAAAAAGACTAATGTCATTTTTTTTTTTCCTCAAAAACAAACCAGAGTTGTGTGTTTTTTTCTCCCTTGTTGTAAATAAATTGCAACACGTTAGCAATCTCCCGAATGCTTTCTAAAATAATTCAAACTGTGTGCTCCAAAGATATTGTAACATTCATTATTCTAAACCTTGGAAAGGTGCCCTCAAAACTTCCCCCCCCAAAAAACAACAGCTGGGCAGAACTGAAACAAGGCATAGGTTAATAACTCAAAACAAGAGAAACATTACGACAGATTAAATGTACACTGAAAACAAAACAAAGCAAAAAACACAACACCCCCAACACAATAAGAGAGAGTAATGCCAAACATGTAAAACTAATGTAAAAATATCTTAAGCCTTAAAGGACAAGTACATTTTTCTTCTAATATAAAAGCAAAAGTGAAAAATTCATTGAATGTAGTCTGAGGATAAACTGGCAGGTACTTTTCACAGTAGATGCCAGTTTACTAGTGTTGAGTGAACCTGAACCGCACTGTTCGGGTTCGTATCGAACTTTACGGTTTTTGGACCCCGGACCCAAACACGGACATTTCACTGTATGTCCGTGTTGGAGTTCTGGGTTCGGCGATTACATTGAATGTAATGCTATTGGCTTTCTATAAACCGAAAAAGAGTCCCCATTCATAAGAAATTCTATGAATAGGGACTCTATTTCGGTTTATAGAAAGCCAATAGTATTACATGTATTCCATAAGCCGAAAGTCTATAAACCGAACGACATTCGGTTCATAGACTTTTGGTTTATAGAATAAATGTAATTCCTATTGCTATTCTATAAACCGAATGTCTATAAACCGAATGTCGTTCGGTTTATAGACTTTCGGCTTATGTAATACATGTAATACTTTTGGCTTTCTATAAACCGAAATAGAGTCCCCATTCATAAGAATGGGGGTCCCTTGGGGCATCACTCCTGACATCACAAAGGCGTGCCTGAAAATGGCGTGACTGACTTCTGATATCACAAATACATGCCTGAAACTGGCGTAACTGACTCCTGACATTAGAAAGGCGTGCCGGAAACTGGCGTGACTGACTCCTGACGTCACAAAGGCGTACCTGAAACTAGCGTGACTGACTCCTGACATCACAAATACATGCCTGAAACGGCGTGACTGACTCCTGACATTAGAACGGCGTGCCGGAAACTGGTGTGACTGACTCCTGACATTACAAAGGCATGACTGACTCCAGACATTACAAAGGCGTGCCTGAAACTGGCGTGAGTGACTCCTGTCGTCACAGAGGTGTGTCTGAAACTGGCGTGACTGACTCCTGACGTCACAAAGGCGTACCTGAAACTAGCGTGACTGACTCCTGACATCACAAATACATGCCTGAAACGGCGTGACTGACTCCTGACATTAGAAAGGCGTGCCGGAAACTGGTGTGACTGACTCCTGACATTACAAAGGCATGACTGACTCCAGACATTACAAAGGCGTGCCTGAAACTGGCGTGAGTGACTCCTGTCGTCACAGAGGTGTGTCTGAAACTGGCGTGACTGACTCCTGATGTCACAGAGGTATTAATGAAACTGGAGTGACTGACTCCTGATGTCACAGAGGTGTGCTGAAACTGGCGTGACTGACTCCTGATGTCACAAAGGCGTGCCTGAAACTGGCGTGACTGACTCCTGATGTCACAAAGGCGTGCCTGAAACTGGCGTGACTGACTCCTGATGTCACAATGGCGTGCCTGAAACTGGAGCTCTGAGGACACCACAGTTTTGTTAAATGCAACTGGTGCTCTTGTTGAGGGTCTCAAACTGGCATCATCTGATAGTTGAGATCTCATTGCAGTCCCCTACAGCAGAATCTGCAGCACAGCTCATCATGGGGGTAGCGGGGGCATGATTAGCTATTAAAAAGGGGAGCTGCTCCGCAGCTGTGCAGCAGGTATGATGTGCATCGCTAAGCAGTGGAAATCACTAACCCCCTCACGGACTCAAATTATCCCAAAAATCTGGTACATAAAACATATGGAACGTATGACTGCACTATGGCACGATCACCTGAAATCTTTCCACAAAACCTCAGACTTGTGACCCGCTAAATGTTGATAATGCTCCTGATCTATTGAATCTTTAAATGTAGCAGGCTGGGTCATTGGAGTCGGAGAAAGCTTAAGGGTCAGGTATCGACCAACTGTATAGACATACCTGTTACTGTCAAATTGTACATTGTTTATGTAAAGTTCTTCTGTGCACCAGATTTACGGCGCACAGAAGAAGCCTAGATCCCACCTATACTGTATGTTTTTCAGCTAAATACAGACCTGGAGCGCCCACGACCCTGATACTCATGAAACATATTTATACGTTTTGTCTAACCCCACTCTTTCCCTTCTTTAAAATGTCTGTATGATTAATTTTTTTTATTTTTTGTCGCCTTTCTAATTGTTGAAAGTTCTTCGTTATTCCTGATACAAGCTGTTACATACTGGAATTTAATTGTAAAGGCAAGAGACGGTCCTAAAGCTTTGACACAAGTTTATTTTTTTTATATTTTTTATATACAGACTATGGGGTAACTATGTAACTAAAATGACAATCTAGTGATTAGACGCCAATATACAGCGATTATAGACCACACTAAGATCCACAGCCTGATGTAGCTAGAGAGAGTTAAAGTGTGTCATCGTATTCTTCTATTTCCAAAATGCCAAATATTGCTGGCTTTGACTCCCATCCAAGATCTGCTGGGTTTTAATGCAGCAGACACTTTCGAGGAGGGTTAGGAGATGGAATCAGTGTTTTATTGCTGCTGTTTGGGAAAATGTGACATAACTGAAATCAATAGGCATATGGCACAAGAATATTTCTGCGGAGTATTTTGTAGATGTTAAAATCAACTGTGTGTGTCTCTAGTGCGTACACCCACACACAGATTGATCCCTGGTATCATGCAACTGTGCAAGGTCTCTGCTATAATGAACCTCTTGGAAAACAACTATCTCCTGTTATTTGGCAGATATTATATTATACATATCTCTTCATGCTGTAAAATCCTCACACCTTGACCTCATCTTATGTTAATGATAGCCTTGAGCTAAAAGAGGCAGTATCACCTAAACATGGCTTATACTATGCATGCAGAGAATAAGAAAGGATTGAAAAGGATCTATACATTGTGTTAGAAAAAGTGCAAATAAATGCCTAAATTAGGAGACAAATGTGTTTTAATTGTGTCTGGGGACTCTCCTGCTTATGACATCACCTGGGAATTGATATGCAGATGATACATTTCTAATTGCAAAGCAGCTCATTTGCATATAAAGCCACAGGTGATGCCATAAACAGATGACTCAACAGACACATTTAAAACACATTGTTTCCCCCAAATTTAGGCATTTGCTTGTATTTTTGATAACATAATGTATCGATCATTTTCAATCATTTTTTTAATATTCTCTACATGTACCGTAAAAACAGTTTAGGTGATAAAGTTCGTTTAAACTCATTCACTGTATTCAACTCTGCCGCTGGAAGCCTATTCCACCACCTTCTCCATAGTTGCCAACATCGGCCATGTTTCCAGGGACACGTATTTGTTCCACATGCTGCAGAAAGAGCATGCAAAGCAAGATGCATATACACACAGACACGATCCCATGAATTAATCGTGGTAGGTCCTATAAGATCTCCACCCTGATTAATACATTGGATTCTGTCTGTATATATATATATATCCATCCTACATGCTGCCGGGCAGCACTTTGCATGCTCTTTCTGCAGCATGTATGCAAATATGTGTCCCTGGAAACATGGACGATGTTGGCAACGATGCTTCTCAGTAGGAGGCAAACTTAATATGAGTTGGGGTGTCAATTACTGTCCTAATCGGATCCTTCCAATCTTTTTTATTTGGTACAAGTGAATCAAAGACCTTTGAGATGCCAACAGTATCCCCATCAATTAAGAAGAGACTAGTAAATGTTATGATCTAAGACTGAAATCTGTGGATATAAGTATTTTCAGTGCATTTACTTATCGGTGCAAGATAAATTATAGGTAGATTAGAAAAGCAAGAATGAGCAGGGTGGCTGAAATTGATGGGATGAAAGGTATCTGAATTTAGAGGGTGCTTTTAAAGCTTCTTCTTGGCTTCGTACAGAAGACTGGGCGCTCATGATCAAAAATATTGGTCATCGCTGGCCTGTGGTCAAAATAAAATGCACTGTTATAATCACTGCTTCTCCAGAATTCACCCAAGAAAAAGAGCTGACTCAAGATCTACCTGTACTAATAAAGACTTTAGATTCCATTAATTAGCTTGCAGTTAATTAACCAAACTAGCTGTGTACAGTATTAGGCCTTAATTTAAGAATGACATGCTAATTTAAAAAAAAAAAAAAAAAAAAAAAGAAATCCTGAATATTTGCCAGAGCATTAAATCTTGAATACATTTTCGGTCCAGACAAGATGAATATATTAACATCTCTACCCCCATTTGATTCCTTTTCCAAGCTCTGGTGAGTTTTAATGCATGGAGAACGGAGATGTTCATTTGTATAAGTCTCCTTAAAAAATGTGTGTCTTATAATCAGGCACACAAGGCACTCGCCTAGGGCGGCACTTTGCTAAAGGGCGGCAGTTTGCCAGAGGGTGTTAAAGCACACATCTGGTGCTTCAAATATTTTCTCTCCCTCCCCCACTGTTCAGCAAGCTTTAGCTCCTTCCAATTAATCGGGGGGCATGTAATGGATGTGGTGGGGGTATGTAATGAGGGTGATGGGGCATGTCGTAGGTGTGCAACGTGGGGGGGGGGGTGCCCCGAATTTTGTCTGCCTAGGGCAGCAGAAAACCAAGATACACCACTGCTTATAATAGAGGTAGGGATGACAGTTCTGTCATTTTTTTTTTACAGGCCCCATAAACTTTACATGCAGCCTAGCAGTACGTAGACATCAGGAGCAAATCAATTTAAAAATCACAGGGTTTTCTAGGATTTTAACAAGTTCTGAAAAAAAAACTAAACAGTAGATTTTGATTCAGCCAAAAAAGACCAGTAAGCATTGTTGCCAACAGTTTGGGATTTTACAGAACAGTCCCGTTTTCTTGGGGTCCAGTTGAGTCAAACTCGGGTCTGCCGCAGTTTTGTACAGTCTGAAAGCAGAAAATGTAAGCGCCAGACACCTGATACCTGTGCCCAGGAAGCCGTGAATCAATCTCATGGGGTCACAAAACATCATCGTATGTCACTTGGTCCTGCCTCTTTTTTACTTTGCCTCCTGCATGCCCCAGTATTTTTGGCATGTTTGCCAAATGTCCCATTTCAGCCAGGAGTCAGAGCATCTACTTTCCATTGGCTAACAATATTAACAAATAGATTAACTTTCTCCAGGCATCATTTAAAATGTCAGTAATACATCCAAATTGCCAATTTCACAGTAAAATAGTCACAGTGCTGCAGTGAATTATCAGGGATAAATGCATTTTTTGAGAGTGGCTAGCTGTAACACTGTGGGGCAACTATGGACAAGGGTAGCTTTGTTTGCTATCCCTAGCATTCTTGTACACAGTAGATCTCTTAACAGGGCAAAACATTGTCTGATGACATCACTAGAGCGACAGGAAATTCCATTAATTTGAATGAAATTATTCTCATTGGTCCCTGCAAAAGGAAATGACTTTTACTCAGCTAGTGTGGGCAGTCCTGGTTTCTTGAAAACTACTGTAATTTCACAATTTCATCCAGTTGTAAGTATTTTATATTTTAAGCCATGTAAAACATGTAAAACATGCATTTTAAAGTAATTTTAAAGCACATTAATAGTTGGAAGATGCATTTTGGGACCCAGACAGTCCCTTTAAGGCTTTAGATTTGTTCAGGAATCCCTGCCACAGTTATAAAACAGCAACTAGAAAAAAAAGTTAAACTTTATAAGTAAATACATCACAGCACCGTTTTGAGTCAGGAAAAGTCAGGATGATGATCTAGGTCAATAAATAAGTATTGGGTCAAGGATAGGGATGATACATTTTCTTAAAAAAAAAAGAAAAATGGGCATGTTATAGCCTCCATAGATTTAACATTGGCCTCAAGCCATTTTTTTTAACCTGCTTTCCGGTATTGGCAACACTAGTAAAGGAGCATGATGTGCAGCTATTAATTCTGCTGTCTGACCAGTTATAGCACCACATACCTCCCCCTTTCCCTCTTTTCTGTGAGCTCAGGATTTTTGGTTTGTATGAGTGTATCACAGAAATACACATCGATAAACCTCACGATAAATAAATGGTGTAAATTAATTACTTATTTATTATTTTTTGACTTAACAAATTACATTTATAGATCCCCATTGGCCATAAAGTTGCTGAACATGTTCTGATGAAGCCACACCCACAGCCACACCTTCAGTCCCGCCCATAATACATACAAGTGTCCCTCTTTAGACATTTGTAATGTTGAGATGGCCCTATGAAACAATGCTGGCTCTATAGCCTTAATGCAAACCATGACATTCTGAACCCCAAAGCTCATAGATGATGGTTTAATAAGAGATACTTAAAATAAAAAAAATAAAAATAATAATAATCTGAATTTCTAATGCAGTTAGCACATAGGATAATATTCACCTACTAGCATTCCCATTTCCCTGAGATTGTCCAAAATGACTTTGGAAAAAAAAAAAAAACAATTAACAAGAAAATAATAAAATTAAACATAATCTTGTTCAATTTGTAAACGGCTTTAATTTTTAATTAAGGGACAAACTGCTCTTTGGGCGATAAAGTTAATTCGATTTAAGGATACACAAAACAAAGATGGCCTAAGCAGATGATTTTTTTTTTTTACAGTTATTATTATTATGAGTCATTGGATTACTGTAACTCTGTACAATCTGGTTTAATGGCTGCTGTTTGCAGCAAACGTAAGCGATAAAGTTACATTAGGATAATAAAAAAAAAAACATAGAGATAGGAGTTCCAAGTGGATGCCCAAGTGTAGAGGCATGCTGAGATTCAGGGAACAGGCTGAGCATGATGGGGGTTGTAGTCCCATAACCGTTACTATACCAGAGTGGATTAAATCTTAAGTGGAATCCATCACCTAAATATTATTTGTACTGGGAATGTAGGGAATAAAAACAATTAGGAACCATGATGAAGTAAGAGAAGAGTATGTTTTAGGTGTGTCTGTGATGTCTTCTGTTTATGACATCACCTGTGGCATGTCTATAATAGAAAGCAGTTCATTTGCATATCGGGCCACAGGTGATGTCATAAACAGGATACACCACAGACACAGCTAAAACTCTTCTCTTCATTGATATATTTGCTTGTACTTCTGCTAACCAAGTTTTCTTTTTTCTTTTTTTTTTTTTAATAAGTTTTAATTATCTACATTCGCAGTGAAAATGTCTTTATAAAAAGGCACAATGTCCTGTTATCCAAAACAAAAGGAGCCTTTTCCTAACCCTTTCCGACACTTTACAGTGCGGGAGTTTTTTTTTTATATATATATATATACATAACGACATTCAAGTTGAAATATGCTAGAAATTGTCACTGAATAATACCACAAAAATAGCCTCCGTTTATCTTCATAGAACATCCAAGTGATCCAGCTGATAAGTTTCAGCAGTAGATCACCCACACTAGAGTTGAGCGGACACCTTCGGGTTCGGCGAGTTGGGCCGAACTTCGGAAAAAAGTCCGGGTTCGGGGTCGAACTTGACCATGAACCCCATTGAAGTCAATGGGGACCCGAACTTTTGGCCACTAAAATGCCTCTAAAAAAGTCCTGGAAAGGGCTAGAGGGCTGCAAAATGAAGTAACGTGGGTGAATGTCCCCATTAATAAGAATAGGTCAATTGACCTATTCTTATGAATGGGGACTCTATTTCGGTTTATAGAATAGCAATAGCATTACATGTATTCCATAAACCGAAAGTCTATAAACCGAAAGACATTCGGTTTATAGACTTTGATTTATAGAATATATGTAATGCTATTGCTATTCTATAAAAAGAATGTCTATAAACAGAATGTCTTTCGGTTTAAAGACTTTCGGCTTATGGAATACATGTAATACTATTGGCTTTCTATAAACCGAAATAGAGTCCCCATTCATAAGAATTTCTTATGAATGGGGACTCTATTTCGGTTTATAGAAAGCCAATAGCATTACATACAATGTAATCACCGAACCCCGAACTCCAACACGGACATACAGTGAAATGTCCGTGTTCGGGTCCGGGGTCCAAAAACCGTAAAGTTCGGTACGAACCCGAACAGTGCGGTTCGGGTTCGCTCAACACTACCCAACACATCTTCACATACTCGTTTCAAACTTTTGGGCTGTAGAATAAAATCCCCAGCTTCCGGGGGCGACCTTTTCATTTTTAGTTCATACAGACCTCCGTCGGTGTAGGTTTTATAAATAGTAAAAAAACATAAATATTAAAAAATACTACAAGCTCCATGTGTAAGAAATAGCTGCGTATTAAAGCTATTCCATTATGAAAGATGCAGGACAATTTAATGACTGATTACCAAATGTGTGATAATGGGTTATTTGCAAATGAGATATGGTATTCTACAATATTAGGACACCTGTCTAGTAGACCGATGATGACATGGATCTTATGATAATGTGACTGAGAAACAGTGTGAACAGCTGTATAATTCAAGGATAATACATATACAGGGAGTGCAGAATTATTAGGCAAATGAGTATTTTGACCACATCATCCTCTTTATGCATGTTGTCTTACTCCAAGCTGTATAGGCTCGAAAGCCTACTACCAATTAAGCATATTAGGTGATGTGCATCTCTGTAATGAGAAGGGGTGTGGTCTAATGACATCAACACCCTATATCAGGTGTGCATAATTATTAGGCAACTTCCTTTCCTTTGGCAAAATGGGTCAAAAGAAGGACTTGACAGGCTCAGAAAAGTCAAAAATAGTGAGATATCTTGCAGAGGGATGCAGCACTCTTAAAATTGCAAAGCTTCTGAAGCGTGATCATCGAACAATCAAGCGTTTCATTCAAAATAGTCAACAGGGTCGCAAGAAGCGTGTGGAAAAACCAAGGCGCAAAATAACTGCCCATGGACTGAGAAAAGTCAAGCGTGCAGCTGCCACGATGCCACTTGCCACCAGTTTGGCCATATTTCAGAGATGCAACATCACTGGAGTGCCCAAAAGCACAAGGTGTGCAATACTCAGAGACATGGCCAAGGAAAGAAAGGCTGAAAGACGACCACCACTGAAAAAGACACACAAGCTGAAACGTCAAGACTGGGCCAAGAAATATCTCAAGACTGATTTTTCTAAGGTTTTATGGACTGATGAAATGAGAGTGAGTATTGATGGGCCAGATGGATGGGCCCGTGGCTGGATTGGTAAAGGGCAGAGAGCTCCAGTCCGACTCAGATGCCAGCAAGGTGGAGGTGGAGTACTGGTTTGGGCTGGTATCATAAAAGATGAGCTTGTGGGGCCTTTTCGGGTTGAGGATGGAGTCAAGCTCAACTCCCAGTCCTACTGCCAGTTCCTGGAAGACACCTTCTTCAAGCAGTGGTACAGGAAAAAGTCTGCATCCTTCAAGAAAAACATGATTTTCATGCAGGACAATGCTCCATCACACGCGTCCAAGTACTCCACAGCGTGGCTGGCAAGAAAGGGTATAAAAGAAGAAAATCTAATGACATGGCCTCCTTGTTCACCTGATCTGAACCCCATTGAGAACCTGTGGTCCATCATCAAATGTGAGATTTACAAGGAGGGAAAACAGTACACCTCTCTGAACAGTGTCTGGGAGGCTGTGGTTGCTGCTGCACGCAATGTTGATGGTGAACAGATCAAAACACGGACAGAATCCATGGATGGCAGGCTTTTGAGTGTCCTTGCAAAGAAAGTTGGCTATATTGGTCACTGATTTGTTTTTGTTTTGTTTTTGAATGTCAGAAATGTATATTTGTGAATGTTGAGATGTTATATTGGTTTCACTGGTAAAAATAAATAATTGAAATGGGTATATATTTGTTTTTTGTTAAGTTGCCTAATAATTATGCACAGTAATAGTCACCTGCACACACAGATATCCCCCTAAAATAGCTAAAACTAAAAACAAACTAAAAACTACTTCCAAAAATATTCAGCTTTGATATTAATGAGTTTTTCGGGTTCATTGAGAACATGGTTGCTGTTCAATAATAAAATGAATCCTCAAAAATACAACTTGCCTAATAATTCTGCACTCCCTGTATATATTAATATATCTGTGCATCTTGGATGTTTTTCTTTTTTTTTTTAAATGGAATTCTACAAATCAGATGCCCGAGATAGAAAAGGTTACTCTACAATTGTGTTCCTGCTCCACAGATTACAGTCCCCCCCAATGATGAAACACCATGGATACTGCTCATCAACGCTATATCGATAATAGCAATGTGTTTAGTCTGGAAAGGCACCTTTACATAGTTGGCAACTTTCTGGAACAGGGTCCCGGGTCACAAAGGGCATATGATTAAGCACTGAATACAGCCATGGACACTGCATGTTTCACAAAAGTTCCAGAAAGCCCTGGATATAAGTATCACAGGAAGGGCTACATGACTAGGCCCAGATCAGGTTATTTCCCCTAGATAGTTACAATGTGTAAGGTGGTTAAACATTAGACAGGCCATGGGTTCTACTTGAGTGACAGGCTGGGTATCCATTAGGTATCTATAGGGGTAGGGTGAAAATTGGTATAAAGAGCTGGGGGGGTTTATAATCTGCTCATTACAGCAATTTTACCCAAGCTGATTTCCCTCCCCAGTTTTTTGGGTTAGGCATTCCCATGGCATGGAAGGTGGTCCTTAGAGAATTGGCTCCAGAGCGGGAGGTGGCCCTCACAGTGAGGGCTGGGTGCACTGTCCAATGGGCGGCAGTGCACAATATCCTCAAGGGCAGGATCCTGAGGGAGTTATTTGGTCAATGGTACCACCAGCTAGGAGGAGGCAGCTGGTGGTTTTCCTATCATCGGAATACTCTGGTACTATTGCATCTGGGGCCAGTACTCATGGGATCTCGCCAAGGAATATGCTAATATTCTGCTAATATTAGCCTTATGTTACATCATTATTTATGATGTTGGTTTAAGTGTGATATTTGTTTTCATATATGTTATTATATGTGTTATAAAGTTGATTAAAGTATAAAATTGTTACAGTGTGTTTGAAATAAACGCTGTGTCCTTCGAACTCCAATGTGGTGTTGAGTCCTTTATTGGGGGGATAGATTGCCAGTGGGGTTCCCTAAGTAGCTGGTTCCTAAGTCATGAAGTAAATGGTAATGGAGGTCAATTAAGGAGTGCTTTGGGACAAATCCTATAACCCAAATGTTCTCATCTCTGTTATGTTTCTCCCTCGCTGTCCTCCTTATAAAGATGAGAATTGTAGTTTTAGATAAACAGTTAATGCTTCACCGTCTGCTGGCTTTGTAGACTTTCCCAGCTGTCATATGTGCAGCATTCCTGCTGATACAAACTCTAATATATGTCATTTCTGGGCCATGCGTAGGTACATCATTTACACCTTTATAAAACACCTCCTAGTTCTGCAAATCTATTTTTTAACATGTAGCCATGCTAAAAAGAAAACCCAATTTGTTCATGAATTTCATTGTGTTACTTACCCAGCCCATTTTACCTTCTTTCAAAGGCCTCTAAACCCCACGGTTTATTGTTTATTGCATAGACCTCCTTTACCTTTGCTATTGTTCATAAAACAACAATGTTCCCCAACTGCTATATTCCTCGTGTGGCCTAAGACTCTACTCCAACCTCGTTACCATTTTTCACTTGCACCTGTGTGACTTTTTCTGAACTACCCCCATCCTAGGAACCGCGATGAGCTGTGTCCGGACCACGCTGCAGGGACTTGCAGCGGGGTCCCCACTGTCAGGTGAGTCCACTTTGAGTGGCCTCACTGACACAGAAAATAGAGCTGATGCTCAAAGTGAGTGTCGGCTCCATTTTACTGTAAAAACCTGCAGAACAGGCACTGTCCTGCAGGTAACAGCCAGTCCTGCAATGGGATCCCCAGTGTCCCTAAACAGAGCGTTTGCTACATATCCGTCATGACGTCATGGAGTATCGCAGGATGCCGGCAGGGACCGACGGGGTCTATAGAGACCCTGATCGGGTCCCTGCTTTCATGTTCCTGGCTCCGATCACTCCATGATGGGCAGCCAGGAACACACAGACGTCGGAGGGTGCTTTGGTCGTTAAGGACCAAAGCACCATCTGACGTGAAGGGTTTAAGTAACCTCTGGCCAGACCTACCTCACCGTTAAAATTGACAAAACGCAATAAAAGGGCTAACGAGGTCGGAGGTAGTTAACTCAGTTGGGCTGTACCTTGCTGTCTGATGGGCCCCATTTGGCCCATGGGACACATGTTGGAATATTTTGCTCTAGATTGCAAGCTTGTAATCAGGAGTCTCTCTACATTCATCTAAAGTAGCCTGTGATACACGTATACCCCCCGTATCAACTGCAGCTTAGATTGTTGGCGCGCTATAATTGAATGTTAAAATAATGGAATGTATTACACTATAATGGCCATATTCTTTTTCCTCACAGTGTTCTGTGTTCTGTGCCCTTGTTTTCTATACCCTTTTCTCTGCGGATGCACTGAAGAATCTCTGACTACCACCTTCAGTGTGCGCCTGTATCAACCAGGCAAGCCCGTAAATCCTTGTGTGTTCAAAGAGCTGTGAATCCCATCAAATCGAAGATAGAGACACTCTATTTAAAGACACTGAATGAAGAAGCCTTCCCTGCTACCATAAGCCATAAATTTCTATGTATAAAGAATGATCCCATTGATCGGGTAACTTCACCCATTAACAGCCCCCCTTGTATTTCACACGACTTCCATCTTAACCCTTTCCCCAACAGAGATGCTTTCTCTGCCTCCTCAATGCCTATTCTTAACCCCCCCCCCCCTTAGGAAGTCAACAGCACTTCCTGTTCCTTTGAAACTTTGCAATTTAAAAACCATGCTTATATTGCAGTAGCGATTATACACACATACACAAAGCGACAGCTTACTGTCTAAGAATTAATTGGACACAAGTGATTAGAATATTAATAGTGTTGAGTGAACCCGAACCGCACTGTTCGGGTTCGTACCAAACATTACAGTATTCGGACCCCGGACCCCGAACACGGACATTCCACTGTATGTTCGTGTTGGAGTTCGGGGTTCGGCTATAAACCGAAAGACATTTTTTTTTTGGGTGGTAAATAGTACATTTACGTCTTGCGGTGCACTTCATATCTGAGAGTCAAATAGAACAGTCCAATACTGTGCTTACAGCGCACTTTGAAAAATTCTAATTGTTTTGGGTGCTAAACAGTACATTTGCGTCTTGCGGTGCACTTCATATCTGAGTGTCAAATAGAACCATCCAATACTGTGCTTACAGCGCACTTTGAAAAATTCTGGCTACCTCCTCCCCTCCTCCAGCACTGCTTCCACCTACACCGCCACGGTCACCGCCTCCTCAACCTATGGGTCACTTAGTATAAACTGAAAGAGAATACCCTGCACTCCAACCCTCTCTCAAATGGATAATTCTGTTGATCCTCCTGGCAGCCATGCTTTAGATTTATGTTCTTCCAAAGCTAAAATCAAAGATTCCATCTAGTGCTATTTTATGGCTCAGCTGTATTTTTAATTTGTATGTATTTTATGTTATTTGAAGTTATTTCCCTATCCATATTTGTTTGCAGGGCACTTGTCCTACTCTTACCCACATTTTACTTCCTTTTGCAGCCCTCTAGCCCTTTCCAGGACTTTTTTAGAGGCATTTTAGTGGCCAAAAGTTCGTGTCCCCATTTACTTCAATGGGGTTCGGATTCGGGGTCAAGTTCGAGCCCGAACCCGGACTTTTTTCCGAAAAGTTCGGCCGACATCCAGGTGACCGCTCAACTATAAATATTAACTATTATACATCTTTAAAAGTTCCTTTCTTATTGTCATTACATTACATTACATTAACATTTATGTATATAGCGCCAACAATTTATGTAGCACTAGGTACAGAGCATAGAAGGGAGCTACATTCTAAGTTAGACAAACAAGAACAGACTGGTATATGAGGTAGAGAACCCTGCTCGCAAGCTTATAATCTAGAGGGAATGGGGTCCATAAGACACATAATGTACTGAAGAGGTCAGAGGGATCGAAGTTGTAGCAACAGTAGTGTGGATGGGAGGCACTAGGTGGGAAAGGCCAAAGATGAATTGTATGTGTTCCCGCTAGGTGGGATCAGCTAGAGGTAAAGGGACCGGTATTCTGGTGGGTTGGGTAGTAAGCTTCATTAAAGAGATGAGTTTTGTGGGACTATTTGAAGAGGCGAGTGAGACGTGGTGATGAGTTTGGAGGAGAGTTTTAGTCCCACTGAGGAGCGCAAAGGAAGGTATAGTTTAACAAAGGAGGCATGCACTTTTATTTAATTTTACTGAAAAACAAATGATAGTTCTCTTGTAGTTTTACATTGAACACAGTTTCTACGGGACATCTAAATTCAGTGCACAGGAAGCCTTCCTCGTCGGCAGTCATGCTCCCCTTAGATAAAATGCTACTCACTATAACTCTGTTACACTTTATTAGAAGGATACTGCAGGTCAAATAAGTTCCTGTAAGCTGCGTGACCCACCAACTATACCATAGCTGGAAAAATAAGTAATGTACATCGTGCAGGTAACACGGTTTGGAGGTCAGGGGGTAATCAGTATTACCTGTTGTGATTTTCAAAATATAAACACAATGAATTTGCCCTTTGAAAGGGCAAGCTCGCTGACTTAGAAGTGATGCTGTTGTATTTTGTATAAGTGAATATAAGTGTATGTGAAGATTACTATTGACAGGTAGCAACATAAGAGCGGAAAAAGGATTTCTTAATGAGAAGGGAAATATGCAAGGCTTACATCACAGGGAAAATTACTCACAGCCTCAACGGACGTTAATATTCTTTTAGGTAGAAAATATCCATATGTCTGAAAATTAAAGGGAAAGTATCACTGCTGTCATTTTTTCCCAATGTTTTGTTGCTCCATATACTAATCATATTTACACTGCAGAGAGCTCTATTTTTACAAAAAAAAAAAAAAAAAAATAAGCAAATATAGTAGCAGGCTTGCCAACTATAAAAGAACATAATTTATGTTCTCAATGCCATTTTTAAAATGATAAAAATCACCAGGTATGTTCAATATATGTATTCAAATATCTCTTTTGAAGAATAATGTCACAGCCATTTACACAATAATGCAAAGATTGTGTTGTTACTTTAATTTACATTTGACTTGTTCTGTTGCTTTTTTTTTTGAGGGGGCCGGTTTGTAGATTTTTTTTACATTGTATTAATGATACGTACCCCTATCGTAATCTAGATAAATATTTAAATGGATAGGGAAGTAACGATCTAACTAACATATCACATAATTAAACAAATTGGCCTTCATTATACTGTTTCAGGACCCAAAAAATTATGTCCCTGTAAATTGTTTGAGTGCCGGGGGGGGGGGCTTAGGAATGTTTTCCCCTGCATCCATGGGTGTCTGCAGGAACTTTTTTTGGGGAAAAAATGTGCCTCCCCACAGGAACCACAGTCCACTTGTCTCCCAGTGTCTCCCTTCTCCTTCCATTGGGTTCCATTACCTGTTGGTCTGTTGGGTAGCAGGGGTCGGAGCAAACAGCACAGAGAACCTTTTCATGCTGCTTACATGCTATATGGTGCCTTTACCAGCATTATCAACCTCTGCAATCTAGATAGGCCACGTAGCACCTCTTGTTACTCCCTGTGGATGCAAAGCATAGTTAATAACACAGTAGGTCAAAGCTGTTCGACGACCTCCGACCTGACCTTGAGACTGGATACACATGGTCTTGTGCCCGGAATGTTGACTCAACGAACCAAACCCACAAGCACTTTAGTAGGATCAGGTGTTGTAATGTCGTTTTCTACGAGGGCGATAAAGAAAGAAACTGTATTTCACTGTGGTCCTTTCCCGATAAGAGGAAGTAAAGCTGGTTCTCTCCTCTGCTTGTGTAGCTTAAGGGAGTGATACATTCTGACCACAAACAAGACAGACATGTTTATTGCTAATCTTCGTTAAGAAAAAAACACCTACACACAAATATTGACATAATCCTCTATTCCTCTCGTATTTGACAGTAGCAATAGAGACGCTATTAACTATGAACAAAGCACATTTTATTTTAGTATGTGGCCAATAAAATTGTAATGTTTTATTAAAATGTCGTTTTTTTTCTATAGGGTTACTCATGTACCTCCAATCTGGCCTGGAATTGGGCCAGATCAAGGCTTCTATTGGAATTATGGAATTCCCTGCAATTTTGTTACTGAATTGGCAATTTCTGCTGATTTCAGGCCAGTCTTAGGCCATATTCGGTCGAGGAATACGGCCTTATGATTATTGTATATTATATTATTATTTACCCTACTCATAAAGGGCTGAAAGCCCCCAAAATGACCCCAAATTTGATTTCAGATGGAGAATTGATCTTAAAAGTATCAGCTAATAGATGTTAACAGAATAGACAAATAGAAGTTAACATTTGTAAGCTAAAAACATATATAATTATAATATATTAACTATACCATATTATAATCAAATATCTAACAGGGTGACTGGTGTGTGTGCTCATCAGTCGCCCATCACAGCTGAAATCAGCATACTTCCCAAGTCCATGTTTCGGAGGGTCATTCCCTATTTTGCACCCAAATCCTCTATCTTTCTCTGATGTTCCCTTTATCCGGTAGCTCAGAATTTTTGGTTCTGTACCACAGAACTAGGGTTGTCCCCCTAGCTGGTATTTTACTGGAAGGCCATTAAAAAATTAGCTTAAGGCCAAAGTTAGCATGGCCGGTAATTTTTTTATTTTAATTTTTTTTTTGAGTAAAAGGTGACTACCCTATCCAGAGCAATTAAGCTGAAAGTAAATTGTGTTTAAACTGTTTATATTCATTTGTGTAAATAAAAATATTTTATTTCTATTCTAAAAGACTTTAAGAATTCATAGTTCGCAATCGGCCATGTTCTGGTAAGGCCCCGCCCACAGCCTCACCTTCATTCACTCCCAGAAGTGGCTGGAACTATGTTCGACCTTCTTGTGTGATTAAAAGATCATATACAGGGGGCTAGTCGCTAATTAATAAAACATGAATCCAGAAAAGTGTAAAAATCCAGTCTCTGGCTTGACCCAACTGAGGGAATTTTTTATATATATTACTAGGGAGCTGACATTTATATTTAAAAAAAAAAAAGCTTGATGAAAACGGCGTTGTGACCCTTTTCCATACTTTTTTTGTTTTACCTTCTCCGCAGCATTTCCTATAATTGAGGGGCTTGGTACAGAACAAGCACAGTTCTTTCCGCGAGGCTGCTTTTACAACAGTGTGTCTGTTGGGGGTTGACTTCGACTCACAGAATAATCCCCAAAAATAATAATAGGAGGCGAGCTGGCACTGTGACTAAGGGATGAGATCTTGTCATTCCAGAATTCAGACGAATGCCGCTGACATTGATTACAGGAGAGCGGAGTCTACGGATCACGGCTCAGAGTTGGCCATGCTAAACTGTCTGCATAGAACAGTTTATTAGGCAGTGCCTGGCAGACGCAGGTAGGAAGCAGTAAAGCTAAATCTTGCAGTGTAGAAAACAAGGAGAGGCAGTCAGGGAGTCCTCGGAAATTCAATATCCGAAGCCTGGCTGGTTAGTAATTCCACAAATCAGATACCTTCGGCTTCCTGAGAGTGATGCCCTAGATCCTAGGCCTTTAAGCATAGCAGGCATGTAAAAATGAACTGGCAGAATTATACAGAGAGTCATTTTTTTATTTTTTTTATTTTTATATTGTTCATAGTTTCCAACATTCCTGGATTGGATGGGACAGTCCCTATTTTTGTACTATGCACTAGCGGGATTGTGTTTAAACTATATATATATAGAGAGAGAGAGAGAGAGAGAGAGAGAGTCTAACTGCGCAAGGCGTGATACCAGGTACCAGGCTGGTGTGTAATCTCATGATGTCATGCAGCAATGTTTTGTGCCCCTTCCTTCTCCTAAAAAAATACCGGCTTAACATTGGCCTCAGTTTTTTTTTTTTTGCCAACCTTCCCCCAAAGACTTGATATTGAGATGTTGGCAAAATTGCTAGTCAAAGTATACCACAAAATATATAAAAGCCTTTTTTTTTTCTTCTTCAAATCCCATTACTCTCAACTGCATGGAGTTGCTAGAGTTTTAATAATTATAAGTGTACCACTTTAGCGGTATTTGGTACACCAGCTGCTCATACTTTTTGCAAATTGAATTAGTGGTGCTCATATGTTAATATATAATAACCAGCAAATATAAATATATATATATATATATATATATATATATATACGGCATAGTTAAAAAAGCGTAAGAATCAGGTTATTGAATTTTTTTTCCATGGTAACTGTTGCACTTAGACCCAGATCTACTCTCTTTGCATACAATAAATGTGGGGGTTAAGTATAAAATACATAGATGCCAACAGTCCTGAATTTTCCAGGGCTCTTCCGTCAAATTTGTGTCACGGCATAAATTCTGCCTGTGCATTGCATTTAAATTGTGTATATCTACTACCCAGTATCTATCCAGGGTAATAGGCAGCTAAGTCCTGTAAGGTCACATACCACCTTTGCGTGACACCCAGAAGCATCTCATAACTCCGCCCCTTCCGGTCCCAAGCATTTTTTTTTCTGGGTCCAGTTCACTTAATGTCAGCAAGTATGAAAATGTCCCACACTCCACAAATGCTTTTAAAAAAAATAAAAAAATAAGCGCAATCGCAGTTTTGTGCGTTTAAGGGTATTGTGGTTGCGACAAAAAAACAAAACGTGTTTGCTGGAGGTTTTCTGACACTTTTTCTAATGCACGGGTTGGGCCGGTGGATAATTCCCAGCTTTTGTCGGGAGTTAGCATTATAGAGTAGTGCCACTATTAGGCGCGATCACAATGTGTGCCCCTTTGGCTAGACAGCCCCCAATGTCGCATAGTGGAAATCTGTAACATGGCGTCAACAAGCATGCCCATTTTTGTAATGTCGTAATGTCTGTTTTATACTTGCTCCATGACGCAAAGACAAACATGCAACATATTTTTATAGCACTATGGGCTCCAGTCCAAAAATATGTGCACCCTTATGGGTTTCCCAGTTGAATTCTGGGTAGAAGATATTTCTATATATATATATTTTTGTTTGGCTGTTGTTTGTTCTTTCTGATTTACACTACATGTTTTCTCTGCCAATCTGACTGCGTCTTGTCAATGAGTGATAGACTGTTCTGCCCGTCTTGGGACCCGCCCAACAAATATTTCTGAACATTGTGCCATGTTTTGACAGCCAAAGCCACAGGTCACATCTGTATATAGATAAAGAGAATTTAAAGGCCATTTGTTCTACATAATTATTCTCATGCCTAGATTAATTAACACAGAGATGGTCAAATCTCAGTACGCAGGTCGAGACTGCGTCCGACATAATTTCATTTTTTTTTTGTTTTTTTGCTTGCAAGAGAGAGACTGCCGTGCCATGGACTTGCTCTAGGAAATATAATTGTCTCCAAAAAATATGCCACGTTACCTGTCACTTGAACAGAATTGTTAGAATATCGTAATTCATTCATCTGCTTTTTCCATTATTTAACATATCTCCACTCGTATGAAATATAGATAAGGCGTGTGAACTAGTAATATAAGAACTGCCATCATTAATGCATTCATATTTACCAAAATGAGTTGAAGTACAGCTCAACCGACAGTGCAGGAGAGGATCTTAATAGCATGAGAACTTTCTATCCAATTACTGGAAGATTTGTAGCTGATTTTGCATTGAGTCTTGTAAATCAGAACACCTGTATGGTGTGTTCGGCCATTTTGAATCCAGCTATCCCTCATGTCGTTGTCGCTGACCAAAACATGCATGGATTACAAGAAGGCATTGGTGACTCCCTGTCTTCTATAAAATGGAGAGTTCCAAGAAGAAGAATATAATTTAAAAAAAATAGAAATGTTTTATTCGATTTCAAATCATAACTCCAAACTTTGGATGCGGGGGGCTGGCCTCGGGAAGTTGAGTGTCAGTGCTACTGTGCAGACATAGATTGTACCTTTCTTTTATATTAGGGAATGAGAGGATGACATTTAAGAGAGGTTAGAGAGAATGAAATAACATGTTTGGTGCAATGTTTAGAGTTTCTGTATGTTCGTACAGTGCTCTAGATAGTGTTTGGCTTATGGAAGTACCAGCTTAGCAAGGTCATATCTCCAGTTCAAAGTACTAAGGTTTGTGTGAAACCAATAAATCCTGGCTTCACATCACTGACTAGTCCTATTGAAAATAAATTTGTTTTACAGAGGGGTCAGTTTAAAGGGACTTTGAGATTATTTGCACTGTGAATATACAGAAGAGAAAATGATCTATACACTGTTTTAGCTAGGGTTACCATGTGTCCTCTTTTACCCGGTCATGTGCCTTTAATTACACTGAGAGGGTGCCAGGGAGATCAAAAGGATCTCCTCTCACATCAGAGCACTGGGGGCCACGTGATCTCTCAATGCTCGGGCTACTTAGAGGAGTAGGGGAGCCCAGAGCAAGCGCCATGTGCTGTGAGTGCAATCTGCATGTTGCGGGTAAGTTTGTGGTGCAATGTGGGTGCTGGGGCAAGTCATTGGTGTAATGTGGGTGCTGGGGCCAAGTTCTTGTTTGTTTTTCTTGCGGGTAATTTGTTTTACATATTGAACCAACTGTCAGAAGCCACAGACCCTTTCGGCGTCTAATTCTCTGCATATTATTCTAAAATAACACAACCGCACTATAAAACAAAGCATTTAATCCAGTAAAAAAAACATAGAATAGTACTTTATACTGCTGAACTATTTAAAAAATGGTGACAAGGCATATACCTCTAATAATTAACATAGCCATTTTTACAAGAACGCTTTAGGATTCCATTATAACTAGAACACACTTAAAGTTGGGTTGCAATTTGCTAATGACTAGAATGTTATTAAAGTGCATATTCATAGACACAGAATTGAATTTCTCTTCCAAATGGTTGTAGAGTGTCTGTAGCTAAATAATTTGCAATGTCTCAAGCCTTTTAAAACAAGTTTCACATAGATTATTCCATTGTTTAGCAATTTCAGACACAAGATAATTACTTCTTTTAATGGCATTTTTACCAATATTTATTGCAAGAATGCAAAAAAAAAAAAAAAACCATCTCGGCAGAACATTTGTGCTTTCAACGTGTCCAACTCTCTCAACAATAACCCAATCTTAACTGGGGGAAATATATTTAGGCAGCAAAGCTTACAATCCAACATTTACCCCCATGCAGAAAAAAAATGCTTCCTTCCTTCTCTAACCTGCCATTGGAGCCAAGTCCTCATGAGATCAGTGCAAAACTCGGACAGGGGTCATCTATTTCATCCCTTCAGTGTGAGCAGGGTATAGTCAGAGAGTTCATGTAAGGACACCTGTGGTCTGCGATCTTCCATAGGACATCATTTAAATGTCCACCATAAAGTCCAGTAGATGACAACCTTTAAGTATGTTGCTGCCTACCCTGGATTAGTAGTCAATTATTTTCCATCCCTACAGAGGAGCTCACCAGCTCTTTGTATAAACAAGATCTTGGTTGGTCTTTTAAGGACAAACTCTCAGCAGTGGGCTGACACTCTCGGCAGCAGACTAACTTTGGTGTATCTGTAAGTGTTTAACCTGCACATTGTAGAGGATATTTTTGTATCATTCAAATGTGCACAGACAATCTTAAGAAGCTCATGCAAATTTCCCTGCTCTAGGTTTTGTTTTTTTTGCTTTTGCTTACTAGCAAGAGGATCAATACAGATGCACTGGATCATCAGTTTCTAGGCATGTGCAGTAACAACTTAATTCAGAAACTAGCAACTACCTTTCTGTTTTTTTTTTTTGTTTTGTTTTCTTAAAGCAGTGATTGGAGGGATAGACAGGTGAGCATCCTCATGCATTGTATGAGATACCACAGATTGGCTTTCAGAAGATGCTGGGAAGTCTCACTGGAGTCATGGTGGGGCAGATAGAAAGCATGTAAAGGGCATATAACTGAGTTAAGCAGTGCAAACTGCAAAGCTGAAATTGGAACAAGTGAATGCATATTTATATTTAAAGGTTTACTCAATAAAGAGAGAACCTCAGGGAGTACTAGAGAATTGAGACGGGAATTTCAAACTTTAGGCCAAAGTAGCCGAGCTGGAGAAATTCTCCGATTCAGCTGCAAACTCGGCTACTTTGGCCTAACATTTGCAATTCCTATCCCAAGTCCCTGCCATTCTCTCCTTACTGAGTAGATCTTTAATATGCTTTTCTGGGTCCAGGTTTTTCTCTTCAGACTGGAGTGATCCTTTAAGTTGTCCGAAGTGTGGAATTGTAGCTTCTCCCTATTTATGGGGAATCAGCACCAGCGACCTATCCGCTCCTGCGATCCTATTTATTCGACTAACCTCATGCTGCCAACATCTAGTGGTTGGTTCTTCCTAGTGTAACGATGTAGGCTATTACTGTATTGCAATAACAGCCCATTATTATATTATATTATTATATTATATTATATTATATTTTATTATATTATATTATATTATTATAGGCTCATGATAAAAACGGGACATACAAAGTGTGTGGCTCTGTGTATAACTCTGCTCACATAGCGTCCCAGCTGCTCTAATTCACTATACAGTGCGGTGTTTAAACTTTAAAGGGAAGGCAGCCATTTACAGGGAAGCAGGAGATGAACGCCTAATTATTCTACAATGTGGAAGGGATTTGTTCAGAATGTACCCGAAGACAGGGGCATCCAAAGTGCAGCAACTAAGGTTGCCATTGGCCATGCCCTTGCCCCAATGGGCTTAACATTGCCAGTAAGCCAATGTGTTACAGGCCTGCCGGTAAATGTGCCGTTGGGTGGCAAGCAGCAGTTTAACTCACATATATCATTAGTCCTGTCCTGCAGTCCTGATCTCCAGTGTCACCAGGATGGTGAGTGCTGCGCATGCACACTAGCGCTGTCAGATTGAGTGACATCATTAACACGCTTGCGCCGGTATTGCCATCACTCAGCACTGCCCCCAGGAGTCCCGATTTGCCAGGGGGCAGAAGTTGGGAGGTATGTCATTGAAGGTCTTATAGGGACCCCATCTCTTAAATATACTGTGAATATAGAGAATACTTTGTATTAGCAGAAATGCATGTAACTGCATGAGTTAGAGGAAACAAAAATGGATTTAAATGTGTCTGTGCTATCTTCTGTTTATGACCTTGTGGCTTGATATGCAAATGAATTAAATCAAATTAGCCACAATCAAGCCACAAGATGATGCCATAAGCTGGAGACACCACAGGTGCATTCAAATATTATTTTATTCTCTACATTCACAGTGTAAACAAGGTTTAATGCCAGAGGCTATTTAAGACAGTAGTAAGTGCTGTCCTGCAATCTCTGGCAATCTAGTAGGTGCTGTTATCCTTGGTGATCTAGTGAGTGTTGCTATTTCTGGTGATCTAGTGGGTGCTGCTATTTCTGGCGATGTAGCAGGAGCCGTTACCACAGGAGATCTATTGGGTGCTGATACACTTGATCTAACGAGTACTGTTATCCCTGTTGATCTAATCTTGTGGGTACTGCTATCCCTGGTGATCTAGCAAGTACTGCTGTCTCTGGCAGTGGTGGATGCTCCATATGTGCTAGGTGTGTGCTGCGCTTGTATTTCTGAGGTTAGTGTGCTCTTAACAGAAATACATCCGAAAGACAATGCTGCTTTGAATTTTCGTATACTTTCGTATACTTCAAATGACTCTGTTGCCGAATTCAGCACAGCGTCGCCTTTCAGATGTAACAACGTCTCTCGGGTATTTCCAGGGGTTTGTGTGATGGCTGTTCTCAGCACACAAACCCCTGGAAATACACGAAAGACGTTGTGCCTCCGTGTGACAGGCGTACTCCGGGCTGGCAGCACGCCTGTCACTCAGGGGCATGATACGTCCCTGGTCCCTGGTGATCTAGCAGGTGCTTCTATCCCTGGTGATCTAGCAGGTGCTTCGATCCCTGACGATCTATCAAGTGATTCTATCCCTGGTGATCTAGTAGGTGCTTCTGTCCCTGGCAATCTAGCAGGTGCTTCTATCCCTGGCGATCTAGCAGGTGCTTCGATCCCTGCCGATCTATCAAGTGATTCTATCCCTGGTGATCTAGTAGGTGCTTCTGTCCCTGGTAATCTAGCAGGTGCTTCTATCCCTGGTGATCTAGCAGGTGCGTCTGTCCCTGGTGATCTAGCAGGTGCTTCTATCCCTGGCGATCTAGCAGGTGCTTCTATCCCTGGTAATCTAGCAGGTGCTTCTGTCCCTGGTGATCTAGCAGGCGCTTCTATCCCTGGTGATCTAGCAGGTGCTTCTATCCCTGGTGATCTAGTAGGTGCTTCTATCCCTGGTGATCTAGTAGGTGCTTCTATCCCTGGTGATCTATCAGGAGAGAGACTCCGTCCCTTATCAGTGTTATTTGTGTATCAGTGTGCAGTAGTAATAATATGGCACGGAATCACTTTGGATGCAGCCCTCGTTGCCATATATTCCTCTGCTGGAACTTAACCATTGCAGTTAACTGAATCCAAGTCATTCCATCAAGTCTTTTCTCTAATAAGCCATTGGAAATCAGTCTCACATTGTTACAATGATCTCTAGCATCCAGGACGTCAGATACATATCCATATTACACTGGTTACTGTGTTCACACTGTAACTTGCATTCATATCTGTGGCTAGATGTCTGATTAGAACCACTAATTGTTTGGCTTACTGTACAGAGTGGGATTATCTAATCTTCTGCATATAGCAGACTGAGCAATGGAAGTAACACTTTAGCAACCTTCACAGAGGACAGATAACCTTTTTTTTGTCCAAATACAGCATGCAAGGCAGTCGGGGGGGGGGGGGGGGGCTTGCAGGGGTGTCAAACATCAGAAACCTGTTAACCCCAAACACATTTCACACTACAAAAGAGCTTAATCAGAGGTATACCTACTAATTGACTTGGATATATAATGGGAGTCTTAAAAAAATGGCTGCATTGTATCTTAATGAAGGGCTGTATGTGCTTCCACTATCGAGGCCTTGGGCAAGGTCAACTAGGTCAAGTTGACCAATGACAGCCACTGGGGCCTCATCGAGAAGACCTTCAGAATGTCATCATATGCAATCGTACTGTTTATCAACAAGTTTGGTTATTAACTGCACAGCCGAGCTATACAATACCTGTACCTTAATGAAACACTAAAATTCTTGGCTCTCCTGAGTAGGGCAAGGCCTGTGAATGCCATCCTTGTAATGGGATTCAAGCTTGGAAAGTCCGGGCTGCATTACAGTCACTAGGGATCTTGCTCAGCAAAAGAAAATACATTTCTTTAAAGCCAGCTTAATGTTTGCAAAGAGTTGCTGGACGCTCTGGCTATGTATAGGTTGAGTATTCTCGCATGCTGCCCTTGAAAGAAAGATGAGTAGTATACGTGTAATCCTAACCAAGAACTTTAAGAGCAGCACTGTCACAACTCTCTGTAAATACAAATATAGAAGACATGGTCTGTAGTTTACTAAAGTGATACACAGACTCAGCAAGCCAAAAAAGCGCACATCTTCCCACTTCAAGTCATTTTTAAGATTCAGTGGAGTGTTGATAAAACATAAGAAGTTTATTGAAGATTAGTAAAATAACAACACTGGAGAGGAACAGTCTCACGCGTTTTGCAGGGAGGCTTAATCACAGACATTAACCCTAAGCGGGGTGTCTGTTTAAAAGGCAAAGGAAAACCTCCCCAAAACCAAACATTGGCCCTGCAGAGGATCACCCACCCCCCCCCCCCCCCCTCCCCGGGAGGAGTTATGATCCTGTTTGATCAGGTCAATCTCCTCTAATTGAGGCAGGTAAAAAAGGTTGTACACAGCCACCTAGTCCTGCCCACTATGACACACAGGCACCAGTATGAGAGCAGGGGAGTATCTTATGACATCATCATGCAGGCTCTGGCCACAGTTGTAAAGTGAGACTTGCTGGAAGATTTTGGAGAATGTTGCATGGGTATAATTCTCAAAATGGATACTGGAGACAGACACCTAATTTGATTTTTACTTTTATATGCAATTAATTCAAACATAGAAAAAAAACAGTGGCATATGTCTTATATTTGTGTTTGTTTTAAAAGCACAGGTAATCTGGTTACACCGTATGTAAGTGGTAGTGTCCCTTTAAGTCCCCTTTCAAAATAAGGGTCTTTCTGCACTAGCCAGACCGGGCTGCCTGCTTCCCAGGGTAGCATGAAAGAGGATAAACTAGCATTTACTATGAAAAGCACATTCCGGTTTAATCTCACCATAATAGGGGCATTAATCTTTTTTATTTTGTTCATCTATATTAGAAGACTCGGGCTACATACAGACACCTACCAGACAAGTGGGATGAGCCCCCGCTCTGATTGGCTGTGCACGTGCTGATAGTGTATGTGAGCGTCAGTCTCCAGAACCGTTGTGCCTCAGCAATGAGGCACAGCCAAGAGTAAACCCTCATGTATCTCTAAAGATACATGTGATCTTTACTTGGGAGAAGGGGACACTGTTTTTTAACCCTTGACTCCCGTAACAAAGCAAGGGTTGAAAAGAGTTTAGTAAGAAAAAGAAGAACTCAGTGGATGAATCAATTAGAAACAATGGTTGAACAAGACAATATGAAACGCCTTTGTGGTTCATTTGTTACGACTCCAGCCTTGTCACTTGTAACACTTCAAGGGAGTCAACTTTTGCAATGTGCAATTGCTACTGGGCCCCAAGGCTCCACACCTACTGCTAATTTCCTAGCTCCTTTTCCTAGCTCCTAGCCTGTATTACTTATACCAGCAAAATGCATCGGGGGCACCGAGAGCTGATGCTTACAAGTTCAAACAATTCACCATGGATTTAAGAAGTTTGCTAAAATATGCTGCAAAACTAATCGAGTAGTAAATAGGATAGTGATGTACTATTAGTAGATCAAAAAAGAATTCTGAAATACAAGGGGGTACAAATAATTTGGGCAGATAACAAGCCTTTTATGAACCAAAATGTCGATTAGATCTACAACTCGTAGCTGATACCTGCCCACCAATGCATTTGCATATGTCAACTTTACACAATAGGATCTAACCAATAGACAATGATCTGGCCCGGAAAGGATTTGGGCGGGCACTTTAGCCGAATTGTCTATGATGCGGACATGTTCAGAGGTACATTTGTGCTACCGGAATAGCTTGAAATTCTGAGTACTGATGTGTCCCAAATCCGTCGGCAATTTGGATGCACCATTTCGGGGTTGATGATCAGGGGATATCCTGCCATCTCTAATGGGTTTTTATTCCCGTTTACCAGCATACAAGGTTGTTCTACATGGATAACAACAAATGTTCATACAATTCAAAATAAAATGCACCCATTTTTGAGCCAGCTGATGCCACCATTAGTCAAAGTACTGGGTATGGACAATTGACTTGTATATTGGTTTAGATAATCACTCCCCTAGCTGAAGGAAGCAGAACGAATTCAGAGAAAAGCATCTTGCTACATGGATGGACCCAGCATGATGCTGATGCCTTTTGCATCAACATAATGCCGTAATGGCTGTTTGTCAGACTTGTTTTCAGAATTTCCAGGACTGTTTACAATGCAGCGGAAATATTCATATCTCCCCTTCCACCAACCAGGCAGGAGAATGGAAAAAGAGAGCCAGACACAGGAGAAGAAGAGTCACTAAATCAAGAGAGACATTGAAAAAGGGGATACAAGAACAGGATCTCCTTGTCAGGACAACACAGTGACACCTCCGGTTCGATAACGGAATCACTAGTACAGCAGCTTGTGCAACGCACACATGCAAGCAAAGCAATAACATCCAATATATACTGAGAAATAAAAAAAAATGTTAAGTGGTCTTGTTGTTCCAAAAATCCAAAAGTAACAGAATAATCTGTGACATCACAATGGGCTATTGTATTCGTTACCCAGCCTTGGTGTACGAGGCTCACATTTAAAGAGAATTAGGAGCAGGACACTGGTTAAAATTAACAGGTCAGTTGAAAAATAAGCTGTTTGTGTTTCCAATTCTCCGTCTTGTTCCCCTTGGAATAGAGGTTAATGAACTGCATGGAAAGAGGTCACCAAGCCTCTCTGGCAGAACCTTAAACATGTCTACAGAAAAAACTCAGACCCAACCATATCCCCAAGCTGCTGCTGTCGTACATTCAACAGTTGCCTTTATAGTCATACATGTTGATTTTTTTTTTAAATCTGCCTTAACATGGTAGCTGGCGAATAATTAGTACAACGAACAGTTGGGTTGTTGGCCGAGCCGATGCATTTTACAAACCGAGTTCCTCTTTTGGTCAATAGATTATGTCGTTTTGGCTTGACGGGCACAATGACAACTATTCACAACCATTTATTGAGCCCAATCCCAAAAAAAAGTCTTATCGTCACCCCTGCCCACCACACAAGGAAATGTGGCCAGCATAATGGGCCATAGTCATTAGAACACGTGACCTACGCTTTTACACACATCGATATCCCACTTCCACTGTGTTAAGTACTGCAATCTTTGAAATCCTTCTTCCTTGAACCTCGACGATATCCACCAGTGAGATACGGATTAGACCATGGTGATTCCTTACACAGTGGGATAACTCACAATTTACAAGCATAGTACCCCTAATTTTATAGGATTAAAAACAAAGTAATTAAAGGACAAACTAGTCTTCAGGAAGAACTTGCAAGGTTTGTTTATGATTTTACTTACTTCACAGCAACATATTTATTGATGCATATATATCGGTACTTATATATTTATTTAGACATTTATATATATATTAACATTTCACCTTATAAAGCAGAAGACAAAGTCATGAATTGGAGCCAGATGCTCATCCCCTGGGAGTTTAAGGGTTAATAAAAAAGCATACAAACTCCCCCCCCCCCCTCTCAAAAATGCCAACATGCAAGCACAAACACACATGCAAACTGTGCAGGCTTTTGATCTTGTGCTATTCATTTTGATAAGAGAATAATCCCTAATCAGGCAGTAAACAGCTGGCAATGTTCTGACACAGAGCAGGAATCAAAGTGACACTACCTGTGCCTGTGTTCTATTACACCCACAGTGCCAGGAGTGTCCTCCCCCATAGCTTGATCAACCCAGACTTAACTAACTGTAGCCCTAGTTCCATTCAACACCCTCCTTTAGAGCCACCAACAGACAATGTTAAACCTATTTCCACACCAGCAGTGTGGAAATTGGATCTCAACTGAAAAAGAGGCTGTTAAACACCCTGACTCTCCATAGCACATAATATCCTTTAATCTTCTTAGCACAATCCCAACATTAGAAAACACTGGATAAAACACATACACCAAAGCCAAGTACCTGCATAGGAGGGGAAATGGGGGGGCTAAGTAGCAGGTTTATGTCATCAAACAAGGGTCAAGTGAGCCTGGGGTGACCACTCTAAGCATCCTTCAAAAATCTTAGTCACATACACTTAAATAACAAAAGACATTAGCAGACAGTGAAGAGTAAGGGTGATGGGGGCTGATAAACAGTGATAAACAGTACCTTGCAATGTGAGGAGACACAGAAAGAATCCCAGCATCCAGATACTATGTAGCAAGAAGGTCTTCATCTTTCTGCCTGAAAATTCCTCTTCTGTGGCTGTTTGCTCAGTTATTTCAAGGAGTCTTGTTCTGCAGATGATATTGTTTTTCTTCCTCTCCCTCCAGCAGTGATTTGCTTTTTTTTTTTTTTTTTTTTTTAAATGAATTAATTTATTATGATGATTTAATTTCACAAGAGATCACACAATCCAAATCTGGGAGAAGCTGTTATTCCCTCTTCCAAGTGTCAAAGATGCCCTGGCTCTGTGATGTGAGTGTTGGTTACAGGGTACCAGAAAGGATGCTCCGAGCTAGGACTGGCTGAATCAGGCATGCACACATACTCTCTCTCTCCTCTCTCTCTCTCTCTGTATCTCTCTCCCTGCAGCTGCTACTGAATGTGAAGCCAGTCCGACAAGCCAAAGCTTTTACAATGCTGCTAGGTGCTCAAGTCTGAAAAGGATCCCACTGCTGCCACCTGGTGACTGAAACATTTCTCCCAAGCACTGTACATCACTCATCCGCCAGAATGAGGTGCTGAACAGATCACAGGGAAACTCACAATGCAGATGCTGAAATACATATATATCTATAGTTATAAAACATGCATTTTGGATGGGCATGTATATGTCCCAATGTGACAGAGAAGAAAAGGGAAACTGTAATATAAAACATTAAAAAAAAAAACCACATTTGCAGAAGTTACACATGATAGTGTAGGGTTATGGTAATAGCAAGTCATTTATTGATGTACTGATTATTAATACAATATAGAACCAGTTTATGTTGTTTAGAATTAGTTTAGAATTAATAGTACAGGGAAACCAAGGACATGCTGCCATTCCTTCTAAACTGCAAAGCAACTATTTCAATCTATTTTAACTTGTTAAGTATGTACACATTTGTATTTCATTTTGAATATATATATATATATATATATATATATATATATATATATATATATATATATAATTTACAGGAGTCACTATGTAGTGATTAGATTTGGTAGTGATAACAATCTATCATTCAGCTGTCAAACGTGTTCATTCCTGGGGGGCAAAAAGCTATTTTAGACTCTCGGGGAGAGAAACACTGTATAAAAATGAATGAATGTCATTATAGTTATATTTATGGTACTTATCTGCAAAGGATTAAACACAGACAGTATCGTGGATTTTCCAGACAAGTGGTACAAGAGCTTTTTTTAAAAAACAAAATCGATTCACAATTTAAATATCCCGTGCTGTATACACTCAACTCTGCCTCTGAGGCAGAGCTGATCTGGCTGCAGGCAACCAATCAGAGAGGGACCTTGTGGATCGCATCTGTCCTGGTCTCGCCGCTAGTGAAGAGAGAGAGAGACCCTTGTTTTTACATCAGATCAATAGAGGTGACCGAGTGACGATTAGGTTTATTATGTAAAGGTCTTCAACAATAAAGTGAGAATTACAGGGAAATGAGACGGGAATCTCAAACTTTAGGCCAATATAGACAAGTCGGAATAATTCTTCCAAATCAGCTACTTTGGCCTTAAGTTTTCATTTTCTACAATTCTCTCTTTATTGAATAGACCCTTTAGTTGTAAATACGAATCACTGGTACTCTAACACAGAGTGACAGATTGGCCTGTAACTTAAAAATGTATATGTCACTTTATCCTCAGCTGAATTGGTCTAGGCAGTGTGTTGTAAGGGACCTGTAATATCTCCGCATCTCATGGGGAGACCAAACACAAAGCCAGAAATAATCCCATCTAGGACTCCTGATAGTGGTGGGTCCTTGCAATATAAATGGTAAATATACGAGGCCAAACATGCAGCTTGGTACGTTTTCACTTTAGTAAAGGAGGAGAGTATTTGTAAAAGAAGAAATACTACCGCATAGTGTTAAATTAGAGGGGTAAACATTTAAAAGTAACATCAGGAAGAACTACTTTACTGAGAGGGTAGTGGATGCATGGAATATCCTTCCAGTGGAAGTGGTAGAGGTTAATACAGTGAAGGAGTTTAAGCATGCGTGGGATAGGTATAAGACTATCCTAGATATAAGATAAGGTCAGGGACTAATGAAAGTATTACTTTACTGAGAGGGTAGTGGATGTATGGAATAGTCTTCTAGTAGAAGTGGTAGAGGTTAATACAGTGAAGCAGTTTAAGCATGCATGGGATAGGTATAAGGCTATCCTAGATATAAGATAAGGCCAGGGACTAATGAAAGGATTACTTTACTGAGAGGGTAGTGGATGCATGGAATAGTCTTCCAGTAGAAGTGGTAGAGGTTAATACAGTGAAGGAGTTTAAGAATTCATGGGATAGGCACAAGGCTATCCTAGATATAAGATAAGGCCAGGGACTAATGAAAGTATTACTTTACTGAGAGGGTAGTGGATGCATGGAATAGTCTTCCAGTAGAAATGGTAGAGGTTAATACAGTGAAGGAGTTTAAGCATGCGTGGGATAGGTATAAGACTATCCTAGATATAAGATAAGGCCAGGGACTAATGAAAGTATTACATTACTGAGAGGGTAGTGGATGCATGGAATAGTCCTCCAGTAGAAGTGGTAGAGGTTAATACAGTGAAGGAGTTTAAGCATGCATGGGATGGGTATAAGACTATCCTAGATATAAGATAAGGCCAGGAACTAATGGAAGTATTACTTTACTGAGAGGGTAGTGGATGTATGGAATAGTCTTCCAGTAGAAGTGGTAGAGGTTAATACAGTGAAGGAGTTTAAGCATGCGTGGGATAGGTATAAGGCTATCCTAGATATAAGATAAGGTCAGGGACTAATGAAAGTATTACTTTACTGAGAGGGTAGTGGATGTATGGAATAGTCTTCCAGTAGAAGTGGTAGAGGTTAATACAGTGAAGGAGTTTAAGCATGCGTGGGATTAGAAAATTGGTCAGACTAGATGGACCGAATGGTTCTTATCTGACGGTGACACATTCTATGTTTCTTGTGCTTGCGCATAAACTAAAGTGTGAAAAACGCGTCAGACTGCGCGGCTGGCCACAAATAGTGCAGTGTGCTACTTATATTGCATATAATAAGAATCTGCTAAGGACTAGAGTTGAGCAGACACCTGGATGTACGGGTTCGGCGGGTCCGGCCGAACTTCGAAAAAAAGTCGGGGTCGAACTTGACTCCGAACCCGAACTCGAACCCGAACCTAATTATGTTAGGGGGGACCTAACGTCCCCACAGACCCCACCCATAGGCATTTTTTTTTTATTGGTGGGGTAGTAACTAGTGGCTGGGCACCCTTAGTGACTTTATTTGTGGCCCCCACCCGCCGGCAATGGCTGGGGACCTGAAGTCTCCCCACCATTATTATTATAGGGTCCCCACCCACCGGCAATGGGTGGGGACCTGGGGGGGACATTAGGTCCCCCCTTATTTTACGAGTGACTGGGCAGCAATAGCTGTCCAGTCACTTGTAATTTTACATTTGTTTAGGCAATATGAATTGGCGAACCCCGAACTCCAACCCGGAAATACAGTGGGATGTCCGTGTTCGGATCCGGGGTCCAAAAAACGTAATGTTGGGTATGAACCTGAACTTTGCGGTTCGGGTTCGCTCAACTCTTCTAAGGACCCATTGTCTCTTTCTTTTCCTCCATAATTTACTATAGTTTTCACTCGTGCATCTATAATAGTTTAATTCCGAGCAAATATAGAATTTGCTAAACAGGATTATTTAATTTATATTTCCAGTTTAAATGGCTTCTTTTTTTTTTTTTTACAAAGTATTTTATTTGTCATAACATTTGTTGACAGCTACATAAAACACAAAAGTATTGTGAAACAAAATAGAGCAAATAAAAGCTACATGAATCATAAAAGTAGAAGGTTGTAATTTTATTAAGCTCATTTTTAGAGGTGAGTCATTGCTATTGAATAGGTGTATTTCTAGCTATTTTAAATTGTATTTGTTTACAGAGACCACAATTATATTTATTTTCAATAAACATCAATACAACAATACACAATTCAGGTTGAGACAAGGTCATTTAACATCCTAAAAATGCTTCTGTTTGGACCTTTGCAACAGTTCTTACGTTCTATATGCTGCCCCCTGCTAATTGCTTGTTATTAGAAGATGTTCACTGTATGGTGTCTATAAAACTGTCGGAATGGGTTTTATTCGTAAGATAAGAAAACAAGAGGTAAATGTGTTCATTGCAGACAACATCGGATTAGGATTGGCAGAGAATAGTCATCCAATAAATTGATCTAAAATAGGAGCACATTTGTAACTGTATCCATGTCCTGAAACAGAATTCTTACACAATAATACTTTTTTATTTGACCCAAATTACGCACTGTGGCTTTTGTCTATATGTAGAATTTGCATTTTATACAGTTTGCCTTATTACTTGGGTCTATTCACTAAAATTGGAGAATAGCTTCAGGAGGTCGACTTTTGAGGTCGAATTTCATTGTGAGACAAATTCGTCACCCTAGTTTGACTTAGTTTCATAAACAGCTTAGATCATTTCGCCTCCCATTACTTTCTATGGGGAAGGTTCCCTTGGTGTCAAATGTCACCTCCTTGATCTATTCTTAAATTTTAATGAAAAGACCCATAAATATCCACTATTTTGAAAAGCTTGTGACGGTTTTTGGGAAAAAAAAGCGTGCCAGAAGAAACACTGGCTGGGGAGATTAAAAATGATCTCCCCTCATCGTCATATTGGCGTGAGAAGGCAGCATGGTGTCTGTGCAATGCACAGAGATGCTTCCATGCTGTCCCTCTCACATTATGTGTGCACTGATCTGACAGCAGAGCGCCAGGGTCATGTTACCTAAAGGTAGCGTAAGAGAGGCAGCATGGAAGGCTACTGTCTCTTGCACAGGAGGTACCGGGGAAGAGGAGAGGGAGGGGGACTGTCTGTGGCATATTAATGGGCATACGGTCTGTGGCATATTACTGAGCACACTGGCTGTGGCATATTAATGAGCATACTGGCTGAGGCATATTAATGGGCATACTTCCTGTGGCATTTTAAAGAGCATACTGGCTGGGGCATATTAAGGAGCATACTGGCTGTGACATATTAATTGGCATACTGTCTGTGGCATATTAATGAGCATACTGGTTGTGGCATATTAATGGGCAAATCGGCAGTGGCATATTAAGGGCCAAAGAGTGGCATTTTAAAGGAAAACAGTGGTATAATAATGGGCAAACAATGGCATGTTAATGGGCATACTGGCTGTGGCTTATTCATGGGCAAACTGGCTGTGGCATATCATGTGTAAACCAACAGTGGCATATTAATGGGAAAGCTGTGGAATACTAATGGACAAACTGGCTGTGGCATATTAGTGGGAAAACAGTGGCATTTTAATTGGCATACTGGCTGGGGCATGTTAATGGGCATACTGGCCGTGGCATTTTAAGGAGCATGCTGGCTGGGGCATATTAAGGAGCATACTGGCTGTGACATAATAATGGGCATACTGTCTGTGCCATATTAATGAGCATACTGACTGTGACATATTAATTGGCATACTGTCTGTGGAATATTAATGAGCATACTGGCTGTGACATAATAATGTGCATACTGTTTATAAGTAAGTAAGGAACATTCCCCTTTACATCATACATGGACACAGTGATGACACTGAGAAGCTTTGAGTGTAAAGATGGCACTGGGAAGCTGTTTTTCACACAAAGGTGGCACCTGGAAAAGTAGTTGGACACAGAGGTGGCACTGGAAAGGTACTTGAGCACAGAAGTGGCACTGGGAAGCTGTTTGGGCACAGAGATGGCACTGGGATTGTGTTTGGAGACAAAAGATGGCACAAGCAAAGAGCTTAGGGACAATGAATATGAATCCCAAAGAAGAATAGGTGAGACCTTGACAGGTAGGGGTGGGGCAAATACATGAGTTATGTCAGGTCTAGACCAGCACAATATTTGATTACACCAAAGATGCTGATGCTCTTATTGAATTACTCATACCAGAGATATCAGGTGATGTCAGAGGGAACTAGAGGAAGAGCCTTAACAATTATCAGCCAAATAGCATGGAAGGCATACAGTGCATAAACCGTATGGTTCTCTGGTGAGAAAGAATGGTCTTCTGGCAGTCAGGATACACTGACTTGTTTATTAAAATGTAGGGCTTTATTCATGAAAGAAAGAAGTGCAGGGAACTGAAAAAGTAATTTCAAACTCAAGGCCAGAGTAGCTGAGTTGGAAAATCTCTCCCTTTCAGCTCTACTTTAAACTCTGCTGTGTAAGCCTTAGGTTTGCAATTCCTTTCTTAACTGCCTGCAACTCCTTCTCAGATCATGGGCTTACTCAAGAAAGAGGGAACTGCAGGTAATTGACAAGGGAACTGCAAACTTAGGGAAGCCAAGTAGGAAACATTCTCCAATTAACAAACAATGTGACATTACCAGCATTCTATTGTCAGAATATCCATGGATAATAAAAGATATAGAAATACATTAGAATCCACTCTAGCCTACAATAAATAAAAGGAATATATATATATATATATATATATATATATATATATATAGGTAAAGGCTATATATATAGGTAAAGGCTATATATATATATATATATATATATATATATATATATATATATAAGTAAAGGCTATATATATATAGGTAAAGGCTATATATATATAGGTAAAGGCTATATATATATAGGTAAAGGCTATATATATATTTATTTTTTTAGGCCACTGTTAAACTTAAATTCACCATACAATTCCGATGTGTAGCAAACAGCGTCTGCTCGAAAGAGAGTAAAACAATTTCCAGCCTGTAAACTGGGTTCTTCTTGGTCGACAACTAGAAATATTGCAGTTTAGCTAGAGACGATCAAACTTGGCTCAGTTCCTGAACCATTGCAGAGAGGACGATCGAACGCTTTCCAACCACAGTGTGTCAGGCGTGGCTGAAATTAAAGGGACCTGGTCGACTAAACATAGCTTATACTGTGAATGTAGAGAATAAATTGTAGACAGAAACGATCTATAAATATGTGCAAGTGCACGGATTAAAAGAATGATATATTTAAATAAAATGTGTCTGGAGGTCTCCTGTTTATGACAACATCTGTGTCTTGAGTTGCAAATTAACTACTGTCAGTGAGAAGTGTGTCATTTGCATATTAGGCCACAAGGTGATGTCATAAAAAGGAGACACCACACATTGCTTTCTTTGTTTATGCATTTGCTAACAATTCTGCTAAATGTATAGCTAATTCTTTATTCTCTGGAGTCATAGCATGAACAATGCTTAAAGGACAATTTGTCAGCCCTATAATATTTATTTCTAAATACATCCTCTCACCCCTATCTATTGCATTGTGCCTTTACAAAAAAAATTGACAAGATTACCTATTGGTGGTGCTTCCTGTCAGCGCTGCCATGATGCCCCTACACTTGGGTCGGAATTCTGATGATCCAACTCAAGCCTTCGAATGCCCAACACCATTTGTGTGATGCATGTGCCCTCTCTCTGCAGCCCCTCCCACAGCCATACAATCTGGGCAATGCTCGTGATGAGGTCGCGTGATATCGAGCACATGGAGATGGACTTCTAAAGGCTTGGCATCAGAGTTCCCGGCCAAGTGCAGGGGCCCTCATGGCAGCGCTTGTATACTAGATCTTGACTTTTTAGATAGGCATGTTTTATTTATAAAGGCGCAATGCAATAGATAGGGGCTAGAGGATGTATTTTGAAAAAAATTGTATCATAGGGCTAATAGTTAGAAAAAGACTGTGACAAGGTGCCACCTGGACTAGAAGGAAGGAACTGATTCTAAGTTTAAATAATACTAAATGTCTGTTAGTGGTATGTGATTGGTTTATTATTATTGTTACAATGTTTGACTTACCTTATGACTTACCTTATAAGGTTCTGAATCTCCCCCAGAATTCCCTCTTCCTGCAACCAAGGATGTTGTCATTCCCGATCTCCCTCGCCTTTGTTTAGTCTTTTGTACGCACAGCAGTATTTTCTTGGTCAGCACGGATTCCAGGAGACTGTAATGGAGATCTACCCTGTTGTGCTTGGGGAGCTGTGTACGGTTAGTGGTCCATCTCTCTGCCGGGCACTAACGTTCGTGTTTATCAGTGGTAGAGCCACCTGCCAAATATTTAAGCTTGCATGTCAAGACAAAAAAAGCTGTAGCCAATGACCAGACCCACCTTATATTTGTGTCATGTTTATATTTTAGGTACGGGTGTGGGTCGGGGTAATATTGAGGGGTATGTGTCTAAGCAGCCATACAAATGGTAGATAGAGCAATTAAGTATATGTTCAGAAATACTTTATGAGATCTTCAAATCCCCAACAATTACATGGGCCAGAATAATACAAAAAAACAGAAGACTTGGGGTGTTAAACACGTTCCCTGAAGTAATGTCTTCCTTTCAAGATGTATACTATGGATTTCAAGATGTATACCATCAGAACAAAACTTACAAAGGCACCTGGGACACAACAGGTGTGTTTCGTTTTATTCCCTCAGTTGTATCAGCTTTACAGGATTCTAGCAGGAATCAAGAAATGTGTGGCCAAGTAAACTTATACAAGGGCTGCGGTGTAAGGTTCTGATATAGAGATAGGATCCAAGCTGCAGATAGGATGACAGACACACTCAAAATAGACAATACAGATAGTGGGGATGTTTCACCTTTATGATAACACACCCTTCGTTGAGCCGCAGCTGGTTACCCACCAAGGACTTGAACCCCACACACTGAATGCTAAAAGGAGAGGGTATCCAAAATGAATCGGAAGTATACAATAGAACCACAGGAACGCAGGAACTGTAGACTGAATGGAAAATCGAGGCAGGCTGAAGCCAGGATAGCCGGAGGTGCGGGAAGGTCAGGATAACAGACGTGGCTGAGGCAAGCAACAAATAGAATAGTCAGGATAAGCTGGGTCAGAACCGGTAAATCAGGACAAATTGGATAAGGCAACTGGATAGTCAGGAACAGGCAGAGATCAGGACGGGCAGCAAGCAATAGAATGGTAGGGACACAGGCTGAGGTCAGCAACAAATACTCACAACAATCAAAGTAACTCTAGTAAGGCAGGAGAGAGCACTATCACAGGCAACTACTATTTGGTAGACTGGTAGACTGAGGTTTAAATATCCCTCCTAGAATTGATCCAGTCCATGGGCAGGGTTAGATGGGTGGAGGAACCTTAATAAAAGCCTATGATTTTTTTTGTTGTTTTTTTCGTGCATCTGTGCATGTGCAGACAAACCTTTAGCATGGCAGTGTTTTCTCCCTGCTTGTTTGCGGGGAGAGATGTCGGCAGAGCAATGGAGCAACGGCCTAGCGTGTGTGGATGTCCCGGACCTTCGGTAAGTTACATCTGAGTAAGCTTTGATAGATAAGGCTGGGCTGTGATAGGGAAGACAATCTTGATTATTTGGTATATACTTTCTACGCCATTATAAAATGTGTCCTCAAAAATACTTCCACATCCATGTGAAGATCCCCTGGCCCCTAGAGAGCATAATTCCCAGCATCTGCTCCGGTGCAATTCTGGAAGCTGCGGGGCGGGGGCATAGCTGGGGAGGTTGAGTGACATCCCCAGTGGGCTGATTAAAGAGGGATAGAACAGGTACTTGTAATATTTTTTACAGTTTCTTAAAACAATGCAATACTAAACCAATATGGTAGACTTTGTTATGTCCAGTACATTGCATATAAAAACGTTTGTAACAAAAATATAAGACAAAGGCAAGTGCTGTCATTTGAAGTTGTGTAAAGAGCCTGACGCGTTTCACCAGCATGGTTTCATCAGAGGCAACTACAATAAGGGAATTAGAACCTGTAATAACATAGTGAGAGGAAGAAAGAAAAAGAAGTAAGAAGAAGAGGCCCCTAATAATTGTAGATGTTGCTATATTTCACTTACACCTGTCGGGATATTTGTTTGATATTTGTTATTTTTGCTGGAATAAGGGGGCAAGATTTGTAGTTTATGAAAGGGTCAGTAAAGAAAATGTTCATGAATGTGACTGCCTTTAACTGCCGGATGCTTTCCAAATCATATGTTTCCAAATCAAATACGACATATTCAGTGTCGTTTGCTGGAGCGACATCGTCGCCTGTTCCGCTCTCTGTTGGTGTTCCGCAAGGATCGCTCCTTGGCCCGCTGTTGTTTTCCCTCTACACTACCTCTCTGGGAGAACTCATCCGCTCTTTTGGCTTTCACTACCACTTGTACGCGGATGATACTCAGCTCTACCTCTCCTCCCCTGACCTCACTCCCTCTCTAGTGTCACGAGTAGCTGAGTGTCTGTCAGCCATCTCCGCTTGGATGTCTGATCGCTACCTGAAAATTAACCTCTCCAAAACAGAACTCATTATCTTCCCTCCCTCAACCGCTGTCCCTACACCTGGGTTCACGGTCAAAGTTGATAATACTACGATCCTACCGGCTGACCGTGTTCGATGTCTTGGGGTCACTTTTGACTCTGCTCTCTCCTTCCTTCCTCAAATCCAGTCCTTGGCCAGATCCTGTCGGCTGCACCTAAGGAACATTGCACGCATGCGCCCGTTCCTCAGCGAAGAGACCGCCAAAATTCTAGTGCACTCGCTTGTGATCTCTCGCCTGGACTACTGTAACGATCTTCTGACTGGACTACCTCTGGTTCATCTGGCTCCCCTACAGTCTATCCAAAATGCGGCTGCCAGACTCATCTTTCTTGCACGTCGGTCTGATTCGGCTGCTCCTCTCTGCAACGCCCTCCACTGGCTTCCCGTCTGCTCGAGGATAAAATTTAAAATTCTGTAATTTCAGTAAAGGCTCTGTATTCCACTTAGTTATATGTATTTATTTGTTGTGTTGTCCAAGTGCAGCGATAAAAGAGAGTCCCTTTAAGGAACTCATAATTCAAGCAGTTGCACTTTATTATAAGTTATATATGTTTATGTGTCTATGTAATTTGTATTTTTTATGTACCTATGGAAAAAACTGTTTCAAAATAAAAATGAAAAAAAAAAAAAATTCTGTCTTTAACCTACAAAAACATCCACTCCTCTGCTCCTATGTACATTTCCTCCCTTGTTAACCGTTACCTCCCTGCGCTCCTCAAAGGGATTAACACTCTCTTCTAATCTCATCACCACGTCTCACTCGTGTCTCCAAGGTTTCGCCCGAGCTGCCCCCTCTCTCTGGAACTCCCTTCCCCGGAGCATCCAGCTCTCTCCCTCCTTTTCAAACTTTAAAAAGTCCCTCAAAACTCATCTCTTTAGAGAGGCTTACTACCCAACCTAGCTGGAACACACACTCCCTCTTTGACCTATCCCACCTAATGCCTCCCATCCCCTCTACTGTTACTACAACTTCAATCCCTCTGACCTCTTCAATCCCTTAATTGTGTCATGGACCCCATTCCCTCTAGATTGTAAGCTTACGAGCAGGGTTCTCTACTTCATGTACCAGTCTGTACTAGTTTGTCTAAATTAGTATGTAGTTCCTTTCTTTGCTCTGTACCAAGCGCTTCGAGAATTGGTGGCGCTGTACAAATAAATGTTAATGTAATGTAATGTAATATGTGTGCATTTGAATTAGTTTAATTTGATGAGACAGCTCAGCTAACAAATGCAGTACCTGTTTAAACCTGAAGGTGGCTGGTTCACTTCCTGGCAGGGTCAGCTGAACCTTTTATACTTTCAAAGTTGATGGGACGAATACACGTAATGTATGCATAACTTAAAGCTAAAACTACTGGAGTCTCATTTTGGACTATTTAATAATTATTAAAAGTATAATTGTGGCACATCCTGTAATTTTATTATACATCCATATCAAGTAGGTGTCTGAGAAGGTGGCAGACTATATCATAATTCATACATTGTTTTTGTCCTATATGTGGGACTTGTGTCCTGCATATAGGACACATGTGTGTTGTGTCTGATGGACCAGTAGCCATCATATCTGGAATCCATTTCAAATGAGTCACATGTAACTGTTGTGCAAGGTCTGTGTGACAGAGGTTCTTCTCCGAGGTGAGTTGGCTTGATAAAACCCTTTGTTAGGTTGAGCCTCAAGTTCGGGATCATCAGGATAAGCCAAAGGAGCAGGAACAGGAGCGGGAACACAAATGGGAACATGAACGAGTCTGAGATGTCCCTCTCCTGCTCCCTTCCATCTGATGGAGTGCTGGAGCACACCTAATGGCTAGCAAGTAGATGTTGATGGGCACCCAAAAAATGGCAGGTAGGTACATGTCTGCGGCTTTTGTCGATTATTTTCAGAAGCTAACCCGAAGAAATAAAGCAATAAATGATATGATGTTACCTGCTTCAAACGCACAAAATTATAACCTTTGAAGCAAGATTCTTGAAATCAGTGGACCATTAAAACCAACATTTCCAACACTTTTTAACAAAGTTTCAGGATTGTGGACTTAAATGTCAGATCCTTACCATTTAGACTAAAATAAATTAACTTTTTGTTACCGTAACCTCTAGCGAGTGCCTATGAATTATGATTACTTGTTTTTTTTTTTCTGTGCAAAGTTTACTCTCATAAATGAGAAAGATAGATTAAGCTAGCAAGTGTATATATAGAAAAACGCCCCTATCCACACTCCTGGGGCAAATAAATAAAATAAATCTATAATATACTAAGAAATGGTCTGTTAATTTTGTTTAATAATGCTTGTTAGACTGAAGGTGCAGGCTATATGGATGAAAGTACCTGACCATTACAACAACAGAAACTTTTATCGTATTGCATTCTAAATTCATAGACTTTTATATGTAGTTGGTCCTCTGCAGCTATAACAGCTTCTACTCTTCTGGGAAGGTTTTCTACAAGTTTTTGGAATTGTTGCCCATTCATCCAGTAGACCATTTGGGAGGTCAGGCACTGGTGTTGGATGAGCAGGCGTGGCTCATGATCTCCGCTCCAGTTCATCCCAAAGGTTTTCAGTGGGGTTGAGGTCAGAGCTCTGTGCGGGTCAGTCACGTTCTTCCACACCAATCGAATCTAACCATGTCTTTATGGACAGTGCTTTGTGTACTGGGGCACAGTCATGCTGGAAAAGTAAAGTGGCTTTCCCAAACGGTTACCACAAATTCGGAAGCATAGCATTGCAAAAAAATTGTCTTTATATACTGGAGAATTAAGATTTCCCTTCGCTGGGAGTGAGGGGGCTACTCCAAACCCTTAGAAAACAGATCCATACCATTATCACTTCTCCATCAAACTTTACAGTTGGCACAATGCAGTCAGACAGGTAACATTCCCCTGGCATCTACCAGAACACCAGACTGCCAAACAATGAAGACTTGACAGAACATGTTTCCACTGCTCCAGAGTCATGCTTTACACCACTCGATCCGACGCCTGGCATTGTACTTGGTGATGTGAGGCTTGCATGCAGCTGCTCCAGAGTCCAGTGGCAGCGAGCTTTACACCACTCGATCCGACGCTTGGCATTGTACTTGGTGATGTGAGGCTTGCATGCAGCTGCTCCAGAGTCCAGTGGTGGCGTGCTTTACACCACTCGATCCGATGCTTGGCATTGTACTTGGTGATGTGAGGCTTGCATGCAGCTGCTCCAGAATCCAGTGGCGGCATGCTTTACACCACTCGATCCAATGCTTGGCATTGTACTTGGTGATGTGAGGCTTGCATGCAGCTGCTCCAGAATCCAGTGGCGGCATGCTTTACACCACTCGATCCGACGCTTGGCATTGTACTTGGTGATGTGAGGCTTGCATGCAGCTGCTCCAGAGTCCAGTGGTGGCATGCTTTACACCACTCGATCTGATGCTTGGCAATGTACTTGGTGATGTGAGGCTTGCATGCAGCTGTTCCAGAGTCCAGTGGCGGCATGCTTTAAACCACTCAATCCGATGCTTGGCATTGTACTTGGTGATGTGAGGCTTGCATGCAGCTGCTCCAGAGTCCAGTGGCGGCATGCTTTACACCACTCGATCCAACGCTTGGCATTGTACTTGGTCATGTGAGGCTTGCATGCAGCAGCTCCAGAGTCCAGTGGTGGCATGCTTTACACCACTCGATCCAATGCTTGGCATTGTACTTGGTGATGTGAGGCTTGCATGCAGCTGTTCCAGAGTCCAGTGGCGGTGTGCTTTACACCACTCGATCTGACGCTTGGCATTGTACTTGGTGATGTGAGGCTTGCATGCAGCTGCTCCAGAGTCCAGTGGCGGCATGCTTTACACCACTCGATCCGATGCTTGGCATTGTACTTGGTGATGTGAGGTTTGCATGCAGCTGCTCCAGAGTCCAGTGGCAGCGAGCTTTACACCACTCGATCCGACGCTTGGCATTGTACTTGGTGATTTGAGGCTTGCATGCAGCTGCTCCAGAGTCCAGTGGTGGCATGCTATACACCACTCGATCCGACGCTTGGCATTGTACTTGGTGATGTGAGGCTTGCATGCAGCTGCTCCAGAATCCAGTGGCGGCGTGCTTTACACAGCTCGATCCGACGCTTGGCATTGTACTTGGTGATGTGAGGCTTGCATGCAGCTGCTCCAGAGTCCAGTGGTGGCGTGCTTTACACCACTCAATCCAATGCTTGGCATTGTACTTGGTGATGTGAGGCTTGCATGCAGCTGCTCCAGAGTCCAGTGGTGGCGTGCTTTACACCACTCGATCCGATGCTTGGCATTGTACTTGGTGATGTGAGGCTTGCATGCAGCTGCTCCAGAATCCAGTGGCGGCATGCTTTACACCACTCGATCCAATGCTTGGCATTGTACTTGGTGATGTGAGGCTTGCATGCAGCTGCTCCAGAGTCCAGTGGTGGCATGCTTTACACCACTCGATCCGACGCTTGGCATTGTACTTGGTGATGTGAGGCTTGCATGCAGCTGCTCCAGAGTCCAGTGGTGGCATGCTTTACACCACTCGATCTGATGCTTGGCAATGTACTTGGTGATGTGAGGCTTGCATGCAGCTGTTCCAGAGTCCAGTGGCGGCATGCTTTAAACCACTCAATCCGATGCTTGGCATTGTACTTGGTGATGTGAGGCTTGCATGCAGCTGCTCCAGAGTCCAGTGGCGGCATGCTTTACACCACTCGATCCAACGCTTGGCATTGTACTTGGTCATGTGAGGCTTGCATGCAGCAGCTCCAGAGTCCAGTGGTGGCATGCTTTACACCACTCGATCCAATGCTTGGCATTGTACTTGGTGATGTGAGGCTTGCATGCAGCTGTTCCAGAGTCCAGTGGCGGTGTGCTTTACACCACTCGATCTGACGCTTGGCATTGTACTTGGTGATGTGAGGCTTGCATGCAGCTGCTCCAGAGTCCAGTGGCGGCATGCTTTACACCACTCGATCCGATGCTTGGCATTGTACTTGGTGATGTGAGGTTTGCATGCAGCTGCTCCAGATTCCAGTGGCAGCGAGCTTTACACCACTCGATCCGACGCTTGGCATTGTACTTGGTGATGTGAGGCTTGCATGCAGCTGCTCCAGAGTCCAGTGGTGGCATGCTATACACCACTCGATCCGACGCTTGGCATTGTACTTGGTGATGTGAGGCTTGCATGCAGCTGCTCCAGAATCCAGTGGCGGCGTGCTTTACACCGCTCGATCCGACGCTTGGCATTGTACTTGGTGATGTGAGGCTTGCATGCAGCTGCTCCAGAGTCCAGTGGTGGCGTGCTTTACACCACTCAATCCAATGCTTGGCATTGTACTTGGTGATGTGAGGCTTGCATGCAGCTGCTCCAGAGTCCAGTGGTGGCGTGCTTTACACCACTCGATCCGACGCTTGGCATTGTACTTGGTGATGTGAGGCTTGCATGCAGCTGCTCCAGAGTCCAGTGGTTGGTGCTTTATACCACTCGATCCGATGCTTGGCATTGTACTTGGTGATGTGAGGCTTGCATGCAGCTGCTCCAGAGTCCAGTGGCAGCGTGCTTTACACCACTCGATCTGATGCTTGGCATTGTACTTGGTGATGTGAGGCTTGCATGCAGCTGCTCCAGAGTCCAGTGGTGGGTGCTTTACACCACTCGATCCGATGCTTGGCATTGTACTTGGTGATGTGAGGCTTGCATGCAGTTGCTCCAGAGTCCAGTGGCGGCATGCTTTACACCACTAGATCTGCTGCTTGGCATTGTACTTGGTGATGTGAGGCTTGCATGCAGCTGCTCCAGAGTCCAGTGGTGGGTGCTTTACACCACTCGATCCGATGCTTGGCATTGTACTTGGTGATGTGAGGCTTGCATGCAGCTGCTCCAGAGTCCAGTGGCGGCATGCTTTACACCACTCGATCCGATGCTTGGCATTGTACTTGGTGATGTGAGGCTTGCATGCAGCTGCTCCAGAGTCCAGTGGCAGCGTGCTTTACACCACTCGATCTGATGCTTGGCATTGTACTTGGTGATGTGAGGCTTGCATGCAGCTGCTCCAGAGTCCAGTGGTGGGTGCTTTACACCACTCGATCCGATGCTTGGCATTGTACTTGGTGATGTGAGGCTTGCATGCAGTTGCTCCAGACTCCAGTGGCGGCATGCTTTACACCACTAGATCTGCTGCTTGGCATTGTACTTGGTGATGTGAGGCTTGCATGCAGCTGCTCCAGAGTCCAGTGGTGGGTGCTTTACACCACTCGATCCGATGCTTGGCATTGTACTTGGTGATGTGAGGCTTGCAGGCAGCTGCTCCAGAGTCCAGTGGCGGCATGCTTTACACCACTCGATCCGATGCTTGGCATTGTACTTGGTGATGTGAGGCTTGCATGCAGTTGCTCCAGAGTCCAGTGGCGGCATGCTTTACACCACTAGATCTGCTGCTTGGCATTGTACTTGGTGATGTGAGGCTTGCATGCAGCTGCTCCAGAGTCCAGTGGTGGGTGCTTTACACCACTCGATCCGATGCTTGGCATTGTACTTGGTGATGTGAGGCTTGCATGCAGCTGCTCCAGAGTCCAGTGGCGGCATGCTTTACACCACTCGATCCGACGCTTGGCATTGTACTTGGTGATGTGATGCTTGCATGCAGCTGCTCCAGAGTCCAGTGGTGGCATGCTTTACACCACTCGATCCGATGCTTGGCATTGTACTTGGTGATGTGAGGCTTGCATGCAGCTGCTCCAGAGTCCAGTGGCGGCATGCTTTACACCACTCGATCCGATGCTTGGCATTGTACTTGGTGATGTGAGGCTTGCATGCAGCTGCTCCAGAGTCCAGTGGCGGCATGCTTTACACCACTCGATCCAATGCTTGGCATTGTACTTGGTGATGTGAGGCTTGCATGCAGCTGCTCCAGAGTCCAGTGGTGGGTGCTTTACACCACTCGATCCAACGCTTGGCATTGTACTTTGTGATATGAGGCTTGCATGCAGCTGTTCCAGAGTCCAGTGGCGGCGTGCTTTACACCACTCGATCCGATGCTTGGCATTGTACTTGGTGATGTGAGGCTTGCATGCAGCTGCTAAAGAGTCCAGTGGCGGCGTGCTTTACACCACTCGATCCGATGCTTGGCATTGTACTTGGTGATGTGAGGCTTGCATGCAGCTGCTCCAGAGTCCAGTGGCGGCGTGCTTTACACCACTCGATCCGATGCTTGGCATTGTACTTGGTGATGTGAGGCTTGCATGCAGCTGCTCCAGAGTCCAGTGGCGGCGTGCTTTACACCACTCGATCCGATGCTTGGCATTGTACTTGGTGATGTGAGGCTTGCATGCAGCTGCTCCAGAGTCCAGTGGCGGCGTGCTTTACACCACTCGATCCGATGCTTGGCATTGTACTTGGTGATGTGAGGCTTGCATGCAGCTGCTCCAGAGTCCAGTGGTGGCGTGCTTTACACCACTCAATCCGATGCTTGGCATTGTACTTGGTGATGTGAGGCTTGCATGCAGCTGCTCCAGAGTCCAGTGGCGGCATGCTTTACACCACTCGATCTGATGCTTGGCATTGTACTTGGTGATGTGAGGCTTGCATGCAGCTGCTCCAGAGTCCAGTGGTGGCGTGCTTTACACCACTCGATCCGATGCTTGGCATTGTACTTGGTGATGTGAGGCTTGCATGCAGCTGCTCCAGAGTCCAGTGGCAGCGTGCTTTACACCACTCGATCTGATGCTTGGCATTGTACTTGGTGATGTGAGGCTTGCATGCAGCTGCTCCAGAGTCCAGTGGTGGCGTGCTTTACACCACTCAATCCGATGCTTGGCATTGTACTTGGTGATGTGAGGCTTGCATGCAGCTGCTCCAGAGTCCAGTGGTGGGTGCTTTACACCACTCAATCCGATGCTTGGCATTGTACTTGGTGATGTGAGGCTTGCATGCAGCTGCTCCAGAGTCCAGTGGCGGCATGATTTACACCACTCAATCCGACGCTTGGCATTGTACTTGGTGATGTGAGGCTTGCATGCAGCTGCTGCAGAGTCCAGTGGTGGCGTGCTTTACACCACTCGATCCGACGATTGGCATTGTACTTGGTGATGTGAGGCTTGCATGCAGCGGCTCCAGAGTCCAGTGGTGGCATGCTTTACACCACTCGATCCGACGCTAGGCATTGTACTTGGTGATGTGAGGCTTGCATGCAGCAGCTCCAGAGTCCAGTGGTGGGTGCTTCACACCACTCAATCTGATGCTTGGCATTGTACTTGGTGATGTGAGGCTTGCATGCAGCTGCTCCAGAGTCCAGTGGCGGCGTGCTTTACACCACTCGATCCGACGATTGGCATTGTACTTGGTGATGTGAGGTTTGCATGCAGCTGCTCCAGAGTCCAGTGGTGGCGTGCTTTACACCACTCGATCTGATGCTTGGCATTGTACTTGGTGATGTGAGGCTTGCATGCAGCTGCTCCAGAGTCCAGTGGTTGGTGCTTTACACCACTCAATCCGATGCTTGGCATTGTACTTGGTGATGTGAGGTTTGCATGCAGCAGCTCCAGAGTCCAGTGGTGGCATGCTTTACACCACTCAATCCGACGCTTGGCATTGTACTTGGTGATGTGAGGCTTGCATGCAGCTGCTCCAGAGTCCAGTGGTGGCGTGCTTTACACCACTCGATCTGATGCTTGGCATTGTACTTGGTGATGTGAGGTTTGCATGCAGCTGCTCCAGAGTCCAGTGGCGGCGTGCTTTACACCACTCGATCCGATGCTTGGCATTGTACTTGGTGATGTGAGGCTTGCATGCAGCTGCTGCAGAGTCCAGTGGTGGCGTGCTTTACACCACTCGATCCGACGATTGGCATTGTACTTGGTGATGTGAGGCTTGCATGCAGCGGCTCCAGAGTCCAGTGGTGGCATGCTTTACACCACTCGATCCGACGCTTGGCATTGTACTTGGTGATGTGAGGCTTGCATGCAGCAGCTCCAGAGTCCAGTGGTGGGTGCTTCACACCACTCAATCTGACGCTTGGCATTGTACTTGGTGATGTGAGGCTTGCATGCAGCTGCTCCAGAGTCCAGTGGCGGCGTGCTTTACACCACTCGATCCGATGCTTGGCATTGTACTTGGTGATGTGAGGTTTGCATGCAGCAGCTCCAGAGTCCAGTGGGGGCGTGCTTTACACCACTCAATCCGATTCTTTGGCATTGTACTTGGTGATGTGAGGTTTGCATGCTGCTGCTCCAGAGTCCAGTGGCGGCATGCTTTACACCACTCGATCCGATGCTTGGCATTGTACTTGGTGATGTGAGGTTTGCATGCAGCTGCTCCAGAGTCCAGTGGCGGCATGCTTTACACCACTCAATCTGACGCTTGGCATTGTACTTGGTGATGTGAGGCTTGCATGCAGCTGCTCCAGAGTCCAGTGTGCGGCGTGCTTTACACCACTCGATCCGATGCTTGGTATTGTACTTGGTGATGTGAGGCTTGCATGCAGCTGCTCCAGAGTCCAGTGGCGGTATGCTTTACACCACTCGATCCGATGCTTGGCATTATACTTGGTGATATGTGCATGCATGCAGCTGCTCCAGAGTCCAGTGGCGGTATGCTTTACACCGCTCGATCCGATGCTTGGCATTGTACTTGGTGATGTGAGGCTTGCATGCAACTGCTCCAGAGTCCAGTGGTGGGTGCTTCACACCACTCGATCCGATGCTTGGCATTGTACTTGGTGATGTGAGGCTTGCATGCAGCTGCTCCAGAGTCCAGTGGTGGGTGCTTCACACCACTCAAACCGACGCTTGGCATTGTACTTGGTGATGTGAGGTTTGCATGCAGCAGCTCCAGAGTGCAGTGGCGGCATGCTTTACACCACTCGATTCAATGCTTTGCATTGTACTTGGTGATGTGAGGTTTGCATGCAGCAGCTCCAGAGTCCAGTGGTGGGTGCTTCACACCACTCAATCTGACGCTTGGCATTGTACTTGGTGATGTGAGGCTTGCATGCATCTGCTCCAGAGTCCAGTGGCGGCATGCTTTACACCACTTGATCCGACGCTTGGCATTGTACTTGGTGATGTGAGGCTTGCATACAGCAGCTCCAGAGTCCAGTGGTGGGTGCTTCACACCACTCAATCTGACGCTTGGCATTGTACTTGGTGATGTGAGGCTTGCATGCAGCTGCTCCAGAGTCCAGTGATGGCATGCTTTACACCACTCGATCTGATGCTTGGCATTGTACTTGGTGATGTGAGGCTTGCATGCAGCTGCTGCAGAGTCCAGTGGTGGCGTGCTTTACACCACTCGATCCGACGATTGGCATTGTACTTGGTGATGTGAGGCTTGCATGCAGCGGCTCCAGAGTCCAGTGGTGGCATGCTTTACACCACTCGATCCGACGCTTGGCATTGTACTTGGTGATGTGAGGCTTGCATGCAGCAGCTCCAGAGTCCAGTGGTGGGTGCTTCACACCACTCAATCTGATGCTTGGCATTGTACTTGGTGATGTGAGGCTTGCATGCAGCTGCTCCAGAGTCAAGTGGCGGCATGCTTTACACCACTCGATCCGACGATTGGCATTGTACTTGGTGATGTGAGGTTTGCATGCAGCTGCTCCAGAGTCCAGTGGTGGCGTGCTTTACACCACTCGATCTGATGCTTGGCATTGTACTTGGTGATGTGAGGCTTGCATGCAGCTGCTCCAGAGTCCAGTGGTTGGTGCTTTACACCACTCAATCCGATGCTTGGCATTGTACTTGGTGATGTGAGGTTTGCATGCAGCAGCTCCAGAGTCCAGTGGTGGCATGCTTTACACCACTCAATCCGACGCTTGGCATTGTACTTGGTGATGTGAGGCTTGCATGCAGCTGCTCCAGAGTCCAGTGGTGGCGTGCTTTACACCACTCGATCTGATGCTTGGCATTGTACTTGGTGATGTGAGGCTTGCATGCAGCTGCTCCAGAGTCCAGTGGTTGGTGCTTTACACCACTCAATCCGATGCTTGGCATTGTACTTGGTGATGTGAGGTTTGCATGCATCAGCTCCAGAGTCCAGTGGTGGCATGCTTTACACCACTCAATCCGACGCTTGGCATTGTACTTGGTGATGTGAGGCTTGCATGCAGCTGCTGCAGAGTCCAGTGGTGGCGTGCTTTACACCACTCGATCCGACGATTGGCATTGTACTTGGTGATGTGAGGCTTGCATGCAGCGGCTCCAGAGTCCAGTGGTGGCATGCTTTACACCACTCGATCCGACGCTTGGCATTGTACTTGGTGATGTGAGGCTTGCATGCAGCAGCTCCAGAGTCCTGTGGTGGGTGCTTCACACCACTCAATCTGACGCTTGGCATTGTACTTGGTGATGTGAGGCTTGCATGCAGCTGCTCCAGAGTCCAGTGGCGGCGTGCTTTACACCACTCGATCCGATGCTTGGCATTGTACTTGGTGATGTGAGGTTTGCATGCAGCAGCTCCAGAGTCCAGTGGGGGCGTGCTTTACACCACTCGATCCGATGTTTGGCATTGTACTTGGTGATGTGAGGTTTGCATGCAGCTGCTCCAGAGTCCAGTGGCGTCATGCTTTACACCACTCAATCTGACGCTTGGCATTGTACTTGGTGATGTGAGGCTTGCATGCAGCTGCTCCAGAGTCCAGTGTGCGGCGTGCTTTACACCACTCGATCCGATGCTTGGTATTGTACTTGGTGATGTGAGGCTTGCATGCAGCTGCTCCAGAGTCCAGTGGCGGTATGCTTTACACCACTCGATCCGATGCTTGGCATTATACTTGGTGATATGTGAATGCATGCAGCTGCTCCAGAGTCCAGTGGCGGCGTGCTTTACACCACTCATTCTGACTCTTGGCATTGTACTTGGTGACATGAGTCTTGAATGCAGTTGCTCCATATTCCAGTGGCGGCATGCTTTACACCACTCATTCCGACTCTTGGCATTGTACTTGGTGACGTGAGTCTTGAATTCAGCTGCTCCAGAGTCCAGTGGCGGCATGCTTTACACCACTCATTCCGACTCTTGGCATTGTACTTGGTGATGTGAGGCTTGCATGCAGCTGCTCCAGAGTCCAGTGGCGGCGTGCTTTACACCACTCAATCTGACGCTTGGCATTGTACTTGGTGACATGAGTCTTGAATGCAGTTGCTCCATATTCCAGTGGCAGCGTGCTTTACACCACTCATTCCGACTCTTGGCATTGTACTTGGTGACGTGAGTCTTGAATGCAGTTGCTCCAGAGTCCAGTGGCGGCATGCTTTACACCACTCATTCCGACTCTTGGCATTGTACTTGGTGACGTGAGTCTTGAATTCAGCGGCTCCAGAGTCCAGTGGTGGCATGCTTTACACCACTCATTCCGACTCTTGGCATTGTACTTGGTGATGTGAGGCTTGCATGCAGCTGCTCCAGAGTCCAGTGGTGGCATGCTTTACACCACTCATTCCGACTCTTGGCATTGTACTTGGTGATGTGAGGCTTGCATGCAGCTGCTCCAGAGTCCAGTGGTGGCATGCTTTACACCACTCATTCCGACTCTTGGCATTGTACTTGGTGATGTGATGTTTGCATGCAGCTGCTCCATATTCCAGTGGCGGCATGCTTTACACCACTCAATCTGACGCTTGGCATTGTACTTGGTGATGTGAGGCTTGCATGCAGCTGCTCCATATTCCAGTGGCGGCGTGCTTTACACCACTCATTCCGACTCTTGGCATTGTACTTGGTGACGTGAGTCTTGAATGCAGTTGCTCGGCCTTGGAAACCCATTCCACTTCCCAGTGGAAGTTTGAGCTATAGAATCAGCAGAGCATTGGGGACTTTTACACATCATGCCCCTCAGCACTCAGTGACCCCGCTCAGATGAGTGCCTGCTGTTCCTAAACACTTCCTCTTTCCAATAATACCACTTACAGTACACCGTGGAATATCTAAGCAGAGATGAAATTTCAAACTGACTTACTGCAGCGGTGGCAGCATCCTTTCACAGTACCACACTTGAATACACTTAGCTCTTCAGACATACCCATTGTTTTCTGCAAATGTCTGTATATGCAGACTGCATGGCTAGGGGCTTGATTTTATACCACTGTGGCAATGGGTCTGATTGAAACAGCTGCATTCAATATATAAGTGATGTGTCCCAATACTCTTGTTCACATGGTGTATGTCAGATGCTACCATACAAACCCCACTTCAAGGATAGATTTTTATACAGTTGTATTACTTGTACCCTAAGCAACCTTTCAATAACACTTTCTGAATTGCTAGTATTCATGCTATTAACATAGATCCCAGCTTAAGTCCTCCTACTTCCCATTCCACGCATACAGCTGTATGATCAGCTACCTGAATAGATCTGACATTAACTCCTCCTACTTCCCATTCCACGCATACAGCTGTATGATCAGCTACCTGAATAGATCTGACATTAACTCCTCCTACTTCTCATTCCACGCATACAGCTGTATGATCAGCTACCTAAATAGATCTGACATTAACTCCTCCTACCTATCATTCCACACATACAGCTGTATGATCAGCTACCTGAATAGAACTGACCTTAACTCCTCCTACCTATCATTCCACGCATACAGCTGTATGATCAGCTCCCTGAATAGATCTGACATTAACTCCTCCTACTTCTCATTCCACGCATACAGCTGTATGATCAGCTACCTGAATAGATCTGACATTAACTCCTCCTACTTCTCATTCCACTCATACAGCTGTATGATCAGCTACCTGAATAGATCTAACATTAACTCCTCCTACTTCTCATTCCACGCATACAGCTGTATGATCGGCTACCTGAATAGATCTGACATTAACTCCTCCTACTTCTCATTCCACGCATACAGCTGTATGATCAGCTACCTGAATAGATCTGACATTAACTCCTCCTACTTCTCATTCCACGCATACAGCTGTATGATCAGCTACCTGAATAGATCTGACATTAACTCCTCCTACTTCTCATTCCACGCATACAGCTGTATGATCAGCTACCTGAATAGATCTGACATTAACTCCTCCTACTTCTCATTCCACGCATACAGCTGTATGATCAGCTACCTGAATAGATCTGACATTAGCTCCTCCTACTTCTCATTCCACTCATACAGCTGTATGATCAGCTACCTGAATAGATCTGACCATAACTCCTCCTACTTCTCATTTCATGCATACAGCTGTATGATCAGCTACCTGAATAGATCTGACATTAACTCCTCCTACTTCCTATTATATCCATAAAGCTGTATGAACATAAGAAACACAGAAACAGAGGTCCCATGTGTAAATTCAGTCAGTATTTAAAGGTCACCGCAGACCTCAAATTCTGGGAGACAGAATTCAGGAGTATCCACAATGATCACCTGAATATAATCACTGGACTTGACACCCAACCGGTGCTTTGTTGAATCAAACCTGTTAGATGTTAAGTCCAGTGATCACTCTGTTTTTAATAATGTAGGGCTTTTTATTTTTACTCTTCTGATCAATCCTCCAAATTTTTTTTTAGTTTCAGCTGTATGTTCTGTAATTTTTTTTTTGAGGGCCACATATAACTTGTACATGCTGCCCTGCAGAATGTATAATTCATATGTGTTCAGAATGACAGCAGTTAATTCATTAAAGGCAGTTTCCACTCCTTAATTAACTAGCGTACCAACACACATGATGGTACATTCGGCAGGGTAGCATTTAGAAGTCATTTGACAAATGGAAACCTTGTATGGAATGTTGGGTTCTGCATAGAAGGTCAAAATACCAACAGTACCTTTAGGCTTTCTATTCTAACCAGCCAGGGTCTCATTTGAGGAAGATTGCTGTCTAGGCTATGTGCTGCGGCAATGAGAAGTGAAAATTGGTGAAAACAATGCCCATTAAGTCACGTTAGAGCAGTCACTCTCCTTGCCAGACCTCCTCTGGGTGTTTCACACATCAATGACGAAGAAAGACCGAATGGTTCTTATCTGCCGACACATTCTATGTTTCTGAGACAGTTGCTCATCAGAGTTTTCCCTTCAATGACAAACCCTTAGTCCTTGCTTTGCAATGTCTAGGTGGACATAACGTCCTTGAGTGGTGCACATTCAATGTCATTTCTGTTTTAATCTGCCAAGAGAAGGATAAAAAAATAATTCTGGCATGATTCCATCTTTACCTGAGAACTTTTTGTGGGTGTTTGTGTGATCTCCACAAGGAATGCGTAATCTGTCTTTTATATGTTGAATTAGTGCCTTGAAAAGGTTTGTGGTGATGAAAAGCCTGTCAGGCTTCAGGCCCTTCTACCGCCAGTCAGTAGGGGCCCCCACCTGTGGAACACCGGAGCTCCATCTTATAGTGAGGCAGAAGCGTGACAAGGCCACATCCCCCGTCTCAAGTAGTGTACGCCTGGCGTATTGCGAGCTCGAGGATTCTACAACAGGTGGGGGGCATGTCCATACATCCAGAGGCATGGCTGAGTCAACGGAGGTTGAGGACAAAAGGAGGAAGTTTGACAGTACCTTCCAGGCACACGTGCTATTCAGAATATCAATAGGTGAGGTATTTGCTGCTGGTGGAAGGGGTTATGGTTCTGACTCCCTATATAAACCCTTCTCACTTTTCATTTCATGCTTGATTATTGCCAAGCTAGTGCTTATCCTACCTGTGTTTACTACTATTTTTGGATTACCTGGCTTTGACTTTGTGAAATCCCATTTTTGACTACGTCACCTTCTCATACCTCGACCTTGGCTTTGCTCATTTTTCCGCTCAAGAACCTATCTGCTGGCCCTGACCATTTGGACTCCCTTTTGACTACCCCATTTGCGGTGACTTCTGGGTTTTTTTCTTTTGGAGCTCCCCTTTGCTTCGCTCCCACTTGTCAGTCCCGACAAAGGCTTTTTCCTGGAAGACAAATATATGTAATATTATAACCTGCACTTCCAAAGGATTCTCTATACACAGGAAAGATGGCACATCGAGAAACCAGTGTGCAGTATACTTGATAACATGATAACATCATAATTATTTAGACTCATGTGATTCTCAGAATTCTTTTCACAGGTTCACACAGAATCTTTGGTAAGATGACATGGGATGGAAACTTCTAAGAAAAAGTCTCCGAGAACCAGAGGTTTTATGGTGACTCACATTATCCTATGCATACGAATTTCAGAGTGGAAACTTCAAAGAGTTTTTCAGGGTGAAACATCTCTACGGAGGACAGAACACAGGAGGCTTTGAGCCGCACACCAGATAGGAAAACATTGGTTCTTGTCAGTTTCTGTTACAAATCAATGTAACTCTCTTTTATTCTGCACAGAATCTGGAGAGAAAGCCCCAGCTATTGTATCTCTGTGGTATTAGTTTCAAACACTTTTTTCTAAACATTTTTTATATTATTACTATTAAAGTCGACCTGTTATCAGAAATGCTTTTTGTTGGTAAATGTATTGTTATATTTATTGGAAAGGGAAAAGAAAAATGTCACAGGCTCAAATAATATAAATGTATAAAATGAAGACTACCAAATAGGTGTGAGCATGCTGCAAATACAGTGTGACTGGCTGTACAATGGATAGTTGCCAACATCGGCCATGTTTCCAGGGACAAATATTTGTTCCACATGCTGCAGAAAGAGCATGCAAAGTGCAGCCCGGCAGTATGTAGGATGTATATATGCACAGACACAATCCAATTAATTAATCAAGGTAGGTCCTATGAGATCTCCAGCCTGATTAATTAATTGGATTGTGTCTGTGAGTATATCCATCCTACATGCTGCCGGACTGCACTTTGCATGCTCTTTCTACAGCATGTGGAAAACATATATGTCCCTGGAAACATGGCCGATGTTGGCAACTATGACAATGTATACAAAAAACTAAAACTGTCTGCGCTTCTCACCCTAATAAAGTTGGCAACAAATATATAAACATGATATAAATGTGAGTTTTTGGTGATATGAATTGGCCAAAGTATAATTAAGCTCACCCGCCACGTCAAGGCGCACTCTCAATAGGGTGAGAATCTACCCTCACCTCCTATCTAGTGGGCACACAAAGCAGTGTATACTGCTACCAAATACTTTTCAATATGTTGGAAGAGGTGCAATTAAACCTCCTCCCAATTAACCTCTTGACAGCAAGATGCAACCAGACAATAAGGAGCCAACAACCTCAAATATGTGCAAGCAATTCAAATAAACAAACACCTCTCATTAATATCATGTTTACATATTTGTTGTTTTTTTATTAGGGTGAGAAGTGCACAGTTTTTTTGTTTTTTTTATATTTATTTTAAAGATTACTTCAAGTGTAGATATTTTAAAAAGAAATGTTTAAGTGAGTACAGATACAGATAAACTACCTGATTGAGCCTTTTTTCCGTCAGTGTAGCTCTATCAGGAGGTGGACATGTTGGTTAGAATTTCGGGATAGATGGGTCAGATCAAGGAGAATCTGTAACAACTGATCCAATATGTCTACCCCCTGATGGGTGGGAGGGGGTATCATGTTTTTGCTCGCTTGCACCATTACAGAGGCGACCTCTCCATTAGCTAATCAGATTGGTCCCACCCATGAAGCCAGTCCAGAACTGAAATGCTTGTCAAGCCTCATCTGCATGAAGAACATGACAACCACAGACATACATTTAGGCCTTCATTAGACTCGTCAGTGTGGTATGGCTGGTGTCCGTCTAGGTGCACTGTGCAGGGAACCATGTCTGGGCGCACCTTGATAACTCACAGAGACAAAACAAAGAACTGTGAGCCCCATCTAGGGTTGCCACCTCAAAAAAATACCGGCCTTGGTACTGTCTCTATAGACTTAACCGGCCAGGTGGCAACCCTAGCCCCATCTCACAGAGAACAGACAGTGCTAAAGTGGCCAGCCATATACCCGGGGGGGGGGGGGGGTCATCACTGTTATTTGCATTCTTGCATCATAACCGAGGAGACCTCTCCATTAGCAGATCAGGCTGGTCCTGCACTAGGGCGGTCTAGACCCAAAATGCCTGTCAAGCCTCCTTTGCATGAAAAACACAAAAACATGTATAACAAAAACTCAAAAGTAAAAAGAACATTGTAAATCTACTGCAAAAACAAAAATGTGTCCCTGTGATGTATATATATGACATGCTATCAATTTATAGAGAGGATAAAGAGGTCACTATTCTAAAGAAATATATAATGCATAGCAGTTTGCTTGTCTTGCTGGAGGCATTATAAGTTTAGAACTACAACACAGATCTCTCTCCTTTTCCCATTCTGCAAAGATAATACTGCCTTTTTACATACTAAGCACCGTTGCATTCAAACATTGCATTATAGCATCACCATTTTGAGGGGAGATGTCCATGCCATCTTGGAAGAATCAACTGCCATATCCATTTTCTGAATATGGACATATTAGCCAGGATAGAGTATGCAAAAAAACAAAACAAAAAAAAAACCCTAGTGGGTAACATCCAACCGATGGGGCAGCCAGTGGACATCAATATCAATAAATTAAAGCCAATAACTACTTCTGCGCCATGTTTATACATGCGCCCCCCCCCCACAATCTATAGATCATTTTACAGTATACAGTACATTTAAGGGACCCTTTTAGGTAAAATCTCAGAAATGTTTTGATCAATGCATTTGCTAGCATGGAAGCTGGACAGATGGTATAGCTCAATTTGCCTCCTATTTTCCCCCACCTTTTTCCCCAACATATTTGCACTTTCCATAAATAGCGTTAACATGTAAAATATTCTCTGCAGGAGACAGACAAGTTGTGGAATTCGACGCCCCGGTTTTTGCTTCAAATCCTATGTTTTTCCTATAACTAGTGTCCTGAAATGTGCTTCACCTATTCTTAGTTTTGGCTCGTAGCCCCGTACCTGTCCTGGAGGCTGTCAGTCTGCATAAAGTGACAATTTGCTGCCTGCACTGAGCAACTGCATCCTCTCCATCATGGTCAATTTCACCCAACTCATGAATCTTCGTCTGCAGATAAAGTCAAAGTGGCACTAAATCTTCCCTTAAAACTTGTGAGCTGCAGTCCAGAAAAAAAAAAAAAAGATGAAGTCTAGGATTGATGGTCTATTTTTGTTGCTTATGTAAAGGTGGAAGTTTATTGTGTGTCAACTTCTCCCATCCCCAATCTTTTTAACCTCTGTCGCGCTTCTTGCACACAGTGCAAGTGCAGCCACCCTCAAAGTAAGAGTCTGGTGTTCCTCTTACGCCCCCTTCAGGCAGATGTGCTTCCTGTACTACTGATAGACCCCTCTCCTCTCTGTATTTTTGTCTCTGTAAAGTCTCTGCCTACTTATCAGAAACAATATTCGGCGTAGATAAGGCGTGGAAAGGGAGCAGCACTCCTGTGACTGTATTGATTGACCCCCTGAGACCAGTTTTGTCCCTGCGATTTTAATCAAAAGCATCAGGGTATGATAGCCCCCCGGTGGTTTATGTTGCTTCACTTCACCCTTTATAGTACTTGACCGACATCAGAGACAGCTGGTCTCACCCACCTTTATCCACTAATATGATTTGGAACCAGACATAGACACCAACATTGTTTGTGGACATTTACTGGTCTTTGTGTTGTATGGACCTTCACAGACCTTGCCATGACCATGGGTGGTCTGTGTATGGACACTTTGCCTTTCCCTATCTATTCTTTTTGCATTGAGTTCAATATTAAGGGGAAATGTAACCAGAGACTAAAGAAGTACCGGTGATCCTTAGTATAAAGTCCCACGAAATAAAGTTCCTGATGATCCATCCTTTTCACTACTAGAATTCTGTCCATATGACATTATTTTTAAGGGCTTGCAATTTACCGAAGCCCTGTCAAATTGTGTATTTTTTAGATGTTTTCGTTTCTTAATGACCGTAAGAGGTTAAGACGTTCTCAGATTCCATTTTGAATTTCAGCCACATGTTTGAATGAAAATGAACTAAACTAATTGATTTGGGTAATGAAGTCGGCCTTTTTGATGGATTTCTTTTTTTTTAAACTCCGACAGGCGTAGACAGTTTGGGCTAATTTCTCATCGTTTGCACTGTAACATTTATCAGAGCTTCAGTTTCAGGTTCACGCAGACTTATTTATCAATAGGAGTATGAGATGAACAGATGTATGCAAATGGTCTAATTTAATTACTGATGACAGAGTCAAAATATAAAATTAAATTGTCAGCTGAAAAAAAAAAAAACAGTTTAACTCGTTAACAAGCTGAATTTCTATTGGCAGGATATGCAAATGATATGCCTAATTTAATTAGAATGCAGTGACCATCAAAAGTGGGTAGTCATGGCACCCTCCTGGCAGGTGCCATCAGGGGAGGGCTGACAACTTTTGGCTCGGGGGGGGGGGCAAACACTTTTTAGTTGCCCATACTGCAATTTAATCATCCCATTCCGTGTCATCAGAGATAGTCACAGGTGGTAAGGCAATGTTGATACTGACCAATAAGGTACAGATAATGATAGACAGACAAGACAATGGTCTGGTTGGGCCCCAATGCATTTTACCCATTCTCCTCTGGCCTTTAGTCACCCCTTCTCTATCCCAGATTCATATATGTATGAGGGAGGAGGAAGGCTGTAAAGATGGAGAAACCCGAGGGACTCTATTGTAACCACTGTGCATGGGAATGAGGTGTGCCTGGACATTGCACCCCCATTACTTACCTCAGCACCCCAGGACATGCCTCATCACCCACATTGCACACCCAGCACACCGAGAGAGGCAACATGAGAACATGCCTGTGCTTGCTCGCTGGCAGGGTGCTGGTGAGGGGAGATATTATGATCTCCCTATGCAGTTCCTCGGCTGGTAAGCTTTTTATTATATTTTTTTAAGGAAGCCCACTATGGACCCCATCGGGGCTGCCGTGACCGTGACTGGTGTATTGCCTCTCAAACCCTGATAGTGGCTTTGGAGACAGGGTAATAGGTCACTCTTTGCTCAGATAGACAGCCCAACCCTTCCCCCAGCCAGGTAAAAATTGGTGCACCTACTGTAGATTATATTGACCATGATGTTCACTGAGCTTTGGGCTGGCTGAGCATCATGGGAAATCTAGTTCACAATCGTTGCAGGGCAAAAGGTTTGTCCCTCTGGCTGCTGTAGACTGCATTTCCCACTCACAGTGAAAGAACTGCTGTCTGAGCATCTTGGGAAATGTAGTTAATAGCAGGAGTGTTAAAGATAGCATTCACAGGGTTAGGTAGTGTTACATCAGAGAAGGGTGGTTGGGGCCCAGGAATGCGTGGGATAGACACAAGGCTATCCTAGCTATAAGACCGGGAACGGGGGACTAATAAAAGTTCTCAAAAAAAAAATTTGGGCAGACTAGATGGACCGAATGGTTCTTATCTGCCGACACATTCTATGTTTCTATGTTTCTATGTTTAAGGTCTTATCGCAACTCTGTTTCTGAAAGATTCCAAATGTACAGCTGTACAGCTGGTGGACAAGCCTCACGCTTTGTACAGGCTCAAAACCTGACCTTTCTGAGATATACACATATTAATATATGCATCCAAGTTCAAAGGGTAAAAAAAAGCATTGCAAATTATAAATACACTCAACACATGCACATAATAAATGAAAATCAATATAAAATCAAAATAACATGCTAGACAATGGCGATACTTCTTATTTATTAGGTCACGTCTTCTATCATACATGTTTAAACATAGCCTTAAGTTGTGTTTTATTATTCTTAATTTATTCGAGTGCTTGTTTGAATAAAATGACATGGTTCCAGGCTATACAATCCTTGGAATGAATCTTTCCGTGTGGTTGAACTCACAATCATCTCTCCGTCCTACGTTGCTGTGCGGAAAAAGGAACTGTAGGGATGGCGAGACATCAAACAATAGGGAATGGGAACACTTCATTCCTTGGAGACAGGGAGCAAACAATTATTTATTCTATATATGAGGCGGAAAGGATGACTAGTTGTACAGCCCTTGTACCATCACACAACATCCCAACTTGATGGGTTATAAGAAGATGTAGCATTAATTGTTGTTGAAAACACTGTTACAATTTAAGACTTATCATTGGAATTAATTTGCTCTATTCACCCATCCACTGCCTAAATCCTACACCAAAGCATAATAACAGCTAGTCATTAACTCGAGCTTGAGAAAAAATTTGGGTGGAAAGTGAAGAATGGACAACAACCTATTCCCCTCTTAACGAAATACATTGCATTATCTAGCACTCGCTCCATCTATTCTATCCCGCTCGCTCTATCCTATCCAACCTACTTACTCTATCCTATCCATCCTACTTACTCTATCCTGTCCATCCTACTTGCTCTATCCTATCCATACTACTTACTCTATCCATTCCCATACCATCCCACTTACTCTATCCATTTTTTCCGGCTCACTCGATCACACTCACTATATCATCCCTGCTTATTAGAATATTCTAACCTTTGTATTCAAAGTAATTTCCAAAACGTACATTGGTTTCTAGGGACCACTAGAAGGTACATTTTACTTTAACATATTTGGAGTGTGCGAAGGTCTAATCACCTTTTCGAATCACTGCAAACTCTTATTTGAGTCTGTAAGATTTCAACACCAGTGATATTTAAAGGTCAAAGTAGCGCTACTCCTGTCTGAGTCACGCTCCCTCAATCCTCCGTCTCACAGACTGTAATAGAACTGTATTATATCTTTTACTTAGGCTTCTCGTAATTACATCTAATTGATTTTGGAGTATCAAAATATGTTCTTTTAATGTATTTGCAAAATGTGTCATCGCTGGTGAAAGATTCCATATGGCATCTACCTCGGTATATACATCTTCTGCTAATTGTTCTGATAATTCATTAAATATCAGAAGAAAACACAAAGTACCAGTCTTAGAAAGTTTTAGTGTCTGATTTCCTATTTTTCGAATTTCATAAACTTTGTTTTTAAAAGAGGCAGTTCCACCGAGTTTTTTTCTGTAAATTATACATGTGTTTAATTTTATTCTTAAACAATGTACCCTTCTCCTGCAGTTCTACATTGAACATAATTTCACCCTATTGGTCCCATTTTGGGAGATCCATTTTGAGTAGTCTGATTTTATAATAAAATATATTTATTTATTAATTTGTTTTTACTGGGGATGGGATTGTGCAAGTATATGTGTTTTTCTTTTAACACTGGAGGAGTGGAAATAACTGTATCCACTCCCAAGCAGTGTAAGGCAACTATGATGTAACTTCCTCTCATCTGATTGGCTATGAAAACCATCCAGCTTTCAAAGAAACCACCCCTACGAGACCTCAAACCACGTTTCTGGTTCCATACCCATAATGATTTCAGTCCATTACCCGATTCAAGCTGGGCCATCTCCTGGCTTCTCAGTAGGATCCTTAGGCGCACCAGCGATGGCCTCCCCTCTGGCCTCACGGAGTGCTCATAATTTTCAGTTGTCGCGTGCATGGTATGCTTTCTGGCCTCTTGATCTGACTTCACTTTAACGGCCAGTCATATAACCTTGGTTCTCCTCCCCCGGCTCAGCCATTGGCCTGGAAAGATTCCGTGCCAGGAAAGATTCCGTGCCTGGAAAGATCCCGTGCCTGTGCTTGAGCCTTTCTATGAGTTCCTAGTTTTTATTATGCTGGATTTGTGCCCATATTTTTGTGCCCGTTTTACGCCAGCCCTGACCCTTGTTGCTCGTCTGACCTTCTCTTTAACCTTGCCCTTCTTTTTTTGTATCCTGATATCCTGCCGTTTTCCTCGCAGTGGTTCTATCTTTGGTTTCGGTTGTATTGAATGGAGTTCCAAAGTTCCAGGAGGATAATACATGAGCCTCAACCGAAGGGTGGTTGCCTTTCGGGTGAACAACTATGATCTCTTTACCCTGATTCCATTGGTTGGTTTCCCCATGCTACCTCTCCATTGCAGTTCCTACTGATACCCACTATTACAACAGAGCTTGGAGGTCAATCTTAAACTGTCAGGAGCTTCATTTTACAAATACAATATCTACAGAAAACAAAAAAAAAGGGACTGAAATAATGAAACATGCATATTAATTCTCTGATTATTAGCTGTACTGAGAGAAAGAGGTGAACTTGGTATTTGTCTCCTTCATGATGTTCTAAGGACCTTCACCAGTCTTGCCAGGGACACTCTGTCCTTGTACCTATTCCTGCTAAAAACAAGTATCTCTGGGCTGTATCCATTTTTTAAGACTTGTGCTATTCTCTGATGCGCTCCTTATCCTCTCCGTATTCTTTGCCAATTTTTAGAACAATATAGAAAAAAAAACACCTTTACAATAAAGGACACTTTCCCAGTTCCATTAGAGGAAGCCAGCATGAAATGGCACTCATGGAGTTAAAAACAGACGACAACACAATCCGAGTAACTCAGTAGTGTGTTATTACTTGGTGATGATAATAGTACAGCAAACACAATCACAGGAGTGTTAATGTAAGCCCATTACGATATTCCTATTCAAAATGTGATCTTGACAATGGGAAAGAAACACATTAAATCTCAGGCCTCTGGCTTGTCTGATGCTGTAGAGTTGCCTGTACAACTGTGCTATTGTTGATGTTAGCTTTGTCATCGGAGTCTATTTGGACCCTACAGAGGTCGCATGTTACGGCCAGCCTGGTATTAACCGTGGGATCATTAAACTTATTTATAATGTCATGGAAGTGATAGGAGAGAAAGTACCGGCCTGGGTTTGGCCTGGGTGCTATTAGACACATTGGGGTAGAGTATATGGCCCCCGTTAACCCAAACACTGTGTTAGCGTTAGTTAACCACCAGTGATGATTCAATGCTAGCCGCCAAACCCTGTGCGGTAATGCCATTGGGTGATGGTCCCTCTATAATGTATGAGTCTGGAACCACAGGAGAAAAACTCATGAAAAACATTATAAAAAAAATTCAAAGTGTCTGCCGTTGTGTAGTGTTCACGTTCCTTTGGGATCCTCTCCTTGATTAGACCCATAGTGACACGACTTTGTGTTTCTCTTGGTGACTTGGGCTGTTATCTGCAGTGTTTGTGTTTAGCTGGAATTTTCTTATATCTCATTTAATGTACCCACCCAAATTATGTATTGCTTTTATCAACATAAAAAGGCACTTCTTTAGATGCCACCCTTTTCATCATATCATATAGTTTACTACAAACAAAAATCATAAACATGATGAAACTTTTTGAAAAAACAAAACTCCATCTTACACAAAATCTCTTACACAATTACAAATTATAAAAAAGACCTCATCTTAATAGTTTCTAAATATTTTTCCTGAGTTTAGAATTATGTCATGTTTATATGTTTTTCTGTTGTTTTTGCAAGTTATCGGGCAATAAACAAAAGTAGTGTTTTTCCTGTTTCCTAACCATTAAATCCTACAGTGACCTTTTGATCACAATCCTAACCCTTATGCTAACCCTAATGTAACTCTAACCCTAATCCTTATACTAACCCAACCTTAATGTTAACAGTAACCCCAACCCTTATGCTAACCCTAGAGCTAAGGTTAATTTTGCATAATTTGCCTCTAGTGGCAGTCTAGAAGAAGTGAGAACAGGTCTCTCTCTATATTGTGTATCAGCCTGTTTTGGTTCATCTAATTTGAATTTGTAACAACTGTAGACAAAATATAAATATATGCTTAATTGAAAGAGTGCTCAAGGTCTAGACATTTTAAATATAAATGCTTTCATTTAAGTATACAAATAAATCAATTATTGAACCCTCTTTTGTTCCGTATAGCTCTACCAGGGGGCAGACATTTTGTTTAGAATCCTGGATCATCTCTGTCAGATTTTGCTTCATTCAACCTAAAATAGGGTTGCCACCTTTTCTTCAAAAAAAAATACCGGCCTTGGTACTGTCTCCATAGACTTAACATTGGCCTGAAGACAATTTTTTACCAGCCTGCCGGTAAAATACCGGCCAGGTGGCAACCCTAACCTAAGATGAAGGCCCAAATTTGACACAAAATTATAAAACAACATGTCCGCCCCTGATAGAGCTATCCGGAGCAAAGAGGGCTCACCATGGCACCTTTACCTGTATTATTTCATTCAAGCATTAAAGCAATTGCCCACAGTTTTCCTTTAAAGTTAACGAATTCAATAAATAGCTGGCACTACATACATTAAAATTAATGGGATTTTCAATAAAATTCGGATGGAAGGCGAAACAGGGTGAGTTGCGGACAGGAACTTTCACCTATCTGCATTTTGTCATGGACATTTTGACTACAATAATTTAAGTGGTCGATAATAAAATAGTCTACTATAATGATACTGCCGGGCCAATCTCATGAAAATAACCACCAGGCCTCTCATTTTTATTTATGATTGCTGTGTTAAGGTTCAAGGCAATTGCCTAAATGGTTACAGAGCCGCAGACTTGTTCAGTATAAATTGGCGTCATCATATTTAACGGATAAATAAGTGTCTGGCCTGTTGTTCTACAAGGTTTTTTAGACAAATCTCGTTGACAATATTACAGGAGCCACTTTGTACTTTGCATGGAGGGCGGAGGATACATTTTTGATGTATGGATGCAGGTGAGAATTGTGAAGCATGTCTATTATCAAATAATAAACAGGTTTTTAAAAAAATATGTATTCTGAAAGTCAAAAAAAAAATCCCATTTCCCAGCGGCCACAGTTCAACTATAGAAAAATATTGGTTTTGCCAATGACAGTAGTTATGTTGACTTAATTTTGTAAATGTTTTCAACTCCGTTTAGTGAACAGTACATTTAGTGACTTCCAACACTTCGTCTGTAGAAGCCTTTATCAATTAATACATATTCATTATTTCTATATTTCTTACAAATGATCTTACTGAAGTCTTCACACAGGGCAACGCGAGTGCTTCGTAACTTATTTATTACAATATCGGCCTAAGAAAGGGAAGTACATTGAACTGGAAGTGTGTGCTAGTGCTGGATTGGTTCAATCCAGGTTCTATTCCTCTGCCTCTTTCTTTCTTTTGTCCTATAATGTTTAACTCTCATTTATAAATTTCCACTGTTTTCTATAAATTAAAAAAAAACAAAAACTTACTGATGGAATTGCAACTGTCTTTGGGCTCTTTGGGTATCTGTTAGGAGCTAACCCTTTAGGGGAGGAACAGCCATTTTTAAATCTTGATTGTTTTTATCAAGAGGGCGGGCGCGTCGGCGAAGGGGATCACAGTGGAACTATGTACATGTATACTCATTATAATTTTTTTTTATCTCTCTCCCTTTCTCTGTATTCTTTTTCTTCTCTTTTTCCTCCTTTCTCTCTCTCTTTCTTCTGTGTTAGTATCATGATTTGTATTTGATTAATTTGTAGTAATGTAATAATCTTTGGTAAGGTTGAATTGCACTCTGCATTTTTGACCTTGAAGTTGTCCGAAACTTTTTCATGTTGTTGTGCGTATGCCTTCTTTTGATATGTATGTTTAAAAAATACAAAAAAAAATTAATAAAGATTTATATCTCTAAAAAAAAAAAAAACACAAAACATTACATTAACACATATTGATATGGCAGAAGCACTTACATTTAATTACATTAAAAGGCAATTACGAACTACGTTGGATGAACAAAGACAGAACAATACATGAGTTAAAGATTCCTGCTCGAAGAACTTACAATCTAGAGGAGCAAGGGAACCGTAGATCCTAAAATCTCTACTGTTGGATCCTGATAATGTTGTTTGTTTTACATAAAACTATGATAACACCATCTCCCTTTTTCCTCAAAATAAGTGGCTCCTAAATTGATCTGCTAGGCTTCCAAACATATCTGAAAACTGGATCCCAAATGCGTAAGGCCTTTTGTATTCAAGTTAGAAATATATTTTTTTCCACTTTCATTAGATATGAAATATTGCAAACTTTTAGTGATCATAATGAATGCATTAAGAGATTTAAAAAAAAAATGTCAATTACTCGATTGAATATGCGATGAATATGAGATGATGGTGAAATTGTTCTTCCCCTGTGGATATTTTTACATTTTTTTTCACACTTTGGTAATTAAATCCCTTAAATTTATGAAGCAGTCAGACGTCTTCAGTGAATAAAGTGTTGCAATTTAATACAATTTCATGAAGCCTGCTTCTCAAACACAAGCACTTTTACACACATTTTATAAGTTGGTTACTTTGGATAACAGAGTGTTTGCAGCTGCATGATTTTATAATGATTGATGCATTGAGACCATGAGATGGCAGACTAAATAGACATGTATTATTCTATACAGCTGGATTAGTTGGCACATAAACACCTATTCTATAGTTATCCTTTCATGCCTTCCAAAGTGACCACTTGAAAAAGTCCTTTACTACATCTAAAAAGAACATTTCTTGAACCAGACCTTTACTACAACTTAGAAATATAGAATGTGTCGGCAGATAAGAACCATTCAGTCCATGTAGTCTGGCCAATTTTCGAAATCACTTTATTAGTCCCCAGTTCAGTTCAGACTTTCTTTTAATACTATTATTTTAATCATATGATATAATTTACTGTAAAAATTATTATTAATATTAATTAAATATGTTGGAAATATTCCCCCCAGAAAACCTTTTCTAACTTTGACCTGATTTTTTTTAAAACGATTACAAACTCTATAAAAACACCCCATCTACATAGTTTCTAACAATTGTCCTGAGTTTAGAAATGCCAATGTTTCTATGTTTTTCTGTGCGTTTTTTTTTTCAAGTAATAGGGCAATAACCAATAGTAGTGTTTTTTTTGTTTCCTAACCATTTTCTTCTACAGTGACCTTTTGACCCCAACCCAAACCTTAAATTTAACCCTAACCATAAATCTACCCCATCCCTTAATCTACCCCATCCCTTAATCTTACCCTTGACCAACCTAATTCACCTGTAACCTTAATTATAACCCTACTTGTAACCCTAACCCTAGATCTAGGGTTAGTAGATCTATGGTTCGATTTTTCCTTTTTTCTTTTAAATGTAATGTTGCTGACTGCCTCTAGGCAGTCAAGCATCAGTTGTCAGAGCGACTGAAGAGTCGCTCTCTTCTCGCCGTGTTGGAGCATGCTCCGCCAACACGGCACCCACGATCACCCGGTGATTGTGGTGCCCTGGGGGGCAGAGAAGGGTGTTGCATGATGCCTCAATCGTGGCATTATTGCAACACCTCTAACGCATAGACAGTGAAAGTTGATTACTGCTTATGTGAGTTTAAACGCATATGAGAGGGGCGGGGCGATCCAAACGCACTCCTGTCGGCAATTAGCGTTGGAATTCAACGCTACATTAAAACTCATGACGTATAAATACGCCTCAAGGACCATGCTTTGCAGGACGTATATATACGTCCAAATGGTTTAAGGGGCTTTATCCTTCAACCCATGAACCAGTTTAGTAGCCATAATTTAAATTCAGAGAAAGTTTCTTGAACCAGACCTTTACTACTTATTAAAGGAATGCTTCTTGAACCAGACCTATACTACTTATTAACGGAATGTTCCATGCACCAGACCTTTACTACTTATTAATGGAATGTTTGTGAACCAGACTTTTACTACTTATTAACGGAATGTTCCGTGAACCAGACCTTTAGTACTTATTAATGGAATGTTTTGTGAACCAGACCGTTACTACTTATTAAGGGAATGTTTTGTGAACCAGACCTTTACTACTTCTTAATGAAATGTTTTGTGAACCAGACCTTTACTACTTATTAATGGAATGTTTCTTGAACCAGACCTGTACTACTTATTAAGGGAATGTTTTGTGAACCAGACCTGTACTACTTATTAAGGGAATGTTTTGTGAACCAGACCTTTACTACTTATTAAGGGAATGTTTTGTGAACCAGACCTTTACTACTTATTAATGAAATGTTTTGTGAACCAGACCTTTACTACTTATTAATGGAATGTTTCTTGAACCAGACCTTTACTACTTATTAATGGAATGTTTCTTGAACCAGACCTTTACTACTTATTAACGGAATGTTTTGTGAACCAGACCTTTACTACTTATTGACAGAATATTCCTTGAACCAGACCTTTACTACTTATTAACGGAATGTTTTGTGAACCAGACCTTTACTGCTTATTAACGGAATGTTTTGTGAACCAGACCTTTACTACTTATTGACGGAATATTCCTTGAACCAGACCTTTACTACTTATTAATGGAATGTTTTGTGAACCAGACCTTTACTACTTATTAAGGGAATGTTTTGTGAACCAGACCTTTACTACTTCTTAATGAAATGTTTTGTGAACCAGACCTTTACTACTTATTAATGGAATGTTTCTTGAACCAGACCTGTACTACTTATTAAGGGAATGTTTTGTGAACCAGACCTTTACTACTTATTAAGGGAATGTTTTGTGAACCAGACCTTTACTACTTATTAATGAAATGTTTTGTGAACCAGACCTTTACTACTTATTAATGGAATGTTTCTTTAACCAGACCTTTACTACTTATTAATGGAATGTTTCTTCAACCAGACCTTTACTACTTATTAACGGAATGTTTTGTGAACCAGACCTTTACTACTTATTGACAGAATATTCCTTGAACCAGACCTTTACTACTTATTAACGGAATGTTTTGTGAACCAGACCTTTACTGCTTATTAACGGAATGTTTTGTGAACCAGACCTTTACTACTTATTGATGGAATATTCCTTGAACCAGACCTTTACTACTTATTAATGGAATGTTTTGTGAACCAGACCTTTACTACTTATTAACGGAATGTTTTGTGAACCAGACCTTTACTGCTTATTAACGGAATGTTTTGTGAACCAAACCTTTACTACCTATTAAAGGAAGGTTTTGTGTACCAGACATTTACTACTTAGTAACGGAATGTTTTGTGAACCAGACCTTTACTACTTATTAACGGAATGTTTGTGGACCAGACCTTCACTACTTATTAATGGAATGTTTTGTGAACCAGACCTTTACTACTTATTAACGGAATGTTTTGTGAACCAGACCTTTACTGCTTATTAACGGAATGTTTTGTGAACCAAACATTTACTACCTATTAAAGGAAGGTTTTGTGTACCAGACATTTACTAATTAGTAAAGGAATGTTTTGTGAACCAGACCTTTACTACTTATTAACGGAATGTTTGTGGACCAGACCTTCATTACTTATTAATGGAATGTTTTGTGAACCAGACCTTTACTACTTATTAGTGGAATGTTTCTTGAACCAGACCTTTACTACTTATTAATGGAATGTTTCTTGAACCAGACCTTTACTACTTATTAACGGAATGTTTTGTGAACCAGACCTTTACTACTTATTAACGGAATGTTTGTGGACCAGACCTTCACTACTTATTAATGGAATGTTTTGTGAACCAGACCTTTACTACTTATTAACGGAATGTTTTGTGAACCAGACCTTTACTGCTTATTAACGGAATGTTTTGTGAACCAAACATTTACTACCTATTAAAGGAAGGTTTTGTGTACCAGACATTTACTAATTAGTAAAGGAATGTTTTGTGAACCAGACCTTTACTACTTATTAACGGAATGTTTGTGGACCAGACCTTCATTACTTATTAATGGAATGTTTTGTGAACCAGACCTTTACTACTTATTAGTGGAATGTTTCTTGAACCAGACCTTTACTACTTATTAATGGAATGTTTCTTGAACCAGACCTTTACTACTTATTAACGGAATGTTTTGTGAACCAGACCTTTACTACTTATTGACGGAATATTCCTTGAACCAGACCTTTACTACTTATTAACGGAATGTTTTGTGAACCAGACCTTTACTACTTATTTATGGAATAGTTGTGAACCAGACCTTCACTACTTATTAATGGAATGTTTTGTGAACCAGACCTTTACTACTTATTAACAGAATGTTTTGTGAAACAGACCTTTACTACTTATTAATGGAATGTTTTGTGAACCAGACATCTACTACTTATTAATGGAATGTTTTGTGAACCAGACCTTTACTGCTTATTAATGGAATGTTTTTTGAACCAGACCTTTACTACATCTTAACGGAATGTTTTGCGAACCAGACCTTTACTACTTTAATGGAATGTTTTGTGAACCAGACCTTTACTGCTTATTAATGGAATGTTTTGTGAACCAGACCTTTACTACATCTTAACGGAATGTTTTGTGAACCAGACCTTTACTGCTTATTAATGGAATGTTTTGTGAACCAGACCTTTACTGCTTATTAATGGAATGTTTTGTGAACCAGACCTTTACTACTTATTAACAGAAGGTTTCTTGGACCAGACCTTTACCACATCTTAATCCTAAATGTCACCCTAACCATAAATCTACCACCACCACTTAATCTAATATTTGTACTTACCCTAATTCTAACCTGTAACCCTATATCTAGGGTCAGTGTATCTAGGGTTAGCTTTTTCCTGTTTTCTTTTTTTTTGTTCACTGTAATGTTGCTGACTGCCTCTAGGGGGAACAGTTTCAGAGCAACAGAAGATATTTTTTTATCACTTCGGTTACTTGCTGCTGGGCACAGCGCACACCATATTGCAGGAGCAGGCTCCTCTTCAAAATGGCACCTGCGATCACCGGGTGATCATGGTGCCCTGGACAAAAGAAGCTGGTGTTTCATGATGCCTCATGTTGAGGCAGCATTGCAACACCTTTAAAGCACTCAGAGGATGTTTCAGTCTTGCATGTTTTGTATTGCACAATAAAGATGTTTGAAAGTGGGCTCACCAGTGCGTTACATGATGTGCAACCCATGAGACTCTTGTTCTGTTGACGCTGAATCAAAATTCATCCAGCATCAGTGGCGGATCCAGGGGGGGGGGGCAACGGGGCAATTGCTCACCATCGCTCTGCCTGCCAGGCTGCACGGGGAGCCGAACAGGCAGCACAGAGAAACCTCCATGCTGCCTGTTCGGCCTCCTGTGCTGTGTGATACGGAAGTGCCGATAGTTCACGTCTGACAGGCACTCGCCGGTCACGTGCCCTCTCTGCACAACCGGCGGGGAGCCAAACAGGCAGCATGGAGGAGACCATGCTGCCTGCCACTAGCCACCAGGGAAAAAGGTAAGTGCTGGGGAGATGGGCGGGAAATTGTCTGGGGCATATTAATGGGACATAGTACTGGCATATTATTGGCAAATTTACTGGGGCATATTAATGGGACATAACACTGGCATGTTATTTGCAAATTTACCATTGCATACTAAATGGCAATTAACACTGGCATATTATTGGGCACATTTACTGGGGTATACTAAATGACAAATAACACTGGAATATTATTGGGCAAATTGGCTGATGCATGTTAATGTCAAATAACACTGGAATATTATTGGGCAAATTTACTGGGGCATACTAAATGGTAAATAACACTGGCATATAATTGGGCAAATTGGCAGGGGCATATTCAATGGCAAATAACACTGGCATACTATTGAGCAAATTGGCTGGGGCATATTAAATGGCAAATAATACTGACATATTTTTGGGCAATTTAGCCGGGGCATATTAAATGGCAAATAACACTGGCATATTATTGGGCAAATTAGCAGGGGCATATTAAATGGCAAATAACACTGGCATATTATTGGGAATATTGGCTGGGGCATAAGAAATAGCTAAAAACACTGGCATATTGTTGGGCAAATTAGCAGGGGCATATTAAATGGCAAATAACACTGGCATATGATTGGGCAAATAGGAGAGATACATGTTTAGATGGATAAAGAGACAGTCATAAGAGGTAGAGAATAGAAAGAGACATGGGAAGGGAGAGGAGACAGACAGATATGGGAGGGGAGAGGAGAGAGACATATATGGGAAGGGAGAAGAGAGTGACATAAATGGGATGGTAGAGGAGAGACAGACATGGGATGGCAGAGGAGAGATAGACAGACATGGGAGAGGAGAGACAGACAGACATGGGAGAGGAGAGTCAGACTGACATGGGAAAGAAGAGGATACAAAGACGGACATGGGAAGGAAGAGGAGAGAAACAGACATGGAAGGAAGAGAGACAGAGGGAAACGGGGAGTGAGAGGAGTGCAACAGACATGGGAAGGGAGAGGAGGGTGACAGAAGGACATGAGAGAGAGGAAAATACAGGCGGACATGGGAGAGAGGAAAAGACAGATGGACATGGGAGAGAGGAAATAACAGACGGACATGTGCCCCTCCCGAGATCAGACTCTGGATCCGCCCCTGTCCAGCATGTGTAAAAATATTAAAAAGAGGAGAATAATAGGGAAATCAAGTCTCAGGCCAAGAATGGAAATTACTGATGTAACTTGTTGTGTAGGTTGTTCCTTGGGAGGTGCTCATCATTTTTACCCTCTTTAATGGTGCAAACAATAAAAAAAAAGGGTATGCTACTGCTCCCAGAACGGCTACTTTAACACGCTGTATTATTGGTCCAAGACATGTCTTTAATCTCCATTTCTTTCATCATAGATAATTCAGGGTATTTATAGCCAGATTTTGGTCCCTGGCTCACTACACCAGCCATATAGCACTGGCAAGGCCTATGTTAGATCGAAACTTCCATCTGTGATTATTGTGTTCCTCATGCAGAGGAGGCTTGCCATTCATGTCTGGACCGCCTTCATGGGTAATGTAGATGTCTCCTCTTTATTACAAATAATGAGCCCTCTCGAGTAGGTATCATTCTATAATGCAGACTTCTCTGTGCTGTGCGTTCTCAGTTTGTAATGTCGCTACCATTTCCTTTGCTCACCTTAGATTGTTCAACATGTCGGCCAATTAAATACCATCTGGGTGGCAACTATAAATATGAACTATCCAATAGGGCAGGCTACTAGTGCTGTCTGCTCTTGGTCGGAGCCTCCATATTGACCATATACATTGTAGCCTTACCCCAGATTCTACCGCTGTCAATGTAATCAAGCCTTAAGACTTAAAAGAACTTCATCCCCTCTGTATTACTGTGGACATTGGTACTAACTTAAAATTACACGTCTATTGTTAAATTGTATTCTTTTTTTTATTTTTTTTTTAATCACTTGTCTTAATTAAGTGATATAACACACACTGTGAGTCGGTAATGAAATGGCCGACGTTTATACTGGTTTATTGTTATGTTGTTTCTTTTTTTAGAATGCTATTTTTATAGTGATTGTTAATAAATGTGATTTTGTTTGGTGTAATTTAGTGTAATTGCTTTCTTCTTCAAGCTCTGTTTACAAGCCAGTTAATTGAGTAAACACTAATTGAATTTATACTTATATAGTAAAGGAAAAAAAAAAAATGAACAACACTATTTGAGTGTTTGCTGTTGCAGTCAGAGAGCACTATGTATGAATTAAATGGCTAGAGATAATTATTATTCTATCACTTAAGCACTTAAAAAAAAAAAATTGAAAACAGGAAATATAAAATTCTAATACCAGAAAAGATATTAGCTAAGAACCTCTCTGAGGAATCTCCGCTCGTCACCTAAGTCACACTGCAGAAAGTGACATCATCCTTGTCAAAAATAAGACTTTTACTAACTGTATCAGAAACATAGCATGTGTACTGTTTAATACAGGAATGGAAATAGTGCTAAATAGTACAATAGCACCACATGGGCCAGTGCATACCGCTATCTCCTGACAAATGTCTTGGTGTTGTAGAGACCAGGGGCGTATGTTTTTTTTTCTTTGTTTTCTGCCCCTGAGTGACAGGCGTGCTGCCAGCCCGGAGCATGCCTGTCACTCGGAGGCACAACGTCTCTCGAGTATTTCCGGAGGTTTGTGTGCTGAGAACAGCCAGCACACAAGTCCCCGGAAATACTCGAGACGTTGTTACATCCAAAAGACGACGCTGCGTTGAATTTCGATACTTTTCGTGCTTGTTGAATTAGCAACAGAGTGAGTGACTCTGTTGCCGAATTCAACACAGCGTTGTCTTTCGGATTTATTTCTGGGGTTTGTGTGCTCTCTGCTCTCTAGCACATATGTAGCATCCGCCACTGGTGCACGCCTGTCACTCAGGGGCACCATACGCCTCTGCCTAGCACATATGGAGCATCCGCCACTGGTAGAGACTCATATGCTGAAAGGTGTTGGTAATTCCTGCCTTGTTGAGGCAAAATTTCCCACATATGAAAGTGTCAAAAATCAGTTCAGAAATATTTCTGCCCCCCGCCGACTCCCCAATCCCCATCTTGAACCTCACAATTCCCTAAGCAATTGCTGGTTGAGCAACAGAGTTAATCTAGTCCACATCCTCTAGTGTCCTACAGACAATGATGGCTAAACGTTAGCACTCCTACTTATATGGACTACATTTTTCAGGATGATTAGCTAGACACACTATGGCTATCTATTGTAGTATAAGATAAATCAACACGCCTAATGACTTTATGAGCATCATATAAGCTGCAATGCCATTCTAATCAATATCCCATGGAACCCTGATGTCCATTGCGCAATATAATTATCCCTGTCCATGGGTGGCCATAGTGGAAGCAAACTGATCCTTGTAGACACAGTCAGAGCCGCCATCAGAAATTTCAGGGCCCCTTACTGAATTTTTTTTTGCCCCCCTCGATATTTTATCCATTAATAGCACACTGATAATTTGCTCATTAATAGCCCACTGATATTGTATTCATTAATAGCCACTGATATTTTGTCCATTAATAGCCACAGATAGTTTGTCCATTAATATCCACTGATAATTTGTCCATTAATAGCCACTGATAATTTGTCCATTAATAGCCACTGATAATATGTGAATTAATAGCCCACTGATAATTTGTCCATTATTAGCCCACTGATAATTTGTCCATTATTAGCCCACTGATAATTTGTCCTTTAATAGCCCACTGGTAATTTGTCCATTAATAGCCCACTGATAATTTGTCCATTAATAGCCCACTGGTAATTTGTCCATGAATAGCCACTGATAATTTGTCCATTAATAGCCACTGATAATTTGTCCACTAATAGCCACTGATAATATGTCCATTAATAGCCCACTGATAATATGTGCATTAATAGCCACTGATAATTTGTCCACTAATAGCCACTGATAATATGTCCATTAATAGCCCACTGATAATATGTCCATTAATAGCCCACTGATAATTTGTCCACTAATAGCCACTGATAATATGTCCATTAATAGCCCATTGATAATTTGTCCATTAATACCCCACTGATAATTTGTCCATTAATAGCCCACTGATAATTTGTCCATTAATAGCCCACTGATAATATGTCCATTAATAGCCCACTGATAATTTGTCCATTAATAGCCCACTGATAATATGTCCATTAATAGACACTGATAATTTGTCCATTAATAGCCCACTGATAATATGTCCATTAATAGCCCATTGATAATTTGTCCATTAATAGCCCACTGATAATATGTCCATTAATAGCCCACTGATAATATGTCCATTAATAGACACTGATAATTTGTCCATTAATAGCCCACTGATAATATGTCCATTAATAGCCCATTGATAATTTGTCCATTAATTGCCCACTGATAATATGTCCATTAATAGCCACTGATAATATGTCCATTAATAGCCCACTGATAATTTGTCCATTAATAGCCCACTGATAATATGTCCATTAATAGCCCATTGATAATTTGTCCATTAATAGCCCACTGATAATATGTCCATTAATAGCCCACTGATAATTTGTCCATTAATACCCCACTGATAATATGTCCATTAATAGCCCATTGATAATTTGTCCATTAATAGCCCACTGATAATATGTCCATTAATAGCCCACTGATAATATGTCCATTAATAGCCACTGATAATATGTCCATTAATAGCCCACTGATAATATGTCCATTAATAGCCCACTGATAATATGTCCATTAATAGCCACTGATAATTTGTCCATTAATAGCCCACTGATAATTTGTTACTTAATAGTACACTCATTATTTGTCCATTAATAGCCCACAATTACCCCCCCCCCCCCCCCCCCCGGCGCAGGAAATACAGCCACTGGATATAACATGACATCATTTCCGGCAGCTGTGACTAAAAGCCGGGTCCATATGACGGCTGCTGCCCGATCGTGACTGTCTCCATGTAAGACCGTCACACGGGCAGCGGTGCACGCTGGGCAGCTGGTTTGGGTCCCTAGGAATGAATGGGCCCTTGCAGGGCCAGCCTTAAGTGTTCCGGTGCCCTGTGCCCTCATGTCTGTCTCCTCTCCCTTCTCATGCCTACATGTATGTGTCTGTAGCTTCCCATGTTTGTCCATTTCTTCTTCATTGTCATGTCTGTCTCTCTCCAACACCCCTGTATCTGTTCTCTCTCTCTCCCCCTCCTCCCCATATCTGTTCTCTCTCCCTTTCCTCCCCATATCTGTTCTCTCTCCCTTTCCTCCCCATATCTGTTCTCTCTCCCTTTCCTCCCCATATCTGTTCTCTCTCCCTTTCCTCCCCATATCTGTTCTCTCTCCCTTTCCTCCCCATATCTGTTCTCTCTCCCTTTCCTCCCCATATCTGTTCTCTCTCCCCCTCCTCCCCATATCTGTTCTCTATCCCTTTCCTCACCCATATCTGTTCTCTCACCCCCTTCTCCCCTCTCCTTTGTTCTCTCCTCCCCCTCCTCTGTTCTCACCTCCCCTAATAATTTCTTCTCTCACCTCCTCTGTTGTCATCTCCTCTTCCTCCTCTCCTAGGATTTCCGATACCCTGCGTTATCACTAAGCATGGGGAACGCGAGCAGTACTTACTCATGCTGCCCGCGGCTCCCTGTGAAGCAGAAGCTGCCCTGCTTCACAGGGTGGGGGCGGAGATTCACCTCACACCCGGTGAGCTCTCCTTCCTCCCCAGATCCTTAAGTTTAGGGCAGGTGAGGTGAGATTTTCTGATCTCCCCATCCAGTGCCTATACCAGCAAACTTTTTTTGTGGCTGGCGGGTGGGCAGCTGCCCCATTGCAAATGTGTCCCCCCCGGACACAGTTTCTGCTCCTGTTTTTGCTTGCACAGATAGATATGATATCCTTATGCTCTCTTCCAGCTGGTGACTGCAATGCACACAAAATAAGCAATTGCTTAGAGCTTACCCTTGCTAAAGGAGCCCCCACCATGTCTAACTGCAGGTAGACTATAAAGAAAAAGGGGCAAAGAACAGACACAGGAGTCACCATCCAACTTTTTCACATAGGACCCCAAAAAACCTAGAACTATCCCTGGCCCTAATTAAATATCGCTGTAAACGTTTTACTGTACCAATGTGCGTTTACTCAGCAGCTGCTTAACCTGACAATACCAAGGTGTACAAAGCTAAGCTAAATCAGGTGGAGGTCATTGCTTAAATACAAAATAACCCTGCATGCAAAGCTTGTTAGATAGTCCCCTTTAACTCACCGTTTCCGACATTCCAGAGATGGAATGTTAAGCACTATCTGGCCTTGGCCACAATTTCTTAAACACTGTCATCGGGTCTAAAGGTTTGTACATAAAAATTGATAGCGAGACGTATTCACAATATATTTCCATTGAATGATTTTTATTGCATTTAAATAGCACGCTATTTTTAAAAGACAAAGGAAGGCATTTCATTCCGGGGAAATAAATAGTTCTGCTTTAGTTGTTTTTAATATCATTTTATGATTTTATTATATTTGCAATTGATGGATATTTTTTATTATTATTATAACCCATGGAGGGGAATTGCAACTTAGTCTGTTTTTCTTGTTTTAATTAATGAAACCCTGTAGTGCTCTTTGAGATTCTTTTCGTTAAGCTAGTGCTCTATGATACATGAGTTTGTTCACATTTCCAGTTACAATCGTGGTCACAGGATCCAAAGCATGACAGAGACAAAGGGAATAGTACAAGATGGCACTTGTTCCAATAACATTATATACAGGGCCAATACGCAGAGCTCTCTACCTGTTTATTAATGGAACTGTACAAAGGTGTCGGTGTGTCTGAGGTGGAGGAAGCTCAGAATGTGTGTTAGATTGTGTGCCTGAGGTGGAGTAAGCTCAGTCTGTGTGTCTGAGGCAGAGGAAGCTCAGAATGTGTGTTAGATTGTGTGTCTGAGGCAGAGGAAGCTCAGTCTGTGTGTCTGAGGTGGAGGAAGCTCAGTCTGTGTGTCTGAGATGGAGTAAGCTCAGTCTGTGTGTCTGAGGCAGAGGAAGCTCAGTCTGTGTGTCTGAGGCAGAGGAAGCTCAGTCTATGTGTCTGAGGTGGAGGAAGCTCACGCTATGTGTCTGAGGCAGAGGAAGCTCAGTATATGTGTCTGAGGCAGAGGAAGCTCAGTCTATGTGCCTGAGGCAGAGGAAGCTCAGTATATGTGCCTGAGGTGGAGGAAGCTCAGTCTGTGTGCCTGAGGTGGAGTAAGCTCAGTCTATGTGTCTGAGGTGGAGGGAGCTCAGTCTGTGTGTCTGAGGTGGAGGAAGCTCAGTCTATGTGCCTGAGGTGGAGGAAGCTCAGTCTATGTGCCTGAGGTGGAGGAAGCTCAGTCTATGTGCCTGAGGTGGAGGAAGCTTAGTCTGTGTGTCTGAGGTGGAGGAAGCTCAGTCTGTGTGTCTGAGGTGGAGGAAGCTCAGTCTGTGTGTCTGAGGCAGAGGAAGCTCAGTATATGTGTCTGAGGTGGAGGAAGCTCAGTCTATGTGCCTGAGGTGGAGGAAGCTCAGTCTATGTGCCTGAGGTGGAGGAAGCTCAGTCTGTGTGTCTGAGGCAGAGGAAGCTTGGTCTATGTGTCTGAGGTGGAGGAAGCTCAGTCTATGTGCCTGAGGTGGAGGAAGCTCAGTCTATGTGTCTGAGGTGGAGGAAGCTCAGTCTATGTGTCTGAGGTGGAGGAAACTCAGTCGATGTGCCTGAGGTGGAGAAATCGTAGCCTATGTGCCTGAGGTAGAGTAACCTCAGTCTGTGTGTCTGAGGTAGAGGAAGCTCAGTATGAGTACCTGACATGGAGGAAGCTTAGTCTATGTGACTGAGGTGGAGGAAGCTCAGTATGTGTACCTGACATGGAGGAAGCTTAATCTATGTGCCTGAGGTGGGGGAAGTGCAGTCTATGTGCCTGAGGTGGAGGAAGCTCATTATATGTATGGAGGGAGCTTAGTCTATGTGCCTGAGGTGGAGGAAGCTCAGTCTATGTGCCTGAGGTGGAGGAAGCTCAGTCTATGTGCCTGAGGTAGAGGAAGCTCAGTCTGTGTGCCTGAGGTGGAGGAAGCTCAGTCTGTGTGTCTGAGGTGGAGGAAGCTCAGTCTATGTGCCTGAGGTAGAGGAAGCTCAGTCTGTGTGTCTGAGGTGGAGGAAGCTCAGTCTATGTGTCTGAGGTGGAGGAAACTCAGTCTATGTGTCTGAGGTGGAGGAAACTCAGTCGATGTGCCTGAGGTGGAGAAATCTTAGCCTATGTGCCTGAGGTAGAGTAACCTCAGTCTGTGTGCCTGAGGTAGAGGAAGCTCAGTATGAGTACCTGACATGGAGGAAGCTTAGTCTATGTGCCTGAGGCGGAGGAAGCTCAGTCTATGTGTCTGAGGTGGAGGAAACTCAGTCTATGTGTCTGAGGTGGAGGAAACTCAGTCGATGTGCCTGAGGTGGAGAAATCTTAGCCTATGTGCCTGAGGTAGAGTAACCTCAGTCTGTGTGCCTGAGGTAGAGGAAGCTCAGTATGAGTACCTGACATGGAGGAAGCTTAGTCTATGTGACTGAGGTGGAGGAAGCTCAGTATGTGTACCTGACATGGAGGAAGCTTAATCTATGTGCCTGAGGTGGAGGAAGTGCAGTCTATGTGCCTGAGGTGGAGGAAGCTCATTATATGTATGAAGGGAGCTTAGTCTATGTGCCGGAGGTGGAGGAAGCTCAGTATATGTACCTGACATGGAGGAAGCTCAGTATATGTGCCTGAGGTAGAGGAAGCTCAGTATATGTGCCTGAGGTAGAGGAAGCTCAGTCTATGTGCCTGAGGTAGAGGAAGCTCAGTCTATGTGCCTGATGTGGAGGAAGCTTAGTCTATGTGCCTGAGGTGGAGGAAGCTTAGTCTATTTGCCTGAGGTGGAGGAAGCTTAGTCTATGTGCCTGAGGTGGAGGAAGCTCAGTTTATGTGCCTGAGGTGGACGAAGCTCAGTCTATGTGCCTGAGGTGGAGGAAGCTCAGTAGATGTATGGAGGGAGCTTAGTCTATGTGCCTGAGGTGGAGGAAGCTCAGTATATGTACCTGACATGGAGGAAGCTTAGTCTATGTGCCTGAGGTGGAGGAAGCTCAGTCTATGTGCCTGAGGTAGAGGAAGCTCAGTCTGTGTGCCTGAGGTGGAGGGAGCTCAGTCTATGTGCCTGAGGTAGAGGAAGCTCTGTCTGTGTGCCTGAGGTGGAGGAAGCTCAGTCTATGTGCCTGAGGTGGAGGGAGCTCAGTCTATGTGCCTGAGGTGGAGGGAGCTCAGTCTATGTTGCTGAGGTGGAGGAAGCTCAGTCTATGTGCCTGAGGTGGAGGAAGCTCAGTCTATGTGCCTGAGGTGGAGTACATTTAAGCTGGGCTCCTGGAAATGAAATAATTATTCACTATGTTCCTTAAGTCACAAAAAGAATCATCCTGGTTTATCTAATAAAGCAATAACCTGGTTATTACTTGACTTATGAAATGATTATTGAATCTGTTTCTAGGCCTAAAGTATTCCTCACCGGACAGCCCTTATAACAGTTTTCCTTTATTTCTTTTTGTTTGTGTTGTAGCAAATCATCACACCCCTTCCACAAGAAATGACGGCATTTACTCAGGAGTCAATTCAATCCGACAGAATGACCAATAGTTCACATTAGGGGAATTCAGCCCAGGTTATCACCAGCATTGTTTAATATGGACCATGAAACACAGTGGGGAATAAAAGCCACAAATATCACGTTTTATATCTTTTCAGAAAACAAACTTGTCTTAAATAAATGAAGTGACATCTTTCATAGCTTGCCACGGACGATCTTGGATTACCTTTCCTCTCGGATCCTTTATATATTAATTCTAAATATATTAACTTCCTTACTTTGCATACAAACATAGTATTACTATGTATCTTAATAATACATAATAATATTCGAATATAAATCACATAATACATAATATTATTATAGTATTATATAATATTATTATAGTATTCATGTATATACCATTCTAGAGGACAACTGATCTGGAACATATGTAGCAAATTATGCTTTTCACCAAAATTAAGTGATAATCCCTCAAAAAACAACAATATTGCTGACACTACTACTAATAAGATCATTATTATTACTAGTCCTAGTTATAGCAGTAGAAGTTGTAGGGATACTATAGTAAAAGTGGCAATATATCATACTAATATTATTTTACTGTTTTGATTTTATTATTTTTATTATTATTCGCAGGGAGGCGTAAATACCATTTTTATCAGAGATTGCAATATTCAGGAGATTGGTTCCATCAAACCTGCTGGAGAACATGTCTGTCCCCCCCGGACGCAAAAACAGGATGTTTCGAACCCAGAGGGAGAGAAAAATACAGGAGGTCAATATCTATCACTAAATATTATTATTTTTTTTTATAGTGATGTGGAAAATGTTGGACTTTTTAAGTTATTATTTACAACAAGGTAGTAACTGACGTCAAAAGAGAATTATTACTACAGGTTGAGTATCCCAACCTTAGGACCAGACGTATTTTGGATAACGGATCATTTTCACCAGTAAGATGTATTAAAGCCTCTCAGCTCTTATGGAATCCAGTAATATCAATGTAAATACTGTATAGAGCTAATAAATCACTGTTACTGGGATGTAGCTGTGATGTGAGGCATCGTTGGGAACCTGCCGTTGGCGTGTCAGGTCTGCACACGTGTCATTGTATGACCCTTTGTGGGCGTGGGGGGATCTGAGCATGCATGGAAAGGCTATATCACAGCTTAAAGGGGGCTGGACACTGAATACACTGCTGTGCGTTAGCATCCTGACAGGGGTGTGTGGAATTTGCAACCTGTGACAAAATCCCCAAAATTTGGGCTAACGGATCATTTGGGCTAATGGATCATTTTGGATAACTGATTTCTGCAATCCGTTAAATCCATGAAATATGTTGTTACATAGTAGTTTAGGTTGAAACAAGACTTGCGTCCATCAAGTTCAACCCTTTTCCTGTCCCATGTTACCGCTGTTGATCCAAAAGAAGGCAAATAAAACCCCATTCAGCAATTTAGAATTCTGCTTTAAGTGGGGAAAATAATCCCTCTTGACTCCAAAAGAGAATCACATTCGTGGATCAACAAGCTCTAAATAAATATTAATGCCAATACTAACATGCATAGCCCACTGGCTCATTAAAACATACCCAGGTCCCATTTAAACACATATATTGTATTTGTAGCACCACCTCTACAGGCAGTGAATTCCAAACCTTTATTATCCTTACTGTAAAGAATCCCTTCTGCTGACATAGACTTAATGGTTATTTATATATATAAGGTGCTACATTTTTTGTTACTATTAAAATATAGTTTACTGATGCCATTGCCTCTTCCCCTCGCTTTGGGTGACTTGCCAGGTTCCCTGACACCTGGAGGAATAATAAAGCCAACCAAGGTGCTTAATTCTCAGGCATTTACATGAGCAGTATAATGCTGCCCTGAACCACTTTTCACTTTATTTGCTGTTTGTACATACCACACTATATTATGCTCTTCCTTTTTTTTTTTTTTTAGTTTACATGCTTGTACCCAGAGAATAATTTGATGTAAAGGCGCTATATGCTTTGGTATGATATCATTTTGGAGTGAAATAAAGGCACATGCCACTTTATTTTTTTAATTGTATTATTGTACTGGTTAAGAACCGGAGGGGAGTTGTTGCTGCCCCATGGTTAAAGGCACAGTACACACACACACACACACACACAAGCACAAACACAAACACACACACAAACACACACACACATATTTCTATAAATAAACTAGTACTACTGATAATATACAGAATGTATACACTCTGAAAACTAGAGACATTACAATGTGTTCTTCTTGGTAAAACAAAGCATAAATAAATAAGTAGACAACTGAAAAGCATTCTGTTAAACTGCACAAACAACAGGAATTCTGTACAGGGGTCCCTGGATTCAATTTGTGGTCCGGTGCATCGAGATTCTTGGCTGACTGACAAATCATTTAAGCTGAGCTAGGTAGCTTAGTTCATTCATGTAGAATGTACAATGGTTGGTAAGCTAAAAAAAAAAAAAAAAAAACATATTCATATACATATATACACTGAACAAAATTATAAACACAACACTTTTGTTTTTTGCCCCCATTTTTCCTGAGCTGAACTCAAAGATCTAAGACTTGTTCTATGTACACAAAAGGCCTACTTCTCTCAAATATTGTTCACAAATCTGTGTAAATCGGTGTTAGTGAGCACTTCTCCTTTGTCAAGATAATCCATCCACCTCACAGGTGGGGCATATCAAGATGCTGATTAGACAGCAGGATTATTGCAGAGATGTGCCTTAGGCTGGCCACAATAAGAGACCACTCTAAGTTTCTGCAACATGAGGTGATGATCATGGATGAATGGCACAACAATGGGCCTCAGGATCTTGTCACCGTATCTCTGTGCATTTATAATTTGGTTCACTGTATATATATATATAATGCCAAAAGGAAAAGAGAGAGACAGGGAAGTCTCTCTCAAACACTGGCTCCACTCCAACTGAGATAGATAATGCTTACGAAATGGTAAACCATGTAGTCAGGGGTGCTCCATCACGTTGTTGAAACGGAGTAACGAAAGAAAAAATAAAGAACGATGTCTGCACTCCCAATTCAAAAAATTAAAATAGTGATTTATTGGCAGGTGATCAAAAAATACAGAAGATGAAGGCAGCAAGGCATAGAGTGGAAATAAATCGCCTTACGCGTTTCGCGTGTACTCACGCTTAATCATAGGCTGATGATCAGGCGTGAGTACAGCGTATTTGCTCGGATATAAGACCCCTTGTCTTATATTCGAGGTCGTCTTATAGTCTGAAGACTATAAGACTATGGATCCCCCTTGTTAACAGCCAGTGGATGTCTGCGCAATGCAACAAAGGGGGGATAGAGCCAGTATTGGGAAAGTTTGGGAGGGGGGGGGGGGTGCATTGGGCAAGTCTGGGGGTAGGGGGAGCATTGGCACGTAAAAGAAAATAAAAACAAGAAATGCATTTTTTTTTATATCATATTTTTTTTATTAAAAAGCAATTTACATGTGAATATATACAAGTTAAACTTTTTTCCTATAGGGTACTCTTATATTCAGGCTTTTATTTTTTTTTCTAAAGGAATATCCAAAGTTTGGGGGGTCGTCTTATAATCGGGGTCGTCTTATTTGAGCAAATATGTTATATACACACACACATTATATATGTATATCTCCTTCTCTCTTTTTTCTCTTAGTACACAGTTTTGATTTGGAGTAGTAAGCAGTGACATAGTTACCCCCAATGTGATGACATCATTTTAGACTGATGACCTGTGACCCCCTCAGTTTGTTGGAGCTGTACTCTTCGGATGTTATATTTTGAAACCGAAAGCAAATCCAAATCCAATTGCCAAAATGCCAGGTTATTCTTACAAGGCTAGAAGGTGATTATCTGATTTATATTACAATTATGGAGCAGCATTTCTGAACTACTGATGTTAAGTCACAGCGGTTTACTTACCACCCCCCCCCCCCCACCTTTCCCTCCCCAAAAAACTCTTAATTTCTGCAATAATTAAAAAGGAAATGAAATGGCAAATTAAAGGACAACAGTAGCAAAAAATAATGTTCTGTTTCATTTAAATAAGTGTAGGCATTTTATATAGAAACAATTTAATCGAAGAATACAAATAAAGTACCTTACTGAGCCATCTTTACCCCATATAGCTCTACGAGGAGGCAGACATGTTGTTTAGAATCTTTGGTCAGATCTTTGTTCATCTGAACCAAGGTGAGTGAAGATCTCAGCCAAGATTCTAAACAACATGTCTGCCCCCTGAGAGAACTATATGGAGTAAAGATTCTAACCAACATGTCTGCCCCCTGAGAGAACTATATGGAGTAAAGATTCTAACCAACATGTCTGCCCCCTGAGAGGACTGTATGGAGTAAAGATTCTAACCAACATGTCTGCCCCGTGAGAGAGCTATATGGAGTAAAGATTCCAAACAACATGTCTGCCCCTTGAGAGAACTATATGGAGTAAAGATTCTAACCAACATGTCTGCCCCCTGAGAGGACTATATGGAGTAAAGATACTATCCAACATGACTGCCCCCTGAGAGAACTATATGGAGTAAAGATTCTAACCAACATGTCTGCCCCCTGAGAGAACTATATGGAGTAAAGATTCTAACCAACATGTCTGCCCCCTGAGAGGACTATATGGAGTAAAGATTCTAACCAACATGTCTGCCCCCCTGAGAGGACTATATGGAGTAAAGATTCTATCCAACATGACTGCCCCCTGAGAGAACTATATGGAGTAAAGATTCTAACCAACATGTCTGCCCCCTGAGAGAACTATATGGAGTAAAGATTCCAAACAACATGTCTGCCCCCTGAGAGAACTATATGGAGTAAATATTCTAACCAACATGTCTGCCCCCTGAGAGGACTATATGGAATAAAGATTCTATCCAACATGACTGCCCCCTGAGAGAACTATATGGAGTAAAGATTCTAACCAACATGTCTGCCCCCTGAGAGAGCTAAATGGAGTAAAGATTCTAACCAACATGTCTGCCCCGTGAGAGAGCTATATGGAGTAAAGATTCCAAACAACATGTCTGCCCCCTGAGAGAACTATATGGAGTAAATATTCTAACCAACATGTCTGCCGCCTGAGAGGACTATATGGAGTAAAGATTCTAACCAACATGTCTGCCCCCTGAGAGGACTATATGGAGTAAAGATTCTATCCAACATGTCTGCCCCCTGAGAGAACAATATGGAGTAAAGATTCTAACCAACATGTCTGCCCCCTGAGAGAACTATATGGAGTAAATATTCTAACCAACATGTCTGCCCCCTGAGAGGACTATATGGAGTAAAGATTCTATCCAACATGTCTGCCCCCTGAGAGAACAATATGGAGTAAAGATTCTAACCAACATGTCTGCCCCGTGAGAGAGTTATATGGAGTAAAGAAGGCTCAATAAGGTGCTTTATTTGTATTCTTTCATTAGAGAATTTCTTTATAAATCATCTACACATGATACAATCTTTTAATTAAACATAGGGTTTTTTTTTTTTTGCGAATCTCAAAATGAAACTTCCTGTTGTATGTAAGATGATATAAAGGTTCACACCAAAGCAACATTGAAACAACACTGTTGTGTTGCTATTAATCTGAATAGATCTTACCTTAGAGGGACTGTATCGCCCAAACATTGTTTTTACTGTGACTGTAGAGCCTAAAACATTAATGAAAATAAACTATGCATTGTGTTAGCAAAAATTGCCAGCAAATGCTTAAATAAGGAGAACAATGTGTTTTAACCCCTTCATGACACATGGTGCTTGCATCCCAGACAACGCAAGCATACCGTGCCACACGTGATGTCATCAGCAGGAGACTCCACAGACACATTTAAAACCCATTTTTCTCCTAATTTAGGCATTTGCCGGCAGTTTTGCTCACACAATGTTTAGATCATTTTTAACCAATTTATATGCTCTACATGCACAGTAAAAGCAATGTTCAGGTGATACCGTCCCTTTAACTCTTCCTACTGCCTGTGTTCATGCATACAGCTGTATGTTCAACCCTTGAGGGAGATATATCATTTTGAGATGCATAATTTGTTTGTGCTCACGGGGAAATCAATTATTCAGTCCAATACCTTCCTATGGGATCTACTGCTTGATTGGTTCCTTCTGGATATACCTACATTTTGCATTGTGCAGGAGGGCAAGAACAAGAGTCCAGAAAACACTGGCTGACCTGGCAATCCTAGATGTACAACTGGTGATAAAAAACTGTTATATATATATATATATGTGTGTGTAATTATCTCAAGAAAACAATTCAGAAAAACATTTAAAATGCATGGTATCGCTGGGCATTTGTAACAACTTTTTATCGCAAGAAAACAACTTGTTATCAACAGAAAACAACTTGTTATCAACAGAAAACAACTTGTTATCAACATGAAAACAAGTTAAGAAAATATTAAAATTACATAGCCTCTCTTCCATAACAACTTGTTAATGCAAGAAAACAACTTGTTATAGCCATAATTATTTATCTTAATTAAACTGTAATATATATATATATATATATAATTATCTCAAGAAAACAATTCAGAAAAACATTTAAAATGCATGGTATCGCTGAGCATTTGTAACAACTTTTTATCGCAAGAAAATAACTTCTCACCAGAAAACAACTTTTTATCACCAGAAAACAACTTGTTATGGCCAGAAAACAAGTACAAAAATTCAAATTACATAGCCTCTCTTCCATAACAACTTGTTAATGCAAGAAAACAACTTGTTATAGCGATAATTATTTATCTTTAGCATGCATGAGAAAAAAGAATATAGTTTTCAAGTCACACTGGTCCCATGAGAAAAATGAATCAGCATAATCAGTGCATTTTCGGTTTATTACAAATGAACCGGGATTATAGCAGCTTTACATGGTGGTTGCATATCCCCTCCTTATCAGCCCACCTTTAATTCAATATGTTGCTTTGATGCTAAAGAAAAATGCACAATGAACATCATGGGAAATAAAGTCAGCAACCATTGATTGAAGCTATTTTTGGTGCTCCAAAGTCGAATTTTAGTGAATAGACACATGGGTTTCTGTATAAAGATCTTTCCGTCGAGAAATATAATGCAACTGCGCCATCATTCTCGTCTTCTCCTATGTGTAAAATGATTTCTGACAGCAAAAAAGCCAGCTGTGCCAAAAAAAAAAAAAAAATGATCTTATTATTGCTTAAGACAAGGTATGAAGAAAAAAAAATTGCCCCTGTTTTAGATCACTTATTAGACTACAATTCTAATTTATAGAATTTAACAATTTAATAATTTGGTGTTATCTGCACTGAAAAAATAGTCGCAAAGTGAGATGCATATTCAGAATGAAAAGTCACAGTTTTGCCCCCTTTTCTTTCTTATGTTTTAAAACCCATTCTGACAGTTTAGTGCACACAGGTGCAAGAGCAAAAACCTAATTTAAAGGAACCAGGATTAAAACGTAATATTAACATGTATAGCTTGGAGGAAAGACGTAACAGGGGGGATATGATAGAAACATTTATATACATAAAGGGAATCAACACAGTAAAGGTGGAGAGTATATTTAAAAGAAGAAAAACTACCACAACTAGAGGACATAGTCTTAAATTAGAGGGGCAACGATTTAAAAGTAATATCAGGAAGTATTTCTTTACTGAGAGGGTAGTGGATGTATGGAATAGCCTGCCAGCAGAAGTGGTAGAGGTAAACACAGTCAAGGATTTTAAGAATACGTGGGATAGATACAAGGCTATCCTAGCTATAAGACCGGGAACGACGGGGGACTAATAAAAAAGTATTCCAAAAAATTGGGCAGACTAGATGGACCGAATGGTTCTTATCTGCCGACACATTCTATGTTTCTATGTAAAACATGTCCCTATGAAAGGTGTTTCTCACTTACCAAATGCACTTAATTATAGGCACTGGAACTGCATTCTCTTATGTTTTAGAACATATAAACAAGTTAGGCTTCTCCCATTATCCCTCACCATATTTCAAGCCTTCCAGTTACGTGTTTATATTTGACTGGCACCGCGGGGGTCATTTTCTTGAAGTGCTTGTTAGTAGATATAACAATGGCCCAATGAAAAGTTGTAGTGCCTTCCGTCAATTTTGTTTCTTATTTTATTTTTTTTATATTTTTTTTTATTTTTTTTACCCCACAATGTTCTGCTGTGTCAAGACAGTATGATTCTGTCTGAATAGAAGCACAGTAAAGGATAATGACGTCCTGGAATGATTGTCAAGCTTTGTACAAAGCAAGGAACGAGGGTTGCGAAGCTATGTATAGAATTTCCTGACAGTACTGGGTGAAAACAGAAAGAATAGGAAGTTCATCTCAAAGTCAGTATATATATATTTTTTTTTTCCCTTTGGATGTCCACTTTGAACGTTCCACTTCAGAGATTCGTTGAACTTTTTTTTTTTTTTTCAGCTACAGAAGCTCTTTAAAAAGATTGCTCTGTTGGTAAAGACAAAATTACTCCATATCGTTCCCGGGACAAGGTTCCGTGCAGTCAAGATGTCAGACCTCATTTGAGCCGTAATGCCGCGGCTCTACAATACATAAGCTTTTTAAAGCTCTGCACATGGGTAATATTGCGTAACCCCTCCGGAGAGAGAAAAATCAGCAAATAAAACCATAGCTGTGTCGAGCTGAAACTAGACCCCTACCAAGATACAAATGCATCATCAAGCGATTGGGAAAGTGTAATTCCGAATTCACAAAAAAATGTATTCCTGGATAATGAGTAGGAATATTAATGCCGATAACAGAACAGTAGCCTCACTCCAACTCCCAACTTTTCCTACAAAATATAGGTCCTGTTGTAGCACATTACCAGCCTGCACATTACCTTTCTAGCCTGCCAATGTAAGACAACAGAGGGTGGGGGGGCCGTTGAGGGGGCATGACAGTATGTCACAGTCAGCATGAAGAGAAACTGGAATTGCCACATTGCTAACTTTGTTAGCATGTTGTGCAATTGCTTGGCTCTCTTGGGTACCAAAGAATCGAAACACTGTAGGGTGAAACGGTGATGGTGGAACAAAGGTCCTGAATCTGGACTGTCTCGTCTGTCCTCATTACAAAAGGAAGTGGGTCGAAGTGCCTACTTTTACAGAGGAGATGTGGAATAGACTTCCAGATAACATTAAATCCTTCACTAGTCGATTTATTTTACATATAATTAGATGTATGGGATTATATTTGTACAAATGCTTTATAAGGATACAATCTCAACAATTACATTGTACGCATCTTTATATTGTTTTATTAAATAGGAGTAAGTTGTTCTACACTTAACAAACAAAAGAAATAGCAAAGTATTCGTCCTGGTAAAACACTTAATAAAATAAATATAACATTGTTTAGCAAGAAAGTATACATTTTCATAGAATACAGGACAGCACACACTTGTATATACATTACAAAGTAATAAAAGAAGAATACGCTTATTTTCCAGACAAAAGACTATCAGGCATCAGAAGAAAAAAAGGTGAGTTTTGGTACCTTGTTAGCGGTAAACTCACAGGAGACAAGTATCATCAAGATGAGACCATTATTGGCTATCTGAGGAGGTTTAGAGTGCAAGCTTTCAAGACCACTCGGGCATGGTATACAAAAACATTTCTCTTAAGTACAAGCACACATCACACTGCAAAGACTGATAAGCAGAAGAAAAGATGTTTTTCACAATACCCAAAATGAAAATGAGGTAAAAGTACTATCTTGGGCTCTTTAACACTGTCCTTCCAAGCATGTTGATAATTGTCTTTTTTTTTTTAATTTTTTGTTAATATTATATAGCACTTTAGAATTTTGGGTCAAAGGAAGGAAGATCTGACCCATCTGACACAAGATGTCCCCCCCCCCCCCCCCCCGATAGTGCTATAGAAGTGGAATATACTATACTTGATGCGATCTTTCAATTTAGCCTGCTGTGTTACTAACTAACTAATTCTCTGCTTCGGTTCAATGTTATCTTTTACTTTGTCTCTCACGTAATTGTTGCGAAATTTTCCGACTGTATTGGGACTAACCGGATTCAAGAGTCCTGCACAGGTTTTCTATTTAATGCTGCTTTGTTATTACTATAATGTAAAACATAAACACAGATAAAAAAAATGATCTATACCTTGTTTTAGCAGAATTGCAAGTAAATGCATGAATTAGGAGAAAAATAAGTTTTAAACATGTCTGTGGTGTCTCATGTAGATGACATCACCTGTATCTTGATATGCAAATGAACTACTTTCAGTGGGAAATGTCTAATTTGCCCCAAGGTGATGTCATCAGCCAGGGACAGCACAGACACATTTAACCCCTTTGCCACCTTATGACGAGTTCACTCGTCATGCAGTCTAGCCGGCGGTGCACTCTGTGGGCACCGCCAGCCAGTCTGCAACGGGTCCAGGGCTAAGCCTCGCACCCGAGGCAAAGCTCCTGGACCCGATCGGTGGATTTCCGGGCATGTGATCACGGTGATAACGTGATCACCGCGATGACATGCAAATTAGATGGCAAAGTCAGTGTGTTCACACACTGCCTCTAATTCCCTCTCTGTGCTTCACATTCTTATAGTGACAGAGAGTGACCTGCAAGTAAAAATACATTAATTAAGAACGTTGCTGAGAAGAAAAAAAAAAAAAAAATTAACCCTTTCATTGCTGATCACAGTTTGTAACTGTGATCAGTTTCCTTCCACTTTATGGCCCTCATTTAGTTTTTTTTTTACACATTTTTTTTATTTTTGCAATTTATAAAGTTTTTTTTTAATAAATAAAGGTAATTTTAATATATTGATTTAATAAAATTCAACCCCTGCATGCCTGTTGCATGATTTTTATGGATCTGACATCGCACTCTTCAGAGTTTTTTTTCTGCCTTTTTTGTTTAGGGGGGTTTTGGAACCAATATTTTTCTTTTTTATTAGTTAGTTAATTAGGGGGGATAAGTGGGTTAGTGTCGCCCTAGTTGTGTAGCTTATTATTTGGAAAATAATGGGGAAAAACTTTTTTTTCCTCCAAAATTTCCTCTTTTATATGTATTTTTTAATACTAAAATGTAAACCATTTTTATGTATAGGGTATTAAAAAAGAAAGCTCTAACTGTCCTTTAAAAAACAACATATAACTTGTATGGGTACATTAAATGAGAGAGAGGGAAATTATGTTTTAAAAACCGCATATTAAAAATTGAAAAACGCTCTGGTCCTTAAAGGGTTAAAATACATTTCCTCTTGATGAATTGCTTGCAATTTTGCTAATACAATGTATAGATATTTTACATCATTTGTTATTCCCTGCCTTCACAGAATATACATTGTGGCAGAGTACCTTTAAGCTTTTTTTTTTGCATTCAACACTGTATAGTACTATAATGAATATTTACAGAACTTGGAGTGATCTGAAGTGTAGAAGCTGATTTTCACATTAGTAACTGGTAGCCTTCTTTATAACTTAATTAATGTGTGACATGCAGGGAACTGAACGCTTTAACATGCACCACACAAATGCTGAAAACCCTGGCGGCACAAAGACATTTAATAGAAGATTCCTTTGTTTCCCTTAAACTTCAAATGTGTCAAAGGAAATACTTGACTGGCTCAAGTAAGCCGGATTGGGTTTGATTATAATTTAGTATTTCATGGAACATATGCAGAAATTAATAAAAAACATATTTTAAAGAATAACACCCATTAACACATATGGGGCTCTTTAAAATGACAACAGATAGTGATATAAAAGGCTCTACTACGGATTTTGATTTCTCCTAAAGTACAGAACAATCTCCTCCCCCAAGTTGGCCCAAAATTGGCATAAAGGCCGACTTCCAGGCAGCCCCATTATCCAGATTTTAGCATGAGAATGGAACAAAAAGGCGTAGAAGACTTTAAGTACATAACATATTCCAAACATATTTAGATACAATTATAATATGAATGTTATATATTCTAATAGTATGGTTACATTAATATAAGCACCTTTATAAAAACACAATTTAGATTATTTTAGGTTAATTTACTTTATTATAATATATTTAATATATTTTTTTAATATTTTTTTTATAGATTCTAATTTTAGGTCGTTTTATTTGAAGAATTCGGCTATTTATGCAATAGCCAAAGTTCTCCTGATGACTACGAGAGGACATTCTTTCATTAATAGCCGAGGTCCTCCCGAAATTTCCCCCAAATAAGCGGAAGTCCTCTCCATAGCAGTCTATGGGCAGGACCAAGGCTACCATTTAAACAGCCAAACTCAGGGGGGAGTACCTATGAATTGTAGACACAAAAATCGGCCTCATTGAGATGACTTCGGTGATCATTTGAGTCTACTCAGAGCTACCGGGGTCAACACATTTTGGCTTTCACCTAAAAACTTTATAGACCTTTAAGACCAAGAAGCGTTGGTGGTATGGTGGTGAGAATAGCTGCTTCCCAAGCAGTTGACCCAGGTTCGATTCCTGGCCAATGCAAGAGTCCTCTTTTAGCATTCACCTTTGTAATTTGCATGAGAAAAGTCAAACTTTGATATCATGTAAAAATCTATTATTTAGTGTTGTTAAACTTAAGGTGTAACCAAGACAGACATCAAGCATTATTACTTCAAAGTCATAGTTAACTTTTAACATGTATAGCTTGGAGGAAAGACGTAACAGGGGGGATATGATAGAAACATGTAAATACATAAAGGGAATCAACACAGTAAAGGAAGAGAGTATATTTAAAAGAAGAAAAACTACCACAACTAGAGGACATAGTCTTAAATTAGAGGGGCAACGATTTAAAAGTAATATGAGGAAGTATTACTTTAGTGAGAGGGTAGTGGATGTATGGAATAGCCTTCCAGCAGAAGTGGTAGAGGTAAACACAGTCAAGGATTTTAAGCATGCGTGGGATAGACACAAGGCTATCCTAGCTATAAGACCGGGAACGGGGGACTAATAAAAGTACTCAAAAAAATAAATTGGGCAGACTAGATGGACCAAATGGTTCTTTTCTGCCAACACATTCTATGTTTCTATGTTTCTACCTTGTGGGTCCCTTCCGAAATATCACGAGTCCTCACAATGTTCTTCGTGCATGTCTGAAACCAGAAGTTCGGATATGGTGCAATGTGGATTAACAGCAGGAACTTGATAGTGATTTTTAACCTAAATTACTATATTACTTTTGAAGCCAGTTATGTTTTGCTCTTCATTCTCTCTTCCAATGTTGGTATATTACGATTTTAAAGATCGAGTGCTGTTATAAGTATAACAAATGTCATTTGTCAGCCACTCCAGTCTGGAAAAGAAACTGGTCAAATAAATGCATATTAAATGTATGTATATAATATGCATTTATTTATCACAGTTTTCTGGGGGTTTTTGCAATATATAACTTGAAGATATATCTTTTGCAGACTTTCTCCGGGAGAGATGATGTCATTAGCTTCTCCTGCCAGCCAATCAGAGGTCTCTCACAGAGATGTATGGTGATCTTAATGTGTGCAGAGTGACATCATGTGTTAAATAAAATAATATTGAATGTTTACATTGACACTGGTTACCAAGGAAGCCAGCAGTCTGAGGATCTATTTGTCAGCTTATTTGTGCATTTGAAGAGCATCCAAAACATATCTGTCTGATTGCCAGCTCTCATATTGCTCTCACTTTGTTGAATACTGGAGCTAATTGCTGAACATTTTGGAAAGGGTGGAACATTTTAAGCAGAAAGATTTCCTTGAGGAAGCCTACATGAATTGCATTAAATGTGTGCTGTGTGGGTGTAATGGAGTGAGGTCTGCAGAGAGAGAGAGACAGTGAGAGGGGGAGAGGGAGAGAGAGAGTGAGAGAGAGAGAGAGAGAGAGAGAGAGAGAGAGAGAGAGAGAGAGAGAGTGAGAAAGCGAGAGAGAGAGAGAGGGAGAGAGCGAGAGAGAGAGCTAGTGAGAGAGCGAGAGAGAGTGAGAGAGCGAGAGAGAGAGAGGGAGAGAGCGAGAGAGAGCAAAAGAGCGGGCGAGAGAGAGAGAGAGAGAGAGAGAGAGAGCAAAAGATAAAGCTAGCAAAAGAGAAAGTGAGCAAAAGAGAGAGTGAGAGAAAGATAGAGGTCTTTTTACTGTCTTTTTATCTCAGTCAATAAATAGAGCCCTGGAAATGTGCCTTTGAGGGGTAAGGTGCTATCGAGGGTGAAATAGGGAGACATGTTTCAAACTAGCACCATGGGTATGGATATCTTTTGTTTGTCTTGAAGGAAATGGGGACATATTGAAATACCACTCCAGTAAGAGTGATGACAACTTGATGGAGCTACATAACCTGAGATAATGTGGTTTCATAAAGTGCAACAACAGGTGGGGGTCTTCTCTTCCTCTAGAGATCCCACTTGCTTTCAACTCCTGGCTAAGATGACCTGTTGATTTTGCACAATTCATGATGAACCCAGTTAGACTATAGGTACCAAAAACATTTGGACTCCATCTATAAATCTTTATGCAGACAAGGGAATTTAGCTTCCAGACACTCTGGTCTTACTAGAATGGTCCACTTTAAGCTGACGGTTTTATTTTCTAGCCAATAAGTGTCAATTAACGGAAAAGGAAAATCCTAAAATGTTCCCTCTCTATCAGCACAAATGTTTCCACACCACAGGTCTTGTTCTACAGCTTCTGGACATCCTAAAGGGCACAGAGTTTGGGAAGCATAAAATACTATCTGGTAGTGAGCACTGATGTCTACCTTTATATACGACCCTTCATCTCTAAACCAGCTACTGGTTTTGGAATCAACTAGTATTAGTCGACCTGCTTGTATCCATGTTATTTTTGGTTTTACAGAATTGCACTGTTGTGTTTGTTTGTTTTTCTTTCCTTATGTTATATATGCCATCCTTTCTGGTTCATATTATTACAGGAAATCCCAGAAGATTCTTGAACGGAACAAATACCTAGTCAAGGCTGATCATTTGAAGGACCATTCAGAATTGGAAATGTCCTAACTTTTTGGTGGATGCCTACTAAAGTTTAATAATCTTAAATAGGTTTGCATTAACATTTGAATATCTGGATTCCAAATATCCTTAATTCCCCCAGAATATCATCTTTATAATGTCTATCGATCTTCGCATTTGTTCTCCAGAATTTTTCTGGAATCGTTCTAACATATTTTAAATAAAGAGCATGGTATCCAGAATAGTATCTATATTTGCAATGTGTGCATACCTACTGTGCAGAGGAGCCTGTGCAGAGCACATATCTGCATGTTGTTTTTCCACCAGTTGTATAGCTTGGATTTCCAGGTCACCCAGATTTTTTCTGGACACCTATTTGTTTTATATGTAGAATGCTGGTGTGTCCAGGGGAAACTAGTTAATTAATCAATCAGAAGATCCCAGAGGAACTTCCTTGATGATCTGATTTTTCTCTGAACACATATGAAGTATACATTCTACAGGGCAGCATGTAAAAGCAATAGGGTCAACTTTATATGGCCCAAGTTTCCTGCCCCAAAAGGCTTTGAAGTCTGAATCTATTTGGATCACATTTGGTGGCGCGAAAAAAACAAAACAGACAAATGTTGCGTTACTTGGATTAACCCCAAATTTGCCTCCATAGTCTATTCCACACTGATACCTGCCGAAACGGAAAGCATCCGAAACATGCCCATAATTCACCGGACTACAATGATGGCCTTAAATGGCCACTGAATATCCTATGGGAGCTTTCACACACAGAGAAAAAAAAAACCCAGAACAAACAAAACTCATCCAAAATCCTACTAAGTTTTTATTTTTTTTTGAACCGCCCATAAGAAATAGGCACAAGTTCATGAAATCAAAACAAATTAAAGGTACAATCAACTCAAACTGGATTTCATGGAGGAGCTTCTGCAGGTCTGAGACAGTCACAGGAGGTAAGGAGACAGAGAATTGATTTTGATGTCTTACGTATGTAAATTGATATGTATTAACACTATTCTGTCACTTTACTACCAGGATCTGTTGCGGTGCACCATCAAGTCCATGCAAGATCTCATGGTAAGGCCCTATAACCTGCACAGGACACCAAAGACCTGTCAGCTTCTGCTCAGACTACGTCAGGTCAGACGGCTCTGCTGGCCTTGGTAGCAGTTTCCTCTTCACCTGCCTATGGTAAGTCAAACATGCCAACACATGTGCATGTATGTGCATGTCACCTGTAGTAGAAACTTGTTCGACAAATAGTGCTACGTTCGTAAAATATGGATTTGCATGGAATTGTGAATGGAGACCCCAAAATATGGCCAACATAGCTGACTTGAAACATTCTGAGTATCAGCAGCTCTTCTGAATGGTTAGCACTCGGCTACTCTGGATTTAACTTTGGAATTCCATTCACCATTACATGCAATCCAAGCCCCTCTTTCATGAATGAAGCCCACCGAAAATCCATGTGAAATGTCCTAACCCCAACTGCACGCACTCAACATTAACAGTCCATTCACCACATCATTCATGGCTGATGTGAATGCAAATGTTGTTGGCTTCCTCTGTTACACAATCTATGCACATACTGCTGTACGTCCAAGTACACAGAAATGTGGACATGGATGTGCATTTTTATGGCATTTATGTACTTTATACAGACTTTTTATCCTGCTTTTAACTCATTGTATGCTGTTTACTACTTGCTGTTTTTGCACATCCAGATTGTAAGAGCTGAGAGGATTTTTGCTATCCAGATTCATTATGCTGTTCCACCTGCTTCTGAGATGTAAGATACTACTATATTACATTACATTTTGTAAGTCTTTTACACTCATTATTTGCCTTTGGTCTTTTCCTCTATATATATGTGAGCGTCTGACTGAAAGGAAGACTCCACATGTTTGTAGAAGAGCTTTGATCATCTGCTGGTTTTGTGAGTGGAATCATCTACCTCCAAATACCACACTAATGTATAACAGAATTATGCTATGATCTATGTGCTTTTTTCTGTTTTTTTTTTCTTATATATACACTGTATACATACTGCGGATCATCTGCAAGGTGTACAGCAACAACATCATTCCTCAGGCAAATATTATATTTATTTTTATTTGCACTAAGGGTTCACTTAGTGCACCTACCACTCCCATTTTTTTGGGTCATTTTGCTTTGTATGGGATTAAGTGCCAGAATCTACCCCTTTTTTTTGTATGTACATACTGCTGTAAGTCCAAGTACACAGAAATGTGGACATGGATGTGCATTTTTATGGCATCTATGTACTTGTACACTACAGTGATAGGAATGTGTAAGCCTTCATAGGCTCAGTCACAAGATTAGTGTGCAATGAGCTCAGCATGGACTTCTATTATATTACTGATGCTGTAAATAACTATGATAACTGTATAGACAAAATTAGATTGTTATAAGGTGTTAATTATTAGGAATGTCAATGTACTATAGTACAGGATTCAGATGGACTGTAATTGAATGAGATGCCTACATTCGGTATTTCAATGTCCTAAATATCTTATTTTCCTGCAGACACATCTGTGAGGGTGATAAGTATCACCCCAGGGTGGTGGGTCTCAAAGGATGTGATGGTGCCCGATGCTGCTGTCCATGGTCTGATAGCTAGTACCCAGCATGATGTGGACCAGCAACTGACCATGATAGTGAGCAACCAAGTCTAGTTCCATGCCCAGCTGTGACTTGCAATGAGTGTTCTAAACATTATTGTGTTCATACTATGTATCTTTTTTTTTAGAATTGATTATCCTTTATCCAAAATGCTTGGGACCAGAAATATTCAGTAGCATCAATGCAAACACAGCACAAATAACTCACTGTGAAGTGAGGCATCATTTGGAACCTGCCGTTGGCATCAGACCTGTATTACCATTTTTGGGGGGCGTGCTTTGATGGGGGAATCTGGGCATGCATGGAAAAACTATATTTCATCCGAATAGGACTGGATGCAAGCTTACATTCAATGGAATTTGCAATGTATGGTTAAATCCTAAAGAAATATTGGATAATGGATCATTTTGGATAATGGATTTTCAGATAAGGGATACTCAACCTGTATTAGAAATATTCCAAATTCACATTAATTAACACCTTTCTTGTCATTTCTCTGAGAAAAAAACAAAACACACAGAGAAAAGTTTTAAATGTGATTCGGCAGTTTGAAACAATTATTATTTTTTTGCTGGTGGAATCTAATATTCTATAGTCGGAGAGGATTGTGTGCGATTAGAATAGCTCTCCAACAGCATAACCTTGCAATTCTGTACTTTGCTGTGTTCTAGTCCTCTGAACACCAGGAAAAGGGACAATAAACACTTTACTGCAAAGGAATTAACACAGAAGTCAACAAAACACAAGATTTAATATGGTGCAAAGGTTACCGGGATTCAATATAATGAAAAAATACACAATGGTCAGGCAGAAAAACGTGCCACATTGATGACAAATCTAATATTCCCATTTAAAGGAAAGATGGCATAAACATTAATCAATACCACATTAAAAAATGTCACTATATTGTGTTAATTTTGTTATTGTAATTTGTCTGGATGTTATGTTAAATATATTTTTAATCAGGAATGGAAATCATTATTTTGATTCTCAGATTAAGCAAAATGCTTGGTTGCATAGGGAGAGGAATTAGCAGAATGCTTGGTTGCATAGGGAGAGGTATTAGAAGAATGCTTGGTTGTATAGGCGGATTTTTTAGCAGAATGCTTGGTTGTATAGGGAGAGGTATTAGCAGAATGCTTGGTTGTATAAGGAGAGGTATTAGCAGAATGCTTGGTTGAATAGGGAGAGGTATTAGCAGAATGCTTGGTTGTATAAGGAGAGGTATTAGCAGAATGCTTGGTTGCATAGGGAGAGGTGTTAGCAGAATGCTTGGTTGTATAGGGAGAGGTGTTAGCAGAATGCTTGGTTGCATAGGGAGAGGTGTTAGCAGAATGCTTGGTTGCATAGGGAGAGGTATTAGCAGTAGAAAGAGGGAAGTTCTCATGCCATTGTACAGAGCATTGGTGAGACCTCACTTTGAGTATTGGACACAGTACTGGAGACCGCATCTTCAGAAGGATATTGATACTTTGGAGAAAGTTCAGAAAACTACTGGTTTGTGTATTACTTTACTTGAAAGGTTGTGCACTAGAGGGTAGTGGATGCATGAAATAGCCGTCCAGCATAAGTGGTAGAGATTCATACAGTGGAGGTCAGAAACGTAGTATTACTTTACTGAGAGGTTTGTGGATGCATGGAATAGCCTTCCAGCAGAAGTGGTAGAGGTTAATACAGTGAAGGTGTTTAAACATGCGTGGGATAGGTATAAGGCGATCCTAGATATAGGATAAGGCCAGGCACTAAAGAAAGTATTACTTTACTGAGAGGGTAGTGGATGCATGGGAAAGCCTTCCAGCAGAAGTGGTAGAGGTTAATACAGTGAATGCGTTTATTAGCACAAGGCTATAAAATATAAAATAAGGCCAGGCACTGAAGGGTAGTGGATACATGGAATGTCCTTCCAGCAGAAGGGGTAGGTTCATACTAATGTATGTTTTATGGTGTACACACAGCTCTCTGACTGAAGCACATCTGCACCAGGTCTTACTATTTCATGTAAAAGTGATAAAATGCACCTGCCTGATGTAGATGTTGTGCTGTGAATGCATCTGTTGTATACCAAGGATGCTGGTATTGTTGGTGGGAACTTGGTGATATAATCTACACTGTGACAAGTAGATGGAGTCACATTATGCTAATTATATGGAATGGGTGGAGTTTTCAAGAGTCAGGGGGGTCAATTTTCAAGTAAGTAATTGGACGCTGACCTGCAAGTTGTCCCTGGAAATTTTTTTCAAATGTTGGCAACTATGATTTATTACAAAGGATACGGCTTGATTTGCAAATGAACTGTTATCAATGGGAAATGTGTGATTTGCATATCAAGTCACAGGTGATGTCATAAGCCGGAGACTCCACAGACACATTTAAAACACATTTTTCCCCAAAGGTATTTGCTAACACAATGCATGGATACTTTTCAATCATTTTTTTCCATCTATATTCACTGTATGAACAATGTTTTGGACATACCGTCCCTTTAACTGCTTTAATCAGGTGACATTTGACCTCAATACACTGTAAGGCAGTAAAAAAAAACTTTAATGTAACCAGTATGAATAAAAAGGCCGAGGTGACAACTCTACATATAGTAGTAGACACCCCAGACATCCCCAGACACCCCCAGACACCCCCAGACACCCCAGACACCCCAGACTCCCCCAGACACCCCCAGACACCCCAGACACCCCCAGACACCACCAGACACCCCCAGACACCCCCAGACACCACCAGACACCCCCAGACACCCCAGACTCCCCCAGACACCCCCAGACACCCCAGACACCCCAGACACCCCCAGACACCCCCAGACATCCCCAGACTCCCCCAGACACCCCCAGAATCCCCCAGACACCCCCAGACATCCCCAGACTCCCCCAGACACCCCCAGACACCCCCAGACATCCCCAGACTCCCCCAGACACCCACAGACACCCCAGACACCCCCAGACACCCCCAGACACCCCCAGACACCCCCAGACACCCCAGACACCCCCAGACACCACCAGACACCCCCAGACACCCCCAGACACCCCAGACACCCCCAGACACCCCCAGACACCCCAGACACCCCCAGACACCACCAGACACCCCCAGACACCCCAGACACCCCCAGGCACCCCAGACACCCCAGACACCCCAGACACCCCCAGACACCACCAGACACCCCCAGACACCCCCAGACACCCCACTGTGAGGCGATCAAGGGATTTATCATATGCAGATACATCGACTCCTCCAAACAGAAGGGTATATTTGATGTAACCCCCACTCCACCCTCTTCTGCTCATTTAGTTTTGCCAGCAGGAGCCTTGGATACAAAGGGCTTAATATTCATGATTCTATGTTTACCTATAAACATGTTATAACAAATGTCTTTTTCCCCCGTGAGATTCTCCTCTGGCAAGCCGAGGATGATGCCTGCAACTGTTTTCCAATTCTACAGCTCAATTTGCCTCCTGCTGGAAAGCATGACTTCTATATAACAACATGCAGCGTGCATCCTCTGGATATATCTGCTACAAGCACCATAAACACACACACACACACGGCTTGCTTTAAACCTTCTCCTTCTGACATGGCCTAAGCTGCCCCCTGGCCTTAGTGTTGGAGAGGCATGCTTTCACTATGTATTAGATGTAATACATTCTCCATATTCAGGTTCTGTTTACTACATTACAGTTTGTGCTGATGTAATCAAATGTTGTTTGTGAAGGGTTAAAGATAGCAGGCATGAGGGGGATTTGTTTGAATCTATAACCCTAGGCTTACCTTTGAGAATATGGATGCAATGCACTAAAAAGTGAGCTTGAAATCCCATCTCACTGACTTTACTGTTACATAGGACAAATCTGGTGAGTTTCTCCTGCTAGAAGAACAGAGTTGGCCCTGTATAATGCATTGTTATAAAGTGACAGTGTGTAAAGATGTAACTCTGCATTATCCATGGCCAGCTGAGCTCTTCTATATATTCTTCTATACATTGTTCAGGGTCTGGTGAGTTTCTCCTGCTAGAAGAACAGAGTTGGCCCTGTATAATGCATTGTTATAAAGTGACAGTGTGTAAAGATGTAACTCTGCATTATCCATGGCCAGCTGAGCTCTTCTATATATTCTTCTATACATTGTGCAGGGTCTGGTGAGTTTCTCCTGCAGAAGAACTGAGTTGGCCCTGTATAATGCATTGTTATAAAGGGACAGTGTGTAAAGATGTAACTCTGCATTATCCATGGCCAGCCGAGCTCTTCTATATATTCTTCTATACATTGTGCAGGGCCTGGTGAGTTTCTCCTGCTAGAAGAACAGAGTTGGTCCTGTATAATGCATTGTTATAAAGTGACAGTGTGTAAAGATGTAACTGTGCATTATCCATGGCCAGCTGAGCTCTTCTATATATTCTTCTATACATTGTGCAGGGCCTGGTGAGTTTCTCCTGCTAGAAGAACAGAGTTGGCCTTGTATAATGCATTGTTATAAAGTGACAGTGTGTGAAGATGTAACTGTGCATTATCCATGGCCAGCTGAGCTCTTCTATATATTCTTCTATACATTGTGCAGGGTCTGGTGAGTTTCTCCTGCTAGAAGAAGAGAGTTGGCCCTGTATAATGCATTGTTATAAAGTGACAGTGTGTAACGATGTAACTCTGCATTATCCATGGCCAGCTGAGCTCTTCTATATATTCTTCTATACATTGTGCAGGGTCTGATGAGTTTCTCCTGCTAGAAGAGCAGAGTTGGTCCTGTAGAATGCATTGTTATAAAGTGACAGTGTGTAACGATGTAACTCTGCATTATCCATGGCCAGCTGAGCTCTTCTATATATTCTATACATTGTGCAGGGCCTGGTGAGTTTCTCCTGCTAGAAGAACATAGTTGGTCCTGTATAATGCATTGTTATAAAGTGACAGTGTGTAATGATGTAACTCTGCATTATCCATGGCCAGCTGAGCGCTTCTATATATTCTTCTATACATTGTGCAGGGTCTGGTGAGTTTCTCCTGCTAGAAGAACAGAGTTGGCCCTGTATAATGCATTGTTATAAAGTGACAGTGTGTAAAGATGTAACTCTACATTATACATGGCCAGCTGAGCTCTTCTATATATTCTTCTATACATTGTGCAGGGTCTGGTGAGTTTCTCCTGCTAGAAGAACAGAGTTGGTCCTGTATAATGCATTGATATAAAGTGACAGTGTGTAAAGATGTAAATCTGCATTATACATGGCCAGCTGAGCTCTTCTATATATTCTTCTATACATTGTGCAGGGTCTGGTAAGTTCTCCTGCTAGAAGAACAGAGTTGGCCCTGTATAATGCATTGTTATAAAGTGACAGTGTGTAAATATGTAACTCTGCATTATCCATGACCAGCTGAGCTCTTCTATATATTCTTCTATACATTGCGCAGGGTCTGGTGAGTTTCTCCTGCTAGAACAACAGAGTTGGCCCTGTATAATGCATTGTTATAAAGTGACAGTGTGTAAAGATGTAACTCTGCATTATCCATGGCCAGCTGAGCTCTTCTACATATTCTTCTATACATTGTGCAGGGTCTGGTGAGTTTCTCCTGCTAGAAGAAGAGAGTTGGCCCTGTATAATGCATTGTTATAAAGTGACAGTGTGTAATGATGTAACTCTGCATTATCCATGGCCAGCTGAGCTCTTCTATATATTCTTCTATACATTGTGCAGGGTCTGGTGAGTTTCTCCTGCTAGAAGAAGAGAGTTGGCCCTGTGTAATGCATTGTTATAAAGTGACAGTGTGTAATGATGTAACTCTGCATTATCCATGGCCAGCTGAGCTCTTCTATATATTCTTCTATACATTGTGCAGGGTCTGGTGAGTTTCTCCTGCTAGAAGAACAGAGTTGGCCCTGTGTAATGCATTGTTATAAAGTGACAGTGTGTAATGATGTAACTCTGCATTACCCATGGTCAGCAGAGCTCTGCTAGCAGGAGAAATTCACCAGGTTTTCCCCCGGGCAATGTATAGTTTAGTTTATTGGATCTATTTACTAAAATTCGAGAATAGCTCACATTCAGTTATGAAAAATACACTTCATATTTTGCTTTCCCTAAAAAATAGCTATTTAAATTAAGCAATGATATTGGGAGATACAACGTTTTGCAGTAAAATCCGATCTCACCTGATAGATCCTATGGAAGAAGAACTAATTGACTCCAAAGGCAAATGTTGGAAAGAAATCTAGTTGTGTTTAAATAAAAGATTACTTTTGCAGGGAATTAAGATGGTAATTTGAAAAGATAGACCAATGTAGCACAATGGCTGCCACACTGGACAACAGGAAACATAGAAACATAGAATGTGTCGGCAGATAAGAACCATTCGGTCCATTCTGTCTGCCCAATTTGGGCAATTTTGGTTACTGTGGGTGTAACCAGTGCTGGGGATTTCAGGGCCTGATTATAAGCCCCCCCCCCCCCCTCTCCCCCCAACTCCTGCTTTATGAAAAAAAGATTGGTCTAAATACAAGATGACTACAGGAGAATTTCTTTTTGCTACAGACATTATTTCTGTAAAGGGCCAACTTTGTCTGTCTTGTGGGAGTACAAGTTTTGCCCCAGAGACAAATAAGAAACATGTTACTAGTAAAAACACTTTATAAATAAATTACACATTTCATAAACAAATTAAACTTAATCTATGATTAGCGGGAAGTCCCCCCCCCCCTAAAAAAAAAAAAATATATATATATATATATACAATTTGAAAAAAAGAAAAGGTGGCAACACTAACTGTAGAATTGCCTTTGATAAATTTGCTCTACCTTGTTCTACAAAAAAATAAGTAGAATAAGGTGTTTGTCCTTCTTAAGCAACTGATGGTATCATTAATAAACAAGGCAGTAGTTTGACTCGCGTACAGACCTTCTACTCTCCTTCTTGATCAAGTCTCCGAGCTCGCTCTTGCATTCACTTTTGTTAGATGTTTTTGCCAAGAATGAAAAGCACGGGCTTTCTGGTAATGATATAAGGCAAGGTTATCCAATTCCTCTCGTCCTGCATCACGTGGAGGCCTATTATCAGTAAACACATCCCTGACTTTCAATATATAGTTATATTATAGGAAATTGTAAAGATACGACGCACACATGGGAGGATATTAAAGCATGAAGCCACATAATCCGATTTCAGAATTGGAGAATTTAATATGCAAACATGAAAGCCTGGCAGGAGTACTATTATCCATTATATTCTGTGAGAGTCCAAGCTTTGAGAAGTGCTTCAGTTTTTGCTTATTTTATTGTATACAACCTAAGCAGGCAACTTCTGGGGTTAAGGCAGGTGAGAGAGCCTCCTGGGTGTGCAAGTTTCAGTGAAGCTTCCTTCATTGGCTAGTTGTTAAATTGCTGCACACTGAGGTTTATTTTTGAAAAGTCCAATCCGTCAGCAATTGGGAGGCAGATTTTTTTATGCCAGTTGGGCCGGGCAGAGACATTGTGCTGCCCCGGGGGTGAAAAACTAAATACTGACCACCCCCCGTCCTTAAAGAAGCCCACAGTCATGATAATTCAAACTAAAATGAAACTTATCAGGAAGAGATATTTTAATGCAAGAGCACCTTTCTATATGCAATATGATATTATTGGCAGGCCATGATTAAAATGTGTACCCTAAATGTTTGAGTATTTAAACTTAATGTACAATGGTCACATATATTGTTTTGGGAATTGCACAGCCTATTTTGATAATAATGTTTGTTTTACCATTTCTTGCTTTTCACCTCATGGGTGAGCTCTTACAAAAAATCTTTAATTTTTACATGCCCACTAAAGCACTTATTATATACATAATAAAATAATTTAGAGCTCACTCATAAGTCATGGTAAAACATTATTATGATACCAGGCTGTGCAAATCTCTAAAACATAATGTGAACAGTGACCTATAACAAAATCCAGATAGATATAGGCAGTGTCAGATAAGTTAACCCCTGGGTGGCTAGGCAGATAGAGGCAGTAACAGAGGAGTTAACCCCTTGGGTGGCTAGACAGATATAGGCAGTGTCAGAGGAGTTGAACCCTGGATGGCTAGAGGCAGTATCAGAGAAGTTAACTCCTTGGGTGGGTAGACAGATAGAGGCAGTGTCAGAGGAGTTAACCCCTTCAGTGGCTAGACAGATAGAGGCAGTAACAGAGGAGTTAACAACTTGGGTGGCTAGACAGATATAGGCAGTGTCAGTGGAGTTAAACCCTGGATGGCTAGAGGCGGTATCAGAGAAGTTAACTCCTTGGGTGGGTAGACAGATAGAGGCAGTGTCAGAGGAGTTAACCCCTTCAGTGGCTAGACAGATAGAGGCAGTAACAGAGGAGTTAACCCCTGGGTGGCTAGAAGATAGAGGCAGTAACAGAGGAGTTAACCCCTTGGGTGGCTAGACAGATATAGGCAGTGTCAGAGGAGTTAAACCCTGGATGGCTAGAGGCAGTATCAGAGAAGTTAACTCCTTGGGTGGGTAGACAGATAGAGGCAGTGTCAGGGGAGTTAACCCTTTGGGTGACTAGACATATAGCGGAAGTGTCAGGGGAGTTAACCCCTTGGATGACTAGACAGAAAAAGGCAGCGTCAGAGGAGTTAATCCCATTATCCACACACACACTCACTCACACACATACACAGACAGTGTATCACTCACACACTCACTCACACTGAGATACACATACACACTCACACTGACATACACACTCACTCACTCACACTGACATACACACACACACTCAATCGCATGGCTATCACACACTGTCTAACTATTTAACTTACCTGGTCCAGGCATCTTTGTGCTTTGAGCTCCTCGTTTGAAGGAGGGACTAAGCCAAAAACAGGAGGCTTCTGAACTCTCAGCCAATCAGTAGAGTTGTGAGGTCAACCCTGATTGGCCTTCTATCAAGCTCCCCTGGACACAGAGAAAAGAAAAGAAAAAGACTGCTGCATGGAGCAGCAAAGTGCCACCTCTGCCTCACTCTGCCCCATTAAAGGGCCAGCCCTGCCTGTTGGGTCACATTTCTAAAAGTGGAACAGTTACCATGGAATTTTCCTGCAGATTAGACAATTTTTACCCCAGAGCTTTTCAGAATGTTTTAATATTTGTCATTAGAACATTAACGTTTATTTGGACAGTGCCAACAATTTATGCAGGGCCTGGTACAGAGGGTATGAGGTATTACAAGACTCAGTTGAACACCACTACAGCATTTTATGTGATAGTTTTATCCTGGTAAGATTCCAATTGTTATTTCTGGACCCCCATGACAATATAAAAGAGATTGAGTGTTCTGGTTCACCCTTACAGTGGTATCAAAATCAATTGGTCGGGCATTTTAGAAAATTGATGCTTTACAATGTTCATTAAAAGAAATATTGCTGCAACAAATTCTGCGTTGGTTCGCTAATGTATCTAAACTATGCCACCCAAGGACAAGTTCAGAATCATTTTTGGCAAATATTTGTGGAGCACAGAGCAGCCAAATATATTTTTGCTCCAATTCAGTCCCAGCTCGAGGCACAAAAAAAAGGCCTGCTCCAGTGCTCCGGGCTTTGCTCCAAAATCTTACCAGGAGTGAAAGAGCTTGGGCCAGCCCAAAAAGTTGTTTAATTTAGTGTACCACCAACAGTTAGGACAGTAATAAATACCCTTATTAGACAAACACTGCAGTCCTCAATGTGCTGTATTTAATATGTTGTTTGTTTGGGAATCAAAGACACAGGATGCCATATAAGGAATATAAAAGAAAAAAAAAAAAATATATATATATATAATAGTGCAATAAATCTCAAAAGAGCGTCAGTTCCACGGTAAAATACTATTTCTACTCTGTAATAATGAGATAAAAACAAAACAATAGAGCATCACAATCAGGTAGAAAAATTCTGCATGTGGATACAAATTTATTCAGATTAAAATATAAATTGTAATATAAGTAGGTAGTCCACAATAGAGTCCACTTAGAGTCCATACAAGTAATGAAGTCCCAGTGTGGTTAGATGGAAAAAAACACAAACTCAGTGTGTTTTTTGGGGGGTAAATAAATGGCACAGCTTCCTTGAGGAGTTGCGGCGGTACATCTAGAATGCTACATATCCTGGCGTATTTCCCTTTTATTCTGAAAACTAGACTGCCAAGAAGTTTTGTAATTTCTAGAAACAGAAGTATTGAAACTGATACTTGTTCTCTGTAATGCAATTTAGAGCCACTCAAGTTTGATAAGCTTAGATTTTACCTGTGGCTTAATCAATAAACTGTAAGCACAAGACTCCAAGTGTTACTAAGAAGCTGATTACAAAGCTTTTGCAAAGCTTATTTAAAAAAAATATATATATATATATATATATATATATATATATATTCATGCATTTGTTATGTGTAGGTAAGATATACTTATAGGGTCAACTCAGGCCGATAAATTGAACTCTGAGGGGTGATCAAAATAGTCCATGAATTAAGGCCACTCAGGAAGCACCAAAGTCCCAAAATTTCAGGGTCAGAAAAATCAGACTCATGCTAGGAGAACTGTTCTATTGGGGCCCATATAGAAGAAAGACCCACCGGAGTCTGCAGACTGGTCATATGTCCCCCAACTTCCCCAATAATAACGAATCGCCCCCAGGTCTGAGGGCTGGGCAAATACCTCTACACCCATCAATGATTATAAATTGACTTCCTCCTGCTCAGGGCTACTTCTCCAGCTCCTTGTTTGTTTGTTTTTTAATCTATTTATTATTTAGGTAATCCGGGGATGGGTGGATCATTTTATATTAATTATATTAATTTGTAATCTGTGGGCTTCGGGCAAGCCTATTTATTCTGATTTTGGGGGCTTTGGACAAGCCCCTGGAATATTACTTAACAATGGAAGGTAGAGTTAATTAACAGTCCAGGGACCCGGTCAAATCCCTTGCTCATTCACTGTTGGGGGCTGGGAGGAATTAAAAACGCTCCAAGCCCAGTGATGGGGGGGATGGTCACCTGTCCTGGCCTGTATAAGCATTATTAGTGCAGGTTGCTCCCGGCTTCGTTAAATTGTTTATTGGGACATGGCTACTTGCTACTTGATCAGTGGGTAATTTTAGAAGCCCCCAGGACCCAATTTTGACTGAGGGGAACTTTTTTTTTTTCATTTTTATTTAATTTTTAATAGGGGAACGATTTTCCAGGCTAAGTCCAACTCCAACTCCACCTTTGGACTTTTGTTTTTCCTTACCCCGTTGAAATGAATGGTAGCCAGCTTCATCTCTCTCCCATTCATCTCAGCTTGCTTCACCTCATCTCGATCTCTGCAATATGGTTAGTTAATACCATTTTGCAAGGTCGAGATGGGGGCATCCTAGGGATGGTCAGGTCTGTCCGAGGTTGGAGGTCGAGATCATTACTAATCTCGACCCACCCATCTCAAATTTAGTGAAGAGAGCCCACTGGGTCCAGAGCCTGTATGTAAAACAAAAAAATTAAAGTGAAGATCTACCTTTTTTTTCTTTTTTTTCATGTATCTTATACAGTTTACAAATACAGTCTACAGTACAAAGGTTTTAATAGACAGGATGGACCTCACCCAAGCTTGTAGTGCTTGCACAAGGAGAAATATATTTTTTTAATAGTATTTTAGTGTAGTCTCAGTCAATAAATGGAAATGGTTTGACTGTAATGATGTCCTTACTCGCGACTGTCTTTAAAAGGACACTAAACCTTTTTTTTCACTTGTGCTTCTAATATAGAAGCACAAGTGAAAAGTTAGTTGTCCCTAGTATGAGGATGAACTGGTAGGTACTTTTGATAGTACACGTCAGTTTATCCTCTGACCGACAGCTGCCATGTTTCCATTGGAAGCAGGCAGCCATCTGGTCGGCAATTGGATCTCTCTGCTAACACAGAGAGAGACCCTCGTTCTTGCATGGGATCAGCAGGGGGGACCTTAACTAGGCCCTTAACTGATCCCATGCAAAAATAGGGTCTCTCTCTGCGCTAGAGCCCCCGCTCTGATTGGCTGTGCGCGTGTTGACGTTTGTCAGCGTGCGACAACGAGGAACTGCTGTGTCTCGCATGTGAGACACAGCAGATAGTAATTCCGCTGGTAGCTATTACGATACACGTCGGATTTGCTTTCAAAGTGCGGGACATGTTTTGTTTAACCCTTGCTTACTTGAAGGAAGCAAGGGTTCAACAAGTTGGAATGTCCTTTTAAAGTGAAGGTCCTAGAGTTTTTACTATTGCTGTAGTCTCAGCCCCGCCCATCTCTCCAAGCCCCTCCTTATTGGTATTCACTGAATTCTGAAGCCCCGCTGAAATTACCTTCAATGTAAAACTACAGCAGGCCTGTAAATTGCTTTAAAGCAGAACCAATTGCATATTACACATCTTAAACACATGCAAAACATGCAGAAAAGTAACTGGGTGGAACTGCTCCTTTGAGGTGAAGCACCACTGGAAAAGAGTGAACGGACAACATCGGAAAAGAGAGACATGTCAAATGTAGTTTCCTGCATTGTGTCTCTCAGCGAGCTTTGCAACACCAGATACAATCATTTAATTGGCTCTGCATTGTTCACTGTACAGCTATACTCTGCTGGCTGGAGACATCTGTGTTTTCTCATGACAGAGAACTCAATAATTGTGCATGAAAGATAGAAGATTTCATTACATTTGTCAAGATTAGTCTTCTCTGAGTATTTTATTTTTCAGTACGCGACACACTGATTCACTGTCACTATAAATGACTTGTTAGCATTTCGAAGGAGGAAAAGATAAGGTGTTTTCACTACTTTTGTTTTGGATCTTGAATGCTGACAATAATATCTTAGAGCTTAAACTCTAGGAGCGTTAAAGGGAGAGCAGAGCTAGTTCTCAAATCTGGGCTGTATTAAGAACAGTAATGCTTCGGCTTATGTTCAACGTAGTTAAATAACGTTTATTTAGGTAAATTAAATAAGGATTAAATAGGAAAAATAAAAAAATGCCATACAAAAAGGTTCCATTATGCTTATCTTTTATTCTGATCCAATGTGCTGGAATAAATAATGTAACTATACATCTTCATCATGTTTAGTGGTCCTTCTTCTGCTACAGTGCTGGCATCTTGTGTCAGTCTCGCTGTCTGCATGCTTCCTCCTAGTTTCCTAGTTGTTTATATGAAGATTTGCATTCACTCCTACTCCAATGTCATCCATCCTAGCTGTTCACATTCGCATTTGAATACAGTTTTACATTTTCATTGCCATTCACAGATCCTTTCCTCCCAGGTTGGCCATACCCCTAACCCCAGCACTGGCATCATTATATAACTCATAATGTGTATATTCATTATATAACTCATAATGTTTCCATACTTTATATACCTCATAATGTTTACGTAAATTATACACCTCATGATGTTTACATATATTATATACCTCATGATGTTTACATATATTATATACCACATAATCTTTACATATATTATATACATCATAATGTTTACATTCATTATAGACACCTCATAATGTTTCCATACTTTATATACCTCATAATCTTTACATATATTATATACCTCATAATGTTTACATTCATTATAGACACCTCATAATGTTTACATATATTATACACCTCATAATGTTTACATTCATTATAGACACCTCATAATGTTTCCATACTTTATATACCTCATAATGTTTACATATATTATATACCTCATAATGTTTACGTATATTATATACCTCATAATGTTTACATATATTATATACCTCATAATGTTTACATTCATTATAGACACCTCATAATGTTTACATATATTATATACCTCATAATGTTTACATTCATTATAGACACCTCATAATGTTTACGTATATTATATACCTCATAATGTTTACATATATTATATACCTCATAATGTTTACATATATTATATACCTCCTAATGTTTACATATATTATATACCTCATAATGTTTACATACTTTATATACCTCATAATGTTTACGTATATGATACACCTCATGATGTTTACATATATTATATACCACATAATCTTTACATATATTATACACCTCATGATGTTTACATATATTATATACCTCATAATGTTTCAATACTTTATATACCTCATAATGTTTACGTATATGATACACCTCATGATGTTTACATATATTATATACCACATAATCTTTACATATATTATACACCTCATGATGTTTACATATATTATATACCTCATAATGTTTCAATACTTTATATACCTCATAATGTTTACGTATATTATACACCTCATGATGTTTACATATATTATATACCTCATAATCTTTACATATATTATACACCTCATGATGTTTACATATATTATATACCACATAATCTTTAAATATATTATATACATCATAATGTTTACATTCATTATAGACACCTCATCATGTTTACATATATTATACACCTCATAATGTTTACATTCATTATAGACACCTCATAATGTTTCCATATTTTATATACCTCATAATGTTTACATATATTATATACCTCATAATGTTTACATATATTATATGCCTCATAATCTTTACATATATTATATACATCATAATGTTTACATTAATTATATACACCTCATAATGTTTACATATATTATGTACCTCATAATGTTTACATATATTATATACCTCATAATGTTTCCATACTTTATATACCTCTTCATTTTTACGTATATTATACACCTCATGATGTTTACATATATTATATACCACACAATCTTTACATATATTATACACCTCATGATGTTTACATATATTATAATAATATAATAATATAATAACCTCATAATGTTTCAATACTTTATATACCTCATAATGTTTACGTATATGATACACCTCATGGTGTTTACATATATTATATACCACATAATCTTTACATATCTTATACACCTCATGATGCTTACATATATTATATACCACATAATCTTTAAATATATTGTATACATCATAGTGTTTACATTCATTATAGACACCTCATAATGTTTACATATATTATATACCTCATAATGTTTACATATATTATATACCTCATAATGTTTCCATACTTTATATACCTCATAATGTTTACGTATATTATACACCTCATAATGTTTACATATATTATATACCTCATTATGTTTACATATATTATATACCTCATAATGTTTACATATATTATATACATCATACTGTTACAATTCATTATATACACCTCATAATGTTTACATATATGGCATACCTCATAATGTTTACATATATTATATACATCATAATGTTTACATTCATTATAGACACCTCATAATGTTTACACATATTATATACCTCATAATGTTTACATATATTATATACATCGTAATGTTTACATATATTATATACATCATAATGTTTATATTCATTATAAACCTCATAATGTTTACATATACTATTTACCTCATAATGTTTACATATATTATATACCTCATTATGTTTACATAAATTATATACTTAAAAATGTTTACATACACTATATCTCATAATTAGTGTTGAGCGAACCCGAACCGCACTGTTCGGGTTCGTGCAGAACTTTACAATGACCCCGAACACGGACATTTCACTGTATGTCCGTGTTGGAGTTTGGGGTTCGGTGATTACATTGTATGTAATGCTATTGGCTTTCTATTAACCGAAATAGAGTCCCCATTCATAAGAAATTCTTATGAATGACGACTCTATTTCGGTTTATAGAAAGCCAATAGTATTACATGTATTCCATAAGCCGAAAGTCTAAAAACCGAATGACATTCGGTTTATAGACTTTCGGTTTATAGAATACATGTAATGCTATTGCTATTCTATAAACCAAAAGTCTATAAACCGAATGACTTTCACAGTCAAATACTGTGCTTACAGCGCACTTTGAAAAATTCTAATAGTTTTAGGTGGTAAATAGTACATTTGCGTCTTGCGCTGCATTTCATATCTGAGAGTCAATTAGAACAGTCCAATACTCTGTTTATAGCGCACTATGAAAAATTCTGATAGTTTTGGGTGGTAAATAGTACATTTGCGTCTTGCGGTGCACTTCATATCTGAGAGTCAAAAAGAACAGTCCAATACTGTGCTTACAGCACACTTTGAAAAATTCTAATTGTTTTGGGTGCTAAATAGTACATTTGCGTCTTGCGGTGCACTTCATATCTGAGAGTCAAAAAAAACAGTCCAATACTGTGCTTACAGCACACTTTGAAAAATTCTAATTGTTTTGGGTACTAAATAGTACATTTGCGTCTTGCAGTGCACATCATATCTGAGAGTCAAATAGAACAGTCCAATACTGTGCTTACAGCGCACTTTGAACAATTCTGGCTACCTCCTCCTCCTCCAGCGCCACTTCGACCTACACCGCCACGGTCACCGCCTCCTCAATCTATGGGTCACTTAGTATAAACTGAAAGAAAATACCCTGCACTCCAACCCTCTCTCAAATGGATAATTCTGTTGATCCTGCTGGCAGCCATTCTTTAGATTTAGATTTATGTTCTTCCAAAGCTAAAATCAAAGATTCCATCTAGTGCTATTTTATGGCTCAGCTGTATTTTTAATTTGTATGTATTTTATGTTATTTGAAGTTATTTCCCTATCCATTTTTGTTTGCAGGGCACTTGTCCTACTCTTACCCACATTTGACTTCCTTTTAAAGCCCTCTAGCCCTTTCCAGGACTTTTTTAGAGGCATTTTAGTGGCCAAAAGTCCGTGTCCCCATTGACTTCAATGGGGTTCAGATTCGGGGTCAAGTTCGCGGTCAAGTTCGAGCCAGAACCCAGACTTTTTTTTGAAGTTCGGCCGAACCCGCCGAACCCAAACATCCAGGTGTCCGCTCAACTCTACTCATAATGTTTACATTCAGTATAGGCAACTCATAATGTTTACACACATTATATACCTCATCATGTTTACATATATTATATACCTAATAATGTTTAAATATATTATATAGCTCATCATGTTTACATTCATTATAGACACCTCATAATGTTTACATACATTATTATATACCTCAAAATGTTTACATACATAATACACCTCAAAATTACAAACAAATGTATATATACAATGGTATGCATATACTAGTTGGAGTTTGCATGATGTAGAGCATTCTGGTACATGTAAAAAGAGTAAAATGACACATATAGTGCTATATGTTTATATTTACAATCATATTACCTGCAGCCTTCCCATATAGTATGTACTCACAGAACATAACTAGTTTAAAATCCTTGAATGCATAGTGGGGTCAGCAGAGTTCAGCTTGAATTATGTACACCCTTTTCAGGTAATACCCGCACAGGAATTCCCCAATTAAACTAAGAAAATGTAATAAAACATAAATGTCTTACACTGAGGTAGGCAGACAGATGTTCCCATATCGAGCATATGTACCACAAGCTTTAATGGAAGGCAGGATACAAAATAGCAACAAACAAAGGACGTGTGGTAAATAAATGCTGGACGCGTTTCGCTCTTAGATCATTTGCTTATTCCAAGCAGCATTTTTTTATTTTAATTTCTAAACTATTATTTTATATTTAATAAATACTACAGCCTATTTGACAGCCTCCTGTCATGCTTTTGTACATTGTAGCGGAGCTGCAATATTAAATCCCAATATTTCCTCTGGTCAAATAAGGTAATCCAAGTAAAGCGCTGGAAAGTAAGGCAATATCCCAAATCCCCCAGTAACCGGACGAAACACAGTTCTTGGAGACAACTGAGAAGTTTATTCACAGCTCCAGCATTTATGCAATTCCCCATGCAAGGGGTTTCCTTGATCCCCTTCCAGGGGCTATACAGTAGTGGACTGCATGGGAAACTGAAAATACAGGACATTTCTCCCACCATGCACTGCTGTAAGGGAGGGGCACTCCCACTAGATAATCCTGTTAAGTGGATTATCCCTCCGTACAGCAGAACCGGGTTTTAACATAAGAATATCTAACTTTGACATTAACACGAATACATTTTTACACCAGGTTAACACAGCTATTTCAGACAACCTTTAAATGTTCTGCAATATGACCTAAAGTGGCTAGGTTTGCCACATACATTAATACCATTAATAGCAGAGAATAATTGTACCACTATGGGTAATAATTTGTACTTTAAATGTGTGTGATCATTTTTTCTCAAAAAGAAATTCCAGCCCACCCCTTCACAGGACAGTTCTACCTACAATGTCTAGAAATATTTCACACAAATTAATTTTGCACCATGTAAATTAAAGATTAAATAAACATGTTTTGTCTCAACATTTCCTAAAAACTGCAACATATCTGGCAATCTCTCCAAGCCCCTCCCCCTGAATTTAGCGGTCCGTGTGAAATTACTTTAAATGTAAAACTACAGGAGAACTAGTAAAAATAACTGCCTTTCACATACATTAGAAATATGCACAAAATTCCGAAATTAAGCTAGGTGACACTGGCCCCTTTAGCCCTTGATCCCACAGAAAAGATCGGTGGTCAGTCAGTTCATTGGCTGCATTTGCATCCGTGCCTCATGGAGATTCTATGGGAATTCTAATACCTAGGGCCAAAATGGCTGACCAGGATACTGGACCAATTCCAGTGGTCTGCATGCCCTGGTGCTGCCATGGGATGCGTTATCCACAGCCGTTTGAAGCGTTTTGGCCGCTGAGGCCCCTCTAAGAAATTCGGCCAATGCGGATAGTTTAAACATTTCAGCTGGAAATCCTCCGCCTCTGGATTTGCCACATCCAGTGACCTGAGTTCACGGATTTTGTGTGAGAACACTATTTCCTTTTTCCTCCTGCTGGGGCAAGTGCTGCGGTGAAATTTCAGTGCTGGGGTAAATCATGGGTGCTGGGGCAAGTCCTGTAGTGCAATCTATGTGTTGGGGTGGGTACTGGGTCAAATCCTGTGAGTGAAATCTCAGTGCTGGGGCAAATCTTGTGAGTGCAGTCTAAGTGCTGGGGTATGTACAGAGTGCTGGGGCAATGTGTGAGATATAACCTTGCAACATACTGGGAATATATATTGCCCTATGCAGGGGTACATATTAGTCTACGCTTTATGAACAATAAAGTAATTTTTATAGGACTCATATAATGACGTTATGCTATTGGGCAGGTATACAATTATTTCCAGGGCTGGTTTTTATTGCCAGTCAGACACTGCTATTGCCCTTTATCTTTCTCCAGTCTTTTTAGTTGTTGCAGAAATCTAAGGGTTAAACAATGCAGTGTTAACGCTGATCATCTTATGTCTGTGTCTTTAGGTAGTCTTCACCCAAACAAATACGCTGTACAGGCAACTTATTCCTTGTTAAAAAAAATAATAATAATAATCTCCGGACTACAAAAGAATAAAACAAAAAATATATGCTTCCTATCAGCCTGCAAGAGTAAAACATATTGATCCACGAATCACCCATTTTTAACAATGCTGATGAAGCTCATATCTCGGGAGCTGAACAGTAATCTTAATCAAAGAAATGTTCCCTAAAGTGTCAATTACTGTTTTATACCAGCAGTCGTTTAGAGGCAGTGTTAGGGTATAATTGCTAACTGCAGACTCTGGAATGAGCATCTACAACGTGTCTGAAAAACAGAGAATTGATAAGCAAGGAAGGCTAAGTTGTCGAAGGTCGTTTTTTTTTTTCTTTCAGGTTTACGCTCAACAGATGTGAGCGGTCCTTTTGCTATTTTCTAGAAATGGAGAGAGAGGAAGCGCCACAGGTTAATAAGATGAACAAAAAACGAATCCTGGATTTGGATCTCTTTCCGGGCTTATATCATTAAAAAAAAAGGGAGAGAATACATAGGGGGTCATTTATAAAAGCGGTGCACATGCACATCACGCCAAATTGCGACAAGAACTTTAAGCATCCCTAACACCTGGTAAAAGGTCTGGACCTGATGCCCCTCTGCCATGTACCTATTTCAATTGTATTTTCATATATTTCCTTTGTTACTCCTATTACAGGAAAGCACTATAGATTTTTCCCGTTCTACTGTGTTAGGCCAGGACCAATAGCAATGTCAGTTTGAGTAACAGCACTATCACAAACGTGCCACGGTGATGACTCTTCCATCTACCAAGCCCCACCCTTGGCGTCGTACATTCCAGGAGGAAGAAGTTGGCAGTTATGGGCCTGCCCATTTTTGAGGTTGCCCTCTTTGCCTTACCTTCTCCAGAGGAAGAGGAAATTGGAGATCTCTGACCTATTTGAGATGCCTTTTCGATCCTCAGATGAGCTATTTTGTAAATTGTTGGCGCTATATAAACAAATGTTAATATAATGTGTGTTGAATGTTGGGTCACTATCTTTTAAAAGAAATAAAAATGCCAGTGTCAAAAATGCCAAAAATGCCAACCGGTACATTGGACTTCCCTCATAGGACCACCAGACAGACCTGAACTATAATCTTCTGGGTCCACATGCATTCTTGGAAGCATGGCAGTCAACTTGATTGGTGGACCATCGGCCTCAGCTAGTTCTGCCAATATTACTTCCCTAAGACAGGAGTAGGCAAACTGTGGCTCTGCAGCTGTTCCAAGACTACATCTTCCATACTCGTCCACCAGCCTAAAAGAGCATTATGGGTGATGTAATCTTGGTATAGCTGGAGCTCTGTCAGTCACAGCTGATTGGATGCCGGAAGCCTGCTGAAAAAGTTCCAATTGCGCCAGCCGCAATTCATCCGTGACAGGTCTTGAGGGAGGAGCAGCACGTACCTCCCCTTTCTTCCTCCGAGACCTGAACCAACATAAAAATAGCTTTCTGGCTCTATTAAAAAAGCAAACTCGTGTTTGTAAAGTTTAGTGGCGCTTTAACAAATCAATTTGCAATCAAATATTCCTACAGTATAATAATATAGCAATATAACTTACAAGGTAATCTTTTTCCAGAGCTATAATTTATTTATTTAAAAAAAAAAATTAATCCCTAAGGAACTCTAACAATATATGTGGTTTTAATCTAAGTACAGGAATGGGCAGTCCGCGGTCTACTTAAAATTATTAATAGTATGTATGGCATGAATTATTAAAAACTAAAATATGAAAAAGAACCAGTCTAGCTATATGGATAATAACCATTGTCAATTATGACGGAGGTAACAACATTAATTCAATATCTCCTCCTGTTTCAGTTTATGTGTTGAAGATAGCATTCCATATATTTTATTACATGTTGTATAACTGTGCTTATTTGTCTATTATTTATTAAGTTCTTCACCTAGGGAAATGGTATTGGTGGATGCATTCGAGTGTAAAAATGCTATAAAATATAGTGTCTAATTTTCTCTTTATAATTTTACAGGTTCTGTACTGACTTGCCCGGGGGAAAAAAAACGTTTTTAAATGGACAGAACTCTACTTCTGCCTGAATAAAATGAATTCTGACAAGGTTTAGTAGCCGCATCATTCATGAGACTTCTTCTCACAGTGTATCAATGTGTCATTCACGTATGACAACCTAGACAGACTTCCGAACTGGAAGGAGGTACTTATCTCCTAGCAGCTACAGATTGTGTAAGGAATGTTAAAACATGATTGACACATCGATGCACCAATACCTACAATCAAATGCACACAAGTAACAGCACACGATTCAATCAATCTATTCTTGCAGTTGCTCACGGACCTGCAGACCCCACCACAACACTTGTAAAAAAAAAAAAAAAAAATTCTGTCCAATAAAATTATTTAGCGGGTTTAGTCTGTCTTTAATTTAGACCATGGTTAACTGAACTAGATATTATTTGTACTGTGATGGTAAAGAATAATAATAAAAAAAATCCCAAATGATCTATAGATTGTGTTATTAGAACAGAAATACAAATCAGGAATCCATTTAAAGGGACTCTATCATCTAAACTTAGTTAACATAATATAAACATAATATAAAATTGGTCAAAGCATAAAGCATAATTAAGCTAATTAAGAGAACCTATTCTCACCTCCTATCTAGTGAGCGCACAAATCAGTTTATACTGCCACCAAAACCTTTTTAATATGTTGGAAGAGGTGTAAATAAACCTCCTCCCATAGAACCCCTAATAAGCTGCAACCAGACAAAGGAGGAGCCAAAAACCTCAAATGTGTGCAAGCAGGGAAGACAAAAATATTGGTGTGCTAAGCTAGCATAATATAAATGAGAGGGTTTTGGTTTTACGAACAGATAAGAGCATAATTCAGCTTGCCAGGCCACGACAGGACAAAAATGTGTTTTAAACGTGTCTGGGGTGTCATCGTATGACATCGTATGACATCGTATGACATCGTTTGCAGCTTGATATGCAAATGAACTAACTTTCGGTGGAAAATGTGTCATTTACATATCAAGCCTCAGGGTGGATGTCACAAACAGGAGATTCCACAAACACATTGAAATTATATTTTACTAGACATTAAACCCGTTAAATTAACGGGCGCTAGAACATATGTGGACGGGGGGAGGGGGGACATAAGAGGGCAACATAGGGGCAAGCACCCTGGTGAGGGGGGGAGCCTTGAGGGCTGCCTCATCTTGATGGGAGTTGTGATCCTCCTGCTGTATTATTGATGCCAGTTAGGATATTGCACTATTATAAAGAAACACAGCTACACCCCACTAACATCCACATGAATGGCAGGACCCAAGGTTTCCCAGCAGAACATTTCCCAAAGTATCACATTGCCTTCGCCGGATACATGGCTGTTTTGGCATCAAAAGGGGAACCACACAATATTAGGCAGTTGGTCATAATTGACATAATATAGCAGTTGCTATATTATTCCACAGGAGATGCTAAGGCATTGTGTAGCAATCTATGTTACCCTGTATACTCAAACCATGGATATATCTGTGCTTCATATATGCCCAAATATCATATTTTAAACAAATATTCCTAACATTATTTTTTGTTCTGATCTTATCTGGTGATATAGTTCCTTTAGGTCAGTCATGTCCAAAGTCCGGCCCGCGGGCCAGTTGCGGCCCGTCCTTTACTTCCATACGGCCCCAGAGACACGGCTGATCAATGTCTCTCTCTCAGGGCCGGCGCTACCGTAAGGCAGCACGTTCCCTTTGCTCCTGCAGTGGCGGATCTGGATTTGAGCCGCCATGATAAAATTTTTTTTTTTTTTTTCTAAGTCCAATTCTCGCGAGACGCGAGATTTCGGCCGTTTCGCGGGCTTTTCTCTGCAGGGAGGAGGTGTCCGTCCAGGGACACGGAGCAGCAGCTACCAGGTAAGTGATGGGGAGGAGGGTGGTTCCTGGGCATCTGAGAGGCATAATATTACTGGGCATCTGAGAGGCATAATATTACTGGGCATCTGAGAGGCATAATATTACTGGGCATCTGAGAGACATAATATTACTCGGCATCTGAGAGGCATAATATTACTGGGCATCTGACTGGCATAATATTACTGGGCATCTGACTGGCATAATATTACTGGGCATCTGAGAGGCATAATATTACTGGGCATCTGAGAGGCATAATATTACTGGGCATCTGACTGGCATAATATTACTGGGCATCTGAGAGGCATAATATTACTGGGCATCTGAGAGGCATAATATTACTGGGCATCTGAGAGACATAATATTACTGGGCATCTGAGAGGCATAATATTACTGGGCATCTGACTGGCATAATATTACTGGGCATCTGAGAGGCATAATATTACTGGGCATCTGAGAGGCATAATATTACTGGGCATCTGACTGGCATAATATTACTGGGCATCTGAGAGGCATAATATTACTGGGCATCTGAGAGGCATAATATTACTGGGCATCTGACTGGCATAATATTACTGGGCATCTGAGAGGCATAATATTACTGGGCATCTGATTGGCATAATATTACTGGGCATCTGAGAGGCATAATATTACTGGGCATCTGACTGGCATAATATTACTGGGCATCTGAGAGGCATAATATTACTGGGCATCTGACTGGCATAATATTACTGGGCATCTGAGAGGCATAATATTACTGGGCATCTGAGAGGCATAATATTACTGGGCATCTGACTGGCATAATATTACTGGGCATCTGAGAGGCATAATATTACTGGGCATCTGACTGGCATAATATTACTGGCATCTGAGAGGCATAATATTACTGGGCATCTGAGAGGCATAATATTACTGGGCTCTGACTGGCATAATATTCCTGGGCATCTGACTGGCACACTATTCCTGGGCATCTGACTGGCATAATATTACTGGGCTCTGACTGGCATAATGTTCCTGGGCATCTGACTGGCATAATATTCCTGGGCATCTGACTGGCATAATATTCCTGGGAATCTGACTGGCATAATATTACTGGGCTCTGACTGGCATAATATTACTGGGCTCCGAGTGGCATAATATTCCTGGGAATCTGACTGGCATAATATTCCTGGGCATCTGACTGGCATAATATTCCTGGGCATCTGACTGTCATAATATTCCTGGGCATCTGACTGGCATAATTTTACTGGGCTCTGACTGGCATAATATTACTGGGCTCCGAGTGGCATAATATTCCTGGGAATCTGACTGGCATAATATTACTGGGCATCTGACTGGCATAATATTCCTGGGCATCTGAATGGCATAATATTCCGGGGCATCTGAATGGCATAATATTCCTGGGCATCTGAATGGCATAATATTACCTGGCTCTGACTAGCATAATATTCCTGGGCATCTGAATGGCATAATATTCCTGGGCATCTGACTGGCATAATATTCCTGGGCATCTGACTGGCATAGTATTCCTGGGCATCTGACTGGCATAATATTCCTGGGCATCTGAATGGCATAATATTCCTGGGAATCTGACTGGCGTAATATTACTGGGCTCTGAATGGCATAATATTCCTGGGCATCTGAAAGGCATAATATTACTGGGCTCTGAATGGCATAATATTCCTGGGCATCTGAATGGCACAATATTACTGGGCTCTGAATGGCATAATATTACTGGGCATCTGAATGGAATAATATTACTGGGCATCTGACTGGCATAATATTCCTGGGCTTCTGAATGGCATAATTGTCCCTCCATGCTGCCTGTTCGGCTTCCCGGCGATTGTGCCGACAGGTCACGTGAACGGGCGCGCGTATGACTTCACCGCGCCCGTCACGTGACTGTCGGCACTTCCGTGTCGGCACACTGCACGGGGAGCCGAACAGGCAGCACGGAGGTTTCTCTGTGCTGCCTGTTCGGCTCCCTGTGCAGCCTGGCAGGCAGAGCGATGGTGAGGGGGGATCTTCCGATCCCCTCTCACCTCCGTCTCTGCCTGCAAGCACGGTCTTTTTATTTTTTTAAAGGGCCGCGTTTTTTTATTTTATTTTTTGTTTTTTTTCCCCCAGTGCTGGGGGGCGCAGCCGCCCTCCAAAATTTGCCGCCCTAGGCATCCGCCTAGGATGCCTCGCGGTAAATACAGCACTGCTGATGCTTCATATATTTCCATATATATACACACACATAAATATATATATATATAAATATGTGTGTATATACAGTCAGGGTAAAAAAAAAACAGACACCTTCCATGTCATTGAATATTGAGTCCTTTTTGTTGATACAAACAATAAAATAAATTAAATTTGCATTTTATATATAATGGTTTATTTACTTTTTCTTATTACACGCTCTAGCCAAAGTTTTTTACTAAATTTAATAAAGTCAGGGACAAAAAAAACTGGACACTTTCAATATATAATAAAATTTTGCTCTCCCCGCTGAGTAAAAGGGGCCTAAAGTGGTGTATGACCTGCTGGTAATACAGGGGTCTTACAGTTTGTCACCTGAAGTGGATCCGGTTTTCTGGCACCCTCCCTCTTTCATTGGACCCTACCTGTTTCTAGGGACTTTTGGGCCTTACTGCTATATTCATTTGATGTGTGATAGACATGTTTTTTTTTGCGCTGCACTTTATTTTTTAATTTTTGTATCTTTTCTAGTAATGTTCCTAGCTTAGTGTTCAGCTTGCAATTCTTATTTATTTGATCACTTTGTATGCGCTGATTGTTTATTTGCCTTTATTACAGCCACCTGTATGGTGTTGAATCCACTGTGAGGGAGCAATTCTGTATGCATAGCGAGACAAGACCTTGATTTCCCTTGTAATTCGTCTTTGTTGCAACATAGAAGCGTCACTTCTCCCTGTGCTGCGTCTTCATCGCGCACATCCATTAGTGCTCGGGCAAACAAACTTAAGGCTTGGGTGAACACACTTGAACCAAGACCTCTGGCACTGCGCTCATAATCCCTTCCCCTTCTGGCCAATTTCTAAAATGGCGACTGTAAATAAGAGAAGAAAAGTTGACAGTGAGGGCCGACGTTTCCAAGATAGGTGGAAAGTAGAATATTTCTTCACTGAAATACGGAATCACTGCGTTTGTCTGATATGCCAAGAGACTGTGGCTGTTTATAAGGAATTTAATGTCAAGAGACACTACCAGTCGAGACATAGCACATATGACAAGCTAACAGGGCGTGACCGCGCTGAAAAGTGTAAGCAACTTGAAGCTGTTTTAATATCGCAACAGCGATTTTTTACAAGAGCCCGTGAGTCAAATGAAAATTCCACAAGGGCGAGCTATGAGGTGGCAACATTAATTGCTAAAAATGGCAAATCTTTTCTTGAAGGTGCATTTATCAAAGAATGCATTATGAAAATGGTTGAGAATATCTGTCCTGAGAAGAAGCAAGAGTTTGCCAACATTTGCCTGGCTCGTAACACTGTAGCACGGAGAATTGAAGATATTTCATCAGATATTAAGAGACAGTTGACGTCCAAAGGAGTGGATTTTGACTTCTTTTCAATAGCCTGTGATGAAAGCACGGACCTATCTGACACAGCTCAGTTGCTGATTTTCATGAGAGGGGTAGACGATGAAATGAATGTGACTGAAGAGCTACTTGACCTCCAGAGCCTTACGGGCCAAACAAGAGGAACAGATTTATTTGTTTCTGTTAGTTCTGCCATAGATGACATGAAACTGCCTTGGAACAAAGTTACTGGGATTACTACTGATGGGGCACCAGCCATGGCTGGTGAACGAAGTGGATTATCAACCCTAATCTGTAACAAAGTGATGGAAGAAGGAGGCAAAGCTATTAAACTCCATTGTATCATTCATCAACAAGTTCTCTGTGCTAAACATCTTAAATATGATCATGTTATGAAACCGGTGCTAAAGACTATTAATTTTATTCGCTCTAAAGCCCTGTGCCACCGCCAGTTTAAACAGTTTCTTCTGGACATCCAGGCTGAATTCGAAGATGTTTTATATCACAACGATGTAAGATGGCTCAGTCGGGGGTCTGCACTTCAGCGTTTCTACTCTCTCAGGAAGGAAATTGGAGAATTCTTGGAAACAAAGGGACAACCGATGCAAGAACTATCTGATCCTATTTGGCTGGCTGATTTGGGGTTTCTAGTTGACACAACAAAGCATCTGAATTTACTGAACACAAGTCTTCAGGGGAAAGATGCAGCGGTGAACCAGCTCTATTCACACCTCAAAGACTTTGGAACAAAGTTGCAACTTTTCATAAGGCAGTTGTCACAAATATATCCCATTACCATACATTTTTCAGCGTTGCAAGAAATAATGAACAGTTTTCCACAGGACAATATCAGTGCGCAAATGAGCAGATATGCAGCAGACATCACATCTCTGGCTGGGGAGTTTAATAGGCGCTTTCAGGATTTTGAAGCTATTGAAAAGGAGCTCAGCTTTTTCTCCTCTCCATTCTCTGTTGACCCCAATGATGCTCCAGATCAGCTGCAGCTCGAGCTCATTGAGCTGCATTGCGACAGCGAGTTACGCAGTCGTCACCAACAGCTCTCTCTTGTGAACTTTTATCGCCAACTGGATAAGAGCCGGTTTCCAGAGATTCGAACATTTGCTAAGAAAATGCTGAGCTTGCTTGGTTCAACATATTTGTGTGAGAAGACATTCTCTGCTATGAACTTTAACAAGAACCACGTGAGGACAAGACTAAGTGACTCTCACCTGCGTGACATTTTGCGTATTAAAACCACTGCCTTTGAAACAGACCTAGCCTATGTGCTGCAGTCCAGATCTCAGTTTCACCCTTCACATTAGTGCAGGCCATTTTTTTCAATAGAGATGAATACATGATAAAAAAAATCTCAGTTAATGTTAGTTGTGTTCCTGACATATATTTCAGCATCCTGTGTTGTTTTTTTTTCATCTGGCCTTCAGATATGAAAGGCAGAGTGATTTTACTACTGTTTAGAATTGTCATTCAAATCGTTTGCAATAAAGTTTGCATAAAATAGTTCATTTGTACTTAATTTTAACTGTCAGGCAAAATGGTCGGCCCTCACGCATGTTCACTTCATCAAGTCTGGCCCTCTTTGAAAAAAGTTTGGACACCACTGCTTTAGGTAAAGCATTTTTAGTGCATGATCAGCCAAAAACACTTGTTAACAAATAGAAGTCTATGTATTTATACACGGTTATTCCTTCACTTTTAATAGCATTATTTATTAGGGTATGTGATACCCGTGTCTTTTGATGCAACAAAATAATATTGCCAGGTTATTTGATGTGGAAATTGCTACATATATATGCCCAAAATATCCTATCTTTAAAAAATATTCCAAACACATTTTTTTTAAAATCAAATATTTACATATGAAACAACTTTTAGGTCCATTAAATTTCAATTCTCAATAAAATTGCTGGAAAATGAAAATGGAAAAAAAAAATCAAAAATTGTTTTAAATTCATCCTAGTTCAGATGTAATTAGCATATTTAGAACAGGCGAAATCCTATGCTAAAAAAAAACACTGGTAATTCCCCCAGTCCAGACCAATCTCATCCATAAAGAATATGCAAAAAATCGAATTTTCCGATTTCCGAGTTTATTTTACGATCTGGTCCAATTTCCAATAATCACAGTAATTGTGCTCACTATAAATCGGAAACCAGTTCCCAACCTAGCATTAATTGAAGAAGTTGTGGCAATCCAACTTAAGGTCCATCTCTCATTTGAAACAATCTCTGACCCTTTCCAGTAAGTTGCAATCCCTAAAACCCCACAATAAAACTAAAAAACCTCAATCAATGATGCAGTATCAATAGTGATTTTTTTTTTAAATCTCAAGAATCACCTCTTTTTTTCAGGAATTCATCTAATCAACAAGAACCCATAGTTGGTTTTTCAGCATTTGTAAAGTGTCTCACAGGAGGGTTGCACTAAAATCAATTTGACTCTAAAGAAACAGTTTGTTTTTTAAGTTTTTTTTTTTTTTAAATGTGACTTTAAAGCTAACAAATAAGAGTCTGAATGGCTTATTTTAAATTAAATCAGTTGATAAATGTGATACAGAGCTCTGCATTCTAAAGCAGTTTAATCAGAAAAACTCTTGTGGCTGACCCCAACATTTCACATATGCACAGGGGAAGGCTTGAAAATGGAGACAAGGGACAATTTTTCTCCACCCCCACTGAATTGCTCTCTAAACTGACTCAATAGGCTGGGGATGCACAATTATAACTTCTAAAATTCCCCAGTTCATAACATTTTCTATCCAACTAACCTGTTTATCTATCTCTGTACCTTATCTATCATCACATGTCACTCAGAGGCACGACGTCTCTCGGGTTTGTCCGGGGGGGGTTGTGTGTTGAGAACAGCCAGCACACAAACCCCCGGAAATAACCGAGAGACATTGTTACATCTGAAAGACGACGCTGCTACGAATTCGGCAACAGAGCACACAAACCCCCAGAAATAGACAGCGCAGGTGCTCCGTGTTAGGTGTGCGGCACACACCTAGCACATATGGAGCATCCGCCACTGGTGGGGGTGCCCCACATAATTCTGTAACAAAAAGGAACTATACATCCACACTCGTTTTGTTCACCCCTAATCAGTAGGAGGTGATTTTGATTCGAACATGGCTGAAAATGCAGGATGAATCCCATAATGGGTAAATCCGTTAGCCAGTTTACTCTAAAGCAGTCATATTCTTCCAAATTCCAAAAATGGGAAAATAAAGCTTGTTCTCTTAGAATAAGAGGTAAGGCATGGCGTGGTCATGCAAGAAGGAAGTGGTGTGGATTGGCGTAGATTTCAAACTATATACTCAGCATTGCTCTGTGATTGCAACCTCTTTGCAGTGAGGGACAGAGTGACCACCGTCAAACTGTATTTGGAGGAGGTCGCCCGACACAAATCAGGCGCTCATTTTTTCTTACATAGGTTGTGCCGGTGCAACAAACGCTGACACAACCTGAATCTATGCATTCAGCGTAGATAACGCGGACTCCTGTGAGTCTGCTTTATACATTGGCGTGCACGCTGATTGTGCCAGTATTTGGTGCAATCTGCATGTGCGCCTTGTTCATACATGACCCCCTATGTCTCACATTCCCTTCCGAAAGCAGCAGTTCTGTCTGAAGCATCTGAAAATAAAAAATATAAGAGAAAGTAATTGCCGTTGAGTGAGCAACAAGCCTGCCTAGCAACCCCAGACATTGGATTTTTAATTTTTTTTATCTTTCTACTTTATTTCCTTTTTTTCAAAAAGAGGATACACCATCTAAAAAGCACACAGAAGAAAACACAGAAAGAAGACAATCTGTCCAAAACACCCAAGTGCCTCACACCAGTCCAGCCAATTAGCAGGCCGGAGGGGATTTACAAGGACAGAATAAAATAACAAGACAGAATTTCTTGGATGCTGATAGGGGAGGAGGGGTAGGGAATCTGAGATATCCTATAAGTGACCCAGAGAGACCAACTCAGTCTATAGGACTTTCATTTTGAATGATATTTCTCCAAGTCTCCCATTTATATGTCCAAATTCCCGCTACATTAAACTTAAATCCAATACCTTCCTCCATTCTATTCTGGATGAGAATCAGGTTTTTAAGTTGCGGCCAACACGGTATCGGGCTTGTTTTCCAATTTTTTTGCAATAAGCAATTTTGTCTCAGTAAGCATATGTATAAGCTGATTATTGCTATCTTGGGGCCAAGCTAGAACATCCAGATGGAGGAGATAGTTTTCTGGGGATACCACCACCCTCAAATCGCATTTCTTATTTACTTTGGTGCCAACCATTTTCCAAAATAAGCTAATGGGGTTCCAATTCCCCCAGATGTGCAGCATGTTCCCTTTTGCCAGGTGTCCAACAGGTGTTGCCAGTGCCCGGGGGAAAAAAATTCAATTCGAGAGGGGACCAGATGCCAGCGATTTAATTTTTTTTTAATGGGTTTCCACTAAGTTTAAACAGTGGATTTCACTAATCGTTTTCTTCAACGTACTTATCCTTTTTTTAGAGTCGATCTCTATGTTCAGATCGGCCTCCCATTTCTCTATCGCTGGTATCACCTCATCCCGTTTTATTTGGTTCACCGTCTCCAAAGATTTAGAAATTGGTTTCTCAATAGCCTTCTTGGTTAATATACTCCCCCCCCCCCCCCAAGGCCCTCACTGCATCCGAATCACCTATATACTCTTGAGTTGAGAATGTAGCCTTTAGATAATTAAATATCTCGCTGCTTGGAAGGTTTTTTTGGAGACACAACTGATCAAAAGGAATAATAGTCTCCCCCCTCAAGAATGTCTTCTATTTTATTTAAGCCCTGATCTACCCATCTCTTAAGGTCAAGGTCTGGAACATTTCCCACAATAGAGGTTAAGGTACAGCCAGGCAATAATTTGGTTTTTAACCCCAAGTCTTTCTTCAATTTAACCCAACAATTCAAGAAGGCTTCCATAACCCTGGATACTTTATCCGTTTTACTTAAGGGCCTTTTTTTCTCATTTTTTTGCCAGAACTTATTCCCCAGGGTATTAACCTCAAGTAGATCTTGTTCTATTTGATACCAACCTTCAGAGACTCAGTCTTTTTTTGGGGGTGACCAAAGCCTGCATTATTAAACTAGTCCGATCATAATCTTGAATTGAAGGCATTCCCAACCCTGGGCGATCTTTCTCTTCAGTAGAATGGCTTTAATACGTGGATGTTTTACTTGACAATTAAAATTTGACATTGAATTCAGCGGTCCCTGCGAAATTATGTTCAGTCCAAAACAACATTTCAAAATTTTAAAGTAAAAGTAAGTTCACATCATGTATAATAAAAACATGTACTGTAGAACATAGTGAAAATAGGTTTGGTGGATCTGTCCCTTGAAATCACAGACAGATGTAAGCAGTAAGATGGATGTAGCTGACCTACCATTGGCTGAAAAAGCAAAATGGCCTAGCACTGTTCTGGAGACAGTTTTTGGGGCACATCTGACCTGGGGACAGTGATTTAAAACAAAGGACTGCCCCCTCACACTGGGAACATTTAGTTACCCCACTCTGTAAGGACAATAGCTTTTTGGGAATTGGTTCTTATGTGTGTTAACTATGATTTCTCTCCCATTTAGTATTCTCATACAAAGTATATAATTTTTTTTTAAGGAAATGTAGGGCTTCCTTTTGATGCCATATTTATCTTTATACAGGATAGAAAAATGTTATATGATTTTTTTTTTAAATGTCCCTTGTTTACTGTCATAATGTGACAAGACCCGTGTCCATTGGTTCAGCATTCTTTGAGTAATTGACCCACCAGTAAAACAGATTTATCTATATCTTTCTGACAGTATAATCTTTTAAGCTGAACACATGTTATCTGCTTTTATATATATATATATATATATATATATATATATATATATATATATATATATATCTGATTTACTAAAAGGAAGCAGAATGGGAAACAAAACACATTATTTTATTTCATTAGTACAAATGTACCTAGGGCTAAAGAGTTATGCGCTACTACATGTGGGTAGAGAGATGATAGTGATGATCAGGAACATGATTAAGTGGCTAGAAACAGACAAAGAACACTGATAAAAAAAATAAAAAAAGTAGAGAAAAAAAAACAATTATAGTGCAATCATGGGTCGAAAGGAGGATGTCAAGAGTGGGCATGTCAGGCCTGAACCCATTGGCAGACTCACCCAAGTTGTTTTTTTTATCCTTTTGTTATGCCTTATACTAGTACATGTTATTTTCTCCTTGTCCTTGCTCTGCCACAGTGTTGTGCCCCCTCCTTGATCTTTAGCTCAGCAACATAGTGTACCCCCCCACAGTGTTGCATCCCTCGTTAGCTCAGCCACATAGTGGTATGCCCCACGGAGTGGTGTCATTCCTTTGCTTGGCCATAGACCGGTACCTGTCTGAGTCTGGTTATTGTCGGGCACCTGTTCAATCTGGCCACAGCCCTGCCCCTACCTGTGACTACCCCATGATATATGACCAAGAAAACTGTACGTGTGATGACTCCTGTCCCTTAAAGAAATTATCCAGCAAAGCAGTAGTGCTGGTCGCCTCCAGAAGTTACTCATGAAATTTGAGCTATGTCTGCTCTTTTGCTGCTTTATTTGTATCCTGAATCCCTGTATTGCTCTGCCCTGTTACAGTTTCTGCCCTGTTACAGTTTCTGCCCTGTTACAGTTTTTGCCCTGTTACAGTGTCTGCCCTGTTACAGTGTCTGCCCTGTTACAGTTTCTGCCCTGTTATAGTTACTGCCCTGCTATAGTTCTTAACCTGTATTAGCTCAGCCCTGTTTTAGAACGCTGTTAAACTCTTTCATGTTTCTGTTACTTTAGTATCTTTTCTGATCCATTTCTGGTTTGCTGTCTGTTGCTCCTTTCCTCCTGCTTAGTTCCTCTATAAATCCAACCACACCCATTTTCTGTTGGCTTCCTCCATTTCTCTGGCAGTCTGCTGCAGGTTTGTTTGTATGTGTTGGTATCTGTGTGTCTGTGTAATTTTTATCAGTTTATGTTAAGCACCATGGGAATTGCAGGTAATTGTAGACTTGGGAAGTAATGGTTAATCTTTGCCACCCCAGAAACTGTAAATTACAGTTCCCATGATGCTAAGGATCATGGTAGTACAGCATCATAGGGACTTCCCAAGTTCTACCTTTTCCCCCAATTTTTGGGACAGACTTTGAGCTTAGCAGGACCACGGGAATCAGCCTACTGCACTGCTAGGCATCAGTGACACCTTTACCCCACATGCATTGGCACTCTGAACTCACAAACGCTGCTCCCCCCCCCCCCCCTGGAAGAAGTCCTGGGGATGCCCCATGCAATATTGAAGAAGATAATGAGGGATAGACTAATATCATATAAATAGGAGGCAAATATGAGGATTTGTATTTTTTGGCAGTGCATTTTTTTATTAGGTATATAAAAAAAAGTTTTCAATTTTTTTATCAATGACCCCTTTCCCTGGATCAAAGCTGAAGATCCAGGGTGTAGGTGATCATCTCTGGACACTTAATTTAGGTATATATTTTTTTAACATGGCACCCTTTATGTGCCAGGTAGGTGAGCAGTGATTTCGGGCCATTTTTTAAATCATCCCCTCTACCTGGGAAAGGTAGAGGTGGGGTGGTAAGTAGGGAATATTGAATAATTTATTATATAGTTATTGTATTATGCCAAGGACACTCCGCCAGTCCCTGGCATAAAGCAGATTAGAAGAGTTATTAATTTCATTTTAAAGGGACAAAGGCATCATATATCACCAGCACCTAACCCCAGTGGGTAAAACATTGTATTTATGGTGCTCAATGGCCATGTGTTGGCATATGGCTCCATGAGGCTAATATATAGCCGCAGGTTTAGCACAAACCCCCTCGGGGGCAGTTATAAATGGCTGCAGGCATTGTTTCATACAGCGGCTACAGGGGTCACTTATTTTATTTAATAGGGCCAATGAATTTTTATATAGTGCAGGGTATTGACATTTAATCCTGATTGATTCCTAAAGGAATTACGTGCGGTATCAAAACTTTGACTTTCACCGGCCTTAACTGCTGGTATTGTCTCTACCACAATGAGTAGGAAGCAATGACTATAGAAACATAGAAACATAGAAACATAGAATGTGTCCGCAGATAAGAACCATTCGGTCCATCTAGTATGCCCAATGTTCTATTAGACCCCAGTTCCCTATCTTATATCTAGGATAGCCTTATACCTATCCCACACATGCTTAAACTCCTTCACTGTATTAACCTCTACCACTTATACTGGAAGACTATTCCATGCATCCACTACCCTCTCAGTAAAGTAATACTTTCATTAGTCCCTGGTCTTATCTTATATCTAGGATAGCCTTATACCTATCCCACACATGCTTAAACTCCTTCACTGTATTAACCTCTACCACTTCTACTGGAAGACTATTCCATATATCCACTACCCTCTCAGTAAAGTAATACTTTCATTAGTCCCTGGCCTTATATTATATCTAGGATAGCCAGGGCCGATCCTGGGCGGGTGCACGGGGTGCACCGCGCCCAGGCGCACGGGAGGAGAGGCGCTGAAGCAGGGAGCTCTCTCCCTGCCATCCTCCTCCTTGTTAAAGCAAGCCACGCGACGGGTGCAAGCTCCGCCCCCGTCGCGTTCTGTGATTGGCTGCTGCCGGGAGGAGGACGTTCTCTGCCAAGACACCATAGAGAACATCCTCCTCCCTGCAGCCAATCACAGAACGCGAAGAGGGCGGAGCTTTCCCCCGTTGCTCTGTGCTTGGATTACCAAGAAGAAGGAGGAGGAGGTGATGGGGGGGGGGTATTGTTAAAATATATAAAAAATAAAAAAAGTGTGGAAGTGTCTGTGAATGTGTATGTGTGTGTGTCAATGTGTTTAACTATGTGTGTGTTACTGTCTGTGTAAGTGTATGTGAATGTGTATAAGTGTGTATGTGTGTGTCAATGTGTTTAACTATGTGTGTGTTACTGTCTGTGTATGTGAATGTGTATAAGTGTGTATGTGTGTGTCAATGTGTATAACTGTGTGTTACTGTCTGTGTAAGTGTGTGTGAATGTATGTGTATAAGTGTGTATGTGTGTGTCAATGTGTATAACTATGTGTGTGTTACTGTCTGTGTATGTGTATAAGTGTGTATGTGTGTGTCAATGTGTATAACTATGTGTGTTACTGTCTGTGTAAGTGTGTATGTGTGTGTCAATGTGTATAACTATGTGTGTGTTACTGGCTGTGTAAGTGTGTGTACATGAGTGTCTGTGCAAGTGTATCCTGTGTCTGTGTAAAGGTGGCTGTGTGTGTATTTATGTATGTGTGACAGTGTGTATAAGGGTGTCTGTGTAAATGTATGTCTGTGAGGGTGACTAAGTGTTTAACTGTGTTTGTGTGACTGTATGTATTTATGTATGACTGTGTATTTATGTGTGACTGTATTTATGTGTCACTGTGTGTATTTATGTGTCACTGTGTGTATTTACATGTGACTGTGTGTATTTATGTATGACTGTGTGTATTTATGTGTGACTGTGTATTTACGTGTGACTGTGTGTATTTACGTGTGAATGTGTGTATTTATGTGTGACTGTGTGTATTTATGTATGACTGTGTGTATTTATGTGTGGCTGTGTGTAAGTGTGTTCTTGCCCGGGGCCCTCACTGCGCTCATCAATTTATCACATGGAGGGCACCAGCCCCCAACCAGCTGGCGTCTATTTCCCGCCTCCTGCACTTAGCGTGCGTAGAGGGAAGACTGTGCGGAGGAGACGGCCGGGGACGCGAGAGCAGCAGCAAGGTGAGTACTGGGGAAGGCAGGAGAGGAGATTATGCTTTTATTGGGTAAACTAACTGTGGCATATTGGCTGTAGCCTATTTATTGGCAAACTAGCATAGGTATATAAATGGAAAAACTGTCTGTGACATATCAGTGGGCAAATTGGCTGTTGTATATTAATGGACAAACTGGCTGTGGCATATTAATGGGCAAAATAACTGGCATATTACTTGGGAAACTGGTGTATTTTGAGGACGAACTGACATTTTTATTGGGCAAACTGTAGCATTTTTAATAGGCAAACTGGTTGTTGCTTATGTTAATGGCAAAGTGTACCCTTAGTACACCTCTGTAAATGGGCTGCCCATGTGCTGCTTTGCTGCCTCTCAGAGCCAGCTCTGCAGATCGGCGCCATGTTTCCCCTTAGACCTCAGTCAGCGCTTTCTGCTCTTTCCGTGCACAGTGATGACAGAGCGTCGGAACATAACGGTCAGAGTCATCACTATGTGCAGGGAGATCAAGGCAGCGCTAATTGAGTTCTGAGATGAGGTCAGTAGGGGGCATGAAAAAGGGACATGGGAAGAGACAAATACATGGTAGGTAGGAGGTATAGGAGAAAGGTATGGGGTGTGACAGACAGACATGGGGTATGAGTGGAGAGAGACAAACATGGGGCATGAGTGGAGAGAGAGACAGACATGTGGAATGAGTGCAGAGTGAGAGACAGACATGGGGAATGAGTGCAGAGTGAGAGACAGACATGGGGAATGAGTGCAGAGTGAGAGATAGACATGGGGAATGAGTGCAGAGTGAGAGACAGACATGGGGAATGAGTGCAGAGTGAGAGACAGACATGGGGAATGAGTGCAGAGTGAGAGACAGACATGGGGAATGAGTGCAGAGTGAGAGACAGACAGACATGGAGTATGAGTGGAGAGAGAGAGAGAGACAAACATGGAGCATGAGTGGAGAGAGAGAGAGAGACAGACATGAGGGAATGGGGAGAGAGAGACAGACATGAGGGTACGGGGAGAGAGAGACAGACATGAGGGTACGGGGAGAGACAGACAAACATGAGGGTACGGGGAGAGACAGACAGACATGAGGGTATGGGGAGAGAGAGAGACACGTGAGTGACTGACTTGGTGGAATATTATTTATCACTCATTGTGTACTTCTTTTCTAATGATGCTCAGCCAGACTAATGAGAGACTTTGGCTGGTTGGGAATCATGGGTAGTATGGTAGTAAAAACTCATTCTGCCAGCCAGCAAAAAGTCTCCCATGTTGCTGGCTGAGCATCATAGAAATAAATAAAACTAATACACAGTATTATGGCAACATATATATCTTTATTTAAAATAAACGTTGGTCCTTTACATTAAAATACAGTTTTCTCCCTCCCCCTCTCCCCAATATTGAAATGGGCATGTCTGGAACAGAAATGTCTAAAGGGGAGGAGTTCATAATATAGCCACGCCCACCCTTGGGCGCCAAAGGAAAACCTGCACCCAGGCGCCCTTGACCCTAGGATCGGCCCTGAGGATAGCCTTATACCTATCCCACATATGCTTAAACTCCTTCACTGTATTACCCTCTACCACTTATACTGGAAGACTATTCCATACATCCACTACCCTCTCAGTAATGTAATACTTTCATTAGTCCCTGGCCTTATCTTATATCTAGGATAGCCTTATACCTATCCCACGCATGCTTAAACTCCTTCACTGTATTAACCTCTACCACTTCTACTGGAAGACTATTCCATGCATTCACTACCCTCTCAGTAAAGTAATACTTTCATTAGTCCCTGGCCTTATCTTATATATAGGATAGCCTTATACCTATCCCATGCATGCTTAAACTCCTTCACTGTATTAACCTCTACCACTTCTACTGGAAGGATATTCCATGCATCCACTACCCTCTCAGCAAAGTAATACTTTCATTAGTCCCTGACCTTATCTTATATCTAGGATAGCCTTATACCTATCCCACGCATGCTTAAACGCCTTCACTGTATTAACCTCTACCACCTCTACTGGAAGACTATTACATGCATCCACTACCCTCTCAGTAAAGTAATATTTCCTATGATGTAGAGAAGACAAAAATAAAGTTTCACTTTCACAGAGACGCCACAGATACACAAATCTGTCGATGCTTTTCCTTATATTTCTACGAATCCAATATCTGACGTGTGTCTCTTCAAAAAAAAAAAAAAAAAGACATGTGCCTCTTTGTCCAAAACATTTTGGTGCAGGTGAGATTACCTCTCACTGACTAAACTATATATTGGTCAGGCTGGCATCAGCTCCCTTGATCTGTCACTGAATCTCTTGCTATCAGTAGTATCCACAAAGAGAGGATGGACTCACACCTACCTGGACCAGCCAAGTGTCAATCCTACCCAACATCAATCCACTTTTAGATCATTGTGTCTCTCCGTTCCCTCCCTCTCGCGCTCTCCGACAATAGAGACCATAACAAGACATATCCACCTCCTTTGTTATTCGTATAAGTCTATTTCCAAGAAGAATCCACATTGATTTTTTTTCTCCCCCCCCCACCACTCCTAACTGTGTTTTGTAAACTGTGATGACAGGGTGTATTCACAATCTTTCTGAGAGAGATGTTTCTCCACACCACTCCATTGTCTGGGACTGTCACATTAAAACAATCAATTTCACAGGAAAAGAACATCGGGCGGAGAAAGATAAGGCTTGCTCATTGTATACATATCACTGGCAGTGCTGGACTAAACATCTATATTAAACCATGGAGACTTCACTGAACACATCACCGGAGCAGGATTCCCCATACAGATGGCTACTGAATCCATACTAGACATGTTCTAAATCCTTTCCGAGTTCTGTTTTCGACCTCTCTTAGGCACAGCGCATTATCAAACAATTGTCCCTTTCTCCACTCTCCCTCCAGTATTTGTTTGCTTCTTGGAGTCTTCGCTGTTAAAGGGACTGTATAACGTAAACCTTGTTTTTACTGGGCACGTAGAGAATAAAAAATTATTGGAAATGATCTATACATTGAGTTAGCAGAACTGGAGCAAATGCACCAATTAAGGTGACACGTGTGTTTTTTTTTTTTAAAGTGTCTGTGGTTTCTCCTGTTTATCACCTGTGGCTTGATATCTTTATTCATTTGTGTACCAAGCCACATACACATTTAAAAGCGCAGGTTTCTCCTTTCTTAGGCATGTGCTAGCAGTTTTCCTAACACAATATATAGATCATTTTCAATCATTTTCTGTTCTCTACCTGCAGTTTGAAAATAATATATAGGTGATACAGTTCCTTAAATGGTGAGTAAAGTTCATTTTATTTCACAAATGTTTTTTTTTTTTAATATTCGTTAATGCATAATTGTAATAAAGCATAATAAAACAATCATCCATATTTCTCAGGCATGTTGATTATAAGCTTGGCTTGAGTCAATATTGTAAACAACATGTCCCCCCACACTAAAAGAGCAATACAAAGCAAATATTCTAAACAACATGTCCGCCCCCTGATAGAGCCATATGGAGCAAAGATTCTAAACAACATGTTCGCCCCCTGACAGAGCCATATGGAGCAAAGATTCTAAACAACATTTCTGCCCCCTGATAGAGCCATACTGAGCAAAGGTTCTAAACAATATGTCTGCCCCCTGAGAGAGCCATTCGGAGCAAAGATTCTAAACAACATGTCTGCCCCCTGAAAGAGCAATACAAAGCAAATATTCTAAACCACATGTCCGCCCCCTGATAGAGATACAGAAAGCAAATATTCTAAAAAACATGTCCGCCCCCTAATATAGCCATATGGAGCAAAGATTCTAAACAACATGTTCGCCCCCTGATAGAGCCATATGGAGCAAAGATTCTAAACAACATTTCTGCCCCCTGATAGAGCTACACAGAGCAAAGATTCTAAACAATATGTCCGCCCCCTGAGAGAGCCATTCGGAGCAAAGATTCTAAACAACATGTCCTCCCCCTGATAGAGCTACACAAAGCAAATATTCTAAACAACATTTCTGCCCCCTGATAGAGCTACACAGAGCAAAGATTCTAAACAATATGTCCGCCCCCTGAGAGAGCCATTCGGAGCAAAGATTCTAAACAACATGTCTGCCCCCTGAAAGAGCAATACAAAGCAAATATTCTAAACAACATGTCCGCCCACTGATAGAGATACAGAAAACAAATGTTCTAAAAACATGTCCGCCCCCTAATATAGCCATATGGAGCAAAGATTATAAACAACATGTTCGCCCCCTGATAAAGCCATATGGAGCAAAGATTCTAAACAACATTTCTGCCCTTTGATAAAGCTACACAGAGCAAAGATTCTAAACAATATGTCCGCCCCCTGAGAGAGCCATACGGAGCAAAGATTATAAACCACATGTCCTCCCCCTGATAGAGCTACACAAAGCAAATATTCTAAAAAACATGTCTGCCCCCTAATATAGCCATATGGAGCAAAGATTCTAAACAACATGTTCGCCCCCTGATAGAGCCATATGGAGCAAATATTCTAAACAACATTTCTGCCCTTTGATAAAGCTACACAGAGCAAAGATTCTAAACAAGATGTCCGCCCCCTGAGAGAGCCATACGGAGCAAAGATTCTAAACCACATGTCCGCCCCCTGATAGAGCTACACAAAGCAAATATTCTAAAAAACATGTCCGCCCCCTAATATAGCCATATGGAGCAAAGATTCTAAATAACATGTCTGCCCCTGAAAGAGCTATACGAGCAAAGAGGGCTCAATAGGATACTGTATTTGTATTTTTTAATTGAAAACATTTCTTATTAGACCTTCTACACTTTCTGAAATCTTTTAATCTTGCAGTTTTCCAATGGGTAAAAGTGGTGCATGTCTTTTAAAGTACCTTCCTTGTCAGCCCGATTCTTAATAGCTTAATATTCCAAAAAAATATCCTTGATCTTGTTAAAGAAACAAAGCTCATTTTCAAATCTACTGGAACTTTAATAAAAAATGAAAACCGGCAAAACACGCAAGGGATGTTTTTTTTGTTTTTTTCGTTCTTTATTTCCATGCTTGCCGCCTCTGCTGCTAATGGTGTAATTTACTCTCTGTCAATAAAGGTTTTTAAGATTTTAGTCAGCATTGTTCAAAAACTGCTGTTTACCAGCTGTTGGGCTGAGCGCCTTGCGTTAACCCAAGTGCCATTTGTGCTCCGATACCGCAGTGACCTTTGAACTTAGCGGATGCTCCAACTACATGTGAGCAGAACTTTCTAACCGTTTGGGCTTCCGGTGTATAGTGACGGAATTACAGAAATGGGCTCTCTTTTTTCTTTTCTGTATATGGCCCCACTGTGCTTCACAATACTCAGAGCTATTACTCTGCAGGAGGACGATTTCGAAGACTTTCAGCTGTAGATCAAAAGTGTTTGGAAAAAAAAAACGGAAAGAAAAGAAAAAGGGAATTGTCGTAACATAGAACGTCTGCAGTGCTTTCTGGACTGACTAACCGGTATTTATATCTCTTTATATGTCTTTTGCAGATACTATTTCTGATTCTGTTGTAACAGATGGTTACAATGTCACCTTGTGAAGTGCTATCTTCTCATACAGTGGAAACAGCCTAGGTGTTCAAATTCCTCTCCAAAGAATCGGATGGGCTAAAGTAACCTGGATGCTTATTGTAGTCAGGAATCAAGACACTAAAAAAAAAAAAAGAACCTATTATTACTTACTAAAAATGTCTCTTGCAATACAAAAAATGGTAAGGAAAAAATAAGCAATCTATTATTATTTCCCTTGCAAAAATAACCCAATTCAGAGCTGTAAAGTATATAATATTACTGACATCATATATAATTTGCCGACTGGAATCTGCATTGGGCTCTGCAAGGTATATCTAGTATAATAAATAATTTGCAGTTGAATATATATATATATATATATATATATATATATAACCATATTTATCATTTTTATCCAGAATGTAATGTTATTTATTGTAAAAATGGGTCACACCCCTTGTTTGCACTCTTGGGGTACCAGGAACACTGCTGTATTACAAGGACCCTCCCCCAATACAGGGTTACTTTGATGCAGTGGTGGGCTACGCGTGATTTGATCATGTGGTGTGATTAAATCTCCTTTATTGTTTAAAAAATATAGGGATCGTTAAATAGATTTAGGAAAAATGAGCAATGTTTGGTGGTGAGCTGATATTTCTGTGTATCACACTTTATATACTGAGATATAGACACATTCAAAAAAAGTAATTTTTTGAATTATGTATGATGCTACGGAAAAAGAAAATGGCGACAGTTGCAGTTACTATTTAAAAATAAAGCTGGAATCAGAAGACATTTTTCTCAGGGAAAAAGGACTGTTCACAGCATTCCATCCCACGGTGTAAAAGGTGAAAAGTGATGCAACATGCCCCCTTTGCCCAAATAAATGATGAGAAATACAGGTATGTTCGAAATATTTTACTGAGAAAACAAAACTGGATTTAAATCTAACCAAGACCAGCTTTTAAAGAGGAACTTTAAGTACACCATTACATTGTCCATAATGGATGGGGTGACATCTGTATGATTAAAACAGCATTTGAACAGATTGTTTTACGGAGTCCCATTCAGAGGTGATTCCCATTCCTTTTGGAAGAATCTCTTGGATTTACAGGCTGCCATTTTACAGAGCTTGGTGCTCCGTGATAATGCCGATTGGAGTTCCTCCTTCCCCGCTACTGGTTGTGCGCCATGTGATTGCAACCAACTTCACACATAGGTCTCTGTTACTTTAATAATAACTCCTTACACTTTTAAGACTGGCACATTCAACCGAATAATCCCCTTAGTTAGAATCATTTCATCTTATGACACAGCAGTCACACAATAAATTTAGCCATGGCAGTAATATATTCTGTTCAAACTTAACATATTTCCTCCTTCCAATTATATATTTCGGGTCATTTTTTTTTTTAAATGCTGACACCAATGGATTTAAAATGTGCTTGTCCAGCATCTGCTCCTACCAGCTATCACCCACATACTTAATTTATCATTTAATATTCATATTTCTGCACTGTCGCAGTTTTATAAAAGCCCTGATTATTTTTATATTATAGGGTCTGTCAAGTTGCTAGGTAATGGGCTCAGGTAATCTTTGTTTGGCTTTGATTGTAGAGGGCATACAAATGGACAGTTATTATAAAATGTTGATATATCTGATCTTACAATCTTCCGTGGAATGTTTCCCATGAGACACATTCATTCCTAGCTAAGTATGTGTGAATTTTTTCTTTTTTTTTTTTCTTTACGGTGATCTAAACTCCTGTACTTTCCATCTGGTTTTCCAGTTTTGACTGATGTATGTCACTCTTTCTTAGCCCTAAGGGGAGCCTGAGGTTAATTTGAATTTCACAAGAGGCCTGCCAAGACTCAATCAACCGAAGCAAGGTTTATACTCAAAACCTCTGACTCATTTCCGCATTGTTCTGTGTGGACTAGGAATTTAAATTAAAAAAAAAAATCCAGACCTAATTACGTTCAGTAATAATAGGGGGATTTTTTGACACAATCTGAGCTAAATTGTACTTTTTTTTAAATGTAACCACTCATTTGAGTCTTTAAAAATATTTATGGCCCACACAACTAGACATACACACACTAAAGAAAATATGGTACATCTGGCGGAGAATTAGGCAGACTAGATGGACCGAATGGTTCTTATCTGCCGATACATTCTATGTTTCTATGAGACACTGATACGATAGTAAATGAGTCAAGTGTAACACACTATCACTGTGTGCACCAATCTATAACACTAACTTCCAACAAAAGACAGTGCATTTGTGCTTTTTGCACCAGCACCTCATCAGCCATAGCCATTTTTGTGAGGTCACTAGTATTTCCTTTACACAGGATGTATATAAAAAAAACATAATAAGAGATGCGCCTTTACACTTACCGACATTGTTGCGTGGCAGACATTTTATACATAACCTCCTACTTGTGTGCTCTCAAGACAGAGAAAAGAAGGTTCGCACTGTGGCATGTTGTTGTACGTTTGTTTTTGATTTTTCTTTTAGACTTTAACATATTTTTCTTTACGTATTCTCTGATTTTTTTTTTTTTTTTTTTTAAAGATGGTTTAATTTCTTTCCCTCCTTACATATACACATATATATCATCATATAGGAATAGATAACTTGTACCAACAATCCCTCTGTTTTTGTGAAGCTCCTACTTTTGCCAGTCGGGTTTGTACGGCAGATCCAAGCTCACCTATGCCAACGTCGGCATTTTAGCCCAAAGGGTATCTCAATGGGGTGAGATTATCTATGCAGACACACAATATAAATGCACAATGGTCACGATATATCCACTAAATCCACCAAGGTCAGAGAAGAGATAGGCAGGCAAATACCTCTCCCAGCGTGTCAAATTCCAGCCACGAAGAGAAAGGAGGGATCAAACTAGGTTTAGAACACTTTTTTTTTCTTTCTCTCTCTTTTATTCATTGGATTTTTTTTTTTTTGTAAAAAGGCAAAACTTTGGAGTCGTGTGACCAAACAGCAGCCAGCCCGGTTTTGCTTTGATTTCATTTTGTTGTTTAATCGTGTCATCATTTTCTTTCATCTGTTTCCTCTCTCTATTTTTTTTTTTTTTGTGTACGTCTGTGAATTGAGTTTGACCCTCGCAGCTTTGAACCAGACAGGACAATTTACCTACTCATTACATTTCAAACCTGATATTTACACTAAAAAAAAAAAAAGAAAGAAAAAAAAAAAAACAAACAACTGCATTCCCCCAAGCTTTCTGAAAGACCGCTGCTCGGAAATAAATCTATATTTTCCCGGATACAAACAGCAAATGTCACTGCTACACAACTGGTGTCACCAAGCTGCATCTAGATGTCTACACACAGAGATAGTTAGTTTTCAATTCTGTGCAAATTACCGATTGGAATTACCTATTTCTTCCAATGACACTTAAAAATTAATTACTCATCAGTGCATTGGTCGTATACTTGTCATGGCTTACACAAATTGCTTATATATGTCTGCAGTGAAAGTAGAGTACATCCTAGGGGATGCTGAAAACTTGTCTTATCTGGACTTTTATATTTAAATATACTGTTTATTTTGGGAAGTCTATTTAAGCCCAAAATTACATTGACTAAAATGCTGGGCTTCATTTTTTCACTTGTGTGTGTTATAGACCAGTGGTATCCAACCCTGTCATGAAAGCCCCTCCAACACTCCAGGATTTAGGGATTTAAGGGATTATCCAGTTGGGTCTAAGGTGTTTTTTTCAGTTTTTAAATCACCTTAGACCCAACTGGGAAATGTCGTCATTTTGGGGTCAGGGTTGGAGCCCACTGTTATAGACTGTTAATTTTATTTAAAATCTTCAAAATCTTCCTACTCCTGAGAAGTAAAAAAAAGTAATGGGGTCTATCCGCTAAAAGCTGAGATGAGATGTGCATTCCCTTGTTGACCTTTCCATTGTCCAGGGACAAACCTGGTGAGCTCCCCCTGCTATAAGAACAGAGGATGACCCTGCATAAAACAAAAGTAAAAGTTTTTTAAAGTTCCAACCTGGGCCGGACTGGCCCACCGGGATACCGGGAAAAATCCCGGTGGGCCGCCTGCCCCGGGGCCGCCTCGGCCACTAAAATTGAAGAATTCGGCTGCTGCAGCATCCGGCCGCAGCAGGCGAATTTCTTAAAGCGGCGACGGCCGCCGAATTGCTTAAAGTGGCACTGCCACTTTAAGCAATTCGGCGGCCGTCGCCGCTTTAAGAAGTTCGCCTGCTGCCGCCGGATGCTGTAGCAGCAGTTCCGGCGGCGGGATGGGAAGCAGAGAAAGCAAGGTGAGTGAGACATAAAGGGCAGGGGGTGAAAGACACTACAGGGGGGGGGGGGGGGAGAAAGACACTACAGGGGGGGGGGGGTGAAAGACACTACAGGGGGGTGAAAGACACTACAGGGGGGGGTGAAAGACACTACAGGGGGGGGGGGGGTGAAAGACACTACAGGGGGGGGGGGTGAAAGACACTACAGGGGGGGGGAGAAAGACACTACAGGGGGGGGGAGAAAGACACTACAGGGGGGGGGGGTGAAAGACACTACAGGGGGGGTGAAAGACACTACAGGGGGGGGGTGAAAGACACTACAGGGAGAAGGGGGGGGTAAAAGACACTACAGGGGGGGTGTGTGAAAGACACTACGGGGGTGTGTGTGAAAGACACTACAGGGGGGGTGAAAGACACTACAGGGGGGTGAAAGACACTACAGGGGGGTGAAAGACACTACAGGGGGGGTGAAAGACACTACAGGGGGGGGCGAAAGACACTACAGGGGGGGTGAAAGACACTACAGGGGGGGGTGAAAGACACTACAGGGGGGTGAAAGACACTACAGGGGGGGTGAAAGACACTACAGGGGGGGTGAAAGACACTACAGGGGGGGTGAAAGACACTACAGGGGGGGGCGAAAGACACTACAGGGGGGGTGAAAGACACTATAGGGAGAAGGGGGGTAAAAGACACTACAGGGGGAAGGGGGTGAAAGACACTACAGGGGGAAGGGGGGGGTGAAAGACTCTACAGGGGGAGAGGAGGGTGTGAAAGACTACAGGGAGAAGGGGTGAAAGACACTACAGGGGGAGGGGAGGGGGTGAAAGACACTAAGGGGGAAGGGGGGAAGAGAGATGCCACAGAAAGGACACACAGAGAGAGAGACGCCACAGAAAGGACAGAGAGAGAGACGCCACAGAAAGGACAGAGAGAGACGCCACAGAAAGGACAGAGAGAGACGCCACAGAAAGGACAGAGAGAGACGCCACAGAAAGGACAGAGAGAGAAAGACGCCACAGAAAGGACAGAGAGAGAGAGACGCCACAGAAAGGACAGAGAGAGAGAGAGAGAGAGACGCCACAGAAAGGACAGAGAGAGAGAGAGACGCCACAGAAAGGACAGAGAGAGAGAGACGCCACAGAAAGGACAGAGAGAGAGAGAGAGACGCCACAGAAAGGACAGAGAGAGACGTTACAGAAAGGACAGAGAGAGAGACGCCACAGAAAGGACAGAGAGAGAGACGCCACAGAAAGGACAGAGAGAGAGACGCCACAGAAAGGACAGAGAGAGAGACGCCACAGAAAGGACAGAGAGAGAGAGAGACGCCACAGAAAGGACAGAGAGAGAGACGCTACAGAAAGGACAGAGAGAGAGAGAGACGCCACAGAAAGGACAGAGAGAGAGAGAGACGCCACAGAAAAGACAGAGAGAGAGACGCCACAGAAAGGACAGAGAGAGACAGGATACAGGATATGTCTCACACACTGCCCTGATATATACCTCTGCACAGGGCAATTCATATAACTCTGTGTACATACTGGAGGTATATATATTGCCCTAGACAGGCTTTTATATCAGTCTTATCTATAAATAATACACTGTTCAGATGTGCTTTTTAAAATGCATGATTTTCCCTTCTATGAACAAAAAAATAATATTATGCTATGGGCTGCTTTAAAAATCTTATGCGATGGGGCTGGTATATAAATTTTTTCCAGGTCTGGTTTTTGTTCCCAGTCCGGCCCTGGTTCCAACTATGAATCATGCATGGACCAGCAGAGCTCTTCTAGAAGGAGTTCACCTGATTTGTCCCTTACAATCTATAGTTTGTTCCTCACACCTCAAATCACCTGGACCGCTCTTGCAGATAACCTTTTAGTTAAGAGGCAAATGTTCAGTAGCTACTCTTTACACCACCGGTAATCTCTTAAGAGTAACATAGAAACATAGAATGTGTCGGCAGATAAGAACCATTCGGTCCATCTAGTCTGCCCAATTTTTTTTTTGAGTACTTTTATTAGTCCCCCGTCGTTCCTGGTCTTATAGCTAGGATAGCCTTGTGTCTATCCCACGCATGCATAAAATCCTTGACTGTGTTTACCTCTACCACTTCTGCTGGAAGGCTATTCCATCCATCCACTACCCTCTCAGTAAAGTAATACTTCCTGATTTTACTTTTAAATCGTTGCCCCTCTAATTTAAGACTATGTCCTCTAGTTGTGGTAGTTTTTCTTCTTTTAAATATACTCTCTTCCTTTACTGTGTTGATTCCCTTTATGTATTTAAATGTTTCTATCATATCCCCCCTGTTACGTCTTTCCTCCAAGCTATACATGTTAAGATGCTTTAAACTTTCCTGGTAAGTTTTATCCTTCAACCCATGAACCAGTTTAGTATCCCTTCTCTGAACTCTCTCCAAAGTATCAATATCCTTCTGGAGATACGGTCTCCAGTACTGCGTACAATACTCCTAGTGAGGTCTCACCAGTGCTCTGTACAATGGCATGAGCACTTCCCTCTTCCTACTGCTGGAAGTATGTTGATGAAGGCTTCCAATGTCTGTATATGAACTTGTAGCATTGCATTCACATCACCGTTCTCCCCAATGCATCTAGGTTCCTTAGAATTGGTCATCCTGAATTGACTTTGAGCTACTAGATAAGGACTCAGCTGAGGTTCACTGAGCAGTTAGCATAAGATAAACCAGCTAGATTGAACACCGAACATCTAGGAGAGCCAGGGTGGAAAGTCAGCCAGTATTTTACAGGGATGCTGCAAAATTTAGACATAAGACCACTTTTAAGTCTAAAGAGTCAATAGCATGTTTGTAAGGAATGGTGACAATGGATACAGTAGATCATTATCTATAGTATAAAGTGATAAAACAAAGTCTCATTTGGAGTAATAGGAAGTTTAAACAATAGCAAATACTTTTGTTTTATAAGTGTATTCAGTGGTGCATCTTGATTTTGTGCTGCCCTAGGCAGACAAAATCCGGGCACCCCCCTACCCAAGCTGCACACCCACGTTACACACCTAAGACATGCCCCATCACCTCCATTTCATGACCCCACATCACACATAAAATTCAGACTCACATCAAGCTCATACTCCCATCACACACACACTCCTACTCCCATCACACTCAGTCACACACTCCTACTCCCATCACACTCAGTCACACACTCCTACTCCCATCACACACACACTGTCTCCCATCACACACACTCTGACTCCCATCACACTCAGTCACACACACTGTCTCCCATCACACACACTCTGACTCCCATCACACTCAGTCACACACACTGTCTCCCATCACACACACACACTGACTCCCATCATACACACTGTCTCCCATCACACACACACTGTCTCCCATCACACACACTCTGACTCCCATCACACTCAGTCACACTCAGTCTCCCATCACACACACTCTGACTCCCATCACACTCAGTCACACACACTGTCTCCCATCACACACACTCTGACTCCCATCACACTCAGTCACACACACTGTCTCCCATCACACACACACTGACTCCCATCATACACACTGTCTCCCATCACACACACTCTGACTCCCATCACACTCACTCACACACTCTCTGACTCCCATCACACTCAGTCACACACACTGTCTCCCATTACACACACTCTGACTCTTCCGATCCCCTCTCACCTCCGTCTCTGCCTGCAAGTGCGGTCTTTTTTTTTTTTTTTAAAGGGCCGGGTTTTTTTTTCATTTTTCATTTTTTTTTTCAGTGCTGGGGGGCGCTACCACCCCCCAAAATTTGCTGCCCTAGGCATCCGCCTAGGATGCCTCGCGGTAAATACAGCACTGTGTGTATTATAGATAACTCCACAATATTGAATTTGACATGCAAACTGTTAGATGTTGTATACTTGGTATTTTATGTGTTCTCTTTTATTATTAAATGGGAAATAAAAGCATCTTATAAAAAATAAAAAAAAAAGCAGAAGTAGCATGAAACTTGCTTGGGAAACTTTGGGAATTCTCTGTTGACCCTTAAAAGATACCCGTAGTGGGCAGTTTTTGAGAACACATATTGAGCTTGCATTAATGATTTTGAAATGTTTAAAGTAAAATCTGGTGGTATTCAGATGCTTGTTGCCTCATCTGTAAAATATATTTAAAAATACGGCGCTTTGTCTATCACCTTGCCATGGCAACTGTGTAACTCATAACAGCCATACAATGAGATCTCCCTTTTGTAAAGAGGACAAGAACATGCAAATGAAGTCTTAACAATATTTATATGCCGGCAGCTTTCCAGCGGTCGCTTTGTTTTCTCTAGAAATGATTCCTCTCCGGAGATTTCCTTATTGGAAATGATTCAGCATTGATTATTTTAAGAATTGTTAATTTCTTTGGCATTAGAATACATTACAATATTTTATCCAAACAGGTTCTCCTGGGGATGTATCTGTGATTTTAGATGGCATATGAGACCACAGATAGACTCGTCTGTCTCTGAAAGTCAGTGAGAAGAAACAATCAAGAAAAAATGTTGTGACATATATATTTCGTAGAGGACCACCCAGTACAGTCCTTTAGTATCAACACCAAGTAGTTCTTCATGGTCCACATACAGTTGTTCTTCATGGACCACTCAGTATGGTTGTTCTTGAGGGTCATTCTCCATGGACCACTCAGTATGGTTGAGGGTCTACACAGTCTAGTTTTTCCTGGATTCAGCTTAGCATTTTTTTTTTTATTTGTGGATTGCAAGACGTTTTGGGTTGTTGCAGATATCATCTAGCAATTTTGCACAGTTTTAGGATTTGGACAAAATACAGCTCAACCTGATGGTATACGTGTTCACCATGCAAGCTGACAGGAACATGTAAGAGGAATTATGACTCTGGTGATCTGAAGTCCATCTGAAAAAAAAAAAAATGGAAATTCCACAGTGATAATTCTTAATCAATAGACCTAGAATAGATTTGGATGTTTTTTTTTTTTAAAGGGGCTAAACCTTTTTTATGTGACTTTTTTAGGTAGAAGAACACTTCCAACTGGTTAAAAACGGCTTTTGAAAGATTCTCAGAGAAAACACCATTCAAAAGTGATTCCAATATCTTTTGGAAGCCTCGCAGAGATATTCAGGATGCCTTGGGATTAATAATGTACTCTTTGCCACAGGAATTCCGAGATGCATATTATTTACCCCAGTCGGCCATCGTGATATTTTACAGGCCAATGTGTGGAATTCACTTTTTCTTTTAGTTAGTTTCACTGTCCATTCTCCTGGCATTCAAAGGGACATTTTTATTTTACAGGTATGACCTCGTAACTCCCTTACCTGGGATACTTGAGATGTTGTTTTTTTATCTGAAGGGGCCAGAGGCATTTGAACTCTTATGGCACACCCTGGCCCCATATTATTATAAGGTGGGTTGTGGGCTATTGGTGAAGCCCCCAGCACCATGAGAATAGAATGGGACAAGGGATTCTTGCAGTAGCCCCTGGATCCATACTATTACATACCTTCCAACTGTCCTGATTTAGGAGCCATGTCCCGCTGTCCTGCACTGAGAGGGACAGCAGAACTTAGGACGAAAATCCCGTGGTCACAATCCCGCGGTGCCGTTTGCATTCTACGGTGTCCCAGACACCAGAGAATGCTTAGTGGGCGAGCGCAGCATTGTGCACATGCGCAGTAGCGATCCTGGCTTCAGATGCCAAGATCTAAAGTGGGTGACAGTGTTACCGCACATAAGCGGTAGGACTGACACACCCCCCTCCCCAGATGCCCCCATTGTCCTGCCCTCTTCCCAGACTCCACCCCTGGTGTCCTGTCCCCTCCCCAGACTCCGCACCCGGAGTCCCGATTCGACGGGGGCAAAATTGTGATGTATGTTATTACGAAGGGGGAATAGGCGGTTTCATTAAATTATTCAATAATGACAAAATGTGCAATTTAAAAAAAAAGGTTAATGTGCCTCATTGAAGGGGGTCTATTCAAGGAGCCCCATTAACCTTAAAAAAAAAAAAGATCACAGATCACAGAAGAAAATAGTGCCGAAAATATAAAAATGCACAAATAAACAAGCTAATGAGGCTCTCTGTTATCAATATAACACGTCTGTGTTCACAAATCTCATATAAATATAGAAAGACGTTACAGTCACAGCATATTCCAAAGGAAATAAATGGAATGGAAATCACCGATATCCATGTCTTCACGGATATATATAAAAATGCAGTCCTTGATTCAATTTCCTTTGAACGAATGTATATAAAATATAGATCTCTTTATCCTCTACCTTATTACATATTTCACTGTTATCCCTTCTCCTCAGTGTCTGGAATTGCGTGGAAAAAAAAAAGGAGGAAGTTGCTGCTTTTTCCCCGAGAAATAACGGTCCTAGTTTTCAAAAATCTAATCAAGGATCGCATTTATTGATCCGCTTTGTTGACGACTACGTTTTTTTTTTTTTTCTTCGCCCCTTCTGTACGAGACGCAGTCACCAAAGATATATCTCAAAATAGAGAGGACCCGGGCTTGATTGACAGGTTGGCAATTCCCTTACCTGATAAATATTTCCCGAATGCATATGAGATAACGTGTTACCTGCTATGCAATGCAAGACGCGGAGAGAAACATGTCAGGTGGCCTCAGAAAACCAGTGTCTCTGCATTTTTCTGCTAGATATCGATGCCCTTGTTCCTGTGAATGATATGTTTTATTCACTTTGAGAAGAAGGGTTCAGTAGATTCTCGTCGGAATTCCAGCATCTTTTGTAATGTTCTTTGCCAGTAATATGTTCTGGACGATCCCATGTCTATCATTGTCGGTCTAGTTAGACACGTCAAGGTCACACACCGTTTGTTCATAATTAATTGTGGGCTACCAATCCTGTATTTAGGTTTGGTGGTGCTGTATGCCTGGTTAAAGTCATGCACCCCATTCATTGGATGCACACCTTCTTCTCATAACCTTTCCACTGTACCCAATTGTATCCACATACCTTACAGCAGAAGCCACATTGCCCCACATCTCTTACCACCACTCCATATTGCCACTACATCGCTTTGTACAGCAGCAGATTGCTCCCTGGTGATCTAGTGGAGGCAGCCCAGGTATCGAGGGAGGATGCACCACCAACAATGATAGAACAGGCTCTGCTGCTGCCTACTTCAGTCTGATTCTGCCCCTCCCTCCACGCTAGTTTTAGTCAGAAATACAACGCTGCAGGGTACAATCCTTCAGCCACTAAATGCTTACAGTAATTGACTAGAAAAACATTTTAGCAATAGTGTGCAATGAATTGTATTATTTTGACAATTAGGCTGATTTCTGCCAATGAAACATGTATTTCATTATTAACAGTCATAGATTTTTAATAAACTAATAGTTTTAAGTAGATAAAAGTCATCTGTGTGCAGAAACAAAACTGGCGGTACCCAGTAGTGTATCTTCCACAAGGCAAACAAGGTACTCACCTAGAGGGTCCAGAGGGTGTTAAAGCACACTTCTGGCGCTTCAATCATTTTCACTCCCTTCCCCCACCGTTCAGTAAGCTTTAGCTCCTTCCAATTAATCGGGGTGATGGGGGCATGTAATGGACGTGGTGGGGGTATGTAATGGGGGTGATGGTGGAATGTAATAGGGTGATGGGGCATTTAGTGTGTGTGCAATGTGGGTGATGGGGGCATGTAATGGGGTGATTGGGCATTTAATGTGTGTGCAATGTGGGTGATGGGACATGTAATGGGGTGATGGGGCATGTAATGGGGTGATGGGGCATGTCGTGGGTGTGCAACGTGGGTGGGGGAGTGCCCGAACTTTGTCTGCCTAGGGCAGCACAAAACCAAGATACACCACTGGCTGTACCTCTGGTGGGGAAAAAAAAAGTATAGAGGCGTGCTCTATAACGGCTACTGAGTAACATATGTATACACATTGCAAGTTTGGTTATCATTCGGAATACTTTGCTTTTTGCTTATTTCAAACTATTTAACCCCTTCACGACAGTGGATGCATTCGTGACCCTACCCATACATGAATGTGGTGCCATAAAATCATTGCAATAGATGGCATTCCTGGAAAGCTCACAAGTGAGGCTTTTATTTCATTTCATTTAGTTGTATATTAAAAAAGAACATTTCTGTACATTGGCTAGTGAAACGCGTCAGGTTTTCTGTTTACAGTGTTTTATGTGTTACAGGTCACAATTATTATAACGAGATGGTTTATAGGTTTTCACCCAGTTTGGATAATACCGCTATTTATATACTGTCTATTTTTCCTTTCGCTATAGGAAGGAAGTCACCTTAGTGTAGTGCTACATTTTGGGCGTGACATGTGTAAGTCCCTTGTATGTTGCTTTGTAGCTTACTGGGATGATATATTTCTACATTGGTTGTGTGTCTGGGATTTCAATGTCTTAGGAGGTTTCTGATTGGCCTCCCTGGTCCCAGCCCTTCTATTGACTGGTTTTCAAAACCCTTTTGATAATGCCTCTTCATGCATTTGAAATTCCAGAACTACTGCGCTGTGATTTCAATCTGCGTTTGTACTGCAGACATACTCAGGACAGACATATAAGTTAGGGGCAGCGCAGTTTGTTTGGGTTTTTTCACCACTTGTAAAAAAAATTTTTTATAATAGCTGTTTTTTTTTTTGGGGGGGGTGGCTTCTTTTCTTAGGGCAGAATATGAGGATGCGATGTCTTTGTGGACATTTTTGACACCTATATTTTTACCCACAGGCACCCTTTGTGTTCCAGCAAAATCACCCCACCCTTATGGCACTCAAAGGGTGGATTTTTCTTGCAGGTTTCATTATTTTGGACTTTACCCTCCCCCCCTTCCCTCCCAATCTGGAAAAGTTAGATTGAGGGGTGAGGTATGGGAATTTTTTTTCAAGCCCTTGGCCCCTCAGTTTGAATGGCGGGTGTGGTGGAGGAGGATGGCTTGTGCCTCATCTACCAATTTTTCTTAAACCTAAGGTTAACCCTTTCAGTGATGTAGGGGCCACTGTTTGTGTTCCCTACAGTGGTGAACGGGTTAACATGCAAATACCGTCTGCGTTAAGCCATCTATGGCGTGTTTTTTCGGCTGTACATTAATGGTCAGAAAAGTGTGATTTTTTTTTTTGCCCGTTACTTTTTACTGGACCTCACTGAATCACAGCTTGCTCGGTCATTACCCCACAGTGCAGTATTCCTGTAGCATTTTTTTTTTTTTTTACGTTTGCTGTTATGATTTCACAGCGCTTGTTACCCGCCTTAGCGCTGGGCATGGAATAAAGAATCCCCGTTAATTTACTACCAAAAGCCGGCATTAAATCCAGCCCTTTCTCTAGCAAAGGTGAGTGGTTGAGGCACAAGGGCCTGGTACAGCTGAATATCACAAGGCTTACTATGTTTCAAACAAAACCCGATAGGCAAGCAAGCTACTTTTGGAAAGAGATCTAATTAATTTGCACCATGATTTAGCTGCATTGTCTGCAGAGTTATAGATTCTATGGAAAACAGATTACAAAACATATCTTCTTGATTTAGATAGAAATCCCAATAACTGTTTAATACAAGATAGAACTGGCAATAAAGCTGGACCACAATCAGTCCTGTCTTATTTTAAAATTAGTTTGAGTTGTCAGAGTGATTAATGAGCCATTCGCTCATTTTTTTTGTACATTTTTTTTTATTATTATTCTGCTACAGCTTAATGTATTAGATTTATTTGGAATAACATTACAACACACACAGCACATTTTGCAAGGGATTAGGTTTCTAGTTTATTGTATAGAGAGTGAGAGATGAAACGGAATATGTCCCTGGCTAAAGAGAGTAAGCTTTCCCAGACCAGATTACACCTCCAGTCTACCTGTATCACTTGTCTCCTTCTCCATTCCTGATTTTCTTGTCTTGCTTGTGTCCTTCGTTCCACCTGCCATGAAGAGCCAGTGGCAGATACCCCCCCCCCCCCCCGAGAAAAGGAAACCATGCTGCCTGCCACCAGGGAAAGGTAAGTGCTGGGGAGATGGGGGGGATGTATTGGGAAAATCGGCTGGGGCTTAATAATGGAAAATAACACTGACTTAGTAATATTCAATGGCAAATAACACTGGTATATTCGTTGGGCAAATTGGCTGGGGCTTATTAAATGGCAAATAACACTGGCATATTGTTGGGCAAATTAGCAGGGGCATATAAAATGGCAAATAACACTGGCTTATTGTTGGGAAAATTAGCAGGGGCATATTAAATGCAAATAACACTGGCATATTGTTGGGCAAATTGGCTGGGGCATATTAAATGGCAAATAACACTGGCATATTATTGGGCAAATTAGCAGGGGCATATTAAATGGCAGAAAATACTGGAATATTATTGGGCAAATTGGTTGTAGCTGATTATTGGCAAATAATACTGGCATATTATTGGGCAAATTGGCGGGGGCATATTAATGGCAAATAATACTGGCATATTATTGGGCAAATTGGCTGGGGAATATTAATGGCAAATAATACTGGCATATTATTAGGCAAAGTGGCTGGGGAATATTAATGGCAAATAATATTGGCAATGTGTATGTAATTGGGAGATGGAGGCATGTAAATGGGGTGATGGGCCATGTCCTTGGTGTGCAACGATGGTTATGGGTAATGTCATGGTTGTGAATCTTGTAGGGGGTGTGCCCACATTTTGTCTGCCTAGGGCAGCACAAAAGCAAGATACCCCACGGGGGGGGGGGGGGGAGAGAGGAGAGAACACTGATGGGAGGGGAGAGAGGAGACAACATTTATGGGGAGAAGAGAGAACTCTGACGGATGGGGTAGAGAGGAGAGAACACAGACGGGGGAGAGGAGGAAAAGAGACAGCTATTGGGAAGAGGAGAGACACATACATGTTTAGAGGGACAAAGAGACAGTCATAGGAGGTACATAATAGAGAGACATGAGAAGGGAGAGAAGACAGACAGACATGGGAAGGGAGAGGAGAGAGACATAAATGTGAAGGGAGAGGAGAGAGACATAAATGGGAAGGGAGAAGAGAGAGACATAAATGGGATGGTAGAGGAGAGACAGACATGGGATGGCAGAGGAGAGACAGACAGACATGGGAGAGGAGAGACAGACAGACATGGGAGAGGAGAAACAGACAGAGATGGGATGGGAGAGGAGAGACAGAGAGCTGGGAAATGAGAGGAGAGTCAGACAGACATGGGAAAGAAGAGGAGACAAAGACGGATATGGGAAGGAAGAGGAGAGAAACGGACATGGAAGGAAGAGAGACAGAGGGACACAGGAAGTGAGAGGAGTGTGACAGACATGGGCAGGGAGAGGAGCATGACAGAAGGACATGAAAGAGAGGGAAAGACACACGGACATGGGAGAGAGGAAAAGACAGACGGACATGGGAAAGAAGAAAAGACAGACAGACTTAAATTAAATTACTATGTTACTTGGGAGAGAGGAAAATACAGATGGACATGGGAGAGAGGAAAAGACAGACGGACATGGGAGAGAGGAAAAAACAGACGGACATGTGCCCCTCCCGAGATCAGACTCTGGATCAGCCCCTGTAAAGAGCTACTTTCTTTGCTTCAGTTTATGTTTGTCTATATTAAGTTAAGTATTTCATTTTTGTTTTGTGAGGTGAGGTGTCAGTTTTCGCCATGCGTTAGAACTTGCCAAGACCTTGCCAAGAGTGGCGTGCCTTGACATCATGGCACGCTTTGTCCATAATATGTCTCCACTCGATTTACTCCACACTGACAGTTCATCACTGCATTTAAGGTAAGTATGATGGGTTAATATCAAGGGTTAATATTTGGCTTAGTATTAGGTTACGGGTTCAGGGTTAGTATCAGGCTTGGTATTAGGGTTAGTATTGGGGCTTGGTATTAAGGTGTGAGGTTAATATTAGGGTCCGGGTTTAGTACATTATTAGGTTTGTGTGTTTTTTATCGTGCATGTGTCTATGTTATCTTATTTTTCTTACTTTCCATTCAGGGGTAAGTAGGCGAGGGTTGGCAATTGATTGTCTGGAAGGGCAAACACAATTTAGTTACTGCCATGATATCAGCCAAGATATCTTAGATAGACACACGTCGACATACCAGACCGATTTACGGGCAGGTAAGGTAGAGATCAGACATGACAATAGGACAGAATGATCAAAACTTGTTACCGTATTTAAAAGAGAAAAGGTGTTTATGCCCCGACCGATTGAGAGAGATTATAGATAAATTACGCTCCTGCCTCCCTAGCCAGCCCTCCCCTGGGTCTTAGCCAATTGGTGTCCTTGGTAAATATTAGGACTGGTTAAGAGTTGCATACCGTAACACATTGGAATGCTCAGCAGATATTCCTTACAATTAACACACCTACTCCTTTACTATCAATGCTATGTCTGCAAGATGCTAGATTTGTGTGCAAGGGATGTCTATGTTTCCCTGGTCCTGATCACAGTTATTTTTCTGATTTGCTGAGCTTATCTGTGTCAGTGTGCCATTCACCTGGAACTAAATTATATCTATCTGCAAAGTCTGACTCCAAAAATCTTCTTCCATCCACTGCTGTGGATGTTTAATTCTACTGCAGGTATCTGAAATATGGTAGAAAAAAAAAAACATGGGGGTCATTTGAATAGACTCAAATTTTGGAAATCTGCGCTATCTACGCCGAATGGGTAGATTTAGGTTGGTCCGGCTCGGTTTGTGCCAGCGAAGCCTACGTATAAAATAAGCAGGCGCTGGTTTGCATCGGGCAAACCACCGCACTGCAAAGTGTCGGAGTTATAAACAAGCGCAATCACCGCTATACATAACAAATGGCGATTGCACCTTTTTGTAAAACTCCTGATACATGAGTTCTTATACTACACCCCCTATGTCTTCTACCCAAATATGTAAAACTTAGATGTCTAAGGAGGTTACATTTTTATTTTAATTCTTGGGTCCTTAGGAAGTATTTAGAATAAACGGGAACCATCTTTTTAATGGAAGGAAGTATTGTTGGTCATGCAGAATACACTCAAGCTGTGTAGCTTCCACACAATAGAGCAACATGTGAAGAAGAAATGATCTTCCTGGTAAGGGAACACAAAGGAAACTAATCTGCATGTATTGTTTGGATACTGGAGTTTGTTTCAGAAATGAAGACAAGAAATAATTAGATGAATTAAAAGTGGCTGGGAATTGTTAGAATGGCAATGATCATGCACAGAGCTCCCATCTTGTCTTTAGACTCAGATCTCATAAGAAGAAACATAGAAACAAAGAATGTGTCGGCAGATAAGAACCATACGGTCCATCTAGTCTGCCCAATGTTCTAAATACTTTCATTAGTTCCCAGTTCCCTGTCTTATATCTAGGATAGCCTTCTGCCTATCCCACGCATGCTTAAACTCCTTCACTGTATTAACCTCTACCACTTCCGCTGGAAGGCTATTCCATGCATCCACTACCCTCTCAGTAAAGTAATACTTTCATTAGTCCCTGACCTTATCTTATATCTAGGATAGCCTTATACCTATCCCACGCATGCTTAAACTCCTTCACTGTGTTTACCTCTACCACTTTCGCTGGAAGGCTATTCCATCTACCACCCTCTCAGTAAAGTAATACTGATATTAAACAAACAATACAGTATACTGCGCCAATAACTGTGATGGAGTAAGCTAGCACTTGTGCACAGCTAGTGTCTCATTCCTAGCAAACCAGTGAAAACAAATACAATAAAGTGAACATGGGCGCTAGTGACCAACACTAGAGAAAAAAGAGCATTACCCTTTTCTATGAGACGAAATGCTCAGATATTATGCAAAGGGAAAAACAAAATATAGTGTAGCATATCAGTGCAATAATATTGTTTTTGTTTTTCCCTTTGCATAATATCTGAGCATTTCGTCTCCTAGAAAAGGGTAATGCTCTTTTTTCTCTAGTGTTGGTCACTAGCGCACATGTTCACTTTATTGTATTTGTTAATACTGATATTACTTTTAAATCGTTGCCCCTCTAATTTAAGACTATGTCCTCTAGTTGTGGTAGTTTTTCTTCTTTTAAATATACTCTCTTCCTTCACTGTGTTGATGCATGAGTTTTGTGTTCTAATAATTGTAGACTGAGCAAAAATTATTATTGATATCCTTGGTTAAAATAAGACAAACTTTTTCACTACCGGAAATGTAGTATGATGGAGAAGGGTGTGAATTTATAGTCATGTGTTTTCAAGACAATGAAAATGAGTGTTTTTAAAAAAAGTGGAAGGAGGTGCACACCAGACTATTACCGAAAACAGCCACAGAATAAAAAAAAATGCACAGCAGAATAAACAGGGAGGCTTAATAAACAATACACACCCAAATGGCACAATCATTAAACAATACCAACAGGAGAGCGGCCACAGAAAAAGGAGATCCCTCAATGCTTCAGCACAATCCTTCCAGATCTGGGTCACCCTTAAGGAAGGCATGGTGCCGAAATGTTGGGGTATCTCTTTTTTCCGTGGTCCACTCTCAGTTCGGTATTGTTGTTATCAGTCATATATTTTTCTGTTTTAGGTGTATTGTGTGACCCTCCTACCACTTTTGTACAATGTTTGCCTGTATGGGTGCAGGCAGGGAATGTGGCAGCTATTTTTTATTTTTTTTGCATCAAAGGCGGTAAAACCACTACCCAAGTCCAGTTCTTTTGGGGGGCTCGCATCTAGAGGATGCCTGTGGGCTGTGCACAGACATCCTGCAGGGCCGGTGCAAGGATTTTTGCCGCCCTAGGCAAAATAAAAATTTCCGCCCCCCCCCCCCCCCCACATTATCATTCCCCTCAATATCCAAGGATTATGCCCCACAATATCCCAGGATTATGCCTCTCAATATCCCAGGATTATGCCTCTCAATATCCCAGGATTATGCCTCTCAATATCCCAGGATTATGCCTCTCAATATCCCAGGATTATTCCCCTCAATATCCAAGGATTATGCCCCACAATATCCCAGGATTATGCCCCACAATATGCCAGGATTATGCCTCTCAATATCCCAGGATTATTTCCCTCAATATCCCAGGATTATGCCCTTCAATATGCCAGGATTTCCCCCCACAATATGCCAGGATTATGCCCTTCAATATGCCAGGATTTCCCCCCACAATATGCCAGCCAGGATTTAGCCACCCACTATGCCAGGATTTTCCCCCACAATATGCCAGCCAGGATTTAGCCACCCACTATGCTAGGATTTTCCCCCACAGTATGCCAGCCAGGACTTAGCCACAAACTATGCCAGGATTTTCCCCCACAATATGCCAGCCAGGACTTAGCCACCCATTATGCCAGGATTTTGCCCCATAGTATGCCAGCCAGGACTTAGCCACCCATTATTCCAGGATCCTCCCCCCTTCCCCCTTACTTACCTCGTCGCTGCTGCTCTCCCGGTGCTCTCATCTGCCCGTCCGTGGCTGTGAGGGAAGCGTTGTGCGCTCCCCTCCTGCCAATGCGCATTCAGTAAAGTTTTTTTTTTTTTTTTTAAACAAACTTTATTGAATGCGCATTGGCTGGAGGGGAGCGCACAACGCTTCCCTCACAGCCACGGGCGGGCAGATGAGAGCACCGGGAGAGCAGCAGCGACGAGGTAAGTAAAGGGGGGGATTTTTTATTTTTTTTTAAGCAGAGTTCCAGCGCCCCCAGGTAAGATGCGCCCTAGGCAGCTGCCTAAGTTGCCTTACTGGTGGCGCCGGCCCTGCATCCTGACACTAAGCATGAAAACATATTTACCAGCAAAGCTGTTTTTTAACTATAGGATTGTCTTATATTTACACCCTTTTTTAAAAAAAAAAATTAAGAGTTTGGGGGGGTCTCCTTATAATCAGGGTCACCTTGCTTTCAAACAGATACCGTTTGTGTTTTTTTGTTTATTTTTTGCATTATGTGGTGTCAGTTATGTAACCATCCCTACTATTGCTTCAGGAGGCCCGGCACATGTATTTGGGGTTGTGCACAGCAATGTCTCATTGTCAGTGGGGCATGGAGGAAGTTGCAGTGGTAAAGACCACTTTCTTACTCAGCGTGCTGGAAAAAGAGAGTTAGATTGAGTGTGCGGGTGTGCTCATATCATCCCCCACAGCGCACCAGCCAGAAGTGAGGTCTTCATATAAAAGTAAGTCGCCTACAAATTAGCAGTAGTGTCAGAAGGTGGGGGGTATATTTATACCAGGCAACAAAATATTTTGTTCTGTAAGGTGCCCCAACATTTCAGGTGGTGGCCCTATATGTAAGTATCCTATATGTGTGAAACTTCTTACTCTACTTTATCCCATATAGTGTTTTACCCATAGGGTAATAACAACAGGTAAAAGTTTAAGGTCTTCACTCCATCAGTAGGACCTCCTGCATTTGACATGGGGACAGGCCCTTCAATATCGCTACAAAAAGGGAGGAAAGTTATATAGCACACATTAATATTATTACTATTATTATTATTATTTTATTATTATTATGTTGAAAAAAGGTTTCCCTGATGTTGCTGTGGACACAAAAAGTAGCAGCCCCCGTTCCTCCACTAGATTTATTTCCAGTTTTCCTTCAAAATGGGAAAAAATGATTTCTGGACTCCATTATTTTTCACTTGATCAACAAGCTACTAATTCTAAGATTGTATAATTATCATAGCTCGGTAAATCCTGCCCCGCTGAAACATGTATCCACCTCGTAACTACACTTTGGCCAATTCATAGAACCAAAACATCTTGTTTTCTGTTTATATAATTGTTTCCGACACTATTAGGGTGAGAAGCCCAGACAGGGTTTTTGGGTGTTTTTTGTGGCGGATATACTGCAATGAGGATGTAATATTTCAGAAACCATGAGACCTAAATACTTCCATTTGGTGGAAAAAAGTCAGTTTTGACTCATCAAAGTAACACTTTTGCCATTTCCAGAATGGCAGCTATAATAGAGGAAGAAGAGACATATATAAAATTGAACAAATAATAACACTTTATTTTTTCCTTTTATGTGTATGCGAAATAATGCTAATAATCTGAAAACGAAAAAAAAAAACAATGTTTGGTTTTATACATTATCATTTGTTCATTTTTTTTATTTGGTTTGGCAATCGCTTTTGGTTCATTGGTAATATCTTAGGTTTTAGTACCCCAACATTATCTCCCCATCCAAATTCAAACAGATCTTTCTCTACATATGCATGATCCAAAACATTTACACATCTCCTTATCAAGTAGAACTTTTAATGTGTCCGCACACAGAATATGATATCAGGGGAAGGTCACTTGTCGGGACCGATCTCTTGAATTTGCTAAAGATTGTTAAATGTGAGACTGTTGACCTGTTGTCAACCAACAAATTTCCTTTCCGAGTTACTATTAAATGTAAAATTAAATGGAGAATAAGTACATAAGATCAATATTTTGCCTTTTATAAATCATTGGTAAGCACCTCTGAAATATGCAGTGTAATTATGTGCACCAGTCTAAAAGAAGGACATAATGGACCTGGGATGAGATGAGAGACTAAATACAAAATTGCTTAAAGGAATGGAAGACATAATGGACATGGAATGGAAGCCTTAGAAGGACATGATGTACCTGGGAAGAGTTCAGAGACTAAATACAAAATTGCTTAAAGGAATTGAAGACTTTAGGTACCAAAAAAAGGCTTTGTAACAGTGTAGTGATCAACATTTAGGATCCACGATGCAGGGCCTGAATTATGCACTTGAAATCTTCTTGTACAACCAGTCACCATTTCTTTGAGAGGTAGTAGGAGGTCTTCATTCCAAATCAGAGATATCTTTTGGTTGAGCTGCGGACACTGCTGAAAAGGTAAATAGCTGCACCTCTACCTCTCTCTGGTTAAGACTGGTTAAGGAAGTACTATTGACAGAAGGTTCTTGGACAGACAGCTTTAGACAACTGGAACACAGGATATCTGGACCCACAGCGGTACTGATTCTGGGATATGAAACAACACACAGCCACTGGTACTGAGATATAGGATCTGGAGACACACCACTGTACTGGTTCTAGAACTCAGGATAATACGTAGCTACTGGAACTGAGATATTGGATGTCACACAGCCACTTGTTCTGAGACACAGGATTACACACAGCCACTGGTACTGAGGTTCAGGATGATAGAACATACAGCTGTACTGGTTCTGGAGCACTGGATACATACAACCACTGGTTCATGAGCAAAGGACAGCTGGAACACAGCTACAGGAACTTGAGACACCAAGTGCAGGGTACAGAGGGGAAGACGAGGTCAGGATCAAAGAGGACAGGATAATCAAGGGGAAGCCGAGGTCTGGTACACAGGAATGAAGATCAGGAATGGTCAGGCAAGCCAGGTCAGGAATACCAGAGTCAGAATAACTCTAATCGCCAGGAAGCTAATAACAGGCACCGAAGGACATATTATAAGCAAAGCTAAATGCTATGGGGGTGTAATCATTCACTGAGCAGAGTTACACTGAGATCTGTCATTCCCGACGTTCTCGCATTGCGCATTGAGTGCTGCGCCGGCCATTTTGTTGGTTACTGGACTCCGGAAAGATGGCGTCGTGGGACTTTGACGGAGATGGGTGAGTAAGATTGCGACAAACTCGGGGGGGCAGCGTGACAGGGATCAAGTAAGGCTTTTATAAGCTTTCTAAGCTAGGATTGTTTTCTCAAAAGAAAAACCACCTTTGAGGGGATAGGATTACCAGTGATCTCTTTAAAAAAAAATCCAGCTATCCAGTTGTCACGGCAACATCCTTTAAGGGTGGAAGAAATCTTAAACCGCAATTGTCAGGCCTTTTATTGTTAGATGCAAGTTGTTTTGGCAGATTCAATCAATCTGTGTGCATGGGGCATACTACAATAACGGAACGAGTATGTCTTCAGCTGTTTCTCCAAGTGACTTGACATTGGAAAGGCTCATTGCAATGTCGATAAATACTTCTAACATTCTACTGTACAGGGAGGGATGATGTCATATATCCACTGTGCCCAGAGAAAAACAACAGAACGTACGAATTTCTTGGAAATATTTTTAAGTCATTTAAACAATTATTAGCAAAGGTTTTTAGAAGATGAAGTGCCAACAAAATGTCACAGAGCTACTAAGCAAATATGTAGCAGACCTTAACTGATGTATTGCTATGTCACAGCCACAGCGGCGGGCATGTTACAGTTAAATGTAGCTATATTAGATTTCAAAGCATATCATCTCTGATCTCTGAGACTGTTTTTAGAATACATTCTTCTATTCCTTCTCATACAGCATGCATGTTCTCAGTTTTTTGAGTATTGATTCATTAGAAGCCTTCTGACTGCTTTCAGGTACCCGTCTCCAATCAAGGTTAATTAGCTGTACCCACTTCAGCCGCTCTCTTTCTCTCTCTCTCTCTCTCTCTCTCTCTCTCTCTCTCTCCGAGTGCTGTGATTGGCTCAGTAACTAGCAGCATTTTGCTATATATTCTGACTGGTGATGATATGATTGATACCTGTTCTGACACTAAATCCTCATTTTCTGCCTGATTAGTTTTCCTTTCTCCAACCCACACATCTCGTCCAGATTTGTCCCAGTCTTATATCAGAACTGCCAATTCTTCCATACATTAGTTCTATGTCTCTCAAAAAAAAAGGCAACTCTGCTACGTAAAGATTATATAGTATATAACACATTTACAACATAAACTTTAATAGTAATATAGATACAACTGAATACAAGAAACATATATATAGTAAATTTATAAAGAACTATATGGACCATTAATGTTAAAGGCTCTTTGAGTCCTATTTCAAAGTTCAAGGGTTAACCCCTCCCCCCCTCCCGACATGCCATGATTGCATTATCCATTGATGTAGTATCCTGCATTGAAGAATAATCTATAATGGTGAAATATAAATCACTTTGAGAATCATGTCAAACTATATATATATATATATATATATATATATATATATATATATGTTCATGTATATTTGCTGTATCCATTTGAGTTGGTTGCTGTCCTTTTTGATCTTGTATACCTTCTTTTTTGCAATAAAATCTATTTTTTTTATACATCTGCTAGAAGGGAATCGGCTTGCCGATCTATAAAAATAAAAGACACTAAGCTGGGATGGTATGTAATGGAGAATGGATACGTTCTGTACTGTAAGTATAGAGAATAAAAAGTGGTCAACAATGGGCCATATGTTGTATTGACTGAATTGCAAGCAAGTGAAAATCATTGTTTGGCTGTTGTGTCTCCTGTTCATGACATGACTTGTGGCTTGACATGGAAATAAACTAATCTCCATAGGAAATGCATCATTTGAATATCAAGCCACGGGTGATGTCATTAAATGGAGACACCACAGACTCACCCACAACGCATGTTTCTCTTACACTAGGCTTGCACTTGCACTTCCGCTAATACAAAGTTGAGATCGTTTTTGAGCATTTTTTTGTATTCACAATAGTTAGGAGGTCACACTGTTAGATTAATAAAGCAATAACAACAAAATATCTTGTGGGGGAGGCATAAATCAATAAAGAAAAGAGTCTACTCCATAAAGTGAGAATGGCAGGGACTTAATTTCATGACTGGCATAGCTTTGATCATCGGGGCATGTATTTGCCTATAAATAACTAATAACTTCTGGGGTAGAAAACAGCCACAGAGTAAATTTCAGAGTATAGAACAGACTGGTACATGAGGTAAAGAACCCTGCTCGTAAGCTTACAATCTAGAGGGAATGGGGTCCATGAGACAATTAAGGGATTGAGGAGGTCAGAGGGATTGAAGTTGTAGTAACAGTAGAGTGGAAGGGAGGTACTAAGTGGGATAGGTCAAAGAGGGAGTGTGTGTTCCAGCTAGGTGGGATCGGCTAGAGGCAAAGTGACTGGTAACTAGTGGGTTGGGTAGTAAGCCTCTCTAAAGAGATGAGTTTTGAGGGACTTTTTAGAGTTTGAAAAGGAGGCAGAGAGCTGGATGCTCCGGGGAAGGGAGTTCCAGAGAGAGGGGGCAGCTCGGGCGAAACCTTGGAGACACGAGTGAGACGTGGTGATGAGATTAGAAGAGAGTGTTAATCCCTTTGAGGAGCGCAGGGAGGTAACGGTTAACAAGGGAGGAAATGTACATAGGAGCAGAGGAGTGGATGTTTTTGTAGATTAAAGACAGAATTTTAAATTTTTTTTTTTTCATTTTTATTTTGAAACAGTTTTTTCCATAGGTACATAAAAAATACAAATTACATAGACACATAAACATATATAACTTATAATAAAGTGCAACTGCTTGAATTATGAGTTCCTTAAAGGGACTCTCTTTTATCGCTGCACTTGGACAACACAACAAATAAATACATATAACTAAGTGGAATACAGAGCCTTTACTGAAATTACAGAATTTTAAATTTTATCCTCGAGCAGACGGGAAGCCAGTGGAGGGCGTTGCAGAGAGGAGCAGCCGAATCAGACCGACGTGCAAGAAAGATGAGTCTGGCAGCCGCATCTTGGATAGACTGTAGGAGAGCCAGATGAACCAGAGGTAGTCCAGCCAGAAGACCGTTACAGTAGTCCAGGCGAGATATCACAAGCGAGTGCACTAGAATTTTGGCGGTCTCTTTGCTGAGGACGGGCGCATGCGTGCAATGTCCTTAGGTGCAGCTGACAAGATTTGGCCAAGGACTGAATTTGAAGAACGAAGGAGAGAGCAGAGTCAAAAGTGACCCCAAGACATCGAACACGGTCAGCCAGTACGATTGTAGCATTATCAACGTGACTGTGAACCCAGATGTAGGGACAGCGGTTGAGGGAGGGAAGATAATCAGTTCTGTTTTGGAGAGGTTAAGTTTAAGGTAGCGATCAGACATCCAAGCGGAGATGGCTGACAGACACTCAGCTACACGTGACACTAGAGAGGGAGTGAGGTCAGGGGAGGAGAGGTAGAGCTGAGTATCATCCGCGTACAAGTGGTAGTGAAAGCCAAAAGGGCGGATGAGTTCTCCCAGAGAGGTAGTGTAGAGGGAAAACAACAGGGGGCCAAGGACCGATCCTTGCGGAACACCAACAGAGAGCGGAACAGTCGACGATGTCGCTCCAGCAAACAACACTGAATAGGAGCTCTCAGATAAGTACAACTCGATCCAAGAGAGTGCCACACCACCTCAGTAAACTCAACATTGCTTAAGAAAAGCCCCAAGCCAAGCAAGCACAGGTATCAAGGTGGCTGCAAAGTAAAATTACAAATTATGGGAATATCCCGAATCCCTCATAATCTGAGGTTCGAGGTACCAATCCCCCCCTTGAAAATCCCACCGAAGATTGATTCTTAGCAGTTTATTCCCATAACTCTCCTGGATACTAGTGAGCTTCAATCACAAGCCCATCACCCAGGATGGGCTCCCACCGCACACACACAGAAAAATGTCTCTAACCCCTCCTAAATGGCCAGGTTGAAGAAATCCAACCCTAGCCCTTTTGATTCACTACAATGCTGCCCTTTTTTAACAAAAATGGCCATCGATTTATTCACCTTTCCCTGTCTCTAGTTGATGGCAGCTGAATCCCTGCCATGCTGCCAAATTGCCTGGGGAACTATCGCTGACCAGATGATGCATAAATTTGGGACCAGCTCTGTGGTGGCATGACAAACTGTTGTCTAAGTTTTTAGCTGAACTTCTCATCTACAAAGTTTGTCTTTTAATATGTTGATGAGGGCACACCTACAATGACCTCACAAGCCATCCAATATACCTGGTGAATGGACAATCTCAATTCAGACTCTCTCTGCCTTGCCTTCATCCTGCATATGTGTGATAATCTGTGCTTATGTTGGTTGCTTTGGTTGAAAACTAGTATTCAGGTTTAGTCTTTGGAAAATGATGCATTGTGTGTTGGGTTGTCACTAATTATTGTATGTTATTGTGTTTTTGTTTCTTATTAAATATCTGTTAAAGTATATATATATATATATATATATATATATATATATATATATATATATATTACATTTGTTGGTACACCCCAAGCTCAAGCAAGCAGTACACATCCCTCTGCAATAACTCCTTACAGAGTGGCTTAATTTCCCCCAGGCATGTCACTCTATATCCCCATTACCGATTGCCCTATGACGTATGAGAGCTGATGTATATGTCTTAATTTCCCAGACTCCTTCTTTTGGACCACACCTGTCAGAGGTATTGAACAGTAATCTCGAGACTGGTACATATGAATAAAGCAGAAGCCAAGGATAACAAGATGGATGCCAGAAGCCTCCATTTTGTGTCAGTTTTTGGACATCCTTCTGGGTGTTTAAATCTTATTTATCTTCTGGGTCCCTGAGGATAAAGGAAACTCTTTCCCCAACTCTGTTATCTGAAACCAAATACTTTACAGATAAGTTCACAGTATCACCGGAACAGATAAGGTGGCCATTGTTAGTGGAAGGTTTATTACTCTAAAGCCACATCTCATTGTACTGATGCAGACACAGCTGTGTACATACATACTAGAGGAGAAGGGGGGCTTCTCTGCAACTTGCTAGCCCACCCAAACTTGCAGAAACTGACAGACACAGACACACTGAGATTATTGGTATTTTTGATTTGTAAAATCTAATAAGGGTTATTATAAATACACCTAGTTGATTCAGATCACCATTAAAATATATAATTATATCACACCTTCACTCATAAATATGTAAGTATAATTAATCCTACATATTAATTAGAATATTGTTTTTATTGTTTTATTAATGTGATATACATTTTATTATAAGTTTTTATCTAATGTGGAATGATAAGAATATTTACTCCAATTTGAAATTGTATTAGTAAGTCTATATTTCAACATATATATTTTCTCATATTATACTCACAATCCAGGTTTAGTTTTACATCATGACATCATCTTATTAAAATTAAACACACCCATCCGTTCGATTGGCTAGAAGTTACAGAAACAGGGTGTGAATCTGAGATAAGGTTTGGATGATAAGTGGATAGTGGAGGTGTAGAAGAGGACGGGAGATACCTGAAAAAACCTGGGGATACTGGTTTTGGGAGAGCTGCCACTAGTGTGGTGAGAGATGGGAATGTTTTAGAAACGGGCTGAGTCTCTCTCCTTCTGGGGAGAACTCAGGAACATGAGGCTTTTAATAGCACATGTTCACTATAACAATAGACATCTCCATACCCATAGTATTGAGCTAAGTCCCAGGAGTAACTCCCATCACTCAATTCTTCAATGGAAGGAGTCTCAACTGCAAACCAACCTCTGCCGGTAATGTATAAATGTGGTAATTTGTTTCTAACATAATCTCATTTTTATGGATGTCATTAATATATATATTTGGGTAAATTTAACATAAATCCCACAATTTCTGGGATCTATATGTTTTAGCCTGGTGTTTATCTGTCATCCTTTCTGCAGAAGGAAGCCAGAGGAATATCCTAGAGATATTAACAAAAGAACCATAAGTTCTTATTGTCTAGCTATTTACCCAAATATGTCATATATAATCTCCAGAGATTATCTAAGATTCTCATTCTTAAAGTCTAAGCTGGAATACATACATTGTCATTTACCGAGCAGATTAAGGAATAGCCACCTTGAGTAGTTATATGATTTAGTAATATTACCTTACCTAAGCAGAGTATATGCTGGTAATTTGTAGGCAATTATGGTGTACTATCATTAACCATTTTAAATACTAATCATTATCAATGTAGGTTGTATCTAAATAAAATGCATGACCATCTTATGGTCAGAAACGTACTGCATAGTAAATTATTCTACATGCATGTTGATATAGGCACAGAGCTGCATAATTCATGTTTTGTCCTACTTACTTATGTGAGAAGTCATACATGTGAATTATGATTAACATCTATTGATATTGCATTTTGTTGTTATACTATTTTGCTTACCGTTTGATCTTTATTCTATATTCAATAAATTCATTATTATTTTATTAATAATTGTTGCGTTGTATTTACTTTTGTAAAAACGTCATCCAAACTCTCACATGCATAACGAATTCTTGACATGGGTATTTTTAGTCGGTCCCATATATAGGAATCATCAATTTTCATATTTCTTTTATGATTCATAATTAATAACTCATATTCAGATTTTTATGGTTATTAATATCCGACACACCCAAACGGGAGACACGTACATTTTTGAAAGGGATCGTAGGGAAGGGACTGGTTTATACGACCGGTTGAGGGTTACTTATGCAATTTGTCCCTCATCACCTCAGGAATTTGCATTTTAAATTATGCTGGGATATGTGGCTCGATTTTGGAACCAAACCTAAACCCCTCCTCTCGGAGTCTAGCGTGCCTACCCTAGCCATGGTAGAATCGCTCTTCTGCTCACTGTTGTTGTCCCCTTTTTCAGTAGTTTGCCCCATTGTTCCACCTGACTCTCCATGTTTCAAACAGTGGGACATGCTGTGGTTTGCCCCGCACATGGAGCACTCATGGCGGAAATTTCAGCAGGCTCCCAATTTGCACTTGCTCTCATTCAGCCGCCATTCCTGCAGCCTGGGAGCGACCCCCAGAGATCCCGTTGAAAGTGAATTTCCCAAGTCATCCACTATAAGGTCAGTGACTATAAACTCATTCATTGTATTCTTTTTATTATTATTATTTCATTCCTTGTCACTTTATATCAATCAATCTCAAAATCCAGAGCATCAACATTTTAGAATTATAAAATATAACCTCTTCATCGTAAACATTAAAAACTAAAATCAATATGTACGGAGATATTTTATTCTCTGCCTCCAGTTTCTCAGGGTATCCGCTCAAAAGATATTCCTAGTTTTTCATGTTCACACAAGCTGCATTTCACATTTTATCTATCGTTCCTCCTGTTCCGCATTTCGCAGTCAGATTTTGATGAGAAGATCTCGTGAACCAAAATTCTAAATTCGTGGAAATTTCAGATAACCGTTCCGTACGCTGTGCTACAGTGATACCTGCTTCTTTTAGTTTATCAAAGCGTGTCTTGCCACCGTTTCATGTTTTGTTGTGTCTTCCTGTTCCAAGATATTCTATTTTGTAAGTTGGGCCTGCGACAAAAACAGAAACATTCTAATTTACTTGAGGCCCAAGGGCCAAATTCAGCCCATCTGACAGCAAGGTGAGGTCCACACATTGTCTAGTCAAAACTATAAATGTGTTGTTTTGTTTGACTGAAGCTGATCCATTTTTGACATTACGTCTAAATAACCAAACTTTTTTTTCTATGGCCAAGAAGCTTTGATTCCCTATTAGCTTAAATTAAAAAAAAATTTAATGTTGCCAGATCCAGATCTGATCATGTGGCCCACTTCAGAAAAAAAAAAAAAAACGTGGACACCCCAAAAGTATGGGAAACGGGCAATCCTTAGAAAGACCTTGAGAATTTTAAGATGTGTAATCTAACCTGGAACATCGCCATTACTCTATACTCTTCGAAAGAAATGACTTGAGCAATCACAGCTGCCAACTGATGACATGTTTTTAGTACTTAAGTTTCTTTGGCCGAGGTTTTCCAATATTGACGTATTCTCTCTCAAAGGCACTCAAAACTATATAGCACACTTAGCTGAATAAGCTGTTCACAATCGATGTTATTAGTATTACATTAAAAAATATTAATATAGCACCAACGATTTACTTAGTGCTTGATACAGTGCATAGAATGAACTACATACTATATTAGATAAACATAGAAAAACTAATACATGCTGCATGCAAGCTTACAGTCTAGTTTGTACCCAACTTTATAACCTTGGAAGGTTATTAATAACCCTGCCAGGAATGGAACTTGCAGCTGGAACGTTTTATTACTGAGCTTTATCACCATCTGTGGTGAGCTCCTGGCTTGTTCCATGTAATTATAGGATTTATTGGGAAAGGTAAATTGAATGTATGGTTTTAATGTGGTTAGATTATATTAATGTAATGATAATTCTTATTTACTGTTAATTTAGAAACAGTGTTTACTTTGTCAAATGTATCACTAGGGTTCGGAAGAAAGCGGGAGTTCTATGTGGTAGGTCAGAGAGCAGTGAAGAACAGTTATATCAGTGGGTTAGAAACATGAAAGCCAGATTCTAAGATGAAATCTGGTAACCCCAGAAGATCCAGCTCCTGCAAAAGAGAACCTAGGGATGCTTATGGTGTGGTCGAAAATGTATGGACACCGCACGGCAACCCCATTTTTTGTCAAAAGAGAGAGGAGGGGTTGCATAGAAAGATATTCCCAACGCGTTTCACCTGATCTTATCTGGCATCATCAGGTGGACAAACCCAACCTTAATATCAGATCAGATCTGTATATACTCTAAATTTTATAATGTGAATTGTGCAGTGTATATGCCATTCATTAAGTAGCATTGAGCGTAATGAACGGATTAATAGATTTATAAATGAGCTTGGTTTAACTATCTGTAACTTATTAGCATACATATGAGATAATCGCGCTTATTCATATAGTTGATTTATTAAAATTAGTTTAATGCAAATAAAAACTTTTATGTCATCAATACGGTATATTTAGTAATTTTTTTTAATTGGATATATAAATAGATTGTCACATTTTTATACTAATAGGTAAAAACTTTTTTTGCACCATTTTTTGTCATTAAACTTTTATTTTATTTCCGAGACAAAAAAAAAAAAATGCAATTAAATAAAATGTATGTTTAATTTTACAGATAAAGTGTCAATCCATTTATGCCTGTGGTATTGTTAAGCCACATCGCTGCATTCCAACCTGACATGTAGCCTGTTACTGCTGCATGGACAGGAGAAGATCTCTGCTGGGAAGAGGCATACAGCTCCCTCAACACTACTGATCACCAGGGAAGAACTCACAGTGAGTAAACACGCTCTCCAACAATAGGTGTATCTGACTTTCTGCAAAATTACTGATATAACTTAGGATGGCTGTCTATCTCCCAGCCAATAAATATCTCCCAGCCAATAAATATCTCCCAGCTAATAACTATCTCCCAGCCAATAAATATCTCCCAGCCAATAAATATCTCCCAGCCAATAAATATCTCCCAGCCAATAAATATCTCCCAGCCAATAACTATCTGCCAGCCAATAACTATCTCCCAGCCAATAACTATCTCCCAGCTAATAACTATCTCCCAGCCAATAACTATCTCACAGCCAATAAATATCTCCCAGCCAATAAATATCTCCCAGCCAATAAATATCTCCCAGCCAATAACTATCTCCCAGCCAATAAATATCTCCCAGCCAATAACTATCTCCCAGCCAATAAATATCTCCCAGCCAATAAATATCTCCCAGCCAATAAATATCTCCCAGCCAATAACTATCTCCCAGCCAATAAATATCTCCCAGCCAATAACTATCTCCCAGCCAATAAATATCTCCCAGCCAATAAATATCTCCCAGCCAATAAATATCTCCCAGCCAATAACTATCTCCCAGCCAATAAATATCTCCCAGCCAATAAATATCTCCCAGCCAATAAATATCTCACAGTCAATAACTATCTCCCAGCCAATAAATATCTCCCAGCCAATAACTATCTCCCAGCCAATAAATATCTCCCAGCCAATAAATATCTCCCAGCCAATAAATATCTCACAGCCAATAAATATCTCCCAGCCAATAAATATCTCCCAGCCAATAAATATCTCCCAGCCAATAACTATCTCCCAGCCAATAAATATCTCCCAGCCAATAAATATCTCCCAGCCAATAAATATCTCCCAGCCAATAACTATCTCCCAGCCAATAAATATCTCCCAGCCAATAAATATCTCCCAGCCAATAAATATCTCACAGTCAATAACTATCTCCCAGCCAATAAATATCTCCCAGCCAATAACTATCTCCCAGCCAATAAATATCTCCCAGCCAATAAATATCTCCCAGCCAATAAATATCTCACAGCCAATAAATATCTCCCAGGCAATAAATATCTCCCAGCCAATAAATATCTCACAGCCAATAAATATCTCACAGCCAATAAATATCTCACAGCCAATAAATATCTCACAGCCAATAAATATCTCACAGCCAATAAATATCTCACAGCCATTAGAAGCACAAGCATCTCCAGAAGGATATGGATACTTTGGAGAGAGTTCAGAGAAGGGCTACTAAACTGGTTCATGGGTTGAAGGATAAAACTTACCAGGAAAGGTTAAAGCATCTTAACATGTATAGCTTGGAGGAAACACGTAACAGGGGGGGATATGATCAGTGGCGTCGTTAGGGGTGGGCTACTGGGGCTATAGCCCCGAATCCCACCTCCATACCCCCAAATGGAGACTCCAGGGCTATCAATGTAAATGTTTTTCCCCCGCGCACGCTGAGACTTCCTCCTTCCGGGACATGGTCCCGGAATTGGAGGCTAAAGCTCTCGGGGGGTTGAGAGCAGAGCCGGCACTTTAAGAAGCGGCATGCCACCCTCACTTTCGCTGCAATTTTTAGTTTTCTGCTTCTTGCGTGCGGTCTTGTGTTTCTCCTGGACCGCACGCATGTTACTGAACTTCCGGCTCCGCCTCCTCTGCTTTACTTCTGGTTAGAGCTCCGGGATTCACGTTACATCCCAGAGCTCAGAAAAGCCAATGATGTCTGCTGATGGGTGCCCGGGAAGGTAAAGTGAATGTCTGTGTGTGTGTGGGTGTCTGTGTGTGTCTGACAGTGTGGGTGTTTGTGTGTGTCTGACAGTGTGGGTGTCTGTGTGTGTCTGACAGTGTGGGTGTCTGTGTGTGTCTGACAGTGTGGGTGTTTGTGTGTGTCTGACAGTGTGGGTGTCTGTGTGTGTCTGACAGTGTGGGTGTCTGTGTGTGTCTGACAGTGTGGGTGTCTGACAGTGTGGGTGTCTGTGTGTGTCTGGCAGTGTGTGGGTGTCTGTGTGTCTGACAGTTTGTGTGTGGGTGTCTGTGTGTGTCTGACTGTGTGTGTGTGTGTGTCTGTCTGTTTGTGTGAGGGTGTCTGTGTGTGTCTGACAGTGTGGGTGTGTGTGTCTGACAGTGTCTGGGTGTGTGATTGTGTGTATGATTATTATTTTTTGTATTGAAAAGCACATTCACTCAAACTGCAGAGCTAGGATTGAAATGTCAGTGAAAGTAAACCTTTATTTTGGTAGCTGACTTAATTATTAATTTCTCATATTTTTTTTTTGTTGTTGAATATAAGTGTTTATTAATTTTTTCACATAGGAATAAAACCGTAAAGGCAATGGGGGCTCCAGAAAAAATAAAAGGGAGGTGGGAGCAGATTAATACAGCACTGAAACTGATGAAAATCTAGCAAATGGTGCTGTTTTGTACTAAGAATCTTGTAGGGTGAAGTCATACATGCTGGTAGATTTGGAAAATACATTTCTCAGGTAGAAAATGGATTACAGTAGAGTGGAATTGGATACAGGGGGGTTTTCGGTTTTATCAAGTCACTAATGTCATAGGAGGAATCTGTCCATGTCTCTAGAACAACTGGGAAAATCTACAGGTGGGCCATCAAGTCACACTCAAAATGCGGGTAAAGTCGTCAGTGCACGTAAGTTCCAGCCAATAGAACCAGATATGTCTATACTGTCCAACCCACCAAACACCATTATTTACAAAAAAGTTTTTTGGGTAGCCTAGTCACTACTGGTAACATTAAGTAGCATGATTTCTGCAATCTAACTTTTTTTCTTTTCTAAAAAAGCATTGTTCCTGAGATGGGTACATGCAGTATTATAACACAATACAGATATATTACTTTACTAGGTTCAATTTTTTGCCTGTAAGAATCTTTCCCCCAACATTGTGTGTGTGTTAGTGACAGAGATTGTGTGTGAGTGAAAGAGTGTGTGTGACAGAGACAGTCTATGTTTGTGTGTGAGAGAGACAGTGGGACAAAGAGAGACAGTGTGTGCATGTGTGAGTGAGAGAGAGACAGTGTGTGAGAGAATGTGTGTGTGAGGGGGAGAGCGTGTGTGTGTGAGGGGGAGAGAGTGTGTGTGTGTACGGGAGAGAGTGTGTGTGTGTGTGTGCGGGAGAGAGTGTGTGTGTGTGTGGGAGAGAGAGTGTGTGTGTATGCGGGAGAGTGTGTGTGTGCGAGAGAGAGAGTGTGTGTGTGTGCGGGAGAGAGAGTGTGTGTGTGTGTGCGGGAGAGAGAGTGTGTGTGTGTGCGGGAGAGAGAGTGTGTGTGTGTGCGGGAGAGAGAGTGTGTGTGGGAGAAAGAGAGAGTGTGTGCGAGAGAGAGAGATAGGTGTGTGTGTGAGAAAAAGAGAGGTGTGTGTGTGTGAGAGAGAAAAGGAGTGTGTGTGTGAGAGTTTAGGTGTGTGTTTGTGTGTGAGAGCCCATCTGGGCTCTAGCCCCAGATCATTTGGAGACCTAGCAACGCCCCTGGATATGATAGAAACATTTATATACATAAAGGGAATCAACACAGTAAGGGAGGAGAGTATATTTAAAATAAGAAAAACTACCACAACTAGAGGACATAGTCTTAATTTGGAGGGGCAACAATTTAAAAGTAATATCAGGGAGGTATTACTTTACTGAGAGGGTAGTGGATGTATGGAATAGTCTTCCAGCGGAAGTGGTAGAGGTAAGCACAGTTAAGGAGTTTAAGCATGCGTGGGATAGGTATAAGGCTATCCTAGATATAAGATAAGGTCAGGGACTAATGAAAGTATTACTGAGAGGGTAGTGGATGCATGGAATAGTCTTCCAGCGGAAGTGGTAGAGGTAAGCACAGTTAACGAGTTTAAGCATGCGTGGGATAGGTATAAGGCTATCCTAGATATAAGATAGGGAACTGGGGACCAATGAAAGTATTTAGATAATTGGGCAGACTAAATGGACCGAATGGTTCTTATCTGCCGGTGACACATTCCAGGTTTCTATGATTCTAAAATAAAAAATCCAGCTCAGACCGAAATAAAGTGCTTTGAATCGTCCAGGTGCAATAAAAGTTATATGTTTAATCAAGCCCGTGGACAATAAAAACATTATATACAAGTGGAAGAGACAGGAATTTACACTATGCCTGATGTGCACCTAAAGATGTGCATTATTAAAAGTAGTCTAGTGGTACAAAGCAGCTCCTAAATATATACAGATCTACCGATAGGAGATCTGATGTCCTTAGCCTCTGTGCTCAAAAGATGGTCCATAATTCTGGCTTTCAATTGACATGCTGTCTGCCTGACATTTTGGACACCACACATTGAACAGGTAATTAAATTGATACTTTTTTCAGTACAACAATTTATATAATCCCTTATTTTAAAGATCTGTCCACTTATGGACAAACAACTCCTTCCTATCTATAAAACTATAGCCTTTACACACCTTATTACCCCAACGGTACATACCCAAAGCGATTAACCAGGTAATATCATTTTTATTTATGCCTTGGGTAGAAAAAGTTCTATCTACAACTACGTAGGTAGTAATTTGGTACAAAAAGATCACGAAACAAATCCACGCTAGGTCATTTTTAAAAATCAGATCCCAGCATGTGAGGAAACCCGCGAGAGTGGGCACTAGCCTCCCCAGTACAGATATTGCGTGTCTGTAGCTCAGTTTTTAGATGGTGCACGTCTAATAGACATACACAGTTCAAATGCAATGCTGACTGTGCAGAGGCCAAAATTTTGACAGAACTCTTCCAAAAATGGGACTGGCCTTGAAAATTCATTACTGTCGGCAACTATGCACATACCATACAATTTACTACATTTATTTTTTGGGTAATGAAAAACAAATCAACTATGGCTGCCTTGAAGAAAACCAACGTGCAATTGCAATCTTAAGTGAAGTTAATCTGTTTTAGTTTTGTCTGGATACATTTCCTCCTTTCTGTGACTCAGCATGTGTATTATATTATCAAACCTTCCCTGTATCTTTTATTTTCATTTGAATTTTTTTTTTTTTTTAAATCACTTGACCTTGTTTCATTAAATCCTCTCTTGTTTGTGCTCTCTTATTATAGCCGGTAGCATTTCCAGTCTATGTCTTGAGACTGAAGACAATAATGATGCCGAGGAATAGTAAAATATCAAGGTTAATGAACACACAATCCACAGAACAATATATTGTGCCGGCTTGCTCATTTTTTTTTAATAGAAATCAAATACTTACCACGATATTAATTTGAGTACAAACATAATTCTCCCACCATAAACAATGTAACTCTATAAAGAGACCTGATGAAGTCAACAAAAAAGACAAATGACCATAGTAATACCACAGAGATTTTGCTATACCCCCCTGATTATTATTAAAAGCCTCTCAGCCATCCTATAAAAAGGAGCAGTTTCACCAAGTGTGTTCCCCCTATGTTGTACGTGTGTTTAATAGACGGGGCGTGCACTTATTTTTATTTTCAAATGATTTACAGTTCTCCTGTAGTTTTAAATTGAAATTGTTTTCAGCAGGGTTTCTATATTCAGTGACGTCCAATGAGAGAGAGTACACCCAGCTGCCTCTCTGGATTGGCTCTAAGGATTCAGTAAGACAAGGGTAATAAGTGTCCTCTGCTAAGAAGACATGTTCACTTTTTTATATGACATACAGTGTCTTTATAATATATAAAAACATTGCTTAGAGTAGTGATGGAGAATGTTTTGGGGCCAGAGTGCCCAATTTTTGGCCAAAACCTTTTTGCAGACTTAAAGTGCCAACACCACACACATATACACACACACTCACTTATACTCACACACACACACACACACACACACACACGTATACTCATACACACACGCTTATACTCATACACACACACTTATACTCATACACACACACTTATACTCATAAACTCACACACACACACTTATACTCATACACACGCACACTTATACTCATACACACACACACTTATACTCATACACACACACTTATACTCATACACACACACACACTTATACTCATACACACACACTTATACTCATACACACACACACACACACACACACACACACACGTATACTCATACACACACACTTATACTCATACACACACACTTATACTCATACACACACACTTATACTCATACACACACACACACTTATACTCATACACACACACTTATACTCATACACACACACACACACACACTTATACTCATACACACACACACACACACTTATACTCATACACACACACACACACACACACACACTTATACTCATACACACACACTCATACACACACACTTATACTCATACACACACACACACACACACACTTATACTCATACACACACACTTACACTCATACACACACACTTATGCTTATACTCTCACACACACACACAGTAAGGTTCACCTCTCACCGCCTTTCTGCTCTGTCCGAGAGGAGCAGTCATCAGTGGGTAAAAGACCGGTCATCTTCTTCTTTTCCGGTTAATCGGGCCCATGAGCACTATGTGGAGAAGCGTTCAAGTCGGAAAAGCAAACAGTGAATTGCTTTCCGACTTGAATGCTTTTACAGACAGGGCGCAAGCACCCGATTATCGGAAGAAGGAGCAGATGACCGGAGGTGCAGATCTTTTACCCACTGATGACTTCTCTTCTCAGAAGGAGCAAACAAGAGGTGAGAGCTGAACATGGCCGCGTGCCACAACCGAGAGCTCGGTGTACCAGTTGTGGCACACGTGCCATAGATTTGCCACCGCTGACTTAGAGTATGGATTTAATTTGTTGGACTTTTAGAAACCAACGTGAAATTACAATCTAAACCAAGACATCTTTAATTGCTCTTAAGGTAATCTGTTTTAGTTTTATCTGAATAAATGTCCTCTTCTTATGTGTGTGACTATAGTGTATATGCATATAGTATTGTATACCATATACACTAGCATTCAAAAGTTTGGTTTAAAAACACATCAAATGGGTCAGAAAAACAGTGTAAACATTGTTAATGTTATAGAGAGAGAGAGAGTGAGAGAGCGCAATTAAGAGATTAAAACAAAAATTAATTGGAATATAAGAATCTTGGTACCTGTAAGTGTCCCTTTAAAGATCGGGCAGTCTAAGGACTAAGGTATTATGCATGAGGCCACTCGGCAACTCAAGAATACTAACCTGAATCATGTCAGTGTCTATGAATCAAGCCCTGACTTTCTATCCAGAAATAGACCAAGGGAATCTTGATAATTGAGCAGGTATTGCATCCAATCTAAATAATTTGGAATAAAACCAAACCTAATTACCAAGGAAAAGAAATTTTAAAAAAAAATTGAAAAAGTGTGTGGGCTGACATGATCGAAACCGTAGAAATGTAATATATCCAAATGTTAGCAATCAAATATTAACCGTGAATAAAAGTAGGTTACCTGGTTTAAATAGAAGGCTGCATATATCTCATTACTAATATGTGTGAAGGTTGCGTCAGTTTAATATTATGAGACATGAAGTTATTACGGAGGGTGGTTAATATCAGGTTGTGCAGAAAGGAAGGAGACCGGAATTATATCTTACATTATAATATAGGCTGTGCTGGTATTAAAGTAATAGAGAGTTATATATAGTTATTCTCCATCTAGAAACTGGGGGAAACATGTGTAAAAAACACTTTCCCGTGTTGGATCGTACTGGAATTACATGTTGAGTATTCTTCCTCCAAAATGCTTGGGACCAGAAGAATTTTGGATAATGTGTCCTTTCGGATATTGGATCTCTTTCATCAATAAGATATAATAACCACTTTGCAACAATGGACATATCAGGCACGGCCAGCCAGCAACTCCGTTGCCAACAATGGACGTGCCTGACACGCCCTGCAGTATTACGAGCGGTTTCGCGATCAACGATCGGGAAAACCTCTCTGACGGTGCTGCTCTACATCGAGGCAATAGGCAGCAGTAGGCATGCTCCTGCATTATGGCTGTGCCCTCTTGTGGGTAGAGGCAGTCAGCAAAAAAAGACTTAATTGGCTAAAATCTAGGGTTAGGGTTAGAATAGTTCTTAGGGTTACAATTCAATTTTAAGGGATAGGGTTAAAATTAAATTAAAAGTAGAATATATTAAGGATTAGCATAATGGTTAGAGATGGGGTTAAATTTAGGGTTACATTTATCGTTAGGGTTGGGGTCAAAAGGTCACTGTAGAAAAAAAAAAACACTATTTTTGGTTTTTGCCATGTAAAAGCTGCAGAAAAAAATGGAAGTAAGCATATTTCTAAACTCGGGCCAACATTTAGAAACTATTTAGATGGGGTCTTTTCTAATGATTGTGTTTGTGTAAATTATTTTTTAGGTCAAAGTTAGAAATAGTGTTTTCTTTTCATCATATTTTATGATTTTTTTTGTACTAAATGATAAGACAGTATGAACACAATGTTATCTAATGAAAGCCCTTCTTATGATGATAAACACAACATATAATTTGTGTAAGTACAGTATGTGAGAAAGAAGAAAATACAGCTAAACACAAACACCCAAGAAATGTAAAAACTGCCCTTGTCACCAAGGGAAAGTCAAGGTCAAAAGGTCTTGTCACTAAGGGGTTAGAGCACTCTTCAAATCCAGTGATATCAACGTACGTATTGTATCGAGCAAATTAATCACTGTTACTGTGATGCAGCTGTGATGAAAGGTATCGTTGGGAACCTGCCGTTGGCGTGTCAGGTCTGCACACATGTCATTGTATGACCCTTTGTGGGCGTGGGGGAATCCGAGCATGCATGGAAAGGCTATATCACAGCTTGAGGGGGCTGGACACTGAATACACTGCTGTGCGTTAGCATCCTGACAGGGGTGTGTGGAATGAGCAACTTGTGGCAAAATCCGAAATGTTTTTTGGGATAACGGATCATTTTGGGTAATGAATCATGCATACCAGTTTTTGAAATAATTCTGTTCAGGAATCCACATATTTAATGTTATTATTTGAGTTATAATGGAAGCAGAAGAACCGATCACTATGGTGTTGTCTCTGGCCATTAGTCTGGCTGATAGGGCAGCTCTATAAAAATGTGTTTCTTTCTCCAGTAATTTGTGGTATGAGGGGCAAAGGGGGATTCTTTTATTTAATTCCAAGACACAGATCTTCGAAAGTAAATGGAATGCAATTAATGGTTGGGTCAGAGGCTAAAACGTTTCATCCAATTTTATCCTCTTAACCATATTCCCTATAAGTCTATTCTGGGCTAACCATCCAGTGCTCAGTTGTTCTTGCCCCCTCCTTGAATTTACCATATTTTGACCCCTACTTGTGCTGTTTTCCACCTGCTTACTGACCTTTTGGGTAATCTCATGGTCTGCTGCCTGCCTGTCTGTGACCCTCTGTTTACAAGATTACAGGACACAATTAGCACATTCAGTGCATGAAACTCTAGTTAAACACTTTGAGGTGTTTGTACATGTACTAAGAAAACGCAAATATATTTTATGTGCAAAACTATTTTTGTGCTTTGCTCCTATTGCAATGTACTAAACATTTAATACTCCAATAGTACATACGCGCAAACTGAGAATAAAAACGGGCAATTTTGCGAATATTATTTATACCTCTTTTGAAAACGTTCGTTAAAAGCTGGCGTAATTTTCACACGCAAATAAGACTTTTTAAAAAATATTCGCAAAACTCTTTAGAGTGCGCAAATATAATCGCAATTTATTAGCGCAAACCGAAAAATGCACTCTAAATAAAAATAAACGGATGAGGAGCAAATCAGAGAAAACAAGCGCAAAATGTTCCAAATAGTCGCAGATTGCTCCTTACTCATGTTTTACCAACTTTTTTTCCCACTGCACTTGTTTAGTACATAACTCCCCTTTGTATGGTATCCCCTAAATGGCTAAAACCAGAGGATTGTGAGTAAAGGCATGCTTTTGATGTGGTAATACATTTTTCCGGTTGCGCTAATATTGTGTGATTACGTTTGCGCACGCTAAAGATTTTTGCAAATATTTTGTAAAAAATAATTCTTATTCCCCGTGTGAAAATTACACCAGCAATAAAAGAGACAGAACAAATATTCACAAACATGCCTGTTTTTATTCGCAATTTGCTCCTATTTACCATTTGAGTGTTAAATGATTAGTACATTGCAATAGGTGCAAAGTGCAGTCATAGTTTTGCACATAAAATGTATTTGCCTTTTTATTTTTTAGTACATGTCCCTCATAGATAGGTATTTATTTAGTTTTATTCTCTACATCCACAGTATATATTTAGGTGGTAGTATTCCGTTAACCTACTGCATTCACTTGCAATTCTTCTAACACAACATGTAGACAACTGTTTGTTCTCTCCATTTGCAAATAAACCGCATTTAAAGGACAACTGTTTCATTGATTGCACCACGTGTATGTACTGTATTTGAAATAGATTAATTGAAATAATACAAATACCTTAAAGGGACAGTCTAGTCCCCAAACTCACTCTGGTGCAAGATGAAGATCCTTGCTTGTATAATGCACAGGCTTTTATCCCTGTGTGATTTGATGCTGGCATTCTGCATACATCGCATTTTTAATATTTGACTCAAGCCCTCCCCAGTGATGACTCTGCATGTTTACTGCAGGTGCGGCAGCAGTGATTATATAGACACTGAGGATATAAAGTTTTGTTTCATGTAGTCACTTCCTGTCATCCTCAAATTGAGTCTATTGAGTGGTCTATGAGTGACCTTGCTCTTGTACACAGTAGGACCTCTTAACAGTGCAACACATTGTCTGATGACATCATCAGAGAGATAGGACATTCCATTCATTTTAATGGCATTATTCTCATTGGTTCCTGAAAATCTAGTGTGGGCAGTCCTTGGTACTTGCAAACTTCTGTAATTTCACAATTTCTTCTAGCTGTAAGTATTTTATATTTTAACCAATGCAAAATGTAAGACACGCATCTTAAAGTACTTGGGCACTAGATAGTTCATTCTTTTTGTTGTATAGCTGTACTAGAGGTGTGTATGCATTTCTTTTTAAACAAGTGATACAATCTTTCAATTAGACACATTGTTTTGGGGTTTTTTTTGCCAAAAGCTTTCCTCACCCGTCGCACACCAAAGCTCTTGCTAGACTTCCTGGGCACACCACGAAACCATGATACAACACTGGCCTTGGTTATTTAATTCTGTCTGGTGCAGCAAAAATGATTTTAAAGTCAACGTATGTCAATCACCCAGCAGCAATGCTGATGTATCGAGCTGAGAAATTCAACAATTATCTCAATTCTTTTTTTTTTTTTTTAATGGCACATTTCTCCATTTTCACACTTGCTCGTGGTATCTCCTATTTCTAAAGGAAATTTGAAAAATGTACATATGGTTAGATAACAGATCCGAGACCAGATATCTTGGCATTAATTCCAGAAACTGTCACATAGTTGCTTATTTTGGAAATAGTATCTGATTTACTGCTTTTGTTTCATCTATTTTTGTTATTTGTATAAATACAATGTGCCTGCGCGTTGGGGATGTTTGGTAACTTATATCTGCTTTTTTTATGAAGTTGCACACAGTGGGCTTTATTCATTTAAAGGGAATTGCAGGGAATTGACAAGGGCGTGTCAAACTTAAGGCCAAAGGAGTCGAGTAGGAAACAAATCTCCAGATCAACTATACTTCAAACGTAGCTACTTTGGCCTCAAGCTTGACATTCCCTTGCCAATTCCCTGCTGTTTAATGTTAATGTTGATGCCAGTGAGGTCATTAGTAGAACCCCATCTGTAGAAGCTATTCTACTTCTCAGTGTTGCACGTCCCACTCTTGAGTAAGACCAGTGCGGTATTTACCGTGAGGCATCCTAGACAGATGCCTAGAGAGGCAAATTTTTGGGGACGGCAGCGCCCCCCATCACTGAAAAAAGAAAGCGAAAGAAAAAACCGCACGAGCAGCCTGATCGCACTGATTGGGCTACCCGTACATTTTTTTTCTTAGGGGACGGAGTGATGACAGGTCACGTGACCCGACACTCTGATGTCAGACACGCGCCTTGTCACGTGACCTATCTACACTCACCACGGGGAGCGGAACAGGCAGCATGGTAGCACACCATGCTGCCTGCCGCTAGCCACCAGGGGTAAGTCCTGGGGTGAGGGGGCATGTAATGGGGGTAATGGAGGCATATAATGGGGGTAATGGATGCATATAATGGGGCTGATGGGGCATATAGTGGGGGTGATAGGGATAATGGAGGTATATAATTAGGGTGATAGAGCATGTAATGGGGGTGATGGGGCATATAATGGGGAGTTTTGGGCATGTGATGGGGTATGTAATGGGGGTGATAGGGATGTAATGGGGGTGATGGGGATGTAATGGGGGTGATATGGCATGCAATGGGGGTGATGGAGACATATAATGGGGGTGATGGAGCATGTAATGGGGTGATTGGGCACGTGATGGGGTATGTAATGGGGGTTATGGGGGATGTAATAGGGGGATTATGGCATGTAATGGGGGTGATGGAGGCATATAATGGGGGTGATGGGGCATGTAATGGGGGTGATTGGGCATTTGATTGGTGATGTAATGGGGGTGATATGGCATGTAATGGGGGTGATGGAGGGATGTAATGGGGTGATGGGGGCATGTGATGGGGGTGATGGAGGCATGTAATGAGGGTGATGAAGGTATGTGATGGGGTGATGGAGGCATGTAATGGAGGTGATGAAGGATATGGGCATGTCATGCATGTGCAGCGTGGGTAGGGGGGTGCCTGAATTTTATCTGCCTAGGTCAGCACAAAATCAAGATACACCACTGAGTAAGACACAATAGACAGAGTAACAGATGAACTGAATAAAATGGAACATGCTGATTTGTTTAGAGATAAAGATAAGGAAACATAAAATAGTTATTTAAATTAACTATGTATTGTACTAGATTATAATGATAAAAACCTAAACCCTAAAAAACGGATCAATCCTCCTACAGGATTAAGGCTTACCCCTGGTAAGTCTACAATTAATCCTAGGGGTGCCCCCAAATCTACGCTGAAAAACAAACTTAAGGATTTCACGCATAACAATATACTAAAACAAAATGAGCAAAAATATAAAGAATAATGTAAATAGCATTTTATAAATGTAAAATATGTAAAAGCTGTAGACAAGCTTGACATTTTAGAATCAAATATTGCTGGCTGGGAATATTTCAAAGGATTTCCAATTTGCAACTTATCACGTTATTTATTTACTGGAATGTACATAAGGATTGTAATATATTGAATATACAACAAGAAAACTCAAAGCAAGCCCTGTAATAATATCAAAAATATATTACGCACACACAGTCATATAGATACAATGCTCCCCATCAAAGAAACAACTGGTGTCAGTGGTAAATTCACAGACATTGAGGATTCAATGGCCACTGCTTACACCATTAACGTGTGCGCTAATATCATCACTGCACCTGTTAAAATAAATACCGCGCCTGCTATAAACCTCCGTACTTTCCAGGGAGGTTTGGTGGAGCCATTAAAAAATAAACTTCATTGAAACACCAGCCTGTGTGGTCATTACCACTGAAGTACTGGAGGCCGTATCTCCAGAAGGATATTGATACTTTGGAGAGAGTTCAGAGAAGGGCTACTAAACTGGTTCATGGGTTGAAGGATAAAACTTACCAGGGAAGGTTAAGCATCTTAACATGTATAGCTTGGAGGAAAGACGTAACAGGGGGGATATGATAGAAACATTTAAATACATAAAGGGAATCAACACAGTAAAGGAAGAGAGTATATTTAAAGGAAGAAAAACTACCACAACTAGAGGACATAGTCTTAAATTAGAGGGGCAACAATTTAAAAGTAATATCAGGAAGTATTACTTTACTGAGAGGGTAGTGGATGTCTGGAATAGCCTTCCAGCGGAAGTGGTAGAGGTAAACACAGTGAAGGAGTTTAATCATGCGTGGGATAGACACAAGGCTATCCTAGATATAAGAAAAGGCCAGGGACTAATGAAAGTATTACTTTACTGAGAGGGTAGTGGATGTATGGAATAGCTTTCCAGCGGAAGTGCTGGAGGTAAACACAGTGAAGGAGTTTAAGCATGCGTGGGATAGGCACAAGGCTATCCTATATATAAGATAAGGCCAGGGACTAATGAAACTATTACTATACTGAGAGGGTAGTGGATGTATGGAATAACCTTCCAGCAGAAGTGGTAGAAGTAAACCCAGTGAAGGAGTTTAAGAATGCATGTGATAGGAACAAGGCTATCCTAGATATAAGATAAGGCCAGGGACTAATAAAAGTATTTAGAAAGTTGGGCAGACCATGGTTCTTATCTGCCGACACATTCTATATTTCAAACAGTGATTTAATGTCAGCTCGTATACATTTCCGTACATTTAACGCAAAGGAAACTAGATTTAAATCATGCACATTTTAACATTGCCCCCTACATCACTGAGAGGGTCAACCTGCAAAAAAAGATAAAATAATTCCACCCCGGAGTCCAGCGATCCCTCACTTCCCCAAGTGACTGCGGGAGGCGCCATGCCTGCAGTCACTAGAAAAAAAAGTGGCACCCAGGGGCCATAGGAAGGCGCTATGTGTGTGGCCCCAGTTATATTAAAAGAAATCCCCCCCCCCAGGCCACATTCATAAAATAATGTCCTCCAAAGCCCCCTCAAAAAGATGGTCCACGCTTGTGCCAGGAGCCAAATTAAAAATAGGTAGCCTAGCCCGCTACCTCTGTCTTGCTCATGTAGGGGGGTGAACCCAAATTGCCCCAAAACCTGTAAAAAAAATCCCACCCTTTAATTTTTAGAAGGGTGTATGTATTTTTGCATATATGTTTTCTCATTCAAACATACTTTTATCTAGTTGTATACATGTGATGTAAGGAGCATTTACTTCCCCAGCAAATGGACAATATTTAAAACTTTTCCCAGCACTTGCAACACATCAACAGTAAGAAGAACGAACCAATGATGTCATATGACCGCAGAAGTTTATCTATGCGAGACGATGACATCACTTGGGATCAGAATGCAGAACGGCTGAATCACACAGGAGATAATGACACGAGTGAGATTTGAACCCTTCAGTATCACATTAACATGAGGACATTCTCTGGTTTATTGTAGACTAACCATTCCATGCACAGACAAACTCTGAAGAAGTCCAATACTTTAATAATTGGTAAAACTCATTGTGGGTCAAGCAGACAACACATAGGAAGTGATCGTTTTCAGTATTCTACCCTGGACAGAGGAACCAGCTGCTCTTCTACAGAGAGAGTTTTCCATTGGACTGGCTATCACTGCTGTTTCATATATGTGATTTATTCACACAGCTGTTCTTTTTACTCAGATGCAGGTAAGTTTGAGCTATTCCCAGAAGAAGCACACAAACCATTGGGGTCTCAATCACATTGAGTGCACATTGGTGTTATTTATATATTACACTAAATAATGTTTGATGTATATTTTTACTCTTTCACTTGGTTTGGAGAGCAGTCATTTTACATGATATTTACGTGTGATGGAGTGCACTTTACTATCACAGCTATTTATACAAGAGAGGTACCATTATGCAAAATGTCTTTTTTTCTGTGTATAGCGTATGTATTTTTCCAAAATGTTTAGTCATTGTATATCGTCGGAACCAACAGATTGTTTTCACTTTATACTTGTTCTTTTTTTTTTTTTATCTCTGTTTAAAGGATTCCTTTAGATGAGTGGTTCACGAACCAGTCCTTATGACCTTCCGACAGTCCAGAATTTAGGGATTACTCATCTTAAATAAGAATATGTATAAATCCCGGTGTGGTGTTGGCCCTGAAGCACTTGTTTAGAAACCACTGGTTTAGTTTAACAAATGTAACACCTAGATGTTGAAAGTTGAACTTAATGGCCTTGTTTTTTTTAAAAACTAAATCAGTGATTCCCTAACTAGTCCTCAAAGACCAACACCACACCAAGATTCATACATATCCTTATTTAACCCCTTCCCAATGCTTGGACGTACTATGCAGTCATGATTGTCAGTGCCTATAACACAAAAGGACGGCATAGTACGTCCAGCTTTAAACAGCTCATCACGGCTGAAGCGATGAGCTGTGCTCGGATCCCACTGCAGGGACTTGCAGTGGGATCCCACCTGTCAGATGAGGCCACTTTTAAAGTAGCCAGTGTTCGAAGCGAACACCAGCTACGTTTCACTAAACCGAGCCTTGCCTGAACTTCGATTCGGGCACGCCTCCCTGATGTCACACAGGACATCCGGAGATCTCGTGATCTTTTAGCAGGGACCGCCTGGGTCTTTTAAGACCCTTATAGGGCCTCTGCCATAGTGTTCCTGGATATCAATCACCTTGTGATCGGTGGCCAGGAACAAATCGTGACATTTTGCTGATTGCTTCATCTGGGGTTAAACACTACTGGGTAATCCCTAAATCTTGGACTTTTAGGGGGCCGTGAGGACTGGTTTGAGAACCAGTGCTCTAGAGCAAGTATAGGCGACTTTCGGAACTCCAAATGTTATGGGCTAAATCTCCCATAATGTTCTTACAGCTGAAACACTAGCAAAGCATCAAGGGAAATGTAGTCACCAGCTTCTGGAGTGCTGATGTTTGCCTATCCCATCTATAGAGTATTCATTGGGACTGTGTCTTGGAATTGATGTGTTATAACTGTAGTGCATGACACCTATCTTGCATTCAGCTCACTATTTCTAAATATTTTTAAATAGTATATTTCTTTTGCGTGCCCACCTGTGCCTTTCTTTTTTCTCACAGACAGTGGTTTCACACCTATCAATAACTCTGATAGAAGGAGACAGCGTGGGGACTAAATTTAGGTTATTTTAAATATAATGGCTGTCATACTTGAAGGAGGATGACATTTTATCTGACTGAGTGATTTATTAGCTCTTCGAAAAAAAATAACAATCCTGCTGGCATATTTTTCCTCCCGCATAATACGGGGAAACTCTTCAACTAATATGCTGAGGTAGCCGCGTTCCTTTCTGGTATTTCTTCAAGAGCTGAAAAACAGGTTTAAAATCTTTCTTATAATACGGTCGGGAGGGTCAATTCCTCACACAGTGAACCAGGCTGAACTGACGAGGGACTTGCAAAAATCAGGCCAAAATATCTTGACTTTGGAAAAAATGTCCAACTTTCCCATGTTTCCTTCTCATCTATTAATTCTCGGACTTTGCCAAACTCTTGTTCATTCACCACAGTACATTGGCCAGTATGAAAGAGGAAGCCAAGTGCATTTTGGTATGTTCTAATTGAACTGTACCCCTTCCCCTCTTGCACATAGAGTCAGCTATGATTGCTCAATTTACATATTTTATTTTCTTCGTTTGTTTTGAAGAAACACAGAGAATGTCATATTTATCTGTTTTTTCCCCCTTTTGTTACAATTAATAAAATTGTGAATAAAATTCATTTTTGTCAAACATTGTATAGTGTTCAGTTTTATTCTTCACCTACTATAACCTGGCAACATCTTTATATATAATGCAAACAGATGTTTATGTACAGTGTATACTAAATACACTGAAGGGTAAATGCTAGTTTCTTTAACCATATTTATTTACACATTGTTCTATAGCAATTTTACTTTTTCTACCAGGTATCCAGCTATAGTTGCCAAATCAGTCAGTTATTTGCTGGACACATATGGTTTACATACACCACTGAATGCATATTTGAAACAATTAATGAATAAAAGAGGGGATCCCATGGAAGATTGCTTAAAACAATAGATTTTACTCTGACTATATATGAATTAAATATTCTGAAGGACAGAATATTTGACCCTCAAAAAACTGGCTGATTTGGCAACCCTACATACAGTTGCATACTTGGGATCCTATAGAGTAGGGGCATCCAGCGTGCGGCCTGTGGGCCAAATATGACCCATCACACAACAGGATATGCCCACAAATGATTTAACTACCCATGTTCTCATTTGCCCTCTAAATGTGTCATTTTCTTTGAATACATTTGATTTTTACGCTTTTTGGATTTTTTTTTTTTTTTTTGCATCATTGTTAAATAATCAAATTTTTGTCTACAGCTCACAAGCTATTCTTAATTATCACTGTTAAAAAAAAAAAAAAAATTAATTCAGCGCAATATGCATTTCAGAACCTTTAGCCCACTTCACAAAGAAGCTTGGACGCCTCTGCTTTAGAGAAAAAAACCTCCATAGATCTGGCGGAAAAAATTAACCTGTGGATGAGCTCTTTGAGCAAACATCCGTGTGCGTACATGGTAAGTGTGTTTATCATTTGAGACACTTTGATTGCTGCTTTCTATCTCTTGGTCTCCATTCAATCGCTGAAGAACTGAGTGGGAGGATCAGTAAAAGGTGCAAATCCCATACCTTACAATGCATTAAAAACACATACCATATTTGCTCGAAAATAAGACAAGGTTTTTTATTTGAGGTCTTCTTATAATAAGACCTCAAATCGAGGTCAGATTATAAAACATGGATCCAGGTCCCCCGCAGATCTGCAGGGGCCCTGGATCCCCCTCGCTAACTATCGTGCAGACATCCCCCGGCTGCCCCCACTAGCCACCAGGGAGGCTATGTTAGGGGGGAGGGAGGGGGGATCCAGACAACATTGGGGGGAGGGTGGGGGGGAAGATAGACAACATTGGGGGAGGGGGGAGGGAAGACAGACAACATTGGGGGGAGGGTGGGGGAGAGAGACAGACAACATTGGGGGGAGAGAGACAGACACTGTTGGGGGGAGCATTGGCACATTAAAGGTAAATAAAAACAAGAAATGCATTTTTTTTATATCATACTTTTTTATTAAATATTAAAAAGCAATTTACATGTGAATATATACAAGTTAAACTTTTTTCCTATAGGGTAGTCTTATATTCAGGCTTTTAGTTTTTTTCCTAAAGGAATATCCATAGTTTGGGGGGTCGTCTTATAATCAGGGTCGTCTTATATTCGAGCAAATACGGTAAGTCAATTTGAATTTAAGTTGATGTGGTCATATTCCTTTTTCCTTTGTTATTCTTGGAAATACCTGTCCTATACTCTTAAGAAAAAGCATAAGACAAAAATGATTATTGCAATGTTTGCAGCCAGTCAGATGTTAAAATGCTTTAAAAAGTGCAGTTACCTTTTCATTAAAGCATTTAGATATTATTTACTGTGCTATACTGCAGTCAGGAAGAAACGTGGGACAAAGTTTAGCAGATGGAGGTTTGTACAAGAAAGAACAGATCTCTCCTCTGCTCCCAGACAGAACTTTTCCTGCTGGTAATGTGACGATAAAGAGACAAATAAACATCAGCTAATAATTTCATTATATTAAACAATATTTTTAATTTAAGTTGCATAAAAAAAATACAAAATGATATCCAATGAATCCATTTTCAAATCACATTTTTCAATCCTTTTTCCTTTTTTCCCTCTAATAATTCAGTATTTATTCATAGAACCCCAAATATACTATATGTATTAAATTATGTCTTTTATTTGATGGTCTGGTCATGGAATTATTCATTGTACATACAGTCATAGGGGACTAATTACTAAAAAGGTGACCAACTGAACATCTCACCTCACTATTCATTGTTCAGGTACAAGACTGGTGAGTTCCCCTCGCTAAGCAAACTCACCAGGATTGTCCCTGCACAATGTACAGCTAAATTGGTGAGACAGAATGTTCATCTCACCTGCAACTCACCTGCAACTCACCTTTTAGTAAATAGACCCCATTTAACTCTGTGGATGTCTGACGGTTTTAGCTATAGGGTAATTGAACTAAAATACTTTACACGTCAGGTCTAAGAATTTACGGTAACCATGAAGTTTGATCAGATGCTAATACTACAAACCCTGCGGCATTTGGTCATTATAACAAAACATTAGACCCAAAAATGTTGGGTGGGAATTTGGGATATGTGGTCTTGAGATATCTGGTCATAAATTTGGGAATTAGAACAACAAAATCTTTTATTTGTTCATAAAATTGTTGGTCCCATGTTTGGGAGATGTGGTTATCATAATGGGTATGTAGTTGTAAGGACAGCTGATCATACATTTGGCCACTAGAACACAACCTTTTATTCCGAAGGACTTTCTTCATACCTTTTAGAACTCTGGTCATAAGGGATACTAGTCAAACCCCTGGCAGATTTCCGCTCTGCAGGCATTCTCTAATTGAGCTTGTCTTGGCAGTTCTCTAACTATTGCCATAGCGGGGCTCCATTATTAGGTTGCACCCTGTGATCATGGGACCTCCTAGTTGCAGCTGCTCAGCAGGCAATTTTTATTTTCAAATTACACATGTGTGGTTCCACTTTTGTGTCAGTTGTATGCTATTGCCTTTTTCCAGTTGCTGACCTTGGTCATGTTCCTGTTAGTGTTGATTGACCCAGTTCTGTGGCCCATTTTGCTGCTTTCGATTAGTCTCTTCCTGTTTCTGTTCCTGGTACTCTGAGGCTGTGGATTCGAACTACATAACTTCCCTGCCCTCATGGTTCTGGGGTTACCCAGATGGGTCCTGGTGAGTCATCAGGGCTCAACATTTGGGAAATTATGGTTGGAGGGTGAATAACTCCACTGAGGTTCCCAAGGGTCACAACCTTCTACGTGACAGGTGACCATCTCTACTCAAGGCTTCCTTATACATACGCAGAACATTATAACTTTGTCCCTCATAGTACTTGTCCCTCATAGTACTATGCAGAGTCATACACACTTAAAGCGCGTGATCATAAGGATCTTGGAAGTTAAGATCTTAGACGTTTTGCTGATAAGGAATAGAGACATTTAATCGTAGAGATCTTTAGTAAAGACTTTTTTTTAAACATAGGCACAATTACTCGTAAATCCTGATCTTTGTCCCAAAAGACAATAAAAATGACATTAGGGGTAAGATCAATATATTCCCATCTTGGTATTTTTGCGGAGAATCAAAAGTGCAGTTTCGTTGTATGTAGAAGGATCTAAAAGATCTGAGTCAACTTTTTTTTTTTTTTTAAAGAAAAAAAATTTTTATTTCGCACTGTGCCCATAATTGCACTATGTTACATAAATATAGGAATTAACAGTAAATATGTACACTTACCATGAAACTGCTGTCAGGATCTATATGACGTGCAAGGCTCGTACGAGAAAAAAAAACATGTTACATATTCCACGGCATTTGCTTTGCTAAACACGTCTGATTGACTTGTGTAGCATTTTGATTTGTATTAATTCTAAAAAATAAAAAAAAAATTATCTACTATTTTCATCCAGCCCTTTTTCATGTACCTTCTCATGTTAAGTGCATTATATTCTGTATAGTAAGCGCCTTCACATTTTTTTTTGTTCTGCGGAAGATATCTGAAGGAAACATTTTGAACTCTTTGAATAAAAATGTCCAATATTTGGCGACCTACGTAGGTTTGCATTTTAAATAAATTTGAAATATTTAAATTGGCTGCTCTTCCTTAGATTCAATTACAGCAGATTTCACACCATAGAACTACCGAAACGTAAATACGATATCAGTGGATAAAATCAGATCTGTTTTTACCAAATCAATTTGGCCATCAAGGTATGCTCATCCTAAAAGAATACGTTCAGCGAAACGCCTTAACACGAAACATGTTGACGTTATTATAGAGACTAAAATGCTAATCCCATACAATTTCTCACTTTGATGAAGCAAATTTTCCTTTTTAAGGGACTGTTTTTATGAAGCATTCTAAGTGAATTCAAGACTTAGACCCACAGTGTACCACGTATTTTTATTTTATTTTTTAAAAGGTGTCATCTTCTTCACAACGCAATTACCGTATTTATCGGTGTATAACACGCGCCGGAGTATAACACGCGCCGGCGTATAACACGCACCTCATTTTAAGAAGGAAATTTCAGGATTTTTTTTTTCAAATAAAGAAGTTTGAAGCCCAATATGCCATTTTAATATGCCAGGATATTGCCCCCAATATGCCATTTAATATGCCAGGATATTGCCCCCAATATGCCATTTAATATGCCAGGATATTGCCCCCATTATGCCATTTAATATGCCAGGATATTGCCCCCAATATGCCATTTAATATGCCAGGATATTGCCCCCATTATGCCATTTAATATGCCAGGATATTGCCCCCAATATGCCATTTTAATATGCCAGGATATTGCCCCCAATATGCCATTTTAATATGCCAGGATTTTGCCCCCAATATGCCATTTTAATATGCCAGGATATTGCCCCCAATATGCCATGTTAAATGCCAGGATATTGCCCCTTAGTATGCTCGTTATGCCACCATCCTCCCCCCCCTTCCCCAGACCCCAGTACATACCTCGTTCCTGCTCTGTCCCCCGGTGCTCTGAAGCTGCGTGGCTGTGAGGGAAGCGTTGTGAGCTCCCCTCCAGCCGCGCAGAACAATAAAGTTTGTTTAAAAAAAACACACTTTGTTGACCGCGCGGCTGGAGGGGAGCACACAACGCTTCCCTCACAGCCACGCAGCTTCAGAGCACCAGGGGACAGAGCAGGAACGAGGTAAGTTTCTGATTTTTTTTTATTTTTTCAGCCACTGATCGGCGTATAAAACGCACACATCATTTGTTACCTATTTCAAGGGAGAAAAAGTGCGTGTTATACGCCGATAAATACGGTATTTCATTCTGTATTTAATGCCCCTCTTGTTAAATTGTTTGAAATCATTTTTATTCCCTTACGCATATTTATTTCTTTACATTTTTTTATTCTTAATTTATATAAATTTATTCACTTGGAACTAAGTATTTGAATTCTCAAATTTATCGTTAATTAAGATGGGTCAATATAGGATAGATTTTTTATTCAACAAGAATTCAATTCATGGATTTAGCTGTAGATAAACAAAAAATTTAAATTGAAGGTAGCAAATATCCAGTTAAGTTAATTTCGACCCCTGTTGATAATGTCCATTTGAGAGAAGATTTATATCTGGAGTTAACTAGTTTATCTGCTTATTGAAAATTATTTTTAATTTATTTGCTATAATTTTTGGATACTTAATTGGCCATAAAATTGGTGTGTTTTAAACCTCTTCCACTAATATCCCTTGTACACGTAAGCTTTAGTTATGGCTATTTGTATGGATATTTGGCTTTAAGTATGGATATTTGGGTGTTTCCGCAGTTATGATACAAATCAGTGCTTATTCTAAGGCAAATGCAAGACATGGTGCTCTAGTTGCTCTGTTCTGGCCACTTGATCAAATAAATATTTAATATAAGTTATATGGACTATTTTATAATGTACTGTGAGTTCTCGGTCTGCCAGGTTCCTCATATTCTACAATAGGATAATGCCGTTGTACTTGTTTAATGTTCTGTGAGTCATTTCAGGAAGGTCTGAAAGAACGAAACACCTACGTATTAAACCGATTAAACTGACTAGATTTAGTCTGCAACAGCGGAAGGGATTTGAGATGTAAAGATATAAGATGCAACTGGGGGAATAATAAAAGTATAAAAGTATAATAAGAGTACCATTTCTTAGTAAGTGATACATTTTTGGGTATACAGAAATGTTTGCAAGGCCAATTTGTAGGTTTCCTCTGTAACTTGAGATAGCAAAGGGTAAGGACCAATGTATTTCTGTCTATTTTTTGCTGCTGTTATTGTATATTGTGTACATGTTTTAATTGATTATAAAAATATGTTTTCTGTATTTTTATTTTTCAAGTGAGACTACCTTTTTGGATTATTGGGTATGGACCAATGTATCTAGGACCAAATTTAGGACACTGCTGACGTAGATGTAAGTTTTTGGTTGAAAGGAGAAACTCTTGACTAGAGAGTTTCAGACTGTTTTTTTGTCAGCAGCAGTTTCGTGTTTAAGAGGACCTCTGAAGAGGTGCAAAGGAATTTTGTTCCTTCGCCTTGTCATATCCAATACCCGAGTGTCAGCAGCGGGGTTATCAGATGACCCCTACAGTAATATCTTACACCAAACCTCCATTTGTGAACACTAAATCTAATATGGCCTGGCTACTCAACTACTTGTTTTAGAGATGTCCCAGTTCGGAGTTTAGAATGTGTGTCCTGGCTATTTTGGTTTTCAAGCTCATATAGGAAGAATCAAGTCCCCAGTGATAATAACTGCAATGTAATTTCCTCAGCTAGTAGATTATCTACTTGTCCAGGGGGTATACAAATCACACCTACACCAGATACTGTATTATTACCCCCGAAAAAAATAACCAAAACGTACTCTATGTTTGCCCCAATAGTTTGTATTAGATCTTATGCTGTCTTTCACATACAGGATCTTTCTTCTTTGTTTTTGATTTCTTTTTCTTTACTATATAAAGATTAGTTCCTTTGGGGCAGGAGGGAAGTATAATTTGTGATGGCCCAGGGGTAGGTATGATCTACAGGCAAAATGGTCACCTCTCCCTATTGCTTCCATAAATGTCCCCTAACCTGCCTCTTCTCCATCCCCTAGTGCTGGTCCAGGTGCAGTCCACCCTGGGCAGAGTTGGCTTTGTATGTAAAAATGTATTTACCCTGCCAAATTCAGATTCTCATAGGCCAATCCCAAATCTGAACAAAGATCCATGGGGAAGGCCTTTTGAGCAGACTTAGACCATTTTGTATCTCAGAAATGGTACACTGGCTTACCACTGAAAAAACACTAACATATAATGTTAACACAGAGCTAAAGAGAGTTTTGAGGGAATGAAGAGGAAATTTGTGGTTAATTCTACACTTGGTTAAGCTTTTTGTGTTTATTCTACCACCTTAGATGTTGCAGCCTTTCATCGTCTTAAGCTGGTGTATGTTACTGACAAGCCTGTGGTGGCAGAGGGCATCTTTGAACCGATCGCACAGCCTCCTGGTGACTAACTATGCAGAAAAATGTAAAAGCTCGGTATGAATAATAGATTACAATTGGAACTAAACTTAATATATTCTACATCTATTTTTTTCACTATTAAAACTATGTGACAGGGGTAGATTCAGTCATTGGAGCATGTGTGTGCCTGGAAATAACTAAGAACCAAACCAACTGCGAGGGAGGAAAACGGAAACATCAATTTTATTTAAATAATTACAATATGTAGCAACATTATAAAATGACTAACATAACATTCCAACATTATAAAATGACTAACATAACATTCCAACATTATAAAATGACTAACATAACATTCCAACATTATAAAATGACTAACATAACATTCCAACATTATATAAAAAACTAACATAACATTCCAACATTATAAAAAGACTAACATAACATTCCAACATTATAAAATGACTAACATAACATTCCAACATTATAAAATGACTAACATAACATTCCAACATTATAAAATGACTAACATAACATTCCAACATTATATAAAAAACTAACATAACATTCCAACATTATAAAATGACTAACATAACATTCCAACATCATAAAAAAACTAACATAACATTCCAACATTATAAAAAAAAATAACATAACATTCCAACATTATAAAAAAACTAACATAACATTCCAACATTATTAAATGACTAACATAACATTCCAACATTATAAAATGACTAACATAACATTCCAACATTATATAAAAAACTAACATAACATTCCAACATTATAAAAAAACTAACATAACATTCCAACATTATAAAAAAAACTAACATAACATTCCAACATTATAAAAAGACTAACATAACATTCCAACATTATAAAAAAACTAACATAACATTCCAACATTATAAAAAAAACTAACATAACATTCCAACATTATAAAAAAACTAACATAACATTCCAACATTATAAAAAAAACTAACATAACATTCCAACATTATAAAAAAACTAAGAAAACATTCCAACATTATAAAAAAAACTAACATAATGTTTCAACATTATAAAATTACGGTAATAATCACTTACTTAACTCGGAAACCAATCAAGCATGGACGAGTATCCAGGTAGCAGCTGTATGCACTCCATGTTCTAGGAATATCCCTGTAACGGACCGTCTACCGGACGAAGTAGACCCTCTGTCCGTTGTGGGAAATCACCTCCTTAGCCCCCACTTACAGCTCAGCATTCAACCAGCAAGTCTTTCCTGGACCCTTGCTCTTTGTACCCATATAGACAGGACATCTAGCAGTTAGGTACAGCAAGTAGAACAACTCTTTTATTTGTGTAACAACACAGACTTATTAAAAGACATACACATGACATCACAGACATTAGTATACAATGGGGGGGGGGGGGATGCAACTAAAGATAGTTCTCCAACTAACTGGGGCTAGGAAAACATTAGACATTCAGACTGCAAACCAAATAGGAATTAATATAGAGTGAGTAGACCTAATTACAATACACACAGTAATGTACACAACATAATCAGTTTACCAGGTAATCCAGTTAATACAGAACAATGGATGTTGGAGTAAACTATTGGAGTCACTGTCACATTATAAACCTTCAGAGTGGTCTACTCACAGAATTAAACATTACACATAACCAATATACTAACAGAATATAACTAACTAACAATATTAACGTATAGTGCTATGGCACATCCCTTACCCAGGTAGTCCATTCATTCGTGAGTTGGTTCAGTAGATTCAATCTACCGAACACCCAGGCAGAAAGGCACGAACAAGCCTTTCTGCAGGGGAAAATACAATCGTTTACCATGGGGCCATAGTCCAGAGGCAGCAGGCGAGCAACCAGGCTTCTCCAGAACATAGTGGCGAGGTTGGTTCCGCCACAATCCCAATGCCCCCATGACCTGACGTTCAAGGTACCAAGCCCCGTCGTACCCCAACTAGAGTCTTGATTGACTCCCCCCCTTCTTGTACTCCAGTAACCCTCCTGGATACTCAGCAACTCTTCCACTGATGCTGTGACATATATATTCTGCAAATAAACAATGGGAGAGTGGGTGGGACAGAAAGGTAGAAGAAAACCTCTTTTGTTAAAATGTTTGTCTTATTCTATTGTTCCCTACCCTATATCAACTCCCAGAATCCTCCCTTTAAACGTACAACTGATAGGCTGAACATGTCCCCTCCGCACCCTGTGAAGAGCTACCCTTCCCAGCTTTCTATGGATGCTAAACAGTAAGAGGACTGGTTGGGATGTGCTATGGGTTAAGGCCACTAGAAGTTTCTTGGGATTTTTTTTGTTTTTTTTTGCTATTGGCAAGATGTATTTAAATTGTCAGATTCATTAAAAAGTGCTTTAAATACATTAGTGGTGTCTCCTGATAATGACATCATCTTGTGACAAGTTACACAACTTTCATATTGAAAAGTACGCCATTTGCATATCAAGCAGTGAAGGACAACACAAGCCATAGATCATTATTATCCCCTAATCACTTAGAAACATAGAATGTGTCAGCAGATATGAACCATTTGTTCCATCTAGTCTGCCCAATTTTTTAAATACTTTCTTTAGTCCCTGGCCTTATTTTATATCTAGGATAGCCTTGTTCCTATCACATGCATTCTTAAACTCCTTCACTGGGTTTACCTCTACCACTTCCGCTGGAAGTCTATTCCATGCATCCACTACCCTCTCAGTAAAGTAATACTTCCTGATATTACATTTAATTCTTTCCCACTTACATTTAAAACTATGTCTTCGTTTTATATAAGCTGTTCTTCTTTTAAATATACTCTCCTCCTTTACTGTGTTGATTCCCTTTAGGTATTTAAATGTTTCTATCATATCCTGGTAAGTTTTATCCTGCAATCCATGAACCAGTTTAGCAGCCCTTTTTTTAACTTTCTCCAAAGCATCAATATTCTTCTGGACAGTACTGTGTACAACCAAGCATTCTGCTAATACCTCTCCCTATATAACCAAACATTCTGCTGATACCTCTCCCTATACAACCAAGCATTCTGCTAATACCTCTCCCTATACAACCAAGCATTCTGCTGATACCTCTCCCTATACAACCAAACATTCTGCTAATACCTCTGTCTGTACAACCTAGAATTCTGTTAATACTTCTCCCTATACAACCAAGCATTCTGCTAATGCCTCTGCCTGTACAACCTAGAATTCTGTTAATACACCTCCCTATTTAACCAAACATACTGCTAATACATCTCCCTATAAAACCAAACATTCTGCTGATACCTCTCCCTATACAACCAAGCATTCTGCTAATACCTCTTCCTATACAACCAAGCATTCTGCTGATACCTCTCCCTATACAACCACACATTCTGCTAATACCTCTGTCTGTACAACCTAGAATTCTGTTAATACCTCTCCCTATACAACCAAGCATTCTGCTAATACCTCTGCCTGTACAACCTAGAATTCTGTTAATACACCTCCCTATATAACCAAACATACTGCTAATACCTCTCCCTATAAAACCAAACATTCTGCTAATAACTGGTTAAGGTAGATGTCCCCCTAGTCCTTGAAATGTTTTTTTTTTTTTTTAATTTCGCTTGGAGAAGTTTTTACAACCTGTAGATTTTAGAATAAAAAATAGTACAGACTGACCTGTCAGGCAGGTTTTCGAATAGATGTTTTTTGTTGCAGATATATTTCATAGTCAGGACATCTTAACCTTTTGCAAGTAATACAAGGATCACTTTCAGTTAGAAATGGCATGCAGAAAATAAATGGTTTGTTCTGTAGTGCTAAACACCAATTACAGTAGTTTAATTGTGTTGCAAGAAGCAGGTCCTATTTGTTTGTGGTTTCGTATAGTAATAGCTAATCTTGTATTAAAAACTTTCCAACTTAATGTTTTTTTCTAATTGTATTTAATGCTCAACTGTCATCCAAGAATATAAGTTTTGTTTAATTGAAAGGTTGAATAAAATGTAGAGATTATATATATATATAATTATTTAATTACTGAAAGAAGACAGTTAAAGTATCTTATTGAGCCCTCTTTCTCCATCTATCGATATCAGGGGGCAGACATGTTTAGAATCTTGGGTCAGATTTGACAGAATATAAGGTCTACTAGACCCAAGATTCTAAACAGGTCTAGGCCCTGTTAGAGCTATACGGAGCTCAGTAAGGTACTTTATTTGTATTCTTAAAGCATTTCTATTTAAAACAACTATACTAAAAGGCTCCCTCCAAGCAAAACATAGGTTTACACTGTTTTGTTATAGTACCCTAATCAACCATCCCTCAATATCACACTTTCTAAATTACGATAATTTTTACTTTTAAACTGAACAGCTCTTACATTAACTCCTTCTAATTTGTGCCGCCCTGCAGAATGTATAGTTCATAGGTGCTCAAAGGGGGATATCAGTTAACGAATTAATAGTTCCTTGGTGATCCACTTCTTGATTAATTAACTGTATTTTGTATCTGAGTAAAAAGGGCTTTCTTTATTATATCATAATTTTGATAATATCATATAATTTAGTACAAAAAAAGTCATAAAATATAATTAAAAAACTTTTTCTAATCTTGAGCTGAAAAGTCTGTTACACAAACCGTAAAAAGGTCTTTTGACCGAGATTTGAAATATTCTGTTTACATATTTTTATGTTGTTTTTTGAATGTTATAGGGCAATAACAGAATATTGTGTTTTTTTGTTTCCTAACCATATTCTCCTGCAGTGAACTTTTGACCCTAATCCTAACACTAGCTCTAACCCTTAATCTAACCCTAACATCCACTACCCTCTCAGTAAAGTAATACTTCCTGATATTACTTTTAAATCGTTGCCCCTCTAATTTATTGGTATTCCGTGTGATATCCATTGGTGTTCCATTCTGTGTGATATCCATTGGTGTGATATCTATTGGTATTCTAAATGATATCCATTGGTGTTCCATTCTGTGCGATATCCATTGGTGTGATATCTATTGGTATTCCATGTGATATTTATTGGTGTTCCATTCCTTGTGATATCCATTGGTGTTCCATTCTATGTGAAATCTATTGGTATTCCGTGTGATATCCATTGGTTTTCCATTTTATGTGATATCCATTGGTGTTCCATTCTATGTGATATCTATTGGTATTCCTTGTGATATCCATTGGTATTCCAATCCATGTATCTCTGGCCCCAGGAATTTTTACTTTTAGACTGGGGACATAATAGTCAATTGTTCCAAGCGGTTGTTGTAGGCCTTCAATTTCCTGGAGTCATAGCCAACTGATGGTATTTAAAAAAGACAAAGATATGGTTATTATGGGTCTATAGCAGGGGACTCCTACCTGCGGTCCTCCAGACGTTGTTGGACTATATTTCCCATACTCCTCCACTAGCCTCTTAGATTAAAGAGATGTGGTTCATCATCAGCTAGAGGGCCACGGGTTGAAGACCCCGGATCTACAGTGTCTATTAAAATATTCTTCATTGTGGGCATGAGCACTTTAGTTAAAGGAACTCTGTGAACCTAAACATTGCTTATTCATGGGATGAGGAGAATATAGCCTGATGATAAATGCATAAGAATGCATAAAGTAAAATAAATATATGATCTCAAAGTGTGTGTGTAGTGTATCCTGTATATGACATCACCATGTGGTTTGATATGCAAATAAACTAATTTTCAATGGGAAATGTTTAATTTGCATAGCAAGCTACAAGTTGATGTCATACACATGGCACCACACACATTAAAAACATACATGTATTTTATTACATTTGCTTGCAATTCTGTTAAAACAATGCATAGATCATTTCTACATTCATAGTATAAGAAATGCTTATTTTGACAGAGCCCCTTTAAGCATCTTACTTTGTTTTAACGGTTGGGAAACATCCTCTGAAGCAGCTTAGATACTGTAGAAGTTAAAGGGACACCACCACTTACTGAAGATGTAACTAGATAACCTGGTCATTTAAAACAAACAAATATAAATCATATGCAACACGTTTTTTTTTAATATGATTGGATTATTTGCATATAAAAGGAAAAACAAAATTAGGTAATTATCTATTGTCTCCATTTTGTGATTATTGCCCATGATGCAACATCATCCAAAATCTTCCAGCCGGTCTCTCTTTACAACTGTGGCCAAAGCCTGCATGATGATGTCGTAAAATAAACCCCTACTCTATTACTGGCTCCTGTGTATCATAGTGGGCAGGACTAGGTAGATGTGTACAACTTTTTTTTACCTGCCTTCCAACACAAAGAGAGGAGATTAACCTGATCGAACAGGATCATAACTCCGCCCCCTTGTGATGTAATAGTTACATTACCCTCCCATTCAATGCAAGTATATGGTCAGAATTCTGACTTATAGACTGCATTCTGTATCCCCAGCCCCAAAGTGAGATACTAGTGCTGTAAAGTCACTGGGGGGTGGCACCCAAATACACTATATTTCACAAAATGGCAGCGCCCAGTCACACTTGTTTAGTAAAATATTTCATAAAATAAACTCACAAAACAAAAACAAAAACAAAAAACATATCTGAAATCAAACCCCCCCCATCCAAGAGATGTAACTATTACCCATATTATTGGCACTCATTTGATTGACCATGCCTGTAACTGAACCAGCAGCTCTGAGGGTTGAACAGGTCTTACAGATGGTGAATTAGCCAACTGAGCTAACTTGCCAGCTACCCTGAGCTATACATTGTGCAGGATACAAAACTGGTGAGCATCTCCTGCAAGACGAATGGAGTTAGCCCTGCCTTTTTAAGATTTTGCAATGCTCCTTAGCCAGAGAATCTCATCAGATTCATCCCAATTCACTGTATTATCAAGTCAGCAAAACATACCTCTCAACTCACCTGCGCCTCAATTCTGGTGAATAGCTCCCAATGTCTCTATAACTTATCTCATCTTTAATAATGAAAAGAAAACTACCTCCTTCATGCATCCTTATTATTGTATTGGAACGGAGGATGGTAATAACACTGCTTAGGCAGCATGGTCTGCTCATTCCGGTACCTTTAGTTTGTCTACCGGCTCTACAGAGTCAATTAGCACATTTTGCATTAGTCTCAGCATTTCGTTTCACGAGCTCTATTAAATGTTTGATTTTCCTGGATTGATGCTGAAAGCTGCAGGATCATTTTGTGCTTCTTCTTTTTTTTTTTTTTTTCTTCTTTAACTCAATTTAATATCGGTGCTTAATCATAACTATGGCCTTCCTTCATTATGTGACACATTAGCTCCGGATCATGTCTTAGTCCCTATAAACCAGTCTTCCAGGCTGCTTGTTAAATATCTCTACTCTTTTTCTCCAACCTGTTGAAGATGTGTTAATTGTGCTGGTGAAAAAAAACCCCATGATATGCCGACCGGTGTTACTGCACTCAGAATAAATTCTACAGTATGTTATGTCTTTGTGGAACGAGCTTATCAGTTGGAAGGGTCAATGTTAACAAAAATTATACTGTGAATAAAAAAGAAAACGAAAAATGATCTATATATTGTGTTGAACGCACAGGTATAAAAAGAGAAAACTATGCTTTGAAGGTGTTTGTGGTGTCTACCGTTTATGACATCACCTTTGGCTTCATATGCAAATGAACCCGTTTCCAATTGAAAATTTGTAATTTGCATATTAAGCGACTAAGTGATGTCATAAGCCTGAGACACGGCAGACACATTCAAAACATATATTTCGCGAATGGCATGCATTTGTTTGCAATTTTGCTTATACCCTGTACAGATCATTTGTTTTGTATTTTATTCTCTACCTTCACTGGATAATACCTCCCAACATTTCAAATGGCCAAAGAAGGACATTTTTATTTTAGTGGGTATGGCTAGGGGTGGGGGATTGCTGCAAAATTATCAGCAGCGTTGTGGTCATTAGGCAACTACTTATGTAATTTCATTAGTCCTTTAGAATAAGAATAACGTTTTTGTATTTAAACAGTGTAATATAATAACACCTTTACTGGCGTTTAACCCCTTGAGGACACAAATTAGGACACAGGCAGGCTTTACACTTCTGTGGTGTTTGGGTTTAGCTGTAATTTTCCTCTTTCATTTACTCTACCCACAGATATAATATACTGTTTTTAATGCCATAAAGAGGGCTTTTTTTAAATTCCATTATTTTTATCATATCACATACTTTCTTATAGAAAAATCATAAAATGTGATAAACAAATTGAAACTTTCTAAGTTTTACATGAAAACCAATGACACATTTACAAACACAAATAACAAAAAAAAAATCAGCTAAATAGATTCTAATATTTGTCCTGAGTTTAGAAATACCCATTGTCTACATGTGTTTCTGGGGGGTTTTAGGACAGTATCAGGAAGTCATTTTTTCCCCTACCTTTTGACCAAACCCTAATCACTCCAACACTAGCACTAACCCCAATCTATCCCTAACCCTAGATGATAATCCTAACCCTGGATTCTAACCACAACCCTAGATGCCAACCCTGGATGATAACTGTAGAATTCTTTTTTTTCCTCCTCAGTGTAATGGTGCCTCTAGAGGCAGTCTAGCAACAGTAGAGCGACAGAACGGATATTGATAATTTTCTTCGCACTTGCCAGATCCATGGAACCATGGAGGGACATGGTGCCTTCCGAAATGGTACCCGCTATCGCTTCCTGGAGCTATTGTGGTGTCCCAGGGTGACAAATTTAGGTGTTGCTTAATGGCTCGACATTGAGGCATTATAGCAACACCACCTGAGTGGATGCGATAATCTATCAGCACTCAAAAGTGCATAATGACATGGAATGAGCTGGTGTCAGAAATGGGTTATATACACTTTCTAGGGAGTTTTACTGCACTGTGGTACAGTTATAAATTTCTCAGCTCCCAGAAAAGAGGGACAATAGAGAAGGAAAGAGGGACAGGGGGATTTGGATGGAAAATAGGCACTGCCCCCTGAAAAACAAGGACATCTAGGAGTATGGAAGGCTGCCTGGGCCTTGGTTCATAAATCACAAAAAGGAGGTATTTTTATTCAATATGTGTCAGGCTTTATTCAGCATGCAGACTGTATTTCAGGCATTAAAAAAACATTGAAACAAATGCAAATAATCTCCTACTCCACTCTGGAGTCTGACTAACATAAACGATCCCTCTCTATTCTACTGTGCAGCTGAGCAGACCCCAGTAGCTCAATAACCAAAAATACCTTTGCTTGCTTTACAGTTTGATAGTCTCTTTGTCTATCAGGCTCACAGTGTCTGTGTCTCAGCCCCAGCTCTTCACAGGTCAGAAAGGGATTGCCCTCTGCGTAGGGTTAATGCAGCTACACTAATTAATGCTCTAAGAGCAACCTGAAATGTAACTCCCTGTAGCAAGGGAAAACTTAAGGTGCCATTCTGGGGCTACTATAGCAGTGTTTACTCACACTGCCACAGGAGATATGCAGTATGAGCAGTGTTTGTGCTTTTAAAGTTCCTTCCTATTACTGGACCAAAAAAATTGTTTTAATTCAGTTTTACTTCAATGAGTAACACGTCAAATGAGTAATAAAAAAAATGAAGCAGTACAGAAACATGGTGGGAGGCATTAAAAAACCTTACTTATGCTTGAGCTCCAGGCGAAATGCGTAGTGCTGTTTTGTAAAGTTGTTTGATATCTCCCACCATGTTACTGTACTGTACATTTTATATTACTAACTGGTGTGTTACTCAAGGGGAAAAAAAAACATTTGGAGATGATCTGGATTATCGTGTTAACGGAGCACTGCATAGAGTATTCAAGCACTGAGTTCTATGTGAGGGTTCGTGTTAAGTACATTGCTCTCCAGCTGTCGCTGATCCCTGGGAATTAGAATTTGTTAGGAGACCGTTTCTGGCTCCCTAAAACTGTTAGTAGAATGGTGCACTGATTGTGCACTTTTCAAAAGTTATTTAGCCCTAGACTTTGCAAAATTAAAGACTAAATACCTGCCAACTCCTTGGGAGCAGTTACAGCCGGTCTGGTGAGCAGGTCTGGTACAGGCGGTCTGGTACAGAAGCTGCTCACCAATCAGCATTGTCAGATCATGGATAACTAACTCCATGCCATGGCAGCCTGGGACATAGTTGCCAGTAGTCCCAAATATTCCAGGACAGTCATACACATTCTAAATGAGCTCCAGAAACCTGTAGCTATACTGGGTAGGCTGGAAGCCAATGCTGCTCTGTTCATGTACAATGTTGGCAAGTGTGGCAAACCTAGCCACTTGGGACTGCCTAAGATAGAATGGTTGTGCCTATTTTCTGTTGTGTACTGCGCGCCGGTATAGTGTGGCGTCTCCGGCTATGTGTAATTTATGCTGTACTGTGTATGTCTGTTCGAATCCTTCCCATTCGTTAGCATTGCTATTAAAACTGACTAAGTTGTATATTTTGAAGTAGAAAGGGACAGTTGAGTGACCTGCTTTAAATATCAGTCTTTTTTAATAAAGTGGCAGTTGACTCTCAGACTGTGTTTCGTCCGGTTCTTGGGAGGATTTGGGAATATTGCCTGCTTTCAGCTTTGTACTTGGTTATTGCATTCTACCAGCAGAGATCCTGGGATTATAAAATTGCAGCTCCGCAACAATTGGTGGCAAGCGGCGGGATCCAACCGTACAGCAGGAAAAACGCTGTTTATACAATTGGAATTGACATACTGGAAAGCAGAAGGCAATTGATACAGATGCAGAAGTGAATGGGAACGGACTACACCATATTTAAACGGCAAACGTTAAAGGAGCTGTTGGAAGCCAGGGGTAAGATAGCCAGCAATAAGCCTAAAGCAAGACTTATTGCCGAGCTAATGGAAGGAGACCGAGCTCGTAGTGCTACACCCCCAGCAAACATGGAGGAGACCCCATTTGAACGAGAAATGAGGACAAGATTGGCATTTTGGCCCGCTCCAGTATCTCCAGAAATTATGACCATAATTTGGGCGGATGCACAGGAGTACGTGATGGCGCAAAGGAATCAAGCCTTCTCACCTCAAGCAGAAACCGCTGCTGTTTCAACTGTGGGCCAGGGAAGGCCAAAAATACCACATCATGCATTTAAAACTTTTTGCGAGGATAAAGACGAAATAGATGGATTCTTGCAAGATTTTGAAAGATTGTGTGACTTGCATGATGTAGAGCAAGCTATGTGGGTACCTTTGTTGGCAGGCAAACTGTCTGGGCGTGCAGCAGACGCCTACCGGGCTGTACCCAGAGAGGACAGCAAGAATTATGACAAGGTAAAGCAGGCGCTATTAGAAAGGTATGCCATTACCCCAGAGGCATACCGGCGCAAGTTCCGAGAATTGAAAAAAGGGGACAAAGACTCACATGCGGAGTGGGCACACAAGCTTGACCAAGCCTCACAAGGCTGGATACAATCCAGCAGAGCTACCACCATGGAAGAGTTACGCCAGATGTTGCTACTGGAGCAGTTTTGTAATGGCCTGGCACCAGAGGCTCAAGAATGGGTGAATGACCGAAATCCTCACACCCTAACCGAAGCGGCACAATTGGCCGACCAACATTATGATGCTAGGAGGCATCATAAAAATAATAACCGAGGGTATGCAAAACCCAACCCGCAACCGTTTCCAGTTATTACTCCTGCCCCAGCGACAGCACCATCCAGACCAGCACTTGTGGGACAACCTCCCCACTCCCGTTATAATGGCAGGTCCAACATCCAGTGCCATGCCTGTAAGCAATGGGGGCACATGGCCCGGGAGTGCACCCAAAACCGGAGCCGCAAGAACTGGAATCAGCTCCGGCAGAATATGGCCCCGCGGGCAGCTGCTCATTATTATCATGCAGAGCCAACTTTGCCAGGAGTGCCGCTTGAGTCGGCTGATGAACCCCTGGGCGTTTTGCACGATGTAATGTCCATCCATGCTACTGACAACCGACAACCACATTGCCAGACCGTGACTCTGGAAGGGAAAGAGGTACAGGGGCTACGTGATTCCGGCGCTACCTTAACTTTGGTTGCCCCGCATTTGGTGTCAGGATCAGCACATACCGGGGGATCGGTAGCAGTCCGGGTAGCAGGGGGTGCCATGTACCGGCTACCAACTGCCAAGGTACATCTGAATTGGGGTGCGGGGGAAGGTATGGTGGAGGTGGGGCTGATGCACAAGTTACCAGCTGATGTTGTTTTGGGGAATGACCTGGGGCAAATGACTTCCGCTTTTGTGCACCAAAGTCCTCGCCATGAGGCATATCCAGTGACCACCCGTCAGCAGGCTCGCACCACGGCTTCATCTTCCACACACTCTGAGGCTCAGGTAAGAGACAATGTACCCCGTGTAACCCGTGTTTCCTGGGATACCCCGACTGACTTTGAGGCAGAGGTTAAAATCGATCCCACGTTGCAAATTTATAAGGATAAGGCGACAGCTGGTCAGACAGGTTTAGAGGGAGAACAGTATGTATGGGAGAAAAATCTGTTATATCGTGTTGCTGAGCGGGTGGTAGGGGGGTCTGTACATGTGACTAATAAGCAGCTTATAGTGCCCCAGAAATACCGGCAGGAACTGCTTAGAATTGCCCACGATATTCCGCTGTCTGGGCATTTAGGGATGACAAGAACGAGGTACAGATTGACACATGCATTTTTCTGGCCAGGTATATCTAGAGATGTGAGACAGTATTGTCAGACATGTGACATTTGTCAGAGAGTGGGAAAAAGGGGTGACCGCCACAAAGCAAAATTGTGCCCCCTTCCCATTATTGAAGAACCCTTTAGCAGAGTAGCAGTGGATATAGTAGGACCACTGTCCAAGCCTAGCCCTTCCGGCAAGCGGTATATTCTGACCATTGTAGATTATGCCACCCGGTACCCGGAGGCTATAGCCCTTTCCAATATACAAGCAGAAACGGTAGCCGAAGCTATGATGAAGATATTTTCCAGGATGGGATTTCCCCAAGAGATAATTTCGGATAGGGGGACCCAATTTACAGCCGAAGTGACCCACCAGCTATGGAAGTTATGTGGCATTAAGCCAATTGTAAATTCTGCCTATCACCCGCAGTCCAATGGGTTGTGTGAGCGCTTTAACGGTACCTTGAAGCAGATGCTCAGGACATTTGGGGAGTCCATAAAGACTGGGAGAGGTTTTTACCCCATCTGCTTTTTGCGTACCGGGAAGTGCCACAGGAATCTACCGGCTTCTCTCCGTTTGAGTTATTGTTTGGGAGAAGGGTGAGGGGACCCCTAGACTTAATTAGAGAACATTGGGAGGGGGGGAGCAGTGCAGATGGAGTCCCCATTGTGCCCTACGTGCTGGAGTTCCGGGACCGCTTGGAGGCTCTAACCCAAACCGTATGGGAGAACCTCCGGGCGGCTCAGCGGCGACAGCGCCGGTGGTACGATAGGGGAGCCAGAGACCGTAGCTTTCAGGTGGGACAGAAAGTTCTAATTTTGAAACCTGTCCGCACAGACAAGCTACAGGCCACCTGGCAAGGCCCATACCAAGTGGTAGAACAGAGATGTGACACCACTTATGTGATCGGCCCGTGCTCTGGGGTAGGGAAACGACGCATGCTCCATGTGAACATGCTCAAACCCTATCACCAGAGAATAGAGGAGGTAGCAGCCATCTGTGCCCCAGCCACTGAGGATAATGAGAATCTGCCCTTGCCAGACATGTTAGAAAAGGAAGATTCTGCAGAAAACGTTACAGGTGTGCAGCTGGGGGAGCGGCTAAGTCTCCAGGAGCGTGCCCAGGTACAGGAGTTGATTGTGGCAAAAGGTGCTACCTTCTCCAATTTACCAGGGTACACTCTGTTAGCTACCCACCGAGTAGAGACCCCAGGACAGCTCCCTATGAGACAGACTCCGTATCGTATCCCTGAAGCAGTAAGGGAGCACATGAGGAAAGAAATTGAGGAAATGTTGCAGTTAGGGGTTATCGAACATTCAGATAGCCCCTGGGCATCACCGGTAGTGCTAGTACCCAAGAAGGATGGCACCACGCGGTTTTGTGTAGACTACCGGAGGCTCAATGACAAAACAGTGTCTGACGCCTACCCGATGCCCCGTATAGACGAGCTGCTAGATAGGATGGCAAGAGGCCAGTATCTCACTACCATTGATCTGTGTAAGGGATACTGGCAGATTCCACTAGCCGAGGAGGCCATCCCCAAGTCGGCGTTTGTCACCCCATTTGGCCTGTATCAATTTCGGGTCATGCCTTTCGGGATGAAAAACGCTCCGGCTACCTTTCAGAGGATGGTAGATCGGCTACTGGACGGGTTCCAAGAGTACGCCTGTGCGTACTTAGATGATATAGCCATTTATAGCCAGACCTGGGCAGATCATTTGAAACATATTAGTGTGGTCATTGACCGTATTGGAGAGGCAGGGCTGACACTAAAACCTAGCAAGTGTCACATAGGGATGGCAGAGGTGCAGTACCTGGGTCACAGGGTAGGATGCGGACAGCAGAGGCCCGAACCGGCCAAGATAGAGGCAGTAGCTAAGTGGCCTACCCCCAGGACAAAGACACAAGTATTGGCGTTCCTTGGTACCGCTGGTTACTACAGAAAATTTGTGCCCAATTACAGCGCCCTGGCCAAACCCCTGACGGACTTAACCAAGAAAAACTTGCCACGACAGGTCAACTGGGCCCCAGAGTGTGAACAGGCATTCCATGAACTAAAAACTGCATTAACTAAGGCTCCTGTGTTAACTGCCCCTGATCCAACCAAACGATTTCTTGTTCACACAGACGCTTCCATGTTTGGATTGGGGGCAGTACTGAACCAAGTGGGAGCTGATGGCGGAGAACATCCCGTAGCTTACTTAAGCAGAAAATTACTACCAAGGGAAGTAGGCTACGCCGCCATCGAGAAGGAATGCCTGGCCGTGGTGTGGGCCCTCAAAAAGTTACAACCTTATTTGTATGGACAACCATTCTCCTTGCTCACAGATCACAACCCGTTGGTGTGGCTACACAGGGTGTCAGGAGACAATGCCCGGCTGTTGCGCTGGAGTTTGGCGCTGCAGCCGTTTGATTTCACGATCCATTATCGCCCTGGAAAACAGAATGGTAACGCCGATGGGTTGTCCAGACAGACAGAACTTGAGAAATGATCTGTGAGCACTCCCCCGGACATCCCTAAGCAGATCCGTTGGGATCAGACTGTGTATGCCGGCTTGGTTTTGGGGGAGCATTGTGGCAAACCTAGCTACTTGGGAATGCCTAAGATAGAATGGTTGTGCCTATTTTCTGTTGTGTACTGCGTGCCGGTATAGTGTGGCATCTCCGGCTATGTTTAATTTATGCTGTACTGTGTATGTCTGTTCGAATCCTTCCCATTCGTTAGCATTGCTATTAAAACTGACTAAGTTGTATATTTTGAAGTACCTGGGATTATAAAATTGCAGCTCCGCAACAACAAGTATCCTGGAAATGGTCTGTGAGTCGTCCAAAATAATTGGTAATCACATCTCAACAGTGTTCCCCAGCAGTACCGGTCCAAAGCTTAAGAAGTATTATAGGCTAAGCTGCTTTCTCATTTGCTAAACTCAAGGAAATCTCACCCCTGGTGAAGGAGCAATGGGTTATCCAGTAGATGAGATTGTAAACCAACTCAGGGTTGGCACATAGACATGGGACAATGTTTACCGCAACTGTAAATCCATTTTTTTGGGGGGGGGGGAATCTTGATAACAATGGCAAATGGGCAAAAGTGGCGGCAAATGGAAAAGAGTAGAATTAATTTCAGATAAAATATGGGATTCAGACATATGTTGCCCGTTAAGGCCAACTATATGTGTAGAGTGAATGGGATTTTTGATTGGCAGGCAAATGTGGAGTAAATCCTAATTCCTTGGACTCTAAAGGTGGTAGAGCTTTTTTTTTTTTTTTTAAGTGGCTGGCACATCAGAAATGTATGAGTTGCATTAAAATATATATATATATATATTTACAAAAATGGTCAGCCTTTTAGCCCAAGAAAAAAAAAATGTGTTTAATTATTGTGAAGTAATACACATTTAACATAATACTAACAAAACTGTACATTTATGTGGCTAATGGAAAAATGCGTAGAGTCAGTTGGGCAGCATCTTGCTGTCAGATGGATCATATTTGGTCCATGTGATGCATGCTGGACATCCCTGCTCTTTATTATCTCTACGGGGAAGTATAACTCAAGTGGAAAACAGTAAAAGAGCAAAGAAATGGAAAAAATAGTCCAAAATAGTAAAAAAAACAAAAACAAAAAAAACAGTGATAGCCTTTAGTTGTGTTGCATACAATAGGAAGTTCTTCATTCATAAACAGTATTTTCTTCTGGATGGTTAAAAAACTAATTCTGAAGAAATCTGTTCCCTTCTGTAATTGTTCAGTTGCTTTTAGCCAAAGAACTCTGGCATTTTAAGTGTTCTATTCAAAAAAAATATCTTCTATCTTAACTAGCTCTCGGGGGAATTGTGTGAGCCAAAAGGAAACTGTTGACTGCTTTATATTTTCATTCTAAAATGCTACCGTTATCTTTTTTTTCTTTATTTCTACAGGAATTTATTTTATGACTTTACATTAAAAGAGTAAAAGGGGGTGGGGGAGACTTCAATTCTAGGATAATACTTGTGATTATTATTTTTTTATTGTTTTGTTGTAAGGCAAGACTTTTAACTTGGGCATTTTGGTCAGGACTTATCTATCCCATGGCCTGTGGTGCTGGGGCAAGTCCTGGGTGTGCAATGTGGGTGACAGTGCTTGTGTTGGGTGCAGTGTGGGTGACGGGGCTTGTCAAGCGTGTGAAGTGTTGGTGATGGGGCACGTGCAGAGGTATGCCCAGTTCTGCATTGTGGGTGGGGTGGTGGGGGTGCCCTAATTTAGTCTGCACAACCAAAATATAACACTGGTTCTTCATTTATTATAATGGCACTTCATGACATTTCCCTGTAGTTTACAAGATTGTAATTATGGGAAGTATAGGTTTTAAGAAGAGACAGTGTGGAAGGGGGCAACAGAGGGGCAACAGCGTAGCCAGCTTTACCATTGTTGGTGGTACATCCTCACAGTCTTGCACTTCTTGCACAGACCTCCAAACTGCTCCCACTAGATCCCCGTGGAGCAATGTGGTGCTGTGCAAAGGGATGTGGGAGCAAATGGTGCATTAGAAAGGGATGTGGGGACAATCAGGCTCTGTGGAAAGGGATATGAGGACAACCAAAACAATGGTTTTGTGCAAAAGGGGAGCAACCTGGAGAGTACATACATCTGTGCAAACTGCCCTAGTTGGTGGTACCAGTCTGGTATGCTAATGAAGAAGTCTGCTTTATAATGGGTACAGTGATAAAAACAAAATGGTGATGTCCTTCCCAAACAGGAACCATGACATAGGACAGACTATTTCAGAGCAGCCTGTTCTGGGTCAGAGATGTGATCCACTTGTTTTCTCATAGCTTCATTTATTTATTTGCTAAGCCAAATCACATCTGTCACTGTTTCTATATTTTTAAATATCTACCTATTTTCCCCACCACATCTTGTATAAGACCAAAGGGAATGTTTTATATAATTTAAATCATTCAACAGATTTCATCAAGGCCAATATTTATTTTTTATTTTATAAAACCTTCGCGACAAAGGACGTGCCAGGCACGATCGTGAAAACCGCTTTAACGGAGCTGGTCTATTGCATCGATGTCGAGGCAATAGCCAGCACCGAAATTTCTATTTTGGGGCACCCACGATCGCCGGTCTGAGCTTCGGAAGTGAAAGTAACTTCACTTTCCGTCGCTCTGAATATGCTACTTGACTGCCCCTAGTGGTAGTTTAGTAGCATTGCAATGGAAAATATTGAAAATACATATTTAATTAATTAAAAACAGGTTATTTAGCTATATTAGCCTATAGGGTTAAAATTAAATATTTTTTAGCATAAGGGATAGGGTTAAAATTAAATTAAAATTAAAAAATATTAAGGGATAGAAGGGATTAAGGGATAGAATAAGGATTAGAGTTGGGGTTAAATTTAGTTTTAGGGTTAAATTTTGGGTTCGGGTTGGGGTCAAAAGGTCAATATAGGAAAAAAACAAAAAGCACTATTTTTGGTTTTTGCCCCATAACTTGCAAAAAAATACCGAAAATATGGAAACATGCAGATTTTTGAACTCGGGACAACATTTAGAAACTATTTAGACGGAGTTTTTTTTTTTTTATTTTATTTGTAGAAATTAGAATTTAGGTCAAAGATAGAAAAAGTGTTTTTTTTTAATTTTTAATCATATTTTATGATTTTTTTTGTAGTAAATTATAAGATATGATGAAAATAATGGTATCTAATGAAAGCCCTTCTTATGACGATAAAAACAACATATAATTCATGTGGGTACTGTATGTGAGAAAAAAAAAATTACAGCTAAACACAAACACCCTAGAAATGTCAAAACAGCCATTGTCACCAAGGGAAAGTCAAGGTGAAAATGTCTTGTCACTAAGGGGTTAAACAAATGCTAATATAGGAAATATATGTAGCCTGTTTTACATTTTATTGGTTTCCCTATAGACCAAGTCACATGAAAGCAGATGCATTACATTTCAAAGAAAGCAAAAGAGGCAGAAGTTGAGCTACACAATACGATTCTCTTGATGGCTACGCTATCATGCTCTCTGACACCCTGTCCCTCTTTATTAACCTTTTTAGCTTATGCTTCATCAGATAAACTGACACCAGCAAAAAAGCAGGCTTAAAGAGATCCATCTAGAACAAAGGGAGTAGATATTATTAAAGGTTGAGTATCCCTTATCCAGAAATCTGGTCCGTTATTCAAACATTTTTTTTCCGATTTTGCCACAAGTTGCTGATTCCACACACCCCTGTCAGGATGCTAACGCACAGCAGTGTATTCAGTGTGAAGCCCCCTTAAGCTGTGATTTAGCCTTTCCATGCATGCTCGGATCCCCCCCACGCCCACAAAGGGTCATACAATGACACGTGTGCAGACCTGACACGCCAACGGCAGATTCCCAACCATGCCTCACATCACAGCTACATCACAGTAACCGTGATTTATTAGCTCTATACAGTATTTACATTGATATTACTGGATTACATGGGAGCTGAGAGGCTTTAATATTTCTTTTTGGCCAAAATGATTCATTATCCGAAATGACCAGTTATCCAAAATGAACCACAATACATCTGGTCCCAAGCATTTTGGATAAGGGATTCTCCACCTGTAATTTGCCTCTAAATATTGGACTCCCCAAAAGAGACATACTTAAATAGGGATTAACCCCTCCAAGGTAACTTTAATTTTAAAAAAGACCATTTTCACATGATTAAATTATCTTTGGATTGATGTTCGTAGCGATGTTCAGTCAAATGGCAGCTAGTTAGTGTTAATTGTGTTTGCAAAATCTCAGGCTGAATAACTTCCACATCTTGCACAATCGATGCTCCATTTAACCCCTTAAGTACAGAGGCTGTTTTAAGCTTTCTGCAGTTTTTGTGTTTAGATGTCATTTTTTTTTAACCTGAACATTCTTTTACAATCAGCAAAAAAGACCCCATCCAAATAGTTTCCAATATTTGTTCTGAGTTTAGAAATATGCCATGTTTACATATTTGTTGTTGTTGTTTTTGGCACGTTATAGGGCAATAAACTAAAGTGGCATTTTTTCCCCTACAGATTTTCCCCTACCTTGACCTCTTTACCCCAACCCCGATGATCAGCTGAACCCTAATCCTAGACTTACCCCTAATTATATCTCGGACCCTTACTCTAACCATAACCTTATTCTAACCCTAACTGTAGCCCTAAATATTATTGTAAACCTAACTCTAACACTTGTTTTTTTTTTTTGTTTATCTATGTAATATTGCAGACTGCCACTAGGGACAGTCTAGAAACTAAAACGGAGCTACGGAAGCAGAGATCTGCCACTTCTGAAGCTCTTACCCACAACAGGGCAGCGCAGTTTCCGGGATGGCTCTGCTTTTCCGGTAGATCACATACTCCTGAGAGTGATCATATGTTTGCCAGAGTTGGATGATTGGTTCTTGATCACCTCCGGTGGCCTTAAATTTCATGTACGGCATGTTGTTGTTAAGGGGTTAAATTACAGTTTAACCAGGCAGACGTGTCCTTGTTCCTCACTGAAAAAATACAAGTATGAACTTTTGATTATCTTTATTACCACTATCAGGATATACAGTGAGCTGTCCTCCCCGGCAAATAGGCTCCGTCGCCTCTCTGTTTTCATTCTAGAAACATAGAAACATAGAGTGTGTCGGCCGATAAGAACCATTCGGTCCATCTAGTCTGCCCAATGTTCTAAATACTTTTATTAGTCCCCAGTTCCCTATCTTATATCAAGGATAGCCTTGTGCCTATCCCACACATGCTTAAACTCCTTCACTGTATTAACCTCTACCACTTCTACTGGAAGACTATTCCATGCATCCACTACCCTCTCAGTAATGTAATACTTTCATTAGTCCCTGGCCTTATCTTATAGCTAGGATAGCCTTGTGCCTATCCCATGCATGCTTAAACTCCTTCACTGTATTAGCCTCTACCACTTCTACTGGAAGACTATTCCATACATCCACTACCCTCTCAGTAATGTAATACTTTCATTAGTCCCTGGCCTTATCTTATATCTAGGATAGCCTTGTGCCTATCCCACGCATGCTTAAACTCTGTTTTTACCTCTACCACTTCCGCTGGAAGGCTATTCCATATATCCACCACCCTCTCAGTAAAGTAATACTTTCATTAGTCCCTGGCCTATTCTAATATCTAGGATAGCCTTATACCTATCCCACGCATGCTTAAACTCCTTCACTGTATTAACCTCTACCACTTCTGCTGGAAGACTATTCCATGCATCCACTACCCTCTCAGTAATGTAATACTATCATTAGTCCCTGGCCTTATCTTATATCTAGGATAGCCTTATACCTATCCCATGCATGCTTAAACTCCTTCACTGTATTAACCTCTACCACCAAACTGTTACCGGCTAAGTCATGAAAAAGTGAATAGTGGTGCAGCCTCCTACCCCCCTCCCTCCGGCTGCCCTCCCCTGGTAGAGGCATTAAATACAGCCTACCAGGAAATGTTTCTTTGCTGAACAATCCAATAAAGGTACAATACTAAGGGGCTGGTATAATGATGTGATGATATGGGGCTGGTATAATGATGTGATGATACGGGGCTGGTATAATGATGGGATGTTATGGGGCTGGTATAATGATGGGATGTTATGGGGCTGGTATAATGATGCGATGTTATGGGGCTGGTATAATGATGGGATGATATGGGGCTGGTATAATGATGGGATGTTATGGGGCTGGTATAATGATGTGATGTTATGGTGCTGGTATAATGATGGGATGTTATGGGGCTGTTATAATGATGGGATATTATGAGGTTGGTATAATGATGCGATGCTATGGGGCTGGTATAATGATGTGATGATATGGGGCTGGTATAATGATGTGATGATACGGGCTGGTATAATGATGTGATGCTATGGGGCTGGTATAACGATGTGATGCTATGGGGCTGGTATAATGATGTGATGATATGGGGCTGGTATAATGATGTGATGCTATGGGGCTGGTATAATGATGTGATGATATGGGGCTGGTATAATGATGGGATGATATGGGGCTGGTATAATGATGGGATGTTATGGGGCTGGTATAATGATGTGATGTTATGGGGCTGGTATAATGATGTGATGATACGGGGCTGGTATAATGATGGGATGATACGGGGCTGGTATAATGATGGGATGTTATGGGGCTGTTATAATGATGGGATATTATGAGGTTGGTATAATGATGCGATGCTATGGGGCTGGTATAATGATGTGATGATACGGGGCTGGTATAATGATGTGATGATACGGGGCTGGTATAATGATGTGATGTTATGGGGCTGTTACAATGATGGGATATTATGAGGTTGGTATAATGATGCAATGCTATGGGGCTGGTATAATGATGTGATGATATGGGGCTGGTATAATGATGTGATGATACGGGGCTGGTATAATGATGTGATGATACGGGGCTGGTATAATGATGTGATGATACGGGGCTGGTATAATGATGTGATGATATGGGGCTGGTATAATGATGTGATGATATGGGGCTGGTATAATGATGTGATGTTATGGGGCTGGTATAATGATGTGATGATATGGGGCTGGTATAATGATGTGATGATATGGGGCTGGTATAATGATGTGATGATACGGGGCTGGTATAATGATGTGATGATACGGGGCTGGTATAATGATGTGATGATACGGGGCTGGTATATTGATGTGATGTTATGGGGCTGGTATAATGATGTGATGATATGGGGCTGGTATAATGATGTGATGATACGGGGCTGGTATAATGATGTGATGATATGGGGCTGGTATAATGATGTGATGATATGGGGCTGGTATAATGATGTGATGATATGGGGCTGGTATAATGATGTGATGATATGGGGCTGGTATAATGATGTGATGATACGGGGCTGGTATATTGATGTGATGTTATGGGGCTGGTATAATGATGTGATGATACGGGGCTGGTATAATGATGTGATGATATGGGGCTGGTATAATGATGTGATGATATGGGGCTGGTATAATGATGTGATGATATGGGGCTGGTATAATGATGTGATGATATGGGGCTGGTGTACAATTGCTTGTCAAGTTTTTTTTTTTTATTGGTTCTCAGTCTGGTTATGGTTACAGTAATCTCCTTTCTTCTCTTCAAATCTCTGCCTTTCTATTCAGTTCTGTTTTCTTTCCTTGCACTTTTCCATTGCTGACACATCCCTTTATATATCCAAACAGATAAAGGAGTGCCACGTAGCTTTATGCTACACACAGCTGACTTCATATTAGCATTACAAATAATAAAAGGGAGAAAATGCAATCAATTTGCTCTGTAAGATCAGGGGATCTATGTAAGAGCATTATCCCAGGCAAAAGCTGAAGATGCATTATATTGATGAAATGCATGCTTTATTTTTATACTCTGTCCTTAGGATAATCACTCCTGATGTACATAGGAGCTGGATTCTGCCAATTTGCCCACAGCCAAAGCATTTCCTGCACAGTGAGTAAGCCAATGGATAAATATGCACACTTATCTTGTCACTCTGACAAATTCAATTGCCAAACCTTTTAAACTCATTTTTCCAGCAATCCGATGCTGTAATTTGTGATGCTAGGTGGTCCCAGGTACGCAAAGCAGTTCTTAGATGACTGGTAATTTATTTTATCTTTTTTTTTTTTTTCCCATCTAGATTGATTTCCTTTCTCCCCCCACAGCTATGCTCTTTAGCACAAGAAATATAACTGCAAAAGCAGGTTTAAAAAACTCCAGGTGCCGAGTGATCTTCGAATACAGTTAAGGTAACATCAGGTGATCTAAAGGGCTGGTATTTAACCTGAACCTTGCTGATTTCTAATGAGCATGTTGGGCTTTCGCCTCACATCCTTTTTCTTTTCGAACATGCAGGGCTTCCTTAACCAATGGAACATGTAGTCATTTGTCCAGAGCACATCATCAAAAGGGAGCTCCCAAAAGCAAAAAGCAATGTCCCCACAGGAGAAAAGCTAAATATCTATGTAAAAAATATTTCATAATTTGCATTCCATCTATAATTAGAAAATTTGTATGACACTTCGGTATTTTGTATGTGCAGGTGGGATTAAGGGGGACCACCACGGAGATATAGAAAGTATTAAAGCATATAATGTGGCATCACCAGTGTGCAAGAGCACGCACACGACCTGTAATGTGGTGACGGGATTTCAGCCTTCATGGAAGCATTGTCGGTTATCTCTGTCGTTGACACATCTTCTTAGATCCTGCAAGGGATAAAGTGGATCAAGGTATATCTCATGATGAGATCCACCAAGAATTGTCATCTCAGACTGTAAGATTCAGGGACAAACTGACAGATTGTTTTTTTTCTAAGATCTGGTACCCTACTGACTGTGGCATGTTCATAAATAAGCCATAGAAACCTTCTAAAAATTGGCAACTAGTTTTCTGTACATTGGCTTCTTTTCTATGTCTCCCCTACAGGAGTAACCCGAAATGCAGAGGAGTCCCATGAAACGACTGAGACTCGAGCTTTATCCTCCCGTGAATTGGACCCACTCTCCAGTACCACCACAACTGAAGATGAGAATCGCAGGTTATCAGGATGAAAAAATACCGAAGGCAAATAAAATAGAAGGGCACGGCGACAGGCAAGGTCAGACAAGCTAAAATGGTCTGCGATTGGCAGAAAAAAAGGCATTTACAGAAACCATAGACACAAGGCACTATCCCATGCAAGATTGTATTGAGAACTGAGGTTTTATAAATACCTCCATAGAAAGATCTGGCCTATATCAGGACAGGGAAGGAGAACATATTTTTTTTTAATATTTCCCCTTTAACTACAGTAAGGGCATGAGGAAAACCCTCTCAACAGCTCTTTCATGCACTGACAACTATGTGTGCTCTTTTGCACCCAGAGGAGAGGCCAATGAAGGTGCACCTAAGGAGCCAGCTGTGTGTGGCAACTGTTGTGAGGAGGGCGAGGGGTGGCAGAGCTGGCATTGGCCAAAAGACCTAGACAACAGAGGGCCCAAAGGAGGCAGCAGGGATTGAGGTTTCACTAGGGATTTTAATGTAAAAGTTGAGAGCAACCATTACAGTGTAGTCAGGACTCCACTGATTTAGACCCTGCATCCATGAGTGCACATTTTATTTGGGGCAACCTGTGGGAATTGCCAAACTCCATCTCAACACATGCCATTAGTCAGAATCCAGAACACAAGAACGTGTTTTATTTTAATCCCTTCAGTGAAATGGTTCTTCTTTTTGATGTGCTCTTGGGGCATGGCAATTGTACAACTTTAGCCATAGTGAGTTTAAGGAAAAGTCTTGCTTTTTCAATTTATTATAGGGCTCTCTTTTGAGACCATTTTTTGAGGCTTAACCATTTGTAAACCCTATTCAAATGTTACTTTTTGCTCTCTCCTCTCTGTCCCTTTGACACAAAATCAAAGTTTGTCAGGGAGAGATGATCATATATTGTCATTGTTTGATTTTATTGCAGGTGATCCCTGTGATTGATTTTTCACAGTGATCACATCAATAAATACAAAAAAAAAGAAAAAGAATGGTTGATCCTGGTCGGCCTAACGCTTAAGGCAACCGGGCTCAACCCGTCCCATCTACCACCCTGCTGATGGATTGCAGTGGATTGTGATAAACACTAAGGCTTGTCATAATCCTCTCTACAAATGCTGAGACTGAATGAATTTGCAGGGTAAAACTGTGCCTTTTTTTGGAATTCTAGGCTTGATCCAGAGACATCCTGGAACATCCTGATCTGATCCTTCATCTGATTTGCATTGGTCACTTATGATCATCATCAGTCTGTCATTTTTAACTGCTTATGGCCGGTTTGACGGCCATTTTTTTCCTTTCCTGGATAGCTTTCAGGAAGGCTGCAATGCCACGAGTGCTGCGATCCTAAAGCAGCTGGTATAGGTACGGGTGTTGTCACCAATACATTGCCCTGGGAGTCCACACATGCCCGGACATTGTCGTGAAGGGGTTAATGTCACATTGTATTTAATGCAATTCTATTTCTGTTATTTGTTCAAAGTGCACTCAGTTACATCCGTACTGTGCATCCAGAACATCACACGTTACCGTGCTCAGCCCCAAAACATCCATCATTCACCTGTAATAGAGTAGATGTTCAATCCATTAGCATATTTGTTAGAATAATCTTCCTATGCTATTGAGGCGTGCAGCTAATAGAATTCCGAAGTTTCCAGTCGACTTAAAGTACAAGGATTAACATAAAGTTTGGTACATCTGTTGCATCCATTCGTACAGAAGCACAAATAGCCCCCTCCTGATATCTTCTATCCTCTTCCCCCCCCCCCCCCCCCCCGGCTCCTCAGTAACACCAATCATCTGTTACCTGGCAGAGCAGCCCAGCTGTTCTCTTTATGGAAGGCTTTCATTTTATATATTTATTTTGTTTAAAAGGGACAGCAATGCTTAAACATAACCGGATATTATATTACAAAAATAAAAGTATATCTGTAAAGTTACGAGCCTGTTACATATTCTGATGACATTTCATAGTAGACCGTTTCTTTATAGTCATCTCTACATCTAGAGGTTGGCGACTGTGCATTGGATTCTAACACCCCAACCGTTATACAGCTATGAATTCCAATACGTCCTATTTTTTTCCCTGATTTTGTCCAACTCATATTCCTGAAAAGGCACTGTATCACCAAAATATAGTTTTACTGCGAATGTAGAGAATAAAACACCACTGAAAATGATCTATACGTTGTGTTAGCAAAAGTGCAAGCAAATGCGTAAATTAGGAGAAAAATGTGTTCTAAATGTGTCAGTGCAGTCTCCTGTTTATGACATCATCTGTGGCCTGGTATGCAAATGGGTGCCAGTGTAAAATGTGTCATTTGCATATCAAGCCACAGGTGATGTCATAAGCAGGAGATGCCACAAACTCATTTAAAACTCATTTTTCTCTGAATTTAGGCATTTGCTTGCAATTCAGCTAACACAATGTATAGCTCAGTCTCAATCATGTTTTTATTCAATACAATCACAGTATATACAATGATTCGGTGATACAGTCCCTTCAAACATTGCAGGGATTTGGAGGGGCATGTCAGTAACACCAAACATGCACTTTTAGTGACACTGCAGCACTGTCCAACTTGATCCCATGGAACCAGGACAAGAGAACAAATTGTGACTGTGGGAGAAAGTGTGACTGTGGGACAAATTGTGACTGTGGGAGAAATTGTGACTGTGGGAGAAATTGTGATTGTGGGAGAAATTGTGATTGTGGGACTAATTGTGATTGTGGGAGAAATTGTGACAGTGGGAGAAATTGTGACTGTGGGAGAAATTGTGATTGTGGGACTAATTGTGATTGTGGGAGAAATTGTGACAGTGGGAGAAATTGTGACTGTGGGACAAATTGTGACTGTGGGACAAATTGTGACTGTGAGAGACTAGTGCAAAAGCAGGACAGTTGTGAGGAATGTCATTTATTAGGGTTTAAGGGGAGATACAGGCCCAGTTTCTGTTTCCTAGTGTGAAATTAATAACTCTCTATCTCAAAACAGAGACTGATGACACTGAGATATGACATCACAGTCTGGTGCCCTCGGTCAGAAAGAAATTATATTTGCAGTGATAACCCTATCTCCATAAATAATCATACATGACTATTTAGCAGTTGTGTGACGTTCTCACAAACCAGATTTTTACACAATCGGCATTCAGGTAAGCAGGTTTACTAGTCAGTACAAAGGTTGGATCTGGCAGCAAACTAAGGAAGCCAAATGGAAAATCGGGTCAAGAAAAGCAGAAACAAACAAAGTACAACAGACCCAAAGTACAGAGGAAGCTGGCTTAAAGAATGGGCAAGAAACGAAGGGTTTAAATTGCAAAAGGCCAGAAAGACATGACTCAAAGGGGTAGTGACAGGGAGGAGAATAAACAAAAAAAAAAAGAAACGGAAGGCAGGAAAAGGAAAGGGAGACATGATCCAAAGGGGTAGTGATAGGGAGGAGAATAAACAAAAAAAAAAAGAAACGGAAGGCAGGAAAAGGAAAGGGAGACATGACCCAAAGGGGCAGTGACAGGGAGGAGAATAAACAAAAAAAAAAGAAACGGAAGGCAGGAAAAGGAAAGGGAGACAAAGCACCAATTTGATGACTTCTGGTCTGTCGGTAGTGGAGGCAAGGATGGGTGACAACAGTATAACCCTGCAAGACTGACAAGAGGGTGTAAGAGCAGCCCATGTTACGGATATAACAAGCGTTGTATAAATATTCATTAAAGCAGAAGAACATCTGATTTTATCATTTAGCGCAGTCTCCATTTTAGACCCACAGGGAAATTACAGCTATTAATAAGGACAATGCTATCAATATTTTCTTAGTTCAATACAACAGATTGCTTTCAGGAACATTAATTTTGCATCCTTGCTTGTCAAGGAGTGTGAGGAAATACATTTGTCAGTAAGTGGAATAGCTCTGTTTAGCAATGAGATGTTATTCTTGTTTTTTCTTCTGTATGTACTGTAATATATATATATATATATATATATATATATATATATATGTATATATAAAAATAGAAACATAGAATGTGTCGGCAGGTAAGAACCATTCAGCCCATCTAGTCTGGCCAATTTTCTAAATACTTTCATTAGTCCATGGCCTTATCTTATATCTAGGATAGCCTTATACCTATCCAATGCATGCTTAAACTCCTTCACTGTATTAACCTCTACCACTTCTACTGGAAGACTATTCCATGCATCCACTACCCTCTCAGTAATGTAATACTTTCATTAGTCCCTGGCCTTATCTTATATCTAGGATAGCCTTATACCTATCCCATGCATGCTTAAACTCCTTCACTGTATTAACCTCTACCACTTCTACTGGAAGACTATTCCATACATCCACTACCCTCTCAGTAAGTAATACTTTCATTAGTCCCTGGCCTTATCATATATCTAGGATAGCCTTATACCTATCCCATGCATGCTTAAACTCCTTCACTGTATTAACCTCTACCACTTCTGCTGGAAGACTATCCCATACATCCACTACCCTCTCAGTAAGTAATACTTTCATTAGTCCCTGGCCTTATCTTATATCTAGGATAGCCTTATACCTATCCCATGCATGCTTAAACTCCTTCACAGTATTAACCTCTACCACTTCTGCTGGAAGACTATTCCATACATCCACTACCCTCTCAGTAATGTAATACTTTCATTAGTCCCTGGCCTTATCTTATATGTAGGATAGCCTTATACCTATCCCATGCATGCTTAAACTCCTTCACTGTATTAACCTCTACCACTTCTACTGAAAGACTATTCCATACATCCACTACCCTCTCAGTAAAGTAATACTTTCATTAGTCCCTGACCTTATCTTATATCTAGGCTAGCCTTATACCTATCCCATGCATGCTTAAACTCCTTCACTGTATTAACCTCTACCACTTCTACTGGAAGACTATTCCATGCATCCACTACCCTCTCAGTAAAGTAATACTTTTATTAGTCCCTGGCCTTATCTTATATCTAGGATAGCCTTATACCTATCCCATGCATGCTTAAACTCCTTCACTGTATTAACCTCTACCACTTCTACTGAAAGACTATTCCATACATCCACTACCCTCTCAGTAAAGTAATACTTTCATTAGTCCCTGACCTTATCTTATATCTAGGATAGCCTTCTACCTATCCCATGCATGCTTAAACTCCTTCACTGTATTAACCTCTACCACTTCTACTGGAAGACTATTCCATGCATCCACTACCCTCTCAGTAAAGTAATACTTTTATTAGTCCCTGGCCTTATCTTATATCTGGGATAGCCTTATACCTATCCCATGCATGCTTAAACTCCTTCACTGTATTAACCTCTACCACTTCTACTGAAAGACTATTCCATACATCCACTACCCTCTCAGTAAAGTAATACTTTCATTAGTCCCTGACCTTATCTTATATCTAGGATAGCCTTATACCTATGCCATGCATGCTTAAACTGCTTCTCTGTTTTAACCTCTACCACTTCTGCTGGAAGGCTATTCCATACATCCACTACCCTCTCAGTAAAGTAATACTTCCTGATATTACTTTTAAATCATTGCCCCTCTAATTTAAGACTATGTCCTCTATTTGTGGTAGTTTTTCTTCTTTTAAATATACTCTCTTCGTTTACTGTGTTGATTCCCTTTATGTATTTAAATGTTTCTATCATATCCCCCCTGTTACGTCTTTCCTCCAAGCTATACATGTTAAGATGCTTTAACCTTTCCTGGTAAGTTTTATCCTTCAACCCATGAACCAGTTTAGAAGCCCTTCTCTGAACTCTCTCCAAAGTATTAATATCCTTCGGAGATACAGTCTCCAGTACTGCGTCCAATACTCCAAGTGAGGTCTCACCAATGCTCTGTACAATGGCATGAGCACTTCCCTCTTCCTACTGCTAATACCTCTCCCCTCTCCCTATACAACCAAGCATTCTGCTAATACCTCTCCCTGTGCAACCAGGCATTCTGCTAATACCACTCCCTATGCAACCAAGCATTCTGCTATCATTTCATGCTGCTCTATTGCATTGCCTACCTACCTTCAAGTCCTCTGAAATTATTACTCCTAAATCCCTTTCCTCAGATGTTGAGGTTAGGACTGTACCAAATAGTCTATATTCTGCTTTTGGGGTTTTACGCCCAAGGTACATAATCTTGCACTTGTCCACATTACATGTCAGTTGCCACAGCTCTGACCATTTTTCTAGTTTAGCTAAATCATTTGCCATTTGGCTTATCCCCAAATAAACCATGTTCTTTCACAATACAGAGATACTATGGTAATGTTATATATATTTTTTTTTTTTACTATATTTTGCTCTGGATAGTCAGAAAAAAAACCTAAAGAAACTACATTTTGATGCTTTTTTGTTCTCTTCTGTATTTTTATTTTTTTGCATTTGCTTGTTATTGTGAACATATTTTATTTTGTAGAGTCACAGTATGACTATTGAGGTGACTCCATAAAACCATTATTCAAATAAGAAAAAAAAAATCAAATAAAAATTGAAAACTGTTAAAAAGCACTGAGGTTGCCAAGAAAACTTTTGAATATTTTTTTTTATTTTCTACATTCACTGTATCAGCTGTGTTTTTACGTGATACAGTCTCTTTAAATGTGATGTAATCTCTCTATTGAACATAAGAAAAAGTTGTGAGACAGTTGGCCTTTAAAGTTCAGAATTTGAACGTGGAAGACATCTTTGTCCACATTCGCTACAATGAAGGTGACATCAAACGTGCCAAGGTTATACCCTACCGAGTGCATCCAGGCTTTCAATTAGCTTATACAAACAATATTTGCTGCCACTGATTGAAAGCAATCTTTACTGGTTAACTTAAGGTCCTATCTTTGCATTTCCCCAAACCAGTTTTACAGTAGTTCGTTTTGTAAAGTTCCAATGCCTTCAAGCATTCAACACGATTCATCTAAAAATTCGAGCAAGGAAAAAGTAAAAAAAAAAAAAAAAAAAAATTATAATTTTATCCAGTATTCTCAAAGGTTCTGGAATCCTTCAATTCCTTGACATTTTTAGACGGCAGGATAAGGCTATACTTTCACCGTACCCCTGCCACTCATTACAGCAACATCTTTCGGTCAGTCCGAGTCTTACAACCTTGGCACAACCTATGCACGTTTCTCGTTCAGAGTAGAATGGTTTCAAAGGAGAAAATTGGTTCTCAGCCCAAAGCAAAGAATCCTTTTGAAGAGTTTACTAAGTGGATTTCAATACGAAATTATGATTTTTTTTTTTTTCTAACACGCCAAGGATCACATTTTTCAAAAAGTTTTGTTCAAAAAATGGTGGACTTCTCTTTTGACTGTTACAAAACGGCTTCTAGTTTTGCATGCCAGAGTTTAAAAGTAAATCGCGACAACAGAAAATTCCCAAAGGTAGAATTTATGTCAACATGTAATAAAATCAAAATTTATGAATGGAAAGTACTAACTTCTTTATTTATTTATTGTATTTCTCGCATTCTATTGGTTTACTAAAGGGGAAAAAAAATGAAATTAAAAATCCCTCAAAAAAGACGGCACTTTGAAAAATGCCAGCTGGACAAGGTCCAATGAAATAGCTATAAGGGATGATGTAATATGACAGCGGTGAATTTTTATTCTGTCATTTTAACACAGAAAGCCATTTAACGTGCTTTATGATACTCAATTATCCAGCCGCTATCACTCCATTTATTTTTATGGAGTATGTTCCTTTTTTTCGTTCTACAACAATATTTTGGTGGATAAAATACGGGGATGGAAGATCTATTTACAGCTGTAATGTCGGAGATAAATGAAAATTGGCGTGCTAAGTATTTTAGTGGAAAATAGGATTTTATATAATTTTTGTTGATTTTCTTTTTTTAATAAAGCTTTTGGGATTGTTACACACGTTTAATAACATACTTTGATTTATTTTCCAATTTACCAGCTATGAGCCTGCATGAAAGTGTAATAATCTGTCACAGCTAATCACTAAGTGGCCCCAGGGGGATCACATTTAGCTATCGTCATTAAAGCACATTTGAGGTACCCCAGAAAGGTACAATCCTGGGTAAAATCTAGAATTCCTGGCTGCCATCACTGCCTGATCTGCAGACATCTGCATGCGCCCAGCATTAATTTTTGCATAGTACCTTTTTTTAAGATCAAGGAAATTTAATTGGCCCTAAGGCTCAAAAAATGTTGTGCATTCAATAGAAAGCAATCATTATCGATACAGTGTAGCTAGTTAGTGTTTGATTTTTTTTTTTATATCAAATGATGGGATGGGAATTGTATACCTAATTTACCTTGGTTTGAACTATATCCAGAATGTCGTCCTATGCATTGGAACTGCAATCTTCATCATCCTCAGCCAGCTACTGGCAGCAGTCCTCTTAATAGAGCTTCGTATAGCATGTTTGAATTGAGTTTTGGGTACCATGATATCAAAGTGGGGGGCCAGCAAATGTCCTTCTGCTGATTCTACCTAAGTAGTGAAAAGGTAACAAGAAATATGTTGAGTTGCAGATCCTAATTCCCATCTGCACATGTACACTGGTGATATTTGGTCACCTAGCATGATGGAGACTAATACTCCCATCTTGCTCAGCCAGGAAAGCATCAGAGTGCAACCAGACAATGCAATATCCTTGTAGTGTAGCGACAATATAATGCCAATGATAGTCGGCCAGGGAAATTTTATCACATGACAGGAGGCTTCCTATTTTGCATAATCTCTCTTTACTAACTCCATAGGAGCAAAGAAAAAAACATTTGAAACAAGAACCAATCAAAATGCAACAATAGGTATAGTGTCCCATGTGATCAGGCTCCTCCTCCTCTTTCTTTGCTGCTCCATCAGCAGACAGGTCAGAGTTTTTTGGCTCTTCTAATTATTTCATTTATTTCATATGTGACTGTTTATTATATTGCTCATTATATGTATTTGATGTTTATCACTAACTAATGTTTTAACTCATTAGTCCCTAGTTTCATTATGGTTTCTTAATCATTATTTTACCTCAGATTTTGTTGAGTTAATTTGCATGTACTGTTACTTTGCACTACTTTTATTTGTTCAAAAGCTCCCATTTTTGTTTCTCCCCTACTGACCACTCACATTGGAGTTTTTTCTCCAAGGTCTGGTTTGTGTTTCAGCGCTCAGATGCGCGTTTTTTCGTTTCTCTCATGACGGCCGCCATCTTGGATCTCGTTCATCGCGAGATTCGCGGCCGCCATTTTAGGATACCCGCGTTTTCCACACATTCAGTGAGATATTTCATTCCGTTGGTGTATTTCATGCAAACAACTCGTTTTTCATACTATCATCGTTGGATATCAGGCAAGAGTCATTTATGATCGTTTTCATTCATTATCTGATAGCTGTAGTGTGCATTTAGGGCTCAGCTTCCTATGCATATTTTGGGTGTGTAGCACCTGTTATTCCTGCTGAACTGGAGGGCTGCTTTTGCAACCTCCTTTCTGGTTGTTCCAGATAAAAATCCCAATACAGCCTGTTTACCCTGCTGGGGTTATTGTTATTATTTTTGTTATTATTATATTTTTTATAGTACTGATAGTACTTTGCTCAAAAATTGTTCAGGCTATAATACCCTGCTGGGGTTATTATTATTATTATTTTAGTACTGCTGGTACAGTCAATAAAAATCTACAGCTAACCCTGTGCCATACGCTCTGTATATATATATATATTAAATCATGGAAGACTCCCAGAGTATCCCTGTGGACTTCCAGGCCATGATCAACGCGGCTGTATCCGCATCAATGGAAAAAGCCATTGCTAGAATTATGACGGTCCCAACGGATCAGACCATGCCCTCAAAGCCTATACGTCAGGACTCAGATTCTGACGATTCAGTTTCCAAATCTATCAGGGAGAACCACCCTGAAAAACGTCATTGGAAAGGGGAGAAAGGGCAACCCTCGAAGAGCAAGGGCAAAGCACCTGCCAAAAGACACAAACCTGTTCCAGCTGTTACATCTATCCCACAGCAGCGCTATTCCTCGGATGAGGAGGATAGGCCGCACTACGCCATGGCCACTTTGGATGAATGGAATGCAGATTCAGAAGATGATGCATGGGGATCAGAATCTCACCCCCCTGATGTCCCAGATACTTTTCTGGGGGAAACACAGATGATTGGGGACTTAGCTGTTCCGTTAGAGGAAGAGGATACCATTCTAGACCCGACGGGCCAGAAGCTTTTTGATCCTCGAAACATTAGACACCCTAGATCAGGAGACTGGACACCTCCAGAACACCTGGCTACATTTATGCATCGGTGGTTACGCAAACCTCTAGATAAAGCGGTACGTAACAGACTAAGATCAGAATGCCCTCGCCCTTCTCTGCCTGATAACGTTGCCCAGACCCCGGAGTTTGATCAGGTCATGTCCACCTTCATGACAAGGGGCGGGCGTGACCCCCGCAGAGGGGTGGAAAAAGGATTCAGAGGAGTCCAAGATAAACTTTTGGACTCAATCGGGCCTTTATCTCGAATTATGTATTTGGCAGACGACGCCTTTATGAGAGCTGATGAATTTGATACCAGCACTATCAGAGAATGGGCTCACGATATCCGTGAATGGGCACAACGCTGTTTCTGTTTTGTCGGAAACACGAATGTAGCGCTCTCTTCTGAGAGACGCAAAGCAGCGTTACTCCGCATTGACGGAAAGTTGGTGGATTTGGGCACCAAGGAACTTGGATCTATGGCACAGGGAAAATTATTTGGAGACTCTTTTCTCAAAGAACTCAACAGACATGTGAATGCCTACACCTCTTTAAATAAGGCTCAAACCTCTTTAAAGAAGGTCTTTAAAGGCAATCCCTCAAGAGAGGTTTTTGGACGGGCTGGTCGCTACAGGGGTCGTGCGGCCATCCGTTTCTGGCCATCTGGTGCCCGTTCCTCTAGACCCCAACCCTTCTATCCAGAGACTGGCTACCGACAATCCTTTTCTTATTCAAGGGGATCTGACAGAGGCCGTGGATATCGAAGTCGTGGCAGAGCACGCTCCTCGGCAGGTAAGCCACCATTTAACTCAGTTTCCTTGCCGTATTGCAGGTCGCATTTCTCTTTGCTTTCAGGTTTGGACGAGTATATCCACGGACGCTTGGATTCTACAAACGGTTCGGGGTTATGTCTTGGATCTCACCGAGACCCCTTTCCAATCAGAACCTCCCAAACCCATCAACTGCTCCGCGGACGATTCTCTTTTTCTCGACAACGAATTACGGGAACTCCGCTCAAAAGGTGCGATCGAACCCGCTCCGGAGCTCCAAAAGGGATTCTTCAGCAACATCTTCTTGGTAAAGAAGAAGACTGGGGAATTCAACTAAGGGAACTCAACACCTACGTTGTCTACCGTCACTTCAAAATGGAAGGAATTCATCTTTTGAGGGACCTTTTACAAGAAGGAGACTGGTTCACCAGATTAGACCTCAAAGACGCATATCTTTCGGTACCTGTTCATCATTCTTGTCGACGTTTCCTCAGGTTCATGTGGCAAGACGTTCCGTGGCAGTTCACGTGCCTTCCGTTCGGCCTCAGTTCAGCCCCTTGGTGTTTCACCAAACTACTGAAACCGGTGGTTTCTCATCTTCGAGAAAGAGGTTTTCGCTGCATTATCTACCTGGACGATCTCCTGCTGTTTTCCTCCGACAAGCCCAGATTAATACAGCACACTCTATACACGGTGGACTTCCTGGAATCACTGGGTTTCGTAGTGAATCGCCTGAAGTCAGTATTGACTCCCTCTCAAATAATACAATTTCTGGGCTTCGAGATCGACTCCACGACCAGCACACTTCGTCTTCCCGTGTCAAAGATCTCAGCCATACACAAAGAATTGCGCAAAATCCTACGATGCCATACCATTCCACTCCGTGGACTCGCTCGAATAGTGGGCCTTCTCTCGGCATCTATCCAAGCCATCTTCCCAGGACCTCTCCACTACCGAGCGATGCAACGCCTAAAAGCTTAATTCCTTCACCAGAACCCAACCTACGACCAACCGGTGCCGGTGACGGAGGAAGTCAGAGAGGAACTGCAATGGTGGTTGGACAGTATGCAAGCATGGAACAGCCGAGCCATATTCGGCGCCAGTCGGATTTCGTCCTAGAATCGGACGCCAGCCTATGGGGTTGGGGAGCAACGAGTCAAGACAGATCAACAGGAGGTACCTGGACATCTCAGGAACTCAACCTCCATATCAACTGCCTGGAACTCCTAGCAGGCTCTTTCGCCATCCGCAGCCTAGCAAGGGACAGGACCGATTGTTGCATCCTTCTCAGGATGGACAACATCTCAGCGGTCCGTTATATCAACCGCTTAGGCGGAGCCCGGTCCAGACTGTTGTCGGAGATTACGAAGGAAATTTTAGATTTTTGCCTCCCTCGCAACATCTCCCTGACGGCAGAGTATCTGCCGGGAGAGACAAATCTCACTGCAGACTGGTTCTCCCGACACTGGAGAGACGGCAGCAATTGGATGCTGGATCGCCCGATCTTCAACCTCCTTTTGGCCCAGAGAGGCCCTTTCCTTTTGGATCTTTTTGCCTCTCGCATCAACAGACAGACCCGGGACTTCTTCAGCTGGCTCCCAGATCCGGAATGCCTAGCAGTGGACGCCTTTTTACAAACATGGCCACAATCCGGGGCACACGCTTTTCCCCCTTTTGCTATGATCGCAAGGACACTCCATTATCTGAAAATGCATCAGATATCTCTACTGCTCATCACACCCCTATGGCGGAGTCAACCGTGTTTTCCGGACCTACTAGCGTGGTCACACGAGGATCCACTCCTACTTCCATCGTATCCAACTCTTCTCACGGATCCTCAATGAAATCCTCACCCACTTCTAGTAAACGATCGACTAACCCTGGTGGCCTGGACTCTTTCCGGGGTGCCTGGCAGGTCGGCGAACTATCGCAGACTGCTAAGGACCTCCTATGGGACTCATGGGCTCCAGGAACAAGACGTTGCTACCTATCTGCATGGGCTTCATGGTCCGCTTGGTGCATGGAACGGGATCTCGATCCCTTTACAGCCCCTAGGGCATCTATTTTGAACTTCTTATCTTCCCTGTTCTCCTCGGGCCGTTCTTATCGGTCTATTAATGTAGTCCGTTCGGCTATTTCAGCAGCTCACGTACCGCTTCAGGGTATTACAGTGGGCAAGGACCCTCTGGTGTGTCGACTCCTAAGAGGCATCCGTTTACAACGTCCCCCAGGTCCCAAATATTCACATCTATGGGACATGGAGGTCGTACTCCGTTTTTTGAGAGACTGGCCTCCCAATGACAGGTTATCTCTCCGTCAACTTTCAGCGAAATTCCCCGTTTTAATTTGTCTCGTTTCTTTTCGACGCGTTTCGGACGTAAGAGCTTTCGAGATTGGGGCCTTCTCGGTCTCCCCGGACGGGGTCACTTTTCATATATCTCGTCGCACTAAATCTGATTCTTCATCCATTTTCTATCCTTTCTTTCCTGCTGATCCTCAGCTATGTGTGGTCTCTACTCTTCAGAGTTATGTTGAGGCTACAACCTCTCTCCGAACTTCTCCTTCGGGACAGCTCCTAGTTTCCTATGTACGACCCCATAACCCTGTTTCAGTTACTACCCTCGCCAGATGGGTTCGCTGGCTCCTGTCTCTAGCTGGAGTGGAGGCTTCATTTGGAGCTCATTCTATTCGTGGTGCAGCTGCATCGTCGGCTTTTACGGCTGGGGCGTCTTTAACCAATATCCTCCGTATGGCAGATTGGTCTCGGGAATCCACGTTTCGTACCTTCTACTATAGGCCGGTTCCTAACGCGGTCTTCTCGTTTATACATCAGCGTTAAAAATGCAAAATAGGAAGCCTCCTGTCATGTGATAAAATTGAAGATTATGCTAGCTTTAGTGTACTTATAATCTTAATTTTAATAATGACAGGAGGCGACTATTATCCCTCCCTTCCCTCCCTTTTGAATATTCTTTTTCTGTCTTATACTTACCTCCTTCGCTTGCTCAAAGCAGTCCTTTTGTGCTTACTATTATCTAGTACTTATATATATGGTCAGATGTATGGGTTTTTTCATATATATGTTGACAGATTTTTATTCACATGATTATTTAAATAATTATCATTTTATGATTGCATTATCAGTTTTTCTCACTAATTACATTGAAGGTTCAATACTTGTTTTGTCTAGTTTCAAGACATGTTCCTAACTATTCCTACACTCTCATTTTAGTTTAATTCTAGATGGAGCTCTTTTTCTTCCAAGGAGAAGATTTCTTCATTGACTGGTGTTTCCAGAAGTTCTTGGTCCTTAGTCTGTTGGATCCTGCCCGTTGGCATTAACATGGATTTCGTATGATCGTTATTTGAACTGTTCCGTCTGTGATGTCGCTAGCTGAAAGAGGAGGAGGAGTCTGATCACAGTGGACACTATACCTAATGTTGCATTTTGATTGGTTCTTGTTTCAAACGTTTTTTCTTTGCTGCTATGGAGTTAGTAAAGAGAGATTATGCAAAATAGTCGCCTCCTGTCATTATTAAAATTAAGATTATAAGTACACTAAAGCTAGCACAATCTTCAATTGTCCACTACACTGGAAATAAAGCAATGTGGGGGGTGTCCCATAGTGTGGGAGAAAGGTTCAAATGGCGAGGTGGGATTGTGAGTCCTACCCCTCCTCAAACAAAATGTCCCTCACAGACTCAGGTTAAAGATTCTTTATGGACATTATTAAAAGTTTAATCTCTTCCCTCATCCTTCCAGTTGGTCACAAAATTCTCCATCCGGAATTATTTAGAAGTCAAAGGTAGTACGAGTCTACGCAGCACAAATATTGTTTCATCCATTACGAGCATATTTACATGATCTCACTGAAGGTCACCTATAAAATCTGCAGACAATCCAGGTATCATAACCAGCCATTCAAGATAACCATTAATTCTCGTTACTTCATTCACTTCAGAAACGCTGATGGTTATGCAATTTTCAAATGCCTACATTCCTGCATCCTGGCATAACATCGGAAATTAAATCTAAGCAGAATGATACAAATTAATCTTTGCAAACTAGTTAAATACCAAGGCCTAAGAGTAGCATTATCCCTGTGGTTATTGAACTATGAAGTGAACTACAGACAAATGGAGTTTGTGCATTAAATCCACTAATTTCCAGCTTGCTCCAACACTGTGAACACCAGCGTAACCCGATATATAGTAAATCAGGTGATTTTTTTCTTAATGTCAGATACGTTTTGGAGAACCTCCGCCAGTGGATGTTGGGATGTATCAAAAGGTGTAAAAATAACAATCCAAATATTATTATTTTCTCTCATTTGCAAGACACTTAATGAAACAGGTGGATCTTGAACCTGTAAAATGCTAGTCCCAGAATAGATCGCGACTATCTATCTGTACCGTGAAGTGTGCATGATAAATAGTGATTTTGTAAGCATGGAAGGTATTTTTTTTTTTTTTTTTAATTAGCCAATAGGGATCAAAAGACCGAGGGGGAGGGCGTGACACTTTGATGAAAGTTAAAAGGGGGCGGCATGTTCTCAAACGATTGGGAACCCATGCCCTAGTACCACTTTAAAACTTGTAACCAATGAATACACTGTGAGATATATGGTATTTTCTTTTTATGCAGTAAAGTACAGACCACTTCTGGTGTTTTTGGTTTACAAAGAGAGTGAATTTTTTTTTCTTCAAATCGGTGTTCAATACATGGACATTTTTGTTTTCAGCTAGTTTACCGATAGAGCTTAGTGTGCAGACTCAGTGATAAGACTGAAAGCTGCATTAGCAGGGACACATTTAAGTAATGAAGAAAGGTGGTTTGTGCAGAGATGGAATACTAATAGCTGGGATCCATCTGTGTTAAGCTAATAAGAATGGGACAGGAGCAGGGGTGGGAAACTCACCTTATTGTGATGAATTACCGTGTGGGTCTCTATATTTTAAGTTCTTTATCTGATGTGTCTATGTATGTACCTTATTCAACAAGATTGTATCTAGTGGCTACACCAGTGATAAAAGAACTTCACATATTATCCTTGCCAAATGTAGCCCCCTTCGGCAATAGGCAACTTAAAGGTACTATAGTAACCTAATAGTTGCCTACTTTGTGACTGTAGACAATACAAAAATGATAAAAAAAATAATCCATGCTACATTGGTTATCTATAAAGACGGCATGTGGGCCTATGTAAAAAGCAGACTCCCGAAAAATTTTGTGAGCCTGCGTTGTCTGTGTCGCAAACGCACTTCAGACTCCGAGCCAGCGTGTGAAAAGAATCCAACGCTGCAAAGTGTCAGGAGATATAAAGATTATATAATTGCCATTATGCATAACAAACCGTCGATTGTGCCATTTTATAAAACTCCCAACACTTTGTAGTTAGGGAGGTTTTATGCATAATCCCCATTGCGTTAGCAGAATTACAAGGAAATGCGTAAACAAAAATGAGACAAAAGTGTGTGGAAAATGGGTCTCTGGTGTTTTCCTCCTTATGACATCACTTGTGGCTTGATATGCAAATTAACTAATTTTCAAATGAAAATGTGAAATTTGCACATCAAGCCTCAAAGGTTATGTCATAAGCAGACACATTTAAACATATGTTTCTCTTATTTGATTAATTTGCATGTACATTGACAGAGGTTGACAGAGTGCCTTTAATTCCCTTCAGAAGATACCAGCATTCCTGCAGGGCTCCTCTCGTTCCTGTTGTACATCTTGCCTTTTTTAGAAGAAGGCAGAGGTCTGATTAGTGATTGGCTAGGTCCCTGAAGGCTATGGAGGGTTGTCGGACTTCAATATCCAGATGTCAGCCCTCTTGAGACCTGTGGTTCAGTTGCAAAAATGGAGACCAGCTTTGGAAACCGGGAGTGGGACAGGATCACAGATCAACTTAGATGTTCATGGCACAGCCAGGATCCAAAGCAGCTAGGCCCGATCACCTGTTAAATTCCTGTTAAGTTTGCATGAGATAAACTATACCATGAAGAGTGTTTAAGGGTCTCTGTGATACTGCCAGACTGCCCGGGGAAGGCTGTAAGCATTTAGGGGGCCAAGAACAACTTTGTAGACAAAGGTGTAACTTTATCTGTGATGTTGAACACACCTTCGGCTAGGGGGAAGACGCTCATCTTCTCCCCTGCTATTGGCCGTGTGCTGTGTGGCTCTGTCTGCTTCCCCGGAAAGCCCCAGGTGCCTTCAAACGGGAGCCAACTGAGTGAAAGTGAAACACTTTTGAATGGTGCACAGTTGGTCCACTATTCAAATGGCAATTATAATAATGCAGAAGTGGCCAGCTACCTCATTAAAAAAATAATTGTAAGCTCTGCTATTAATGTCTGCCTCCCTCTGCCCCCTGACCAGATTTGGACAGCTCCTTGCACCTGAGCAGTTGCACCATTACGTCAATGTCAGTTTCACCAGGGACCTTAACAAATCACTCACTTGAGCATATGTGCAGGCTTCACACAGGCAAAGCCCAAGACATACATGATGTGCATAGATAATGGTGGTGTTCTGACGAATTACTCGAGCAAATTCTCCTGCGCAATCGCAGGAGAATTTGCTCACTGCGCATGCGCAGAAAGTTACAGCTGATAACTCAGCTGTAACTTTATGTCCACCGCGCATGCGCGAGCTAACCAACCCACATCCCGCCCCCCGCACACCCCTTCTCACCAGCTGATCGGACAGTGGCGGTACACAGCGCATGCGCGCGGCTATCAAGCCGTGTGGGAATGCGCTGTGTCCGCTGCAGGAGGATCACAACTCCCATGAAGATGAGGCAGCCCTCACCAGGGTGCTTACCTCTCTGTTGGCTCCTTATGTTTCCCCCCCCCGCCCCGTGTTACTTACCAGCGTTTTCTTTGAATCCAGCCACGGACACAGCGCATTCCCACACGGCTTGATAGCCGCGCGCATGCGCTGTGTACCGCCACTGTCCGATCAGCTGGTGAGAAGGGGTGTGCGGGGGGCGGGATGTGGGTTGGTTAGCTCGCGCATGCGCGGTGGACATAAAGTTACAGCTGAGTTATCAGCTGTAACTTTCTGCGCATGCGCAGTGAGCAAATTCTCCTGCGATTGCGCAGGAGAATTTGCTCGAGTAATTCGTCAGAACAGTGGCACCGCTCAATGCTCTTAGGTAAAAATGATGCCACCATACAAAATATATTAAGAATTTTAAAATAAAGGCTGGGACGAATATAAAAAAAAATAGGCAAGAACATGGTCTAGAGCAGTGGAGGGGGTCCTGTGGACCTTCAGCTGCTAACAAACTACATCTCCCGTCATGCTCTTTCAGCTAAGAGGAGGGCAGGAGAGTACAGGAAATGTAGTCCCTACCCCTGGTCAACAGTGTAAATTCTGTGTTATATTGTAGACATCTGTATTTAAATGTATAATATATATATATATATATAAATAATTTTTTTTGTTTTGTTTTGTTTTTTTGTTTTTGTTTGTTTGTTTGTTTGTTTGTTTTTTTGTTACAGTGGCTCTTAAAAAGCCAACTTATGACTCATAACTTTTTTGATTGTTTTACATAGATGGAAGTTCCATTTCTCTGGCTCCTGAAAAGAACTGTGTTGGCTCCTAGAGCCTACACATATTTGTCAAGTCCTGTTCTAGAGTATTTGGCTAAACCTTGAATCTCAGGTCTGCCTCTTACGTTATTCTTCCATTTATAGTGAATACAGCTTGAACAAATACTGCAATTGATCTATGACACTTTTCCACATAATGATTCCTGCTAATGCCCACCGCCAGCAATACATCTCTTTTATATTATATTTTACGTTATAGAGAACTACAATATATGCATTGCTTCTCAATGTATTGAATTGTTTTGCATAAAACTAACTTTTCAATTACGCTTTGATTTGCATATGATTATTATAGTAAAATGTTATTTATTTATCATCTAACGTCTCTCGGATCCTCGACCTTTTCATTCACAACGAAAATATTCATTCTGTCAAAGCAGGGATGTCAGGTATGTTGAATGTGATTAGATTTCCCGGATTCTAGAATGCCTTTGCCAGCAGTTATTACATTTGTTTGCTAAAAACCATGCGGGTGTTGTGAAAGCCAGTAGTAAGTCATCGACTTGTAGAAATCTTTCGATCATATACCAAATAACTTACACATAGCCTGCTAGATAATGCCCTGCATTTTCTGGCGTGGTATTATTTGTTCGGGTATGCTGTCTAGAACCTTGCTATTGTAGGCAACAAGTAAGTCTACTAAAACCCAGAATAAACGTGTTGTAACTTGAGCAACCGAGGTCTGGTGGCTGCTTTTTAGTTCCCGTATTACTTACAGAGAGGGTTTTATTACTTATGATAGCAGAAGTGGAAGCAAATATGTAGTGTGTGTTGACACAAAGGGGGTTTTGTCTACAGATAATTTCTGGGGCAAAGTTCTAAAATGAAGCTGATCAGTAGGAATATGGCATTTTTTAGAACTTTGCCCCACAACTGACCTTTACTCATAACCTTGCAGTTAGGGTTGATACTGCCAGGCACATTAAAGGACAAGTGTAGCAAAAAAAAATGATCATATGTTTAATTGAAAGATTGTATCAAGTGTAGTTGATTTATAATTAAATTCTTTAATGAAAGAATACAAATTTAAGGAGTTAAGCATTCTTTACTCAGTATAGTTCTCTCAGGAGTCAGACATGTTTTTTTTAGAATATTCACTCACATTGGTTCAGATGAATAAGGATCTGACCCTTCTCAGCAAAGATTCTTAACAAAATGGCTGCCTCCTGTTAGAGCTATTTGGTGTAAAGATGGCTTAATGTGGTCCTTTATTTGTATTCTTTCATTAAAGCATTTCTAAATAAAATGTCTATACGTGATGCCATCTTTCAATTAAACATAACTTAATTTCCTTTGAAGAATTGGCTTGAGGCCAATGTTAAGCCTTTGAAGGCAATGGTCGTTATTTGCAATACTCCCCCCCCCCCCCCCCCCCCAATGTATAGATTTTTGGACCAGAAGCATTGATGTGGTGATGGAGACCCTTGTGGTTTAACATCTCGTTAACTAAACATATCGGACATGAACCTAAAGTGACATTTTTTAAGAGAGTCAACTGTGATCTGTGGTAGTGGCTTAGTTTGCTCATAGAGCTACTTCCTTTGCTCATAGCCCACACATTTCCCCCCATGATCTACCCAAAAGCTATGTGTTCTCTTATATTTATTATTTTAAAGGACTGTATTGTTATAGTGTACTGTTTATAATTGTAGTATCAGGTGATGAATGCGATGTGAATCTGACAGTGTCCATTTTTTGGGGCAGAAAATAAATTTCCGTCAACTTTAATATAACATTTTGCACCTTAGATGGCGACTTTTTTTGTCCCAGCTTCCGAATGTTCATTTTGAGTTACAGTTACCGATACAGGTTATACAAATGTGTCTCTAAAAGACAGGAGAATACTGTAGCAACAATGAGGGCAGTTGCACTTACAGAGTAGCCTTGAGTAAGTGTCCAAAATGTCAAAATCCTATGTTTTATCCGTTGCAACTTTGCATTGTAAATATCGGAACTTTATTTATTAATTTATTTGCATTAATACAAGAGATGTAGCAAATGTCAAATAATTCAACAAACTTAATTGAAATGGAAATGGGTTTATAAATTAAATAACATAAGGAATAGACTGCTAAAGGCAATGAAGCAAAATAAAGATACACAAATACAAATTACTGGATGTTTTTTATATATGGTTTTCTTTAATATATATATATGTATACAAACAAAAGAAATATGTATCTGCTTCACACAGTCCCAAATGAATTACAAACTTAAACAGTATTGTTTTTCAATATTTTGTTAATATAATAATATGCTTGTTATTACAGTGATCACAATTTTATATTAATTGTTTGTTTTTTTCTAAGTGTTAAAGATCATGCATCAGTGCTTTGTAATTAGTAAATATTTGGTGTCTATTATCAAACTGTTTTCTTCTGCTGTATCACATTTAAATTCATGTATCAAATCTGATTAGGAAAATGAAACATTCTTATCGACAAAGGAAATGAATACTAAAATGTGACTTCTCGTGTAACCTTGATAAGTTCAGCCCGGTTTTGGTTTGTTTGGTTACATGTTGTAAGTTCTAGTGCAACCAGATAAGATGTGTCTGAATGACTACTGATTTAGTAGAACACTTTGAATGTATTTGATACGACAAGGAATTGTTCCACGAGTATTTGTGTTTTTGGTGAGGATCCTAAAAAGTACCACTAATAGAGCAACTGAGACTACAGAGAAGAATGAAATGCAAAGGGGTCTACTCGCTCAAGGTGAGTTGCAAGTAAGTTGCAGGTAAGATGAAAATTCCATCTCATCATTTTAACACTGTGCTGGTACAAACCGGGCGAGTTTCCTCCGCAAAGGGTTGCCCATCAATCTATAGATAAATTGGTGAGAATAAATGTTCCTCTCACCTCAACTCACCTTATCTCACTTGCAACTCACCTTATCTCACTTGCAACTCACCTTTTTAGTGAATAGCCCGCAAAGAGGATGAAACAAATTGGGCAAATCAGTTTAATATACATTGATGCACTCAAAAAAGTTATGAGTGTAAAGGCAATTGTTGCAATATACCTTCAGTTGGCACTTCTGTGAGGTCAGAGGAACAATTCTCACAAGTTGAAACCCGTTTTGAGAATTATTCCTCTGACCTCACAGAAGTGCCAACTGAAGGTATATTGCAACAATTGTAAACATCTGTTTGTGTTACATTATATTGTACTCCTCCGTGCTTTTACACTCATAACTTTTTTGAGTTCATCAATTTATTTATAATCTGTTTCTCAACAGAGGAGAGTACCAACGAACTTTCAAAATATTATTTATCCCACTTGCTAACTGCGCTCTGTGGACATTGCTGAATTTGCAAATCAGTTTAATGAAACTGGGGGAAAAAGTTGGAAAAATGATTGCTCCCGTTGTGCAATTCTGTTGTAATTGTACTATTTCTGCATTCACTATTACTATGTTTCAACATTCACTATTTTATGAATAGAATCTAAATAGTGATTGACTCATTCTGATAAATGCATGTGCAAGCTGGAAACTGGCTGGAACAAAACACCATCAAATTAACATGCTAGCAAAGAACACACATTGAAAGTGAATGCATAGATTCGGAGAAATATATATTTTAGATGTGTCTGTGGCATCTCCTGCTTGTGACATCACATGTGGCTTGATATGCAAATAAACTACTTTCAAAGGTATTGGTGTAATTTGCATTTTAAACCACAATGTCATAAAAAGGCATTGCCACAGACTCATATGTCTCTTAATTTAGCATCTACTTGCAATATTGCTAAAACAATGTATAGATCATTTTCAAACATGTTTTATTCTCTACATTAACAGTATAAATGATGTTTATGTGACAGTTGAGTCCATTTAAACAAAGTAGATATGTCATGCAGCCCATCAAATAACATATATTTATCTCACTTGCTCATGAAGGAAGCTACAGTATATCCTGCAATCATGGTGCTCGCTACCTCAGCCCCAATGCTGTCAACAAACAGACACACTTCTGCTCATTTGAGCTTAAAGGGACTGTCTGGTGACCAAAATGCATCTTCCAAATATTAATGCATATTAATGTGCTTTTAAAGTACTTCAAATGCATGTTTTACATTTTGCATTGCTTAAAATATGAAAGTTAGACGAAATTGTGAAATTACAACAGTTTGCAAGAAACCAGGACTGCCCACACTAGCTGAGTACAAGTCAGTTTGAATTATTTATTTTTTTTGCTGCAGGAACAAATTAGAATAATTTCTTTCAAATGAATGGAATTTCCTGAGCATTTAATAATCCTCACTTTTCCATGCAGTTCTTTACCAGAAAATTCCTGAATCTGAGATATAAGAGAGGGGCTCTTCTTAAATCATTGGGGAATTTACCTGGCTCCTGTGCATTTGCCTGTAAGTTGCAGAAGTGGTGACCTTGCTACTGGGATCATAACCAGCCCTGCTTTTCTGCACCAGAAACATGCACAAGTATTTTCCTTACTCCTGGGAATAAAAATATTGTATTATAATAGCTGTGCAAAGCACTTACCTTCCTTCTCTTCATTTAGCTGACACCTACTTGAGACGTTTCCCTACTACTAATACTATAAATACTACCTTATAAGAACTATGAACATTACTTACCCTGCTTCTCTACATTTACCTTCAAGGGTAAGTACATACCTTACTCCTATGTTCCCCTGAACCCGGTGGTGTATCTTGGTCTTGTGCTGCCCTAGGCAGACAAAATTTGGGCACCCCCCACCAATGTTGTACACCTATGACATACCCCATCACCCACATTGCACACGCGCAACATGCCCCATTACATGCCCCATCACCCACATTGCACACCCACAACATGCCCCATCACCCCATTACATGTCCCATCACCCACATTGCACACACATTAAATGCTCAATCATCCCATTACATGCCTCCATCACCCACATTGCATACACACTAAATGCCCCATCACCCCCATTACATGCTACCATCACCCTCATTACATGCCACCATCACCCTCATTACAAACCACCACCACATCCATACAGCTTGCTGAACGGTGAGGGAGCGAAGATGTTTGAAGCACCAGAAGTGTCCTTTAACACCCTCTGGCATAGTGCCGCCCTATGCGAGTACCTTGTATGCATTGTTGAAGATACACTACTGTCTGAACCTGTATATTAGAACTTGACATTCTTCTGTTCCTTCACTTCTTCATGTTATTTGCTTGTTCCATACCTGTTTCAAGAAATATAATTTTTTTTATTTTGTTAAACAAACAGAACCAATAAGGCAATTTTTTTTGTTTCATTCATGATCTGACACCTGCTCACAGTTTTTAAATTAATTGATTTTTTTTTTTTTTATATGGGAAGCTATACTCATGACTATTTTTTTTTTGCAACTTTCTCCATTTCCAATTATAAATTAAAAATGAAGATGCATATTCTGGTGGAGAAACTGGCAAATGTGTGGTTTGACTTCTGTACAATATTTGTATACACACTAGTATGGTTATTATCTGGGATACGTTGTGGTGTTTATTGTTTTAGTAAATGCTGAGAGTTTAGTGGAAGGATTAGTAGAAGCTGCAAACCTGTTATTCTTCAGTAGATTAAACACATTAAGATACATTAGATTTTTTATAATTATTTAACCTTTATAGCCAGTGTTTTTGTTTTTAATTTAAAGAAGTGCACTTTATTTTAAGGAGATTGTCGGGGGTTATTTATAAAGGCAATGCAGAGGGCAATGTTCATGTGTCCCCCATCTGCTGATCTCATACAAAAACAAGGGTCTCTGTGCGCTGGCAGAGAGAGCCGGTCGCCGACCAGACTGCTGCCTGCTTCCTGTGGAAACATGGCAGCTGTCGGTCAGAGGATAAACTGGCGTGTACTATCAAAAGTACCGGGCACATTATCCTCATACTGGGGACAACAACGTTTTAACTTAGAAACATAGAAACATAGAATGTGTCGGCAGATAAGAACCAAACGGTCCATCTAGTCTGCCCAATGTTCTAAATACTTTTATTAGTCCCCAGTTCCCTATCTTATATCTAGGATAGCCTTGTGCCTATCGCATGCATGCTTAAACTCCTTCACTGTATCAACCTCTACCACTTCTACTGGAAGACTATTCCATGCATCCACTACCCTCTCAGTAAAGTAATACTTTCATTAGTCCCTGGCCTTATCTTATATCTAGGATAGCCTTGTGTCTATCGCATGCATGCTTAAACTCCTTCACTGTATCAACCTCTACCACTTATACTGGAATACTATTCCATGCATCCACTACCCTCTCAGTAAAGTAATACTTTCATCAGTCCCTGACCTTATCTTATATCGAGGATAACCTTATACCTATCCCATGCATGCTTAAACTCCTTCACTGTATCAACCTCTACCACTTCTGCTGGAAGACTATTCCATGCATCCACTACCCTCTCAGTAAAGTAATACTTTCATTAGTCCCTGACCTTATCTTATATCTAGGATAACCTTCTACCTATCCCATGCATGCTTAAACTCCTTCACTGTATCAACCTCTACCACTTCTGCTGGAAGACTATTCCATACATCCACTACCCTCTCAGTAAAGTAATACTTTCATTAGTCCCTGGCCTTATCTTATATCTAGGATAGCCTTATACCTATCCCATGCATGCTTAAACTCCTTCACTGTATTAACCTCTACCACTTCTACTGGAAGACTATTCCATACATCCACTACCCTCTCAGTAAAGTAATACTTTCATTAGTCCCTGGCCTTATCTTATATCTAGGATAGCCTTGTGCCTATCCCACGCATGCTTAAACTCCTTCACTGTATTAACCTCTACCACTTCTACTGGAAGACTATTCCATGCATCCACTACCCTCTCAGTAAAGTAATACTTTCATTAGTCCCTGACCTTATCTTATATCTAGGATAGCCTTGTGCCCAGGGCCGGCCTTAAGTGTTCCGGCGCCCTGTGCGGGCTTCCCCCGTGGCGCCCCCCCCCCCCTTCTCTTTCGCCCCCCTATGTTTGTGTCTCTCTCCCTTCCCATGTTTGTCCCTTTCCTCTTCCTTGCCATGTCTGTCTCTCTCTCTCTCCCTCTGTTCTGTCTCTCTCCCCCGTCCCCTGTTCTGTCTCTCTCCCCCCGTCCCCTGTTCTGTCTCTCTCCCCCCCGTCCCCTGTTCTGTCTCTCTCTCTCCCCCATTTCTGTCTCTACCCCCTGCCCCTTTTCTGTCTGTCTCTCTCCCACCCCTCCCCTGTTCTCTCTCTCTAGCCCTGTTCTCTCTCTCTCCCCCCTCACCCTGTTCTCTCCCCTCCCCCTGTTCTGTCTGTCTCTCTCCCCCCTGCCCCTGTTCTGTCTGTCTCTCTCTCCCCTCCCCCCTGTTCTGTCTGTCTCTCTCTCCCCTCCCCCTGTTCTGTCTGTCTCTCTCTCCCCCCTAACCCCTGTTCTGTCTGTCTCTCTCTCCCCTCCCCCTGTTCTGTCTCTCCCCCCTAACCCCTGTTCTGTCTCTCTCCCCCCCTCCATTACCTTTGCCTGAAAAGGTGGATCCAGGGAGGGGGCGGAGCTAACCGGCACAGCGGTGTAGCTCCGCCCCCACCCCGGGAAGCAGAGCAGAGTCTGCATTACGGGGAGCCCCGGGCAGCAAGACTTTGTGCTGCTCGGCTCCCCATGCTTAATGCAGGCTCCATGCTTAATGCAGGCATGGGGAGCCGAGCAGCACTATCTCATGCTGCCCGGGGCTCCCCGTGAAGCAGACTCTGCTCTGCTTCCCGGGGTGGGGGCGGAGCTACACCGCTGTGCCGGTTAGCTCCGCCCCCTCCCCGGACCAAGCAGAGAATGCCGAGCAGAGGGCTGGTGAGGGGGGATCTTTTGATCTCCCCCAGCCAGTGCCTCTACCAGCTTTTTTTTTTTTTTTTTACTTTTTTTTTTTCTATTTACTGGCCGGGCGGGCGCCCCCTGGGGTGTTGCGCCCTGTGCGCTCGCACAGGTCGCACACCCCTAAGGCCGGCCCTGCTTGTGCCTATCCCACGCATGCTTAAAATCCTTGAGAAGCACAAGTGAAAAAAAAGTTGAGTGTCCCTTTAACACCTACCTACAGAAGAACCTTTGAAACATCACTGTTTGGTGAAAGTTTTATTCTTGCATACCAAAATGCAAAATGAAATGCATAGAAATGGTGCATTAATCTTTGTACTCTAAGGGCTTGTATGCATAAAATGCAGGGAAATTGATAGGGGAATTTTAAAAAGGGGGATTTTAATGGTTGTAATGATCCCCTGCATATTCTCTGCTGGTTGGTGTGATGGTCTGCACCTGCCTATAACATAGATCATTACAAACATTAAAGCACCTTTTTGGATTATGCTTACCTGCCTGGGTTTATTCTCTGCTTCCTTTTTCTTCTTTAATTGTATTGATATTGGCTGGGTTTGCTCAGCATTGAGAGGACTCACCAGGTGTCGGAAATGACCCAACTCTCTCTCGGAAGGTCAGTAGCAGTCTGGTGAGCCGTGGGAGTCCCAAAGACTTCTGTGTTATATTAAAGTCAAACATAAAGACAACATCACTGAATTGGATGCAGCTTTATGGGATAATTTTGCTCTCGGCTACTTTTGTTCTTAATTCTGAAATTCCATATTTCTTTAATAAAGCCAATATTGTTTTGGATATGCAAGGGTAGAGTACGAAAATGTATTTTCATGTAGTGATGTTTATTTCTTTTGATGTTTCTATATATTCCATTCCTTTACAACTCTCAGTTAGGGAAGAGATATCACCTATTTAACTTAACTATCACTTAAACATAGAAACATACAATGTGTCAGCAGATAAGAACCATTCGGTCCATCTAGTCTGCCCAATGTTCTAAATACTTTTATTAGTTCCCAGTTCCCTATCTTATATCTAGGATAGCCTTGTGCCTATCCCACGCATGCTTAAACTCCTTCACTGTATTAACCTCTACCACTTCCACTGGAAGAATATTCCATACATCCACTACCCTCTCAGTAAGTAATACTTTCATTAGTCCCTGGCCTTATCTTATATCTAGGATAGCCTTATACCTATCCCACACATGCTTAAACTCCTTCTCTGTATTAACCTCTACCACTTCCACTGGAAGACTATTCCATGCATCCACTACCCTCTCAGTAAAGTAATACTTTCATTAGTCCCTGGCCTTATCTTATATCTAGGATAGCCTTATACCTATCCCACGCATGCTTAAACTCCTTCACTGTGTTTACCTCTACCACTTCTACTGGAAGACTTTTCCATACATCCACTACCCTCTCAGTAAAGTAATACTTTCATTAGTCCCTGGCCTTATCTTATATTTAGGATAGCCTTATACCTATCCCATGCATGCTTACACTCCTTCACTGTATCAACCTCTACCACTTCTACTGGAAGACTTTTCCATACATCCACTACCCTCTCAGTAAAGTAATACTTTCATTAGTCCCTGGCCTTATCTTATATCTAGGATAGCCTTGTGCCTATCCCACACATGCTTAAACTCCTTCTCTGTATTAACCTCTACCACTTCCACTGGAAGACTATTCCATGCATCCACTACCCTCTCAGTAAAGTAATACTTTCATTAGTCCCCGGCCTTATCTTATATCTAGGATAGCCTTATACCTATCCCACGCATGCTTAAACTCCTTCACTGTGTTTACCTCTACCACTTCTACTGGAAGACTTTTCCATACATCCACTTCCCTCTCAGTAAAGTAATACTTTCATTAGTCCCTGGCCTTATCTTATATCTAGGATAGCCGTATACCTATCCCATGAATGCTTAAACTCCTTCACTGTATTAACCTGTACCACTTCTACTGGAAGACTATTCCATACATCCACTACACTCTCAGTAAAGTATGCTTTCATTAGTCCCCAGTCCCCTATATTATATCTAGGATAGCCTTGTGCCTATCCCACGCATGCTTAAACTCCTTCACTGTATTAACCTCTACCACTTCTACTAGAAGACTATTCCATACATCCACTACCCTCTCAGTAATGTAATACTTTCATTAGTCCCTGGCCTTATCTTATATCTAGGATAGCCTTATACCTATCCCATGCATGCTTAAACTCCTTCACTGTATTAACCTCTACCACTTCTACTAGAAGACTATTCCATACATCCACTACCCTTTCAGTAAAGTAATACTTTCATTAGTCCCTGGCCTTATCTTATATCTAGGATAGCCTTATACCTATCCCACGCATGCTTAAACTCCTTCACTGTGTTTACCTCTACCACTTCTACTGGAAGACTATTCCATGTATCCACTACCCTCTCAGTAATGTAATACTTTCAGTAGTCCCTGGCCTTATCTTATATCTAGGATAGCCTTATACCTATGCCACGCATGCTTAAACTCCTTCACTGTATTAACCTCTACCACTTCTAATGGAAGACTATTCCATGCATCCACTACCCTCTCAGTAAAGTAATCCTTACATTAGTCCCTGGCCTTATATTATATCTAGGATTGCCTTATACCTATCCCATGCATGCTTAAACTCCTTCACTGTATTAACCTCTACCACTTCCGCAGGAAGGCTATTCCATACATCCACTACCCTCTCAGTAAAGTAATACGTCCTGATATTATTTTTAAATCGTTGCCCCTCTAATTTAAGACTATGTCCTCTAGTTGTGGTAGTTTTTCTTCTTTTAAAAATACTTCCCAGCCAACCTACACCTATATAGTTTTGGAGAATAAAAGCTAATCTTGCCCTTACATCTCCCACTCCTGTTTAGGGGTTTATTTACGTCTCAGAATAATCATTGATTTAAATTGTCAAGATGGATTAATTTGGGGGCATCTGCGATGTACTGAACATCTGGCTGATGGCTTAGTTGGGAATATGTGTAACAGATTCATTGCCATGGCTTTACAATCAGCATGGACCAAAACCTCTTCTCCAGTGAGTTACTTGCCTCATCATCTCTTGAGTGAAGGTCACCGATAAACCTATAACATGATGAGTTCACCCATGTATCACATTGTTAAATATTAAAAGGGGTTGCGAAAATAGGCTTTATATTTAAGTAGACCTTTCACATAAACATTTACATGAAAGGTTGTGCGTCAAGTCTACTACATCTTAGATTTATGGTTTAACTATAAATAATTGATGATGTTGTACATTTATGTCCAGAATAAAGAGTAGCTATGCATTTAAAAAAAAATCTGTTTTATGAGGGGCTTTATAATAGGACATGTGACCAACTGGTAAAAAAATGGATATCGGGATTTAGAAACATAGAAACGCGTTATTATGGCAAATAAGACCCAACTGGTCATTCCCTGTTCAGATTTATTTTATGTTTATTAATAATAGCCTTATGCATATCAAACATGTTCTTCAATTTATTTCTTTACTGTGCTAGTCTGTACTACTTTCACTGGAAGGTGATGGCATGTATTTAGTACTAGGAATTCAAAATATTATTTTAGCATATTTTTCTTAGTAGTTTTCCATTGGCTTCAAATGTTCTTGTATTACATAGAAACATAGAATGTGTCAGCAGATAAGAACCATTGGGTCCATCTAGTCTGCCCAATTTTTTTTTTTTTTTTTGAGTACTTTTATTAGTCCCCCCTTCCTATGGTAGACTTCCTTCATATTCTATTATAAATAATTGTTAGTGTTTTTTTTTATTAGATGCTTACTATAAAACAGTATTCATAAACATTTATTTTTTTTCAAAAAGAAAAACAGAAGAACTTACAAACTGGGTGGAATGTACTGTACAATGGCATATCTTAAATTAGCAAAATCCACTGAATATTATATTTCTACTGAATAATAAAATACAGGTAATGTTGTGTTAAATATATATATATTTTCAGTAGCCTGCATTATATGCCATCAGTTCTAGACCACATATGGGATGAGCAGACAAACAGTGAGCTATTTACTAACTGTGAGGTGATTATGAGAGGAGCGTTTTATCTCGGAAACTTACATTGTGCAAGGAGAAACCTGGTGAGTTTGTCTCGAAGATGGTTAAGGGCACTGGATATGTATTTGTGGGCAGACATGACTCTTGCTTACGCGTTCAATTTTTATTTCAGAAGCAATTCAACAGCATTATTGCTTTGTATGTGCAATATGGCTGTGCTATCTGAAGCTAACTGGGTAACAGCAGGGGGTTTGGTCCTAATAGAACATTTCTATACATACAAAAGTGACACTGACGTCGGCTGTATAAATTGAAGGCCTCGCTAAAGCACACACATAAAAAAAATGGTATAATTAACCATATTATACATTATTCATTGACTTCTCTGTCTAATAAGATGGATAACTGAAAGGCCCAGTGTGTAGTCAAGCAAAATGCTGTATTTTTCATATTGTACCGTTGATAATAACAATTCAGTTAATTGTAAAGGGCCACTACCATGGTTTGAAATTATTTCAGATTAAACACAGTCTATATTATGTTAAATGTGATACTTCTGGTACCTTTTATAAGGCTTTTTTCCACTCTACAAAGAAGAGCCACTGAAATCTTAAAATAACTACTTGCTTCAAAACAATCTTTTAATCAGCAAGATAGCTTTGATGAGACATTGAGTGAATGAGTCAGTGAGTCAACTTGGCTCAAGGGAGTTTATTCACGTAAAATTGGATCCCGGGGGAACAAGTAAACATCAGATATTCACAGTAAAAACGTTCTCCTACTTGTGTGTCTTTCCAACTCACCTGGTAATGCCTGGTCTTGTATTTCTCCTGTTAATTTCCCACTGTCCACTTTAAGTGGCTCATGAAATGTTTTAAAACCTTTGCAAGATGAAGTCCGTCATTTTGCTTTAAAGCAATAGTTTAGATATAGAAATATTAACATGAGAAATGTGTAATAAAGACATAACTAGAATCCTAGAACATTAGAGGGGCAACGATTTAAAAGTAATATCAGGAAGTATTACTTTAATGAGAGGGTAGTGGATGTATGGAATAGCCTTCCAGCAGAAGTGGTAGAGGTAAACACAGTCAAGGATTTTAAGCATGTGTGGGATAGACACAAGGCTATCCTAGCTATAAGACCGGGAACGGGGGACTAATAAAAGTACTCAAAAAAAAAATTGTGCAGACTAGATGGACCGAATAGTTTTTATCTGCCGACACATTCTATGTTTCTATGTTTCTATTAAAAAAATGTTAGGACTGCATGAAATAGCCACTTCTATTTAATTTGTACTTTATGCAATCTTTCAATTAAACAGAACTTAATCATTTTGGCAACTTTTTTCCTTCAATCCAGCCTTGTACACAAGGCATTTGTTAAAGGGACAGATGTGCAGGCAATGAAAAAAATACTCAATTGAAGGTATCTGTCCTTTTGACAATGATACAAATATGGTAAGTAAGTAATTTCAGGCAAAAATATTAATTTGCATGGCATAAATTGGCATACCTGTGGTCACCAATAGGAAAGTGTGGCATGCTATGAAAATGTAGTAGACAACCCCTCCAGGGGCAGGGAAAGTGATGCCACATGCATAGGATTGTCCACAACCTGGTGAACTGACTTCAAGCACTCCCTCTCCTGGCAACCAGGCAAACAGCTCAGTGCTTGGGTAAAAAAAAAAAAACAGCGCACAGATTTCAAATCATTTTTTTGACATGTTGAAGATATTGGGGGTTATATATGGCTTGATCTACTAAGGGTTTCCTTCACTATTTATTTGGCAGTGAGTGGTTTATAACATACTATTAGGTCTCATTAGGGGGAGGGGAATGGACTGTGTTTCTCTGTCTTTTATGAGATGCCCATGGTGCCTAACCTGCTTTGTCTGTTCTATTGTTCTGGGATTGTGCCATGTAGACTAATCAGAACTTTCTTGAATGGGGAACTTCAGCTCCACAAAGTGTCATGAAATGGAACACACTCGCCCACAACGTAGGCATTGCCATATTATTATTATTATGTTTACTTGTTATTTTTAATTGGAAGATTAATGTGCTGGTGTCATGCAAAGTGACATTTGTACCTTGTTCTGCCACCTAGGAGAATTCAAATGTTTTACAATCTATTAATTTACTCATACTACAGGAAACTACAGGGTACACCTGTGATACTGCTGAGACCTACATCTCTAAAGTGCCTACCATAGCCATACTGTCTTGCCTACATTACCCACTCTCAAAGTGAGTAAGGTCTCTGCAGGGTGCACTTGAGCAAATCACTGTTTCCTCAACCTGTCTTCACCATTCAAACTATTTTCTTGAATACCTTGGGGGCTGCAGAAGAACTTATAAAGCTAGGAGTTGGGATAGGGGAGGATAGACTCTGAAGATCAGTTGGATTATGTTGTTATATTGGGAGATATGTTCTTTTGGATATGCTGTAGTTTGGAATTCTTGGTCATCCACTTACATGATTAAGAATCTGAAACTATAGGTGATTTAATTGAATCAAGTGCATCAGATGATGAATCTGTTAAAGTTTCAGAGAAAGCACTATACCTGCCAGCATTGTGGCACTAAATCCAAGGGCACATTGTGTTGGCACCACAAGCAGGATGGGTTATGTGACAATACACAGCATTGAGTGACCACAGAAGATTGAGCTCCGGGTGTACCTGGATTTCTGGTGCTCACTCCTTGCAGGTTTAGACTGAGTATGTCTTTATAGACATAGCCCCAAATTTCACAGAACCGGACCCATAAAACAGGACTTTCCCATCAACTGAGGGACTGATAAACAGTGTGTATGGTGAGCTGCAGCCAAAGCATTAACATTTAATTTATACAGCTCCAACAATTTGCATAGCGCTAGGTAGAGCATAGAAGGAAACTACATGCTAAGTTATACAAACAAGAACCGACTGATACATGAGGTTGAAAGCTTACAATCTAGAGAAACATCTTTGTGGTTCCTCTCCCAAATCCAGAGTACAGGCCTCTAGTACCCCTAGAGAGAAGATGATCCCTGTATAAAAAACAAGCTTATTATTTTAAAGACATTATTCCTGTAATCTGAGTTAATTGTATGCACTAATTTGTAAATGACAAACTACTTATGACACAGTAATTTATTTTTAACGTCCCTCATTCACCCTACCTACCATCTTAACTCTTCTTGGGCTTCTTACTAAGAAGGGATTTTCGGAGAGGGAAATAATTATCTTCATACTGCTGTCTTTAACTTTGTATTCGGAAAATACACAAATCAATGTACAATTATAATCTAGAAGAGCATAAAAGAAGTGCACATTTATCCCTTTTCACAGAACAACAACCACTCTGACAAGCCTGACAACGCAAAACGCAACTTATCAAGAGAGTTCTTTATTCATATAAAGAGTCTTCATATTCTCAAGACAGTGATAATTAGACTTGAGCAGAAAAGAAAAAAAAAACACTTAGATAGCAGTTTTTAACTTGGACAAATAGATTGTGTTTTTAAAGCGAAAGCTTTTAAAAGTTTTCCTGTTCATTATCGGACAGACACAATTTTTTTCTTTTTTTTTTAATCTTAAATACCTAGTACAGCTAGAAAATGCAGGGGTAAAAGAAAAAGCACATTTTTTTTCTCCTACCTAAAATATATATTGTGATGAAATGGTAAAGACAATAGCTTTATGCAGGGAAATGCATTATGGAAAGAGATTACAAAATGATCAAAGAAGAGATTAAAAGGATGGTACATCGCCACACAACATTCTAAAGCCATTACTAGTTGCCCTTTAAATATGTTTTGTTATTGTCCAATTGATTTTATATAAATATAGATTTTTTTTCTGTTTTTCTGTTATACTAAATTGCAATTTAATGTACAAACCATATTCTGTACCTCAGTATTGCTTACAGATGAAATTATGTCCCTACTAACAATCTTAACTATTAAACAGAATATGTCAGTTTGTTTGTATGTCTGAAGCGCTAAATACTCTAGAATGCTGAACTCTAGAAGCATGAAGTTATCACAGCTTATTCATGCTGGAATTTCTAGGTCAATGCAACTATTTTCAGTTCTTCTACATTGTTCCTTCCTTATGAGTTAATTGCGTTTTCAGATGATCCATATGGACATTGGGGAGGGGCAACAGGATATGATGACATCACTGGTATTGTAGAACAATGACCCATCCACTTCAAAGCACTTCCAAGATGTCTATGCTTATTGGCCAGATGTACAACAGAAGCCAAATTTTTATCTACACAACATGTGACCCTTAATAACCTCACGATTTGTCCATCGTGGTGGAATACACGCTGAATTCTTTCATTTGCATAGCATTTTGCTATCACAAACCAACCAATAAGAAGAGGAAATATCAGAAGCATGTGAAACATACAAAACTCATCAAGCTGTTTGATGAAGCAAAGGAATTGTTGAGAAAACAGAGGCACAACTTCCAGAACAATGATTGTGAACTGCTACAAGAGGGAGCAACGATACTGGTAAAGAGACGAAAGAGCGCCAAACTTCCGATCACCAACAAGCTTCAAACTTTTATTCAAACATCAATTTTTATTACAGTTTTAATATAAGGGAATATGAAATGTATATATACTTAAATCCATAATACTGGGCGAAGCCGGGTAGTAAAGCTTGTGGTACATATGAGTGTAAGAGTGAAGAAATGGAAAAGGCCGGCACTCCATTTTTTAAACTCATAGTGCAGAGTTTATTGTACAAAAAAAAATAAACAACAAAGAATGTGATGAAGTGGTAACACTTGAAGCATTTAGCGTCACTAAAGGCGCCTTATCATAAGTGTTTGTGATTAAGCAGCCTTAGTGAAGCGAAATGCGTCAAGAGTTCCCACTTCATCACATTCTTTGTTGCTTGTTTTTTAGTACACCGAATAAACTCTGCAGTACGGGTTTAAGAGATGGAGTGCCGACCGTTTTTTTCCCTCTTACGTTGAGAGATCTTCCAGTCGAGAAGACCACAGCAAATAGAACCCTCTCATAACATCTATTGATTCCTTTCTTAGTGGAGTTGGAGCCAGGACAATCCCAATTTTGGGTCTATGTTATTGCCGTCAATTAGAATCAGGGGAAAAGCACAGTTTCTACAGATGCTTCTACAGAGCTACTTCTTATTTTTGGGGGAAGACCTTATTTAACACCTTCGCGACGGAGCGATTGTGGGGAGCCATATTGACGGGGCATGCTGCCCTCTGCCAGTCTGAGCTTCGGAAGTGAAAGTAACTTCACTTCCGTCGCTCTGAATATGCTACTTGACTGCCCCTAGTGGTAGTTAAGTAGCATTGCAATGGAAAGTATTTACAATACATATTTAATTAATTAAAAACAGGTCATATAGCTATATTTGCCTATAGGGTTAAAATTAAATATTTTTGAGCATAAGGGATAGGGTTAAAATTAAATTAAAATTAAAAAATATTAAGGGATATAATAAGGATTAGAGTTGGGGTTAAATTTAATGTTAGGGTTACATTTTGGGTTCGGGTTAGTGTCAAAAGGTCAAGATAGGAAAAAACAAAAAATCACTATTTTTGGTTTTTGCCCCATAACTCGCAAAAAAATACCGAAAAATATGGAAACGTGCATATTTTTGAACTCGGGACAACATTTAGAAACTATTTAGAGGGGGTCTTTTTTTTTTTTTTTAAATATACATATTTATTTCTAAAATTAAACAGAAATAGTGATGCACAATGAAATAATAAAAATACTATATATTAATCAATAGACATAAAATTATAATACATTTTTTGTACTCAAAATATTCATTAGCCTCCCAATAAGTTAGCCTAAAGGGGCACCTAGAAGAAGTCTAGATGGGGTCTTTTTTAATGATTTTATTTGTATAAATTATATTTTAGGTCAAAGATAGAAAAAGTTTTTTTTTTGTTTTTTTTCATCATATTTTATGATTCTTTTTGTAGTAAATTATAAGATATGATGAACATAAGGGTATCTTATGAAAGCCCTTCTTATGACGATAAAAACAACATATAATTTGTGTGGGTACTGTATGTGAGAAAGAAAAAAATTACAGCTAAACACAAATACCCTAGAAATGTCAAAACAGCCATTGTCACCAAGGGAAAGTCAAGGTGAAAATGTCTTGTCACTAAGGAGTTAAAAAACACCGAGCACTATTTATTTATTTATTTATTCTTTATCCTGGTACAACCCTACATACATGCGTTTTGCATGTAACTATACTAGACAAGCCTAGTATTACTATGGTTCCATTCTATGTATATTCTTCACTTGACTTGAAAATGTGTGTTGAAAGCTTTGTGCTCCTTTCACTTTACATTAGTCCTTAACTGTTAAATTCTGGTGAATCCAGTGGTGTCAGACTGCAGTCCTTCAACTCTGAACAAACTACACCTCCCATAGTCCCCTGCCCATCTCTTAGTGACAGAGAATTATGTGAAATGTAATCAATTAGCTGCTGGAGGTCTGCAATCTGCCAACCTGAAGTCTACTCTTCATTAATTTGCATCTGGTTCACTGTTTACTTGTCTCGGCATGTTATAAATAAGAGAGGGGGTTTGGGGGTCATGGAAATCAAGTACAGCTACATCTGTATGACAGGTCATCATGCTTCATTTCCCCAATTTTCTCCTCTTACCGGTAACATATTGTAATCAATGATCTCAATGTAACTGAATGGAAGTTGAGTGTCAGACACAGATGGCTGAACTCAGAAAGGCGACAGTTAAAGGACAATGGTCAGCAAATACAATAGTTATGTCCTATTTAAAAGACTGTATCAAATGTAGACATTTTAAATTGAAATGCTTAAATTAAACGCTCAAATAAAGTCGTTTACTGAGCCGTTTTTGCTCGTTTACCTTGTTTAGAATCTTGGGTCAAATCGGATTAGATCTTCCTTCATCTCACCCAGAATGTCTAACCCCTGCTATGCATGCAAAGATGGCTCAATAAGATAATGATTGGTATTTATTAATGTAAGCATTTCTATCTAACATGCATACTATTGATGCAATCTTTACATTAAACATAATGTTTTGCCCACAGTTTGTTCTGTATCTGTTGTATCTATTGATCTGATTCACTTGCCTCTGGATTTGACCTCGACTATTAGCTCTTAGTAGCTGGTAAGGCAGAACTTGACTTGCAATAGTTAGAGCTCTAAAAGTATCTCCTAACCCCAAACCCTAATACTAACTGTAAAACATACCTTAATACTAACCCCGGACCCTGAACCTTAATGCTAACCCTTAATACTAACCCTAAAACTAACATTAATACTAACCCCTAATACTAACCCTAAAACTAACATTAATACTAACCCCTAATACTAACTGTAAAACTAACCTTAATACTAACTTCTAATACTAACCCTAAAACTAACATTAATACTAACCCCTAATACTAACTGTAAAACTAACCTTAATACTAACCCCGGATCCTGAACCTTAATGCTAACCCTTAATACTAACCCTAAAACTAACATTAATACTAACCCCTAATACTAACTGTAAAACTAACCTTAATACTAACCCCTAATACTAACCCTAAAACTAACATTAATACTAACCCCTAATACTAACTGTAAAACTAACCTTAATACTAACCCCGGATCCTGAACCTTAATACTAACCCTTAATACTTACTGTAAAACTAACATTAATAATAACCCCTAATACTAACTGTAAAACTAACATAAATACTAACCCCGGACCCCGAACCTTAATGCTAACCCCTTATACTTACCCTAAAACTAACATTAATACTAACCCCTAATACTAACTGTAAAACTAACATAAATACTAACCCCGGACCCCGAACCTTAATGCTAACCCCTTATACTAACCCTAAAACTAACATTAATACTAACCCCTAATACTAACTGTAAAACTAACATAAATACTAACCCCCGGACCCCGAACCTTAATGCTAACCCCTTATACTAACCCTAAAACTAACATTAATACTAACCCCTAATACTAACTGTAAAACTAACATAAATACTAACCCCCGGACCCCGAACCTTAATGCTAACCCCTTATACTAACCCTAAAACTAACATTAATACTAACCCCTAATACTAACTGTAAAACTAACCCTTAACCCCAAATACTTTAATACTAACCCCAATGTCCTAATACTAACCCTAAATGAAGCCTAAAACGTACCTGGGCCTCCTCAAACTAACCTCCTTTGACGATGAACTGTCAGATGCTCTAAGTCACGCGATGAAGCTGTCATCTGTCAGTCAGCGATTGGAACATGTAATATGTCACTGTACTCTATACTCGGCATTGTCCAATTTCTCATTGTTTAATATTTATTTTACAGGTGGCGATTGTGTTTGTTTTCTAGATTATTATCCACTTCATGCTTTTAATTGGAACATTACTCTTCTATATGTAAACACATTCTCATATTTGTCTTATGTTATGTATATTGTATTGTAACGAGCACATGCTTTTCGAAAATTAATAAAGAAATAAAAAATATTTTAAAGGGATGGTATCACCAAAGCATAGTGTATATTATAAATGTGTCTGTGGAGTATCCTGCTTATGACATCACCTGTGGCTTATAAAAACAAATGACCCACCAGTTCGTTTGTGATGTCTCAAGTATGAGACTCCACACACAGATTTAAAACACATTTGTCTCCTAATTTGGGCATTTGTTTGTAGTTATCAGTGTATACATTATTTTCAATCATATTTTATTTGTCTACATTCACAGTAAATACAATGTTTAAGGTGATACAGTCCCTTTAAGGACTTGTCTGCCAGTAAGGAGAACGATGTTCTTAGCCTCACTTAGTGCTATAGGCCAATGGTGCAATAGATAACGCATCTACATACTTAAAAAGGATGGTTGTTACACGGATTAATGGGAAAGAATAAGGTCTATCACTTCTGTGCCTAATTGCCTTTGCTTTGAAAGTTTTCCTTGAATTTCCATTTTCTCCATGTTGTCCTGTCAATCCTGCCCAGCCATTCACGGCTTTGACGAGCTGGATTCTTTGTTACAACACATCAAGCAGAGAGAGAGGTATTACAGAGGGATATGATTAGACGGCACAGGGCTACACAGACCATGATTTGTTAATGGCGTATCTCCCTTCCCTCCTCGAGCAGAGATTAAAAGCTGACAATGGAGACATTCTGGGCATAAAAATGAGGGTCCGGCTGTAATGGAATCCCCCCGTTTCGGTTCTGTGATATGACAAGGCAACAGCTGAGTAAAATCAATTCATCATATACAGTCTGAATGAAGCAGATTAAACAAATGCCGGTTGGATATTTATGGCCCCTCAGGGGGTTTTAAGAACATTTTATTGAATGCTAGAAAGGTCAAATCTTAAAGAAACGAGTGAATCAGGAGATTCCAGAATGCAGTTTTCACCTGCGAGTAGTACCAACAGGGCAGTTATTCAAAGGCTCCAAAAAAATGCCCTGCCTCAAAAATAATTCTAGTCAATTAGACGACGGCACGGAAAATGTATGTTATTTCGTTATGATTGCAGAGATCTTTCTTCATAGTGTAAAGGGCATTCCTCCTGCTCCAACGTTCCCGTTCTAGTGCTGAAGCAACAATAATTACTTGATAAGTTACTTTCATAAAAATATGAAAATGCTTAAATTAGTTACAGGGCAGAATGGGACTGATTACTTGGGTTTAGTCATGAAATGCCAAGGACTTTTAAGCAAAAGAGATGAAACGCTCCCTGGCAGTGGTGTGTCTTGGGTTTGTGCTGCCCTACAACATTTGGGCACCCCTACCCACCCACGTTGCACACCCAGGACATGACCCATAACCTACGTTGCACACCCAGGACATGCCACATCATCACCCCATTACATGCCTCCATCACCCCAATACATGTCAAATCACCCCCAATACCCCCATTACATGCCCCATCACCCCCAATACCCCCATTACATGCCCCCGTCACCCTCATTACATGCCCCATCACTCCCATTACATGCCACCACTCCCATTACATGCCCCCATCACTCACCCCAATACATATCAACCCCAATATATGCCTTCATTAACCCCAATACAAGGTCCCATCCCCCCAGGACTTACCATTGTCCCTGGTGCCTAGTGGCAGGCAGCATGGTGTCCTCCATGCTGCCTGATTGGCTCCCCATGCTGTGTGCAGAGAGGTCATATGACCCAGCGCGTGACTGGCATAAGAGCACCGGTCACCTGACCTGTCAATCACTTCCCCATCACACTGCACAGGGATTGGAACAGGCAGAGATCTTCCGATCTCCCCATCCACTGTCTCTGTCTCTTAAAAGGTGGCTTTTCCTTTTTTTTGTGCCACCCCTTAAAGGCATACAAGGCAAGTGCCGCCCTAGGCCTTGTGCTAAATAAAGTGCTGCTCCATGGGACACTATCAGTGGGGTAAAGCCAGTACCTCATAAAGTGGTCTTTGGGCTCCCGCAGCTAGAGGGTGATTGCGAGCTGTGCACAGACATCTACCGATGCTGCTCGGTGATTCAGGTCTTGTGAGACAGAACACTGATATTACATGACCTCGCACTGACATGGCTCTGAAGACCACCTGGAAGAAACAGGCACCATAGGAACATGTGTCTGTGCACACTGAGCAGTACACTGGCATCCTCCAGCTGCCCCACTAAATGCCATGGATCAGACAATTTCTGGGTGCAATGACAATTCCTCTTCTTGGAGTAATGTCAAGTCCTCTTCTTAGTGCAATGAAAAGTCCCTTTTTGGTGCAATAACAAGTCCTCTTCTTGGTTTAATGTCAAGTCCTCTTCTGTTGCAATGGCAATTCCTCTTCTTACTGCAATGGCAAGTCCTTTTCTAGGTGTAATGGCAAGTCCAGTGGGTATAGTAGTGTTGTTCAGGGGCAAGTAGTCTTGTGGTGGTTATAGGAGCAAGTAAGTGGGTGCTGCAGTGTGGCCGGCGGACAAGTCCAGTGGGTGCTGCAGTGCGGTACGGGGGGCAAGTCCAGTGGGTGCTGCAGTATGGTGAAGGGGCATGTCCTGTGGAGGCTACAGAGTGGTAGAGGGCAGGGCCAGTGGGTGCAAAATTGTTTAGGAGCTTTTATAAAAAAGTCGGTATAAGAACTGGAATGAAGGGGGATAGATGAACCACCAGGGGGTTTGGGGTCCAGACCATTTGTTCTGTAAGGAGATGAAACATAATAATTTTATGAAATGAGAATATATTAATTCCTTCAAAAGCTAAGCTGATAACTTTTAGAGTGGTAACAGTTCTGCCAGTGTTACTTTCATTAAAAAAAAGATGGGTTTAAACCCTAATATTATTTTCAGTGAGGAAGTGGGCCTCTAATTAAAGGTTGTTATGCATGGTGTTGTCCCCCTTTAAACGTCACCCAACAAACACTTATCAAAACAATCCTTCTACTTGTGGAAGATGACCTGTAGCCATTCCATGAACGGAACTGGAATATGATAATGTTTTCATTAGAAACAATGTATCATTGCAGAGCCTCACCCGAAACTCCATAGCAGGACTCCACCCAACCCTCTGCGATCGACAAATAAAATCCAAGTGCTTAATGGAGCGGTTGGACTTTATTGGCTATTGCATCCATTATTTGATAAACTACGGAAGATAAATATATAATGTTGATTATAGAAAATGAGATGCTTTGAATTTTATTACATTAAAGGTAAGTCTTTACTAGGAATATTGGTAGTTTTGTTTACAGCATAACTGGGAAAATATATATAGTGCCCTTCTTACTGCACAGGAACATTTCAAGAGAAACTTTAATTATATTATTTGATTTAGCATTTTGGGGAAATGCTTGCATTTGTTAATTTGTTTGAGTCGCTCTGGGGTACATTTTAAAATGTCAACGGGTGGTCCTGCTCTGCAAACAAAATACTGTATTATTCGAGTTGGACAAACATATTTTAATCTAACCTTTAAATAAATGTAAGCATTGATATGCATTAAAAATTGTTTGAGCCCAGAAAGTTTTGTTAAGGGTTACTTGTCGAGTCTAAATGACACAATATAATTGTATCAAGGGTAAAAAGAATCCTGTACCATGCACAAGATACAATTCTAGCAAATAGTTTTGTTTTTTTCAAGGTCTATGTATGAATTATCTTCCCACAGTGCCTAGCATGCCACTTCTGGGACTCCATAGTCGTCGTTTGGGGGTGGAACGATGCAAGTGCATCTTTTCCACCCCCGATAGGCAAAATATTTGGACACCATGCTGCAGGAGGAAGCAGATCCTTTTAGGCAAGAATATCTGTTGCAATTGCTGCCAATCTAGCAGCACATATGTAAAAGTTCCTATATCTACATGAATCTGAACTTGTCATCCACACATTTTGAGGATAACAGGTCTAGTTTAAACATGATGGTGGTTATGTGTAAGAGTCGTATCTGGTACAAAGTTCTAAAAGTGGTCGAAGCCATTGGAGCATTCCATTGGTTTCGGTGGTTACTCGGACACTTTTAGAATGTTGTGTTAGCAGTGGCTTTTGTAAATAATCTCCTGTGTACAGAATTTATAATTAGCACAGATTACCAGCCCTGCATTTTAGAACACTAAGATACAACTCTAAGAGGCTAGCGACATGAGGTCACAAAGAATCATTAAATATGAAAACGAGAATATGATCTTAACGTCAGGACTGGGGGCCCAATGACAGACAATTGTACGTGTAAATACAATCAAGAGTAATACAAATATTAGAACAACCCGGGTGTTACAGTAGCTCTGTACAGAAGAAGCAGGGAAATAGAAGAGAAATTAAGTAAGAGACCTTACAAATGACAGAGGGAATTCTAGATTTTATTTTGTATATGTTGTATACGTTTGTTGTGTTCTTTTGTATCTTGGTTGTTGTACGATGTTAAAGAAAAAAATGTATAAAAAAAAAAAAAAAAAGATACAACTCTTATCCGAGTACAACTCATGAGCGGAAATCGACGGAAAGTCATGTTCTCGCTCCACCCCGTTTACTGAGACTTTTGAAGAGGTGTCCACTTTTTTCCGTTGAACGTTTCCAAACAAATTCTTTCCACCGTTTTTTATCGATCCCTCCAGGCATCACTTTTTACAGTCGTAATGCATTTATAGTACATAGAGTTTGGACTTTAACTGACCCAGTAGGAAGAAGTAGAGTCTCACATGACTACTGCAGTTATATGAAGAAATCCATTACCCAGAGATATACATGCATATATTAAGGATTTTGACAGATGCATATTCTTCAGTAGACAAGAGGGTACGTATACAGCCTATTGTTTGAGCAATGTTCCTAAAATAGGACTGGTGAAATGTACATTAAAACCTTATCCTTAAATCCTCTTCATTCTGACTTTAAACGATGATGTCATGAGAGTAGGAGGCTGGAATGACAAGTGAAAAGCTTTCAGGTGTGATAAATCATTAAATCCTAAAGCTGAAAGCTTCGGAAATGTAAAGGGCTGGATTTAACCCTCTCCAAAGAAGGGGAACTGCTTGGTGCGCATTGCGGTGATGTCTGTGCTCAAAGTGTATGATGTAACATGGGAAAAAAGTGATTTCTTGAGATGAAACATTGATTAGAGACGTTGATATTAAATATTTCATACGATGAATTTTGAATATAGAATCGTATTTCCTGCTAGACTCCTAGACATATCTACATAATGAAAGTTATATCTTCCTTATGCAGAAAAATCTTAAATTTTTATGCCGTGGCAATACAATGTCAAACCCTAGCTTTATTTTTAGTATATAATAATGTATTTTATAGATAATGCCACAGTCTACTGGGTAATGTAGGACTGTGTATGTCTGTGAATGCGTGTGTGTGCATATATATCTGTGAATGCGTGTGTGAGTTGTACACTTTTATAGCTACTGGAGCAAAAAAACATGAAATGGCAGAAACACAATATTTGTCCACGTGTATGGCCTTCATTGGAGGGCAATAACCAGAAGCCCTGAATCTCTGCAGGAGGGTAGGGAGGTCCGAACATTTTTAATAGGGTCTCCACAAGATGACTTAACAATGCTTTCATAAAGCTTCCCACTCTGGGTTAAGATGACTCGACTAGACGAAATGGGTCAACATTACTGCACAGTTATGTAGAGGGTAGGACTGTATCTCCCGGCCAGTGGTGTATCTTGATTTTGTGCTGCCCTAGGCAGACAAAATCCGGGCACCCCCCCTACCCAAGCTGTACACCCACGTTACACACCTAAGACATGCCCCATCATTCAGACTCACATCAAGCTCATACTCCCATCACACACACACTCCCATCACACTCAGTCACACACTCCGACTCCCATCACACTCCGTCACACACACTGTCTCCCATCACACACACACTCTGACTCCCATCACACTCAGTCACACACACTGTCTCCCATCACACACACACTCTGACTCCCATCACACTCAGTCACACACACTGTCTCCCATCACACACACTCTTACTCCCATCACACTCAGTCACACACTCCTACTCCCATCACACTCAGTCACCCACACTGTCTCCCTTCACACACACTCTGACTCCCATCACACTCAGTCACACACACTGTCTCCCATCACACACACACTCTGACTCCCATCACACTCAGTCACACACACTGTCTCCCATCACACACACACTGTCTCCCATCACACTCAGCCACACACACTGTCTCCCATCACACACACACTGTCTCCCATCACACTCAGCCACACACACTGTCTCCCATTACACACACTCTGACTCCCATCACACTCAGCCACACACACTGTCTCCCATCACACACACTCTGACTCCCATCACACTCAGCCACACACACTGTCTCCCATCACACACACTCTGACTCCCATCACACTCAGCCACACACACTGTCTCCCATCACACACACTCTGACTCCCATCACACTCAGTCTCTCACACACACACACTCTCCCATCAGCACTTACCTTTCCCTGGCAGGCAGGCAGCATGGTCCCTCCATGCTGCCTGTTCGGCTTCCCGGCGATTGTGCCGACAGGCCACGTGACCGGGCGCGCGTATGACGTCAGCGCGCCCGTCACGTGACTGTCGGCACTTCCGTGTCGGCACACTGCACGGGGAGCCGAACAGGCAGCACGGAGGTTTCTCTGTGCTGCCTGTTCGGCTCCCCGTGCAGCCTGGCAGGCAGAGCGATGGTGAGGGGGGATCTTCCGATCCCTTCTCACCTCCGTCTCTGCCTGCAAGCGCGGTCTATTTTTTTTTTTTAAAGGGCCGCGTTTTTTTTTTTTTTTACATTTTTTTTTTTTTTTCACATTTTTTCTCTTTTCAGTGCTGGGGGGCGCTGCCGCCCCCCAAAATTTGCCGCCCTAGGCATCCGCCTAGGATGCCTCGCGGTGAATACAGCACTGCTCCCGGCATCTAGAAGGCCAAATGTTTAGGTTACAGTTCTGGCACTCTACTCCCAAAAAGAGTTCAGATCCCATCCTTAAGTCTCAAGCTAGTGAAACAGTTCAGAAGGTTAATATAGCATCTGTAGGGTCTATTCATCCTTTTGGGTTTGCAGAGTTAATTATATATATATATATATATATATATATATATATATATATATATATATTCTTTATCTACATAAATGTTCTGGTCATACTAAACATTCTTAACAACACATTAGATTACCAGCACAAGACAAGGTTTATGTGTCAAATAGTAAAACAAGAGCACTGCTATGTTAAAAAAAATGTGCCCTAGCTTACAAAATATAAACACGTACAAATATAATGAAATGGGCTCATTGATCAAGCCTCAAGTCTTCTTGTCAAATGTTTGGTATGAATTTGATGGTAACAAATCTTTGATTCTACTGGCCATTTAATGAAATGAGTGTGGCGATAGACTGTTAATCATTTGGGTTTTTCCATTGGAACCTTTTTAAAAGTCACGATGAACTTTTTGGGGTTTGAACGGAAATCAACAATCTCATTTCATTAACTTGGTACAATATATATATTACTCTTTTTATTTATTTTTTGGCAGTTTCCAGATAAATAACATTTTCATATCTTAAATTATAAGCAATCAACTTGATTATATATCGGTGTGCATTTTTATAATTTTAAAGAATGAAAAAAGTATTTAGAAAGGGCTTTGGAGGACAGCTGTAGGCAAAACATTCACTAATGTTTAATTGAAATTATGAATCAAATGTACAAATTTTAAAATAAAAATGTATTAATGAAAGAGTAATAAAGTATCTTATTGAGCTCTTTTTGCTCTGTATAGCTCTATCAGGTGACGGACATGGTGTTTAGAATCTTTGCTCTGTATATCTCTATCAGGTGACGGACATGTTGTTTAGAATCTTTGCTCTGTATAGCTCTATCAGGTGGCGGACATGTTGTTTAGAATCTTTGCTCTGGATAGCTCTATCAGGGGGTGGACATGTTGTTTAGAATCTTTGCTCTGTATAGCTCTATCAGGTGGCAGACATGTTGTTTCATATCTTTGCTCTATACAGCTCTATCAAGGGGCGGACATGTTGTTTTAGTAAATAGCAGGAGTTAATCCGTAAAAGTGAGATGCATGTGAGCTGCATATTGTATGCATTGTGCAGGGACAAAACCAGTGAATTTTGAGCAGAAGAGCAGAGTTGGCCCTGCTGTGTGCATTCTTAACCCCTTAGCGACAATGGGCGTCTTAAGCACGTCCTGCAGGGAACTGCATTCCGGACAATAGATGTGCCTGACACATCCTGCAGTGAAAGAGTGGTTTTCATTAAAACCACTCTAACAGTGCTGGTCTAATGCCTTGATGTCGAGGCAATAGCCAGCACTGACGTTTGGTGTCTGGGGCACCCACGGAGCATGCTCCAGCAATATGGCTATGCCCTCTTGTGGTCAAGAGCTTCGGAAGTGAAAAAAAAAATCACTTCCGTCACTCTGAATATGTTGCTTGACTGCCCCTAGAGGCAGTCAGCAACATTGCAATGTAAAACAAAAAAAGATTTAATTATCTTAAAACTAGGATTAGGGCTAGATTAGCTGTTAGGGTTAAAATTAAATAATTTTTAGCATAAGGGATAGGGTAAAAATTTAATTAAAATATATTAAGGGATAGCATAAGGGTTAGAGTTGGGCTTAAATTTAGGGTTTGGGGTGGGGTCAAAACGTCAATATAGGAACAAAACAAAAAACAGTATTTTTGGATTTTGCCCCATAACTTGCAGACAAATCAGAAAAATATGGAAACATGCATATTTCGGAACTCAGGACAACATTTAGAAACTATTTAGATGGGGTCTTTTTTAATGATTGTATTTGTGTAAATTATATTTTAGGTCAAATTTATAAAAAGTGTTTTTCTTTTTAATTTGTCATCACATTTTATTTATTTGTTTTTGTAGCAAATTCTAAGAAATGATGAACATAATGGTATCTAATGAAAGCCCTTCTTATGACGCTAAAAACAACATATAATTTGTGTGGGAACAGTATGGGAGAGAGAAGAAAATTACAGCTAAACACAATCAATAATTGGCATTTTGGGCACCAGACAGTCTCTTCAACTCTTCAAAGATTTAACCCTTCATTATACAGGACCAATTGAACTCTTGGAGCATAAACTCCAGTTTGGCCTTTTATAATACAGTATACAGATTCTCTCCAAGCAGGAAAACAAACACAAAAAAAACATGTTACACTCTGTCATTATATGTACTCCAAGCAACTGTTCCTCTCAGTCTCACTTTTGGAATTGTTACCATTTTCTTGCTATTAAAGGGCCAGTGTCACCTAAACACTGTTTTCCCTGAGCATGCTAAGAATAAAAAAAACAATTTAAAATGATCCATACACTGATATAAAAAATTGCGAGCCAATGCCTGCATAAGAAGAAACAGTCTCCTGTTTATGACATCACCTGTGGCTTCATATGCAAATTGACTGTTTTTTTAAATGGCAAATTTGAAATTTGCATATCAGGTGAGGTCATAAGCAGGACCGCCACAGACACATTTATAAACACATTGTTCTCCCAGTGTAGGCATTTGCTTGCAGTTTTGCTACACAGTTGCGTTCATTCACTAACATTCTAGAATAGAATAGCTTGGATTATGTTGCATCCCGTCACTTTAAGTGGGTGTAATTCCAGTCTGGGTGCCGAATTTTACTTAGTCTCAAAATGAACGTTGACCTCCTCGAGCTAATCTCAAATTTTTAGTGGATTTCATTGAAAAGACCCCAATTGGATTATAATTTTTGTTCTCTGCATTCCCAGTTCAAGCTATGTTTAGGTGATTTAGACTCTGAGCAGCTGTTATGTGAACTCCTCCTATCATGTATTTCCTACATGATCCCCTCCTTGTTTAATTTACTGGCTCCCCCTGGACACACTTGCATTCTACATTCTGCAGGGGAGCAGGTAAGAGTTATATGAGTCTAGAAAATTAACTGACTGGTCAGTCAACCTTAGCTGTAAAAGTGGTGTAAAAACCTACAGCTGTGGGCTCTGTACAGGCTCCTGTGTAAAATATGTATACACACATTGCAAGTATAGTTATCATTCACCTGGTATTATTATATGTGTGCTCTGTACAGGCTCCTGTGTAATATATGTATGCACACACTGCAAGTATAGTTATCATTCACCTGGTATTATTATAGGTCTGCTCTATACAGGCTCCTTTGTAATATATGTATGCACACATTGCAAGTATAGTTATCATTCACCTGGTATTATTATATGTCTGCTCTATACAGGCTCCTGTGTAATATATGTATGCACACATTGCAAGTATAGTTATCATTCACCTGGTATTATTATATGTCTGCTCTATACAGGCTCCTGTGTAATATATGTATGCACACATTGCAAGTATAGTTATCATTCACCTGGTATTATTATATGTGTGCTCTGTACAGACTCCTGTGAAATATATGTATGCACACATTGCAAATATAGTTATCATTCACCTGGTATTATTATATGTCTGCTCTGTACAGGCTCCTGTGTAATATATGAATGCACACATTGAAAATATAGTTATCATTCACCTGGTATTATTATATGTCTGCTCTGTACAGGCTCCTGTGCAATATATATATGCACACATTGCAAGTATATTTACCATTCAAATGGTATTAGTATATGTCTGCTCTGTACAGACTCCTGTGTAATATATGTATGCACACACTGCAAGGATCGTTATCATTCACCTGGTATTATTATATGTCTGCTCTGTACAGACTCCTGTGTAATATATGAATGTACAAATTGAAAATATAGTTATCATTTACCTAGTATTATTATATGTGTGCTCTGTACAGACTCCTGTGTATTATATGTATGCACACACTGCAAGGATCGTTATCATTCACCTGGTATTATTATATGTCTGCTCTGTACAGACTCCTGTGTAATATATGTATGCACACACTGCAAGTATAGTTATTATTCACCTGGTATTATTATATGTCTGCTCTGTACAGACTCCTGTGCAATATATGTATGCACACACTGCAAGTATAGTTATTATTCACCTGGTATTATTATATGTCTGCTCTGTACAGACTGCTGTGCAATATATGTATGCACACATTGCAAATATAGTTATCATTCACCTGGTATTATTATATGTCTGCTCTGTACAGGCTCCTGTGTAATATATGAATGCACACATTGACAATATAGTTATCATTCACATGGTATTATTATATGTCTGCTCTGTACAGGCTCCTGTGCAATATATATATGCACACATTGCAAGTATATTTACCATTCACCTGGTATTATTATATGTCTGCTCTGTACAGACTCCTGTGTAATATATGTATGCACACACTGCAAGGATCGTTATCATTCACCTGGTATTATTATATGTCTGCTCTGTACAGGCTCCTGTGTAATATATGTATGCACACATTGAAAATATAGTTATCATTCACCTTGTATTATTATATGTGGGCTCTGTACAGGCTCCTGTGTAAAATATGTATGCACACACTGCAAGTATATTTATCATTCACCTGGTATTATTATATGTCTGCTCTGTTCAGGCTCCTGTGTAATATATGCATGCACACATTGCAAGTATAGTAATCATTCACCTGGTATTATTATATGTCTGCTCTGTACAGGCTCCTGTGTAAAATATGTATGCACACATTGCAAGTATAGTTATCATTCACCTGGTATTATTATATGTGTGCTCTGTACAGGCTCCTGTGTAATATATGTATGCACACACTGCAAGTATAGTTATCATTCACCTGGTATTATTATATGTCTGCTCTATACAGGCTCCTGTGTAATATATGTATGCACACATTGCAAGTATAGTTATCATTCACCTGGTATTATTATATGTCTGCTCTATACAGGCTCCTGTGTAATATATGTATGCACACATTGCAAGTATAGTTATCATTCACCTGGTATTATTATATGTGTGCTCTGTACAGACTCCTGTGAAATATATGTATGCACACATTGCAAATATAGTTATCATTCACCTGGTATTATTATATGTCTGCTCTGTACAGGCTCCTGTGTAATATATGAATGCACACATTGAAAATATAGTTATCATTCACCTGGTATTATTATATGTCTGCTCTGTACAGGCTCCTGTGCAATATATATATGCACACATTGCAAGTATATTTACCATTCACCTGGTATTATTATATGTCTGCTCTGTACAGACTCCTGTGTAATATATGAATGTACACATTGAAAATATAGTTATCATTTACCTAGTATTATTATGTGTGTGCTCTGTACAGACTCCTGTGTAATATATGTATGCACACACTGCAAGGATCGTTATCATTCACCTGGTATTATTATATGTCTGCTCTGTACAGACTCCTGTGTAATATATGTATGCACACACTGCAAGTATAGTTATTATTCACCTGGTATTATTATATGTCTGCTCTGTACAGACTCCTGTGCAATATATGTATGCACACATTGCAAATATAGTTATCATTCACCTGGTATTATTATATGTCTGCTCTGTACAGGCTCCTGTGCAATATATATATGCACACATTGCAAGTATATTTACCATTCACCTGGTATTATTATATGTGTGCTCTGTACAGACTCCTGTGTAATATATGTATGCACACACTGCAAGTACAGTTATCATTTACCTAGTATTATTATATGTGTGCTCTGTACAGACTCCTGTGTAATATATGTATGCACACACTGCAAGTATAGTTATCATTCACCTGGTATTATTATATGTCTGCTCTGTACAGGCTCCTGTGTAATATATGTATGCACACATTGAAAATATAGTTATCATTCACCTTGTATTATTATATGTCTGCTCTGTACAGACTCCTGTGTAATATATGTATGCACACATTGCAAGCATAGTAATCATTCACCTGGTATTATTATATGTCTGCTCTTTACAGACTATTGTGAAATATATGTATGCACACATTGCAAATATAGTTATCATTCACCTGGTATTATTATATGTCTGCTCTGTACAGGCTCCTGTGTAATATATGAATGCACACATTGAAAATATAGTTATCATTCACCTGGTATTATTATATGTCTGCTCTGTACAGGCTCCTGTGCAACATATATATGCACACATTGCAAGTATATTTACCATTCACCTGGTATTATTATATGTCTGCTCTGTACAGACTCCTGTGTAATATATGTATGCACACACTGCAAGGATCGTTATCATTCACCTGGTATTATTATATGTCTGCTCTGTACAGACTCCTGTGTAATACATGTATGCAAACACTGCAAGTATAGTTATCATTTACCTAGTATTATTATATGTGTGCTCTGTACAGACTCCTGTGTAATATATGTATGCACACACTGCAAGGATCGTTATCATTCACCTGGTATTATTATATGTCTGCTCTGTACAGACTCCTGTGTAATATATGTATGCACACACTGCAAGTATAGTTATTATTCACCTGGTATTATTATATGTCTGCTCTGTACAGACTCCTGTGCAATATATGTATGCACACACTGCAAGTATAGTTATTATTCACCTGGTATTATTATATGTCTGCTCTGTACAGACTCCTGTGCAATATATGTATGCACACATTGCAAATATAGTTACCATTCACCTGGTATTATTATATGTCTGCTCTGTGCAGGCTCCTGTGTAATATATGTATGCACACATTGAAAATATAGTTATCATTCACCTTGTATTATTATATGTGTGCTCTGTACAGACTCCTGTGTAATATATGTATGCACACACTGCAAGTATAGTTATCATTCACCTGGTATTATTATATGTCTGCTCTGTACAGACTCCTGTGTAATATATGAATGCACACATTGCAAATATAGTTATCATTCACCTGGTATTATTATATGTCTGCTCTATACAGGCTCCTGTGTAATATATGTATGCACACACTGCAAGTATAGTTATCATTCACCTGGTATTATTATATGTCTGCTCTGTACAGGCTCCTGTGTAATATATGTATGCACACACTACAAGTATAGTTATCATTCACCTGGTATTATTATATGTCTGCTCTGTACAGACTCCTATGTAATATATGTATGCACACATTGCAAATATAGTTATCATTCACCTGGTATTATTATATGTCTGCTCTGTACAGGCTCCTGTGTAATATATGTATGCACACACTGCAAGTATTGTTATCATTCACCTGGTATTATTATATGTGTGCTCTGTACAGACTCCTGTGTAATATATGTATGCACACATTGCAAATATAGTTATCATTCACCTGGTATTATTATATGTCTGCTCTGTACAGACTCCTGTGTAATATATGTATGCACACATTGCAAGTACAGTAATCATTCACCTGGTAGTATTATATGTCTGCTCTCAGGGCCGGCCTTTGGGGTGTGCGACCGGTGTATCCACACAGGTCACAACACCTCAGGAGGCTACATAAAAAAAAAAGTTTTCCAGTAGAGGTACTGGTTGGGGATATCAAAAGATTTCCCCTCACCAGCCCTCTGCTCGGCTGCGCTGGAGGATTCGGGATGGGGCTGACCAGACTGGGTGAGAGGTGAAGGTCTTCCCCCACCCTGTGAAATAGCACATAAGCTCTGTGTGTTAAACACACACACAGAGCTCAGTAAGTGCTGCTTGCGCTCCCCATGCGTAGTGATGATGCAGGGCATCGTATTTCCGCTGCCTGCGCTTCAATTAAGAATGGGAGAGGGAGAGAACAGAGGAGGAGGGAGAGATAACATAGATTGAGAGGATGAGGGGGAGAGAACAGATATGGGGAGGAGGGGAGAGAGAATAGGTATGGGTGGAGGGAAAGGAGAGGGAAAGAGACATGGGGGATGAGAGATATGGGGAGGGGAAGGAGAGAGAAATTAATATGAGGAGATGAAGGAGAGGAAGATAGTTATGAGGAGAGGATGGAAAGTGAAAGAGATATGGGGGAGAAGATATATGGAAAGGAGAGATAAGAGATATGGGAAAAGGTATGAGGAGAGGGAAAGAGATAAGGAGAGCTAATGGATATGAGGGGGGAGAGATAACAGATATAGGAAAGGAGAAGGAGATAACAGATTGAGGGAGGAGTAAAGAGAACATATAGGGGGAAGGATGAGAGAAAAACAGACATGGGGGTGGGGAGAGGAGAGACATACATGGGAAGGGAGAGATATAAAAAATGGGAGGTTTGGAGAGAGACAGACATGGCAAGGAAGAGGAAAGGAACAAGCATGGGGAGGGAGAGAGACATACATGGAGAGACAGAAAAGAGAATGGCATGCGGAGGGAGAGGAGACAGACAGACATGAGGTGTAGAGAGGAGGAGCGCCATGTGGGAGGGATGCACCAGAACTTTTAAGGCCAGCCCTGTCTGCTCTGTACAGACTCCTGTGCAATATATGCATACACACATTGCATATATAGTTATCATTGGAGTTAGTATGTTTCCATAATTCAAAACACACCTTCAAATGTTGGTCTTTTATCTCCCAGACTCCAACCAAATGCTGAAAGCTGAGTGGGAAGATCAGTAGAAGCTGCAAAGGTGATATTTATGACTTTTTAAAACATATTTATCATACAGAGTATCAACATTTATTAACTACATTGCATTGTTTAACTTTAATATGTAGCATGTGGTAGGGGTCCTTGAAATCGGCAAAATAAAATATTCATCTTACCTGCACCTCACGGATAAGGGTCTGCTCAATAAAGAGAGGAACTGAGATGGGAATTTCAAACTTTAGGCCAAAGTAGCCGAGCTGGGATCATTCTCGAAAATGCAGCTCATTGGGAGATTTTTTTTTTTCAAACTCATCACCTGAGTGACTCTATAATGATACGTTCCTATTGTGCAATATACATCTCACAATGCATGTTCTGCATTATGAATGGAAATACCACTTTCCAGGCCCCCAAAAAAACACTTTCCAGGCTCCCAAAAAAACACTTTCCAGGCTCCCAAAAAAACACTTTTCAGGCCCCCCAAAAAAACACTTTTCAGGCCCCCCAAAAAAACACTTTTCAGGCCCCCCAAAAAAACACTTTCCACCCCCCCAAAAAACCCTTCTTGAATTCATAACATACTTTTAAATTCTTGGTAAAAAAAGAAAAAAAAGAGCAAAATGATAAATTAGCATCTTTATATAGAAACACTATAAGCCAAAATGCGGCTGTATTATGATTATGTCTAATACATTCTTTACTTATTCACTGCACACTGGGAGATATTTTTTTATTGACTTGAAAACTGCTTCCATCTACAGTATTGTAGTTTACTATACGGCCTTGCTAGAAAATGGTACATTGATAATTGACAGGCAGTTTCTCCCATTGGTCCCATTAGTGGACCTCTCTACTGTGTTGCCTGATCATTACTGCATTGACTGACATAAAATTTCCCAGAAACCAGAAAAAAGATACATGATCAAACCAAAGTAAAATCTAATTCTGTAATTGAATGTTCGATTTAGCATGCCCACACCCAACTGTGCTAGAGGTCAGTTTGGTGGTTGGTATTATAAATTGGAAGTCATTTGGTTATTGATTTTATTAATTGGAAATATTCCCACACCCCGCAAGATCAAGCAAGGATCTGTCTTAGTTTTTACAACTTTCCGATCTTGACCAAAAAAATGGAAATATGTGGAATGCGTCTGGGAACAAAGAACCCTCGGTGATTTATTATTATACAATAGTACAAAAGGAAGAAATGGAATATGTTTCTGTTTTATTTCTGAAGCTATAGAAAGTTAGAAAAATATGTAACACAGTGCTTCTGTTAGGCTGGGAAATAAAAAATAGAGTTTGCGTTCTTACCCATAATAATTTACTTTTTAGCATTATTCTTGTGTTCTCTTCTATAATAAATATTAGTAGACAGCACTATTAGTTAATTATGAGGCATGTATTTAAGGAACTCGTATTATAAGGTATAAAGAAAAAAAATCTAAATATTATATGCAATAAATCTAATTGTGCTCCTTGAGAGGAACAATGAAAGTAACATTACCAGATATCATTTTGCTGAATCAACCAAATAAATATCCCCCAGCATGCACCATGTGATGCTGCATTGATTTTATTGATATATAGTATTGATTATACTTTTTATGTGTTGTTGATAAATCTATCTCTGACATGTAGACTGGGTACAGTAAATACAATGAGGTTTGCTATCAGTCACTAACTTTCCAGGGCTCAGTTTCCAATTAAAACCATAACAATTATTTTTATAGTGCTTTCTCCCTCTGGAGAAGGAAAAGAGATTAATAATTACTCTTAGAGATAAGTAAACCTACTTGTTACTTTTAGTCAGACGAGCTGGCTAAATACACGAAAAATAGGCAGATGGCGCGAAATAGTGAGTATCTTAAACACAATAAAAATACAAATACAGTGATAGTGCAATATTGTTAATAACCACACATAATATAAATGGCCGGTGGTAGATGCACTCACAAACATATCTGGAAAATGAACACCTCAAAGTGTCTTGGTGTCTTCCAAAATTTTAATGGTGTCTGAAATACAGTAAAAAAGCAAAAGGACATGTGCAAAATCAAATGAGATTAAAATATATTGGCCCCTGCTGGAGACAGACTCACAAGAGAACAGAGATGTATCAGCAAAACAAGGGAGTCCATTGGGGATAGTAACATCCAGGACAGGCCAAACACAGGACTGAAGGTATACAGCAGTGGAGAACGATAATGAAGAGAACAAAAAGAATCCGGAGAGAAATTGTCGAAGCCGGTATCTCTCTACGCGTTTCGCCGGAGCTTCTGTCTCGGCTTTATCAGGAGAAGAGTCAGCTAAATGCCTGATAAAAGAGGTGAGCCTTGAGCCTTTTTTTTTAATAGTCTGTAGGGATGGAGCAGCTTAATTCCAGAGTGTGGGAGCACCGTGGCTGAATGTTCCAGAACCTGATTTTGTTTGCACTTTTAAGGACAACAAGATAGGTCACTTAAAGAAATGAGATGAAATGCAAGGTTTCATGAGATCTTCAAGTATGGACCTTATTTCACAAGTGGGTACAGCTGTAGGAAGTATAGGAGATCATTTACACAAGTAAGTTCTAAAACGTATATGAAATATAGTCTCCATCTAATGATAAGCAAGTGCAGACTGGAGCGGTGGCGTCATATGGCATGTCTGACGGGTCTTGGCTACTGTATTTTGCCATGTCTGCTGATGATTTGGCTCTCTCCCTGAGAGGTCTAAGATACGTGCATAACACTAATCCAGCTGGGAGGACAAAATGCATGAATTACCTCCATCTACCATTAGAATTTAGTTTTCTGGAAGTATGCTGGCTTTATTAATCCAAATTGCACATGACAATTGAATCAGGAGATTCAAGCTTCATCAGTTTGAGCTCTGGGATAGTTGGATGAACCCTTCGTGTTCTTGGTATAGTCACTCGATGTGGCACTCCCAGTACCTTCTCATCCACCTCTGTCCAGGATGCCTGCAGTGGTACTCAGAACCCACGATTGGGGGTCACAGCTGGTGACTTTGGCGGGCATATATTTTCTTCGACTGAGATACTTTTGTTTTTATCTGAGAAGCTTCTTTGAAGCCCCCAGGGTCTCTATTTGAGTGTCTTAGGGTTTCTACATCAAATGCTATATTGACTATATTAGAGGTACAGTGCCAGTCTTTTGCTACCCATAACTCAGACTCAACCAAAGGATGTTTAGTAGCAAGAGTGATGACTCTTCTGATCTTGCTGTAGTCTGTCACGTCCACTGGGCATCACTGGGCAATGTGGTCTACTTGGTTCAAGCAAGTATCTATTGATGATAAATGTTCGGTCTTTAGATGTCTGATGATAGTGTCTACACATTATAGTTCTCCATATTCCATCCAGTGTAGATTTCCATGTTCTATCCTATATTTCCCCAAATGTGCTACAAATAGCAATTCTGCAAATAATTGGGTTGAAGACACGGAAATCTTCTTTTGTGTTTCTCTATTCTGCCAATGGGAGAAAGATCTAAGCTAGCTCGTAATAACGATCCCTGTCTTTCAGCATCAGCAGATCATTAAGCACCTGAACTAGTAATGACTGTTTTAGCGCTCTAGTCACTATAGAAATCTGACCGGAGAATATCTTCTGCAGCACTGGGTCTTCAGTTGGGTTTCCTTTCAACATGAAAATAAAGTCAACTATGTTTTTTTATAAGAGAGTTCACTGGTTCTTTTAGTCTCAGAAATTCCAGTTTGCAGATAAAACTGTGCTACTGGGAGAGCAAAGATTTCATAGGCAACAAAGGAAGGGATTCTTTATGGTAAGGACAATAAAGTTATGGAACTCACTGCCAAGAGAGGTGGTGCTATCAACCACAATAGATGCATTTAAAAATGTTATTTTTTTTATAGAAAAGCAGAACATACAGGGCTATTAATAATAGAATGAGCATTAATAATAGAGCTTCTTGATCCAAGTAGAAATCTGATTGCCCTTTGAAGTCAAAAAGGAATTTTTCCCCCTAGGAGGCAAAATTCAAAATAGCTTCCTTAAGGGGTTTTGCCTTCTTTTGGATCAAAAGCTGGAATTATAGGTACAAGGGTTGAACTTGATGGACTTGTGTCCTTTTTCAACCTAAATTAGTATGTTACTATGTTACATATATCTTTTAAAACTAGAGTAAAGTTTAAGAGCAAGGTCCAGTTAATAGAACATAAGGTTTAAGTTTTTTTCTTAATTTCGCTTAACCCCTTAGTGACCGAGTGCTATGTTGCATTTGACGTGCCATGAAGACCAGAATTCCATTATTTTTGTCATACGTTTACTGAACTGTGAATTTCTTTCTTTGTGTTCAGTCCACCCACACAAATTATATATCATTTTTTAAAGGACAGATAGGGCTTTCATTTGATACTATTATTTTCATCATATGATATCATTTACTATTAAAAAAATAGAAAATATGATGAAAATATGCCGTAAAAAAACACTTTTTCCAACTTTGACCTGATTTTTTTTTTTACACAATTACAAATGGTAAAAAAGACCCCGTCTATATATTTCTACTATTTGTCCTGAGTTTAGTAATATCAATGTTTCCTTGTTTGTCTATGTTTTATTTCACGTAATAGGGCAATAAACGATATTAGTGTTTTTTTTTGTTTTCTAACCATTTTCTTCTACAGTGATTTTTTTAACCCGAACCCTAAATTTACCCCAACTCTAAATTTAATCTAACCCTAAATGGACCCCCACCCCTTAATCTAACCCTTGTAATCATCCGAACCCCCATTTAACCCTAATTATTACCCTATTTGGACCCTAACCCTAGATCTAGGTTCAGTAGATCAAGGGTTAGCTTTTTCCATTTATTTATTTATTTAATTTATTTATTTAATTAATTTTCTATTTTTAACTGTAATACCGCCTAACTGCCTGTAGGGGCAGTCAAGTAGCGGTTTCAGAGCGACGGAAGAGATTTTTTTTTCTCTCTTCCGTCGCTCTCCTCTGGGCATGCTGTATCGGAGGAGCATGCTCCTCCGATACAGCACACACCCGCGATCACCGGGTGATCGCGGTGCCCAGGAGGGCCCAGATTGTGTTGCATGATGCCTCGATAGAGGCATCATGCAACACTTTAACACACATAGGCAGTGATCAGCTTTCACTGCCTATGTGTGTTTGCCCGCATACGATCACATTCGCTGTGATCGTATGCACGCGGGGGGGGGGCAAGGGGGGGCTGAAGGCCCTCTCAGAGGCTGCTTCGGATCCGAAGCAGCCTCTGAGAGTAGCTGCAGGCATGTAGTGTTGCGCTAATGAGCGCAACACTACATGAAAACGGAGGACGTATATATACGTCCTCATGGTCCTTAAGGACCATGCTTTTCAGGACGTATATATACGTCCACATGCGTTAAGGGGTTAATCCACATTGTCAAAGAATTGATGCCAAGTTCCAACTAAACCTATCTCTTGGTAACCTGGAAAGTTACCCAAAGCAAAAAAAATAAATACAATAAAAATAAAACAATATACAAAGAGTGTTTGCTATATAATTCAGCTGCTACCAGCTCACTCCTCCCTTTTGCATTTCTACCATGGTCCTCTTATTCCCCGGAGCAGGGCCGGCCTTAAGTGTTCCAGCGCCCTGTGCGGGCTTCCCCCGTCTCTTTCACCCCCCTATGTATGTGTCTCTCTCCCCCCATACCCTGTTCTGTCCCTCTCCCCCCTCCCCTGTTCTGTCTCTCCCCCCTCCCCCTGTTCTGTCTCTCTCCCCCTCCCCCTGTTCTGTCTCTCTCTCCCCCTTCCCCCGTTCTGTCTCTCTCCCCCCTCCCACTGTTCTGTCTCTCTCTCCTCCCCCTGTTCTGTGTCTCTCTCCCCCCTCCCCCTGTTCTGTCTTTCTCTCCCACCCCTCCCATGTGCTGTCACTCTCTCTCCCCCTGTTCTGTCTCTCTCTCTCCCCCTCCCCCTGTTCTGTCTCTCCCCCTGCCCCTGTTCTCTCTCTCTCTCTCTCTCCCCCTCCCCCTGTTCTGTCTCTCTCTTCCCCTCCCCCTGTTCTGTCTCTCTCCCCCTCCCCCTGTTCTGTCTCTCTCTCCTCCCCCTGTTCTGTGTCTCTCTCCCCCCTCCCCCTGTTCTGTCTTTCTCTCCCACCCCTCCCATGTGCTGTCACTCTCTCTCCCCCTGTTCTGTCTCTCTCTCTCCCCCTCCCCCTGTTCTGTCTCTCCCCCCTGCCCCTGTTCTGTCTCTCTCTCTCTCCCCCTCCCCCTGTTCTGTCTCTCTCTCTCCCCCTTCCCCTGTTCTGTCTCTCTCCCCCCTCCCCCTGTTCTGTCTCTCTCTCCTCCCCCTGTTCTGTGTCTCTCTCCCCCTCCCCCTGTTCTGTCTTTCTCTCCCACCCCTCCCATGTGCTGTCACTCTCTCTCCCCCTGTTCTGTCTCTCTCTCTCCCCCTCCCCCTGTTCTGTCTCTCCCCCCTGCCCCTGTTCTGTCTCTCTCTCTCCTCCCCATGTTCTGTGTCTCTCTTCCCCCTCCCCCTGTTCTGTCACTCTCACCCACCTCCCCCCTGTTCTGTCTCTCTCTCCCACCCCTCCCCTGTTCTGTCACTCTCTCTCCCCCTGTTCTGTCTCTCTCTCTCTCTCCCCCCTCCCCCTGTTGTGTCTCTCCCCCTGCCCCTGTTCTGACTCTCTCTCTCCCCCCTCCCCTGTTCTGTCTTTCTCTCCCCCCCCTCCCCTGTTCTGTTTCTCCCCCCTTCACCTGTTCTGCCTCTCTCTTCCCCCTCCCCTTACTTTGCCTGCAAAGGCGGATCAAGGGAGGGGGTAGAGCTAACCGCCTCAGAGGTGTAGCTCCGCCCCCAACCTGTGAAGCCGAGCACGGCTCCCCATGTGCCTCTACTGTTTTTTTTTACTTTTTTTTTGAGCGGGCGGGTGCGCCCTGGGGTGTTGCGCCCTGTGCACTCGCACAGGTCGCACACCCCTAAGGCCAGCCCTGCCCCGGAGCGTGCTTCAGACGACAGATATTGGTATAATACAGCCTTTACAATAATCCTCCACTCCTGGAGTCAGGCTTTTACGTGCACTCCATGCCAACAATGAATTGCAGAAAAAAAGAACCACTATCCACAGATACAAGGCTCTACACCATATGCGTTTTAAAAAAGTCTTTTTTTATTTTGCAAACATTAAAAACTCAGCACTGCGGGGGGGGGGGGAATCATAAGTTTAGACAAAGATCCTAGATTATCTAACTTGTTTTGTTTCCACCTGCTGTGCTGATTCTTGAATATTTTTAAAAGAAAGAAAGGCTGGCATATGGTGTGGCACCTCATATCCGCGGAGTGTGGCACCTCATATCCGCGGAGTGTGGGCATTTATTTGTCCTGCACTAACAATTAAACACCGATCTGCAAACCTGAGGCCAAACAGTTTTTTTTTTTTTTCTTCTTTTAAAGCAAAATAGAAATTTGTTTTTCTTTTCTATGTTTTCTTCGGGTTAAACCAGTAATGCATTCTTCAGCTTTTAATTTAGACGGAAAAAAAATCCTTTTTTGTTGCGGTTGCAGACGATCAGAAAGAATAACAAACCAACAAAATGTCTCCACTGAAGAGCTTTTACATTTTGCTTCAGAAAGAGAAAAACAAAATCCTTCTCGACTCCAGAATGGCGAGCTACTAATTCTAAGAATGTGTAAGTATTATACCTTTATAAACAAACATGCTTTTATAACACAACCTCACTAGGCAGCCAGTTCCAAATACGTACTCTTTTACTGACTTCTTATAATATATATTTAACAATGTAAAAAAAGATTAAATTATAGTACAGCAGTCAGGACAAAACTGAAAGATTACATCAAGTGTAGACATTTTAAATAAAAAATGCTTTAATAACATAATACGGAGAAGGTATCTTATTATCTTATTGAGCTCTCACTGCTTGTATAGCTCTATCAGGGGGAAGAAATGTTGTTTAGAATCTTTTTTTCTTTATAGTTCCATCAGGGGGCTGACATGTTGTTTAGAATATTTGTTCTGTATAACTCTATCAGGCGGCGGACATGTTGTGTAGAATCTTTGTTCTGTATAGCTCTTTCAGGTGGTGGACATGTTGTTTTGAATCTTTGCTCTGCATAGCTCTATCAGAGGGCGGATTTTGCCTCAGATGACAGAAGATCTGACCCATCTGACCTAAAATGTCTGCCCCCTGATAGAGCTATACAAGCAGAAGTGCCATTTATATTCTTTCATTAAAGTATTTGTATTTAAAATGCCTAAATTTGTACAATCTTTCAGTGAAACAGAACTTTCATTTACACAGAGACAGAGTCTCCATTCATACATTTTTATGAATGGAGACTCTGTCTCTGTGTAGTGAAAGCCAATAGTACTATTACATTCATTACAAATGCCGAAAGTCTATAAACCGAACTTTCGGCTTATGGAATACATATAATCCTATTGCTATTCTTTAAACCGAACGTTCGGTTTATAGAATAGCAATAGGATTACATGTATTCCATAAGCCGAAAGTCTATAAACCGAACGTTCGGTTTATAGACTTTCGGCTTATGGATTACATGTAATACTATGGGCTTTCTATAAACCGAACTAGAGTTCCCATTCATAAAAAATTATGAATGGGGACTCTGTTTCAGTTTATAGAAAGCTAAGAAGTTGAACGAATGAACGAATGGTTTTATATAAACGAAAATCATTCGTCCATTCGTGCTATAGTATTGGCATTACTATAAACCGAAATAGAGTCGGTTTATAGAATACCAATAGACTTACATGCATTCCATAAACCGAAAGTCGTTCATTATGTCAGTTTATGGAATGTAAGTGTACTATGCTATTGTATTCTATAAACCGACTCTATTTCGGCTTATAGAATGCCAATAGTACTACGAATGGACGAATGGACGAATGATTTTCGTTTATTAACCATTCGTTCATTCGGCTTTCGTTAGCTTAGCATTTTCGTTCTTCGTTTTTCAAACGAATGAACGAAAATGCTATTTTCGGACGAAAATGCATTCGTCCGAAAAAGAATGCACATGTCTAATTACTGGTGTTGTCTAATGTTTGCATTACCAGGAGTGAGGATGGGACAATTCTTCACAGCTCCCCTCTCTTTTGCGATGGGGTTGATTTATTAGGGCGGGTGTATGTTTGTAAGTGCTGACATCGCAGCGCTGAAGTGGCCGCATTGCAATTCACTGCTGACAGTTCAGCATTCAAACTGCCACGCTGAACTGTCAGCAGTGAAGCAGCCGCAAAGAACTGGCCTAGACGTCCAGGGACTTCATTCTCACCATTTTGACACTGATGTTATTTTAAAGGAGTGTTAAGCATTGGCAATGAAAGCAAACTGCTATGAACTGCAGAAATGTAGCATTAATTAATAATTGAATTGCAAAGATCAGCAAGTTAGAGGATTGCCGATCTTTGCAATTAATGCCAGATTCTTGCAGTTCAAATGTCAGTGCACTGTTTAGTGAATGGTTCCCTCAGTCACCTGACATGTTTTGAGAATCAGAGGTCCATTGTCTCTCAGTTATATGACCAAAGCCATCTCAATACAAATGCTGGATCTAAAAAAAAGTAGACCTTTGGCCAGATGGCTAGTGTACTATATTATTCCATTGTTTGATGTCTTGGATAAGCATCTATATTTCATGTTTTAAAGTATTTTTCTGCTTATGTGTAGTGTTGAGCGAACCCGAACCGCACTGTCATGGGGTTCGGCGATTACATTGTATGTAATGCTATTGGCTTTCTATAAACCGAAATAGAGTCCCCATTCATACTAATAGGTCAATTGACCCATTCGTATCAATGGGGACACTCTTACCCACATTTTACTTCATTGCAGCCCTCTAGCCCTTTCCAGGACTTTTTTAGAGGCATTTTAGTGGCCAAAATTTCGTGTCACCATTGACTTCAATGGGGTTCGGGTTCGGGGTCAAGTTTGGGGTCAAGTTCGAGACACGGACCTGGACATTTTTTCGAATTTCTGCCGAACCTGCCGAACCCGAACATCTAGGTGTCCGCTCAACACTACTTATGTACATTACTTCACACATACATAATACACACAAGGGTCTTTTTGCTTAATATATTGGTCAGAAAGACTAACAAAGAATGAGTGATTGATTACAAAATTCATAGACCTACACAAAAGAAAACGATTTAAAAAAATAGTGCAATAAGTAGTCACAAAATATGAAATATAAAATTTGTACACATTTTTAAGACCAAATAGATTAAAAATGCGCACTCACAAACAGATTTTGCAACTTATGTTGTAGGGTGCCAAGTAATGTGTGAGTGTGCATTATGAATCTATTTGGTCTTAAACATTTGTATATACAAATTTTATATTTTATATTTTGTGACTACCTATTGCACTATTTTTTAAAATCGTTTTCTAAAATGTAATTTTATATAATTTTTTTGTATTTTTTGACTGTTTATTGCACTATTTTCAATGTGTAAAATAGAACAAAGAAATAGAAACAATTGTACATAATTAAAACCAATAGTCACTAAAAAGGTTAACATGGGCCAAGTTTTTTAATGTAAGATAAAAAAAAAATGCAAGTGTTTTATATTATATATATTTTTTTAAAATGGAATTCTATTTTATTTGATTGTTGCTCATTATAGTCTTTGCTCCTATTAACAAAGGGAATGAAGATGACCATAATGCTGGTGTGATCTGTCAACCAGAAACTCAACTTTTCCAATGAGTGAGCAGAAAGCTTCCACAACGAGGTCATTTAGCAAATACATATTTTCCTCTTTACAATGTAATGATAAGCTGAATAAAAGGTTGGAATTACCAAGCAGCCTAGCTGAGCACAGACTGACTGATGAAAACTATTTATTTCTTGGAAAAAAAAACGAAAAAAAAAACAGGTGAGAAAAAACTAGGATGGAGAAAAGACGATGCAGTGAGAGATGTTGTTTTATATCTATAAAAAGGGACACAGGAATATTAAATAAACCAAACAAAATACCTATACATCATTTTAATGTACAGATATACAGAATATAAAAAAAATTAAAATAAAAACACTTTTTTCACATTGTACATGGCAAAAAAAAATGGGAACAAGGAAGATTAAATAAACAATTAGCTTATTCCTAATATTAATATAAAAATATACATAATATTACAAATATTCAAAGGAAACTTTACTGTCAAATAGCAGTATGCAGTGTGAGAGGGGGTTTTGTACATAAAACAAATAAAGGGAAAAAGAAAGATTAAATACACTAAAAATAATCATTTACTTGTGCATTAGATTAATATATACATATACATAATATAAAAAAATATAAACATAAACTTCACTTTTTAATATTCCACATAGCACATTTTGGCAATGCACACGTAATGCTTGCTATTAATGAAATACATTATACTGTTTTTTGTTTTTTTTGTTTTTTTTTTACTGAATTCTAGCTTAGAAGGGCAAATTGTGTATAAATATAGACATTAATATGTGGCCAGAAATGATGAAATTATACATATAATAAATTTAAAACAAAAACGTAAAAGTAAATAAGAGAGGTGCGGGGGGAGGTTTGTTTTCTTTTTCAAATATTCTTCTAACTTAACATGTTGTTTTATTATATTGTTCTTCTCTGTAAGTAATGGCAAGGCTTTTTCTCCTCTTTACAAAGCCTTATTAAAACTATTCTATCTCCAGCCAGTAATGGGTCTGTAAGTATTTATTTTTTTTCCCCTCTGCTTCCTTTTGTTCGGATCCATGACATGACATAAAGTCTGCCCTCTTGCAGACGCTATAACACCGAGGTAATTGAAACATAACTCACTGTAAATTACACACCCCTGTTAAGGGCAGGATCGGTATGCTCGCGTTCTCAATTCTAGGACTCATATCCTTCGGGGAAATGCACACACTTCTAAAGGGATATTTAAGAAAAACAAAGCCATTCAGAATAGATTTCAGTATGTACATATTATGCCACTATTGATTGGAAGAGCAAGCAAGGAGCTCAAAGTTCAGATACCGGCAATGTACGGAAAACAAGACTTAGAGTTGAGTAGCATGAACCAGGAGGAGATGTCTGGAGGCTGACGAATGAAACCTTTTATTGTCTAAGATGGTTATGGTCAATTGAGTTTAGAAAAGGAACTGTTGTTTATTCTTTTTTTTCTTCAGTAAAATGTGGTTCACCAACACAACATGGGCTCACATGTGATCCGAGAAAACCTTTTCGGATTTTTCAAAGTGCCCAATATATTTGGAAGAAATCGGAATGGGGTAGAACGCAGAAAATATAATTCAAAAGAATAGGGTGTGTCTGTCCTAGGGAAGGCAAAATTGAAATAGGTGTTAACGGGAGGAAGCCATGGAGCACAGATTTTAATACTGTGGTTTATTTTAAGATGCATCAACTGAAGAACTGAACCATCTATCCACAAGCTGCAGAATTATTTTACCCACCTGTTGATACCTCCTATGTGTTCTGGATTTGCAGGACAGTAGCTATTTTGGAACACTTCCTGGGGACACAGTTTATGAAAAAAGTCTCATGTGTGTCGGTTGTTGCTCTTTGGAGACACCCAATTTTGGGAGATATGCTTTTTTTCATATAGTGGGTCGTATGTGATTTAGTGGCCCATGCTCCATACACTGTGTTTCAAGCCAATGGTTTTCCAAATGTACATCCAATAGAATTCTAGATTTCGATTCTTAAGAGATGACTCTAGTGGCTGCCACATTTTTTTAATTATAGAGTCTACTCAGTTGTGGGCTGATTTTTGCCAGCAAAATGGTGCCTCCAAAGTCCGGAATGATTTGGGGCACATCGGGCACAAATCAGGAACTAAAGCACAAGCTTCCCTATATGCCCAATGTGTCTCCGAATAGGCAGAACAGCCAATTATACACCGAGACCTGCAGAATGCAGCCCAAAATGCACCAAACCAAAATGGTAGCCTCTATATCACCATTAGAAACATAGAAACATAGAATGTGTCGGCAGATAAGAACCATTCGGTCCATCTAGTCTGCCCAACAACCATTATATCCTATGGGAGATTTTCAAAAAGTTGCCTCGAAATACCCCAAAAAATGAAATCCAACAAAAAAAATAAAACGCCCAATGGCAATAGGCCCAAGATCATGAAATAAATACAAATGATAGGTGCAATCAACTGAAACCCAATTAGCCATCTCTTCACCTGTCTGTGGTAAGTCAACCCTTCCAATACATGTGCATGTATGTGGAAATCACCTGTAGTAGAAACATGTGCAACCAATAGGGCTTCATTCATGATAGAGGTAATTGCATGGAATTATCCGTAGATCTTCAGAATGATTACAACTCGGCTACTCTGGCCGTAACTTGGTAATTCCATTCACCATGCCTTGCAATCCCCTCTTTCAAGAATGAAGCCCAGTGGAAATGTTTACGTGAGATGTTCTGCACCCAACGGCATGCACTCAACATTAACAATGCATTCTTCTTCATCTCCGACAGACCTATCTTTACCACCTCCCGTACTAGGTTCCTCCCACCAACTGGCAGCTCCGGTAGTTGGAGCTCCGGTAGATGTAGTTGGCTATCTCTGGAATGCAATCTCTGTACATACTACTATACACGGCAATGTGCACACGTCCTTCCAAATCCCAGTGACAGGAATGTGATACCCCTCATAGACCTTCTATAGACAGTTACAATAACCGCCGAGATGGAGTTAGAATAAACTGATCATTAGATACCTTTTTTTACCATGTTACATATGATTAGGGTTGCCACCTGGCCGGTATTTTACCGGCAGGCCGGTAAAAAAATGTCATCAAGCCAATGTTAAGTCTATGGAGACAGTACCAAGGCCGGTATTTTTTTGAAGAAAAGGTGGCAACCCTACATATGATGTCCCACAATCTTTTTACCCTACCACGGATCCACCATATTTAAGTGTATGTACCTTCTGCCACCTCGCAACACCAACAAATTCTAGATGATGAATATATATGAACCAGTTCTTCTAGAACCATGTACCATTTATTTATTATCTTAAATTGTGTCTCAACTAGTGAGAGATCAAGAGATCATGTATTGTCCAATGTTCCATTCTGTTGCATCGATGGAGCTTCCAAGTTCTTTCTCCCACTTGGTTATTTTACTATCTTTACTTTGTGGTTCTATTTGTTTAATCCACTCCACTGTTTGTTTGTTTTTACCCTACAGAAACATCCTTTCTGAGTTTTAATCTAATTTCCTCCTTCCCCAAAAACAGGTACTCTTAAACAACATGTTTAACCCTTAAATATTTTACAATTTTTGAATCCGGCAAATTACATTCTCGTTTCAGCTGCTCAAGCATTTAACCTTTGGACCCACCAAGATCCACTACTTGTTTTACAACACTAAAGACTGTTAATACCCCTGCTCAATAATCTGTGGACACAATTGTTTTAAACAGTTAAATGTCATATATGTTATATATACACTTATGTTTATTTATGGGCTTCAGTTTGTGACTGTTGGTACTAAAAAAGCTTGCTATTAAACAAGGTGACACAGGTGTTATTATTAGGCAACTGACCACTGATTGTTAAGCCTTTCATGATCAATGTATGATCAAATGGTGATACATGTGATATCATCTCCCCTCTCCTTCCAAAAAAAGCACTAATGAGGTGGTAAATTTATGAATCCTACATGTTGTAGATTAAACCTAAAGTGTTGGCGAATTGCTGTTGTAGTTGAAGAATGTGGACAATTTTACACCTGGTTCCTTAGGGACAAAATAAGTTTGGAGTTAAAATATATTGTAATTTACTATTTGGATCCATACTTGTTCCACTGACTAAAATGCTATTTTTCACTTTGGAAACCCAAGCTGTCATATGTGACCTGACATGCAAGACAACATACACAAGCATTTACAAGACAACATACACTAGCATTTACAAGACAACATACACAAGCATTTACAAGACTACATACACTAACATTTACAAGACAACATATACTAGCATTTATAAGACAATATATACTAGTATTTACAAGACAACATACACTCGCATTTGTAAGACAACATACACTAGCATTTACAAGACAAGATACACTAGCATTTATAAGACAACATACACTAACATTTACAAGACAACATACACGAGCATTTACAAGACAGCAAACACTAGCATTTACAAGACAACATACACTAGTATTTACAAGACAACATACACTAGCATTTACAAGACAACATACTCTAGCATTTATAAGACAATATACACTAGTATTTACAAGACAACATACACTCGCATTTGTAAGACAACATACACTAGCATTTACAAGACAACATACACTAGCATTTACAAGACAACATACACTAGTATTTGTAAGACAACATACACTAGTATTTGTAAGACAACATACACTAGTATTTGTAAGACAACATACACTAGTATTTACAAGACAACATACACTAGTATTTACAAGACAGCATACTCTAGCATTTACAAGACAACATACACTAGCATTTGTAAGACAACATACACTAGTATTTACAAGACAACATACACTAGCATTTGTAAGACAGCATACACTAGCATTTGTAAGACAACATACACTAGTATTTACAAGACAGCATACACTAGTATTTACAAGACAGCATACTCTAGCATTTACAAGACAACATACTCTAGCATTTACAAGACAACATACACTAGCATTTGTAAGACAACATACACTAGCATTTGTAAGACAACATACACTAGCATTTGTAAGACAACATACACTAGCATTTGTAAGACAACATACACTAGTATTTACAAGACAACATACACTAGTATTTACAAGACAACATACACTAGTATTTACAAGACAACATACACTAGTATTTACAAGACAACATACTCTAGCATTTATAAGACAATATACACTAGTATTTACAAGACAACATACACTCGCATTTGTAAGACAACATACACTAGCATTTACAAGACAACATACACTAGTATTTGTAAGACAACATACACTAGTATTTGTAAGACAACATACACTAGTATTTGTAAGACAACATACACTAGTATTTGTAAGGCAACATACACTAGTATTTGTAAGGCAACATACACTAGTATTTACAAGACAACATACACTAGTATTTACAAGACAACATACACTAGTATTTACAAGACAACATACACTAGTATTTACAAGACAACATACACTAGTATTTACAAGACAACATACACTAGTATTTACAAGACAACATACACTAGTATTTACAAGACAACATACACTAGCATTTGTAAGACAACATACACTAGCATTTACAAGACAGCATACACTAATATTTACAAGACAGCATACACTAGTATTTACAAGACAGCATACACTAGTATTTACAAGACAGCATACACTAGCATTTGTAAGACAACATACACTAGCATTTGTAAGACAACATACACTAGCATTTGTAAGACAACATACACTAGCATTTGTAAGACAACATACACTAGCATTTGTAAGACAACATACACTAGCATTTGTAAGACAACATACACTAGCATTTGTAAGACAACATACACTAGCATTTGTAAGACAACATACACTAGCATTTGTAAGACAACATACACTAGCATTTGTAAGACAACATACACTAGCATTTGTAAGACAACATACACTAGCATTTACAAGACAACATACACTAATATTTACAAGACAGCATACACTAGTATTTACAAGACAGCATACACTAGCATTTGTAAGACAGCATACACTAGCATTTGTAAGACAGCATACACTAGCATTTGTAAGACAACATACACTAGCATTTGTAAGACAACATACACTAGCATTTGTAAGACAACATACACTAGCATTTACAAGACAACATACACTAATATTTACAAGACAGCATACACTAGTATTTACAAGACAGCATACACTAGCATTTGTAAGACAACATACACTAGCATTTGTAAGACAACATACACTAGCATTTGTAAGACAACATACACTAGCATTTACAAGACAACATACACTAGCATTTACAAGACAACATACACTAGCATTTACAAGACAACATACACTAGCATTTACAAGACAACATACACTAGCATTTACAAGACAACATACACTAGCATTTACAAGACAACATACACTAGCATTTGTAAGACAAAATACACTAGTATTTACAAGACAACACAGTGGCGGATCCAGGGGGGGGGGCAACGGGGCAATTGCCCCCCCCCCCCCCCCGAGAAGAGAGAAAAAAAAAACTATAAAAAAAAAAAAAGGCACTTTAAAAAAAAAAAATAACACGGTTGCAGGCAGAGACTGAGGTGAGAAGGGATCGGAAGATCCCCCCTCACCATCGCTCTGCCTGCCAGGCTGCACGGGGAGCCGAACAGGCAGCACAGAGAAACCTCCGTGCTGCCTGTTCGGCTCCCCGTGCAGTGTGCCGACACGGAAGTGCCGACAGGTCATGTGACCGGCGCGCTGACGTCATACGCGCGCCGGGTCACGTGACCTGTCGACACAACCACCTGTGAGACGAAGAGAAGACCATGCTGCCTGCCACTAGCCACCAGGGAAAGGTAAGTGCTGCGGAGTGGGGAGATGGGGGGAATGTACTGGGGAAAGAGGCAGGGGCTTATTAATGATAAGGTAACACTGACATATTATTGGGCAAATCAGCTGGGGAATATTAATGGCAACTAACACTGGTATATTACTGGGCAAATTGGCTGGGGCATATAAAATGGCAAATAACACTGGCATATTACTGGGCAAATTGGCTGGGGCATATTAAATGGCAAATAACACTGGCATATTACTGGGCAAATTGGCTGGGGCATATTAAATGGCAAATAACACTGGAATATTACTGGGCAAATTGGCTGTGGCATATTAAATGGCAAATAACACTGGCATATTACTGGGCAAATTGGCAGCGGATATTAAATGGCAAATAACTGGCATATTACTGGGCAAATTGGCTGGGGCATATAAAATGGCAAATAACTGGCATATTACTGGGCAAATTGGCTGGGGGATAAAAAATGGCAAATAACACTGGCATATTACTGGGCAAATTGGCAGGGGCATATACAATGGCAAATAACTGGCATATTACTGGGCAAATTGGCTGGGGGATAAAAAATGGCAAATAACACTGGCATATTGCTGGGCAAATTGGCAGGGGATATTAAATGGCAAATAACACTGGCATATTGCTGGGCAAATTGGCTGGGGGATATTAAATGGCAAATAACTGGCATATTACTGGGCAAATTGGCTGGGGCATATAAAATGGCAAATAACACTGGCATATTATTGGGAAAATTGGTAGGGGCATATTAAATGGCAAATAACACTGGAATATTATTGGGCAAATTGGCTGGGGCATATTAAATGGCAACTGACACAGGCATATTATTGAGCAAATTGGCAGGGGCATATTAAATGGCAAATAACACTGGAATATTATTGGGCAAATTGGCTGGGGGATATTAAATGGCAAATAACACTGGAATATTATTGGGCAAATTGGCTGGGGCATATTAAATGGCAACTGACACCGGCATATTATTGAGTAAATTGGCAGGGGCATATTAAATGGAAAATAACACTGGAATATTATTGGGCAAATTGGCTGGGGCATATTAAATGGCAACTAACACTGGCATATTATTGTGCAAATTGGCTGAGAGAGCCATACATGGGAAGGGAGAAGAGAGAGACATAAATGGAATGGTAGAGGAGAGACAGACAGTCATGGGTTGGCAGAGGAGAGACAGACAAACATGGGTTGGCAGTGGAGAGACAGACAGATATGGGAAGGGGAGAGGAGACAAACAGACATGGGAAGGGAGAGGAGAGAGACATAAATAGGAAGGGAGAAGAGAGAGACATAAATGGGATGGGAGAGGAGAGACAGAGAGATGGGAAATGAGAGAAGAGACAGACGGACATGGGAAAGAAGAGGATACATAGATGGACATGGGAAGGAAGAGGAGAGAAACGGGCATGGAAGGAAGAGAGACAGAGGGACACGGGGAGTGAGAGGAGTGCGACAGACATGGGAAGGGAGAGGGGCGTGACAGAAGGACATGAGAGAGAGGAAAAGACAGACGGACATGGGAGAGAGGAAAAGACAGACGGACATGGGAGAGAGGAATAGACAGACGGACATGGGAGAGAGGATAAGACAGACGCACATGGGATAGAGGATAAGACAGACGCACATGGGAGAGAGGATAAGACAGACGGACATGGGAGAGAGGAAAAGACAGACGGACATGTGCCCCTCAAGAGATCAGACTCTGGATCCGCCCCTGAGACAACATAGGTTAGCATTTGTAAGACAACATACACAAGCATTTGTAAGACAAAATACATTAGCATTTACAAGACATGATACACTAGCATTTACAAGACAACATACACTAGCATTTACAAGACAACATACACTAGCATTTACAAGACATGATACACTAGCATTTACAAGACAACATACACTAACATTTACAAGACAACATACACTAGCATTTACAAGACATGATACACTAGCATTTACAAGACAACATACACTAACATTTACAAGACAACATACACTAGCATTTGTAAGACAAGATACACTAGTATTTACAAGACAACATACACTAGCATTTACAAGACAACATACACTAGCATTTACAAGACAACATACACTAGCATTTACAAGACAACATACACTAACATTTACAAGACTACATACACTAGCATTTACCAGACAACATACACTAGCATTTACCATACAACATACACTAGCATTTACAAGACAACATACACTAACATTTACAAGACAACATACACTAACATTTACAAGACTACATACACTAGCATTTACCAGACAACATACACTAGCATTTACCAGACAACATACACTAACATTTACAAGACTACATACACTAGCATTTACCAGACAACATACACTAGCATTTACAAGACAACATACACTAGCATTTACCAGACAACATACACTAGCATTTATAAGACAACATACACGAGCATTTACAAGACAACAAACACTAGCATTTGTAAGACAACATACACTAGCATTTACAAGACAACATACACTAGCATTTACAAGACAACATACACTAGCATTTACAAGACAACATACACTAGCATTTACAAGACAACATACACTAGCATTTACAAGACAACATACACTAGCATTTACAAGACAACGTACACTAGCATTTACAAGACAACGTACACTAGCATTTACAAGACAACGTACACTAACATTTACAAGACTACATACACTAGCATTTACCAGACAACATACACTAGCATTTACCAGACAACATACACTAGCATTTACAAGACAACATACACGAGCATTTACAAGACAACAAACACTAGCATTTGTAAGACAACATACACTAGCAGCAGCACCAACTTATTCATTCATTTATTCATACTGTTGTTTTATCTCTGAATGGGAAAAGGTTGAATACCACATATAAAAGGAAATTGATGATTCAGCAAGCCCACAACATGCTTCTGGCATCTGCATTCCACAAATCTACTTTGCAAAACAATCGTCACTCAAATCTAAATATTACCACACTGCCTATAAGAACTGCCTATAAGTACTGCCTATAAGTACTGCCTATAAGAACTGCCTATAAGTACTGCCTATAAGTACTGCCTATAAGTACTGCCTATAAGTACTGCCTATAAGTACTGCCTATAAGTACTGCCTATAAGAACTGCCTATAAGTACTGCCTATAAGTACTGCCTATAAGTACTGCCTATAAGAACTGCCTATAAGTACTGCCTATAAGTACTGCCTATAAGTACTGCCTATAAGAACTGCCTATAAGTACTGCCTATAAGTACTGCCTATAAGAACTGCCTATAAGTACTGCCTATAAGTACTGCCTATAAGAACTGCCTATAAGTACTGCCTATAAGTACTGCCTATAAGTACTGCCTATAAGTACTGCCTATAAGAACTGCCTATAAGTACTGCCTATAAGTACTGCCTATAAGAACTGCCTATAAGTACTGCCTATAAGTACTGCCTATAAGTACTGCCTATAAGAACTGCCTATAAGTACTGCCTATAAGAACTGCCTATAAGAACTGCCGATAAGAACTGCCGATAAGTACTGCCTATAAGTACTGCCTATAAGTACTGCCTATAAGTACTGCCTATAAGTACTGCCTATAAGAACTGCCTATAAGTACTGCCTATGAGTACTGCCTATGAGAACTGCCTATGAGAACTGCCGATAAGAACTGCCGATAAGTACTGCCTATAAGTACTGCCTATAAGAACTGCCTATAAGAACTGCCTATAAGTACTGACTATAAGTACTGCCTATAAGAACTGCCTATAAGTACTGCCTATAAGAACTGCCTATAAGTACTGCCTATAAGTACTGCCTATAAGTACTGCCTATAAGTACTGCCTATAAGTACTGCCTATAAGAACTGCCTATAAGAACTGCCTATAAGTACTGCCTATAAGTACTGCCTATAAGAACTGCCTATAAGTACTGCCTATAAGTACTGCCTATAAGAACTGCCTATAAGTACTGCCTATAAGTACTGCCTATAAGTACTGCCTATAAGAACTGCCTATAAGTACTGCCTATAAGTACTGCCTATAAGAACTGCCTATAAGTACTGCCTATAAGTACTGCCTATAAGTACTGCCTATAAGTACTGCCTATAAGAACTGCCTATAAGTACTGCCTATAAGTACTGCCTATAAGAACTGCCTATAAGTACTGCCTATAAGAACTGCCTATAAGTACTGCCTATAAGTACTGCCTATAAGAACTGCCTATAAGTACTGCCTATAAGTACTGCCTATAAGAACTGCCTATAAGTACTGCCTATAAGAACTGCCTATAAGTACTGCCTATAAGTACTGCCTATAAGTACTGCCTATAAGAACTGCCTATAAGTACTGCCTATAAGTACTGCCTATAAGTACTGCCTATAAGAACTGCCTATAAGAACTGCCTATAAGTACTGCCTATAAGTACTGCCTATAAGAACTGCCTATAAGTACTGCCTATAAGTACTGCCTATAAGAACTGCCTATAAGTACTGCCTATAAGTACTGCCTATAAGAACTGCCTATAAGAACTGCCTATAAGTACTGCCTATAAGAACTGCCGATAAGAACTGCCTATAAGTACTGCCTATAAGTACTGCCTATAAGAACTGCCTATAAGAACTGCCTATAAGTACTGCCTATAAGAACTGCCGATAAGAACTGCCTATAAGTACTGCCTATAAGTACTGCCTATAAGTACTGCCTATAAGTACTGCCTATAAGAACTGCCTATAGTGCCATGACCAATTGCAAAGACGAGGTGTTTCTATTTAGTTCACTAATCGGTTCATTTCCAATTATTTACATGAATCAGTGTCCCATAAGGCTGGTTTCCTCTGCATATCTTTAGAAGCATCATTAACAGTAAAATGACTCCATAGTAAATGTATAGGCTCCTAACTCAGACCAGTTACAGACCATGCGCTTGCCAGTTACCCCTGGAAAGGGCAATTACAAAACAACAAATCAAGAAAGGAAATTCGATATTCTGTGGACTTTTCAATATGATAAATAACTCCAACATGGAATCCACCTGGACTCTGCCCAAATGTTTAAAAACATTTAAAACCTAATGTTAACAATTCCTACATTTACATAGAAACATAGAATGTGTCACCGGCAGAAAAGAACCATTCGGTCCATCTAGTCTGCCCAATATTCTAAATACTTTATTAGTCCCTGGCCTTATCTTATATCTAGGATAGCCTTGTGCCTATCCCACGCATGCTTAAACTCCTTCACTGTATTAACCTCTACCACTTCTACTGGAAGACTATTCCATACATCCACTACCCTCTCAGTAAAGTAATACTCTCATTAGTCCCTGGCCTTATCTTATATCTAGGATAGCCTTGTGCCTATCCCACGCATGCTTAAACTCCTTCACTGTATTAACCTCTACCACTTCTACTGGAAGACTATTCCATACATCCACTACCCTCTCAGTAAAGTAAGACTTTCATAAGTCCCTGGCCTTATCTTATATCTAGGATAGCCTTATACCTATCCCACACATGCTTAAACTCCTTCACTGTATTAATCTCTACCACTTCTACTGGAAGGCTATTCCATGTATCCACTACCCTCTCAGTAAAGTAATACTTACATTAGTCCCTGGCCTTATCTTATATCTAGTATAGCCTTGTGCCTATCCCACGCATGCTTAAACTCCTTCACTGTATTAACCTCTACCACTTCTACTGGAAGACTATTCCATACATCCACTACCCTCTCAGTAATGTAATACTTTCATTAGTCCCTGGCCTTATCTTATATCTAGGATAGCCTTATACCTATCCCATGCATGCTTAAACTCCTTCACAGTATTAATCTCTACCACTTCTACTGGAAGACTATTCCATACATCCACTACCCTCTCAGTAAAGTAATACTTTCATTAGTCCCCAGTTCCCTATCTTATATCTAGGATAGCCTTATACCTATCCCATGCAAGCTTAAACTCCTTCACTGTATTAACCTCTACCACTTCTACTGCAAGGCTATTCCATACATCCACTACCCTCTCAGTAAAGTAATACTTTCATTAGTCCTGGCTTTATCTTATATCTATGATAGCCTTATACCTATCCCATGCATGCTTAAACACCTTCACTGTATTAACCTCTACCACTTCTACTGGAAGACTATTCCATACATCCACTACCCTCTCAGTAATGTAATACTTTCATTAGTCCCTGGCCTTATCTTATATCTAGGATAGCCTTATACCTCTCCCACGCATGCCTAAACGCCTTCACTGTATTAAACTCAACCACTTCTACTGGAAGACTATTCCATACATCCACTACCCTCTCAGTAATGTAATACTTTCATTAGTCCCTGGCCTTATCTTATATCTAGGATAGCCTTATACCTCTCCCACGCATGCCTAAACGCCTTCACTGTATTAACCTCAACCACTTATACTGGAAGACTATTCCATACATCCACTACCCTCTCAGTAAAGTAATACCGTATTTGCTCGATTATAAGACGACCCTGATTATAAGACGACCCCCCAAACTTTGGATATTCCTTTAGGAAAAATACTAAAAGCCTGAATATAAGACTACCCTATAGGAAAAAAGTTAAACTTGTATATATTCACATGTAAATTGCTTTTTTAATAAAATATTATATTAAAAAAATGCATTTCTTGTGTTTATTTCTTTTTATGTGCCAATGCTGCCTCTCTCTTTCCCTTGCCCCCAGCTTTGTCTCACTCCCCACTCACCTGTCTCTTCCCCCCACATGTTTCTCTCTGCCCCCCTTCCTCTGTCTCTCCCCCCCTTCCTGCTCTGTCCCCCCTGTCTCTCTGCCCCCCTCCCTCCCCCTGTCTCTCTGTTGCCACCCTCCCTCCCCCTGTCTCTCTGCCCCCCCCCTGCACGATACTTGCAGACATCCTCCATGCTGCCCGACACGGCAGTCTATTATGACGGACAGCTGTCCGTCATAATAGTCTGCCGTGTCGGGCAGCATGGAGGATATCGGCACGTATAGTGCAGACATCCCCCAGCTGCCCGATTGTCCCTGGTGCCTAGTGGGTCAGCAGAGGAAGTCTGCGCGATGAGCGCAGACCTCCCCTGCTGCCGCCCGGCACGCTCGCCGGGACTTCTGTGACGAAAGCGGAAGTACCCGGCTTCTTCACAGAAGCCCCGGCGGTCGTGCCGGGCGGAAGCAGGGGAGTCTGCGCTCGTTGCGCAGACATCCCCTGCTGCTAGAGAGGGGGATCCAGGTCCCCTGCAGCTCTGCTGGGGACCTGGATCCATGTCTTATAATCTGACCTCAATTTGAGGTCAGATTATAAGAGACCTTTTTGCTCTGAAAAAAACCTCATCTTATAATCGAGCAAATACGGTACTTCCTGATATTACTTTTAAATCGTTGCCCCTCTAATTTAAGACGATGTCCTCTAGTTGTGGTACTTTTTCTTCTTTTAAATATACTCTCTTCCTTTACTGTGTTGATTCCCTTTATGTATATAAATGTTTCTATCATATCCCCCCTGTTACGTCTTCCCTCCAAGCTATACATGTTAACTCTATCAATGCTCTTCTTATGACTCTTGGAGAAACATTCATCCTTCAGACACGGGCTTATCCTTTTAATGTCCAGTGCACCACAGTTATTCAAGAGTAAATGTAATCTTAGTAGATCAATATATCCTACAATCAATAGAGGAAACAAATACTGGCACCATGCCATGGTCACATCATGACTCAGCTTGACTCACACTAAAATAATAATAATAATCATTCCCAATGCCGTAACTGAGTAGATGGCGGCTTAACTAAAGTCAGCTTCCAAAATCAAAATAACTGCACAACAATCTCCACAGAACTACATCAACTTATGTTAAACTAAATACAACATCACTTTTTGGATGGAATGAAAAGAGGTCATAAGAGGGCACGTTATCAGTCTTTCTGCACAGTACAGTGGAGATAAAACTAAAAAATGTACAGATTTACTCCAAAACTGCCTTATCTGGAGGTTATAAACAAGGTTTCCTGGTCTGAAAATACACAACAACAAATGGAGGAAATCAAGAATAAAATTGACAAAATGTATTTCGAAAACAAGGAATTGATGTAAAGAAGAAGAAATCTAATGCATTACTCCAAGGGAAATAAAGCAGACTTAATACTACTCCATAAACTAAGATCTCAAAAATGCCAAACCACTACACATTGCCTACTACACCCACTGGGCCATAAAATATTCAACCCAAACGAAATTGGATACATCTTTTAAGGCTGTTACGAATCACTTTACAGTCTTAAAACCCATTCCAAATTTTCCCCAATCACAGTTGGAAGATGTCAGCTGCTTCCTAACATCCCACCAAATTCCAGGATTGAAACCTGACCAATTGAATGTCCTCACAGACCCAATAACGAATGAAGAATTAGCACAGATCAAGTAAAAAACGAAACTGGATAAAACACATAGACCAATCAGGTTTTCTAATAATTACTACAGAAAATGTCCTGTCTATTCTAATACCTTATATGAATACCTGTGGATGGAATCCTCCTCAATGCCCAAATACATGTCTGAAGCATTTGTGTTCCTAAACCCAACACCAGGACAATCCCCCATCAGCACGCAAAAACTACCATCCCTTTTCGGTAATGAATTCAGCTACTAATTCATACACCAAATTACTAGCATTCAAACTAAACTTTGTACCTCCTACTCTGAATGGAAAATAATCATGTAGGATGTATAATAGGACGATAACCTACTGAAAATACAATATAACTCACATAGTGACCATTCAACAATCTCCTGACACTCTTCTTTCCTTGGATGCTAATAAGCAATTTGATTGTCTCCATTGGGGATGTATAGTTAACATACTACAAGCCTTCAACATTCCAGAGGACTTCATCAAAGTGATTCTAGCCCTATATCACACTTCACTTGCCAAATAATACTACTCAGGTTCTCTTTCAAAACTATCCCTTATACAAAATGGTGCATGACAAGGGTGTCCACTTTCTCCCCTGGATAAGGAACCTCTGGCTATTTCTATACTCCCCAACCAAAACATACAAAGTTTTGATATAAAACATCTAGTCGAGAGGTCTATGCTGATGATGTTCTTTTATCTCTGGCAAACCTATCTATCACTCTCCTAAATCTAAAAAAACCGTACTTAATGCCTTTGGAAAACTCATATTACAAAACAAACTGATTCAAAATCCAAGCTCATGATACGATACCCACAACACCCATTAACACAATGGGGTGTCATTTTATAAAAGGGCGCAATCACTGCTTGTTATGTATAATGCAATTGTGCTTTTTTCTAACTCCCGACACTTTGCAGTACAGGAAAGGGAACTCCACCAAACACATTTGAGCACCTGATTTTTTTATACATAGACTGAGCTGGTGCAACGAGCCCTGACACAACTAAAATCTATGAATTGGGAGTAGATAACACAGACTCCTGAAATTTGTCAGGAATCTACTTTTTACCTTGGCAATTTGTGTTTTTTTTACCTGCCCCCCAAAATCTCAATTCTTCAAATACGAATGGTGAAAAGGTTACATGGTTAATTTGGGGATATAAATGTCATAATCTCCATTTCCCACCTCTCTGGGATACATTACAAGAAGACCTCAAAAGATGGATGAAAATGGGAATTTCCTTTTTTTCCAAAATCCTCTAATACTAATTTCTAAATCCTTTCTCCTGAATATTCATACCCAGCTCACAAACTTTATCAGGAAGTACAAAAAAAAAGCCTGATTTTCCATTGTCCCTTCTTCAAAAATATCTAAATTGGTGGGTTTGGAGTACTCAAAGTTCTGGAAATTCCACTTTAATCAAAAACCCAGTAGTAAAAAAATAAAGTGTTGACCCATGATAACTATGATTCTAGTTTACTACGAGAACATTTTTAATGTCACAAATGACACATTGTATATGCAGCTTTAAAAAATTCCACTAACACTGTTCTATTATGTCCTACCAATTTTCTTTTTTGTTTGTACGCCTTTTAAAAAAAAAAAAATGTGAAAAATGATGCCAACACAATTCACGGATTATTTTGTATTCTATAGGTTCACAGCACAAACAAGGCTTAAAACAATCCAACCTCGACCGGTCTGCTACCACCGCTACAAATGTACTGTGACCCGCAGTGCAGAACATCCTTGTGAATAAGCATTTCTGAATAACCAGTTTTGGAATGCCTCGGCAAAGAAAAGTGAGGCAGCTCTGGCCAAAATCCACTTTCAGAAGATAAAATGTGGACATTTTTATTTTTTGTTTCAGAGCAATACAACATGTACTGAAAGCGTGACAGCAACAAAGACACTTCCTCCCAGAGCTAAAACAATTGGGAATGGAATTCAAAAATGCACAAAGATAAGAAAAGCAGAATGCTATTTCAGTTTAAAATAAAGCAAAGCCAGGAGATCCATCATTGCAGAATATTCTGCATTTTTCATTTTTATACCTTGTCTTATATTTGCAAAAAAAAAAATGTTTTTCATGTCTGGAAGGTGCACTTTTTATTCTGAAGCACAATGGACCAGGTAATGTACATTTATACGTTCATACTCCAACGTTGGCTTCTGTTGGGGAAAAAAAAAAGGCTGAGTTTCATGACAGAATTGCAGCGAAGGCATCTCTTGAAATGGAGATTATAAGCAGGAAGGGAGGGGAAAAAAAGAGACAAAAAAATAAAAGAATGGAAGACAAATATAAAGATTGTGTTTCCTGCAGCTTAAATGGTTCATAAAATAGTTTTTTCTAGTAGGTAAAATAAAAATCTGTCTCTACTTATGCAGTTCTACTAAACCAATCTCGAATAAATAAGGATACCTTTTACCTGAAATCAAAACTTTGCTTATAAAATAATAAATCCAAAATACAATTAGTAACATTGCTGTAATGATTAAATTGTGTAGCACTATTTATAAAAAAAAAAAAAGTTGCGATTTTAGGAGTCACAGTTCCCTGGCTTCGGGATTTGTCAGGAAATCCTTAACCCTGCCCCCCAATGATTGCAACTTGGACACTGGTATGTCCCAAAAACAATTGGGCTGGATAAGAATTTTTGGAAACCAAGTTTTTTCCTCTCTGCCTTAACGAGAAAGCCTCTTAAGTTTGGTGCAAATATAAAAAGCCCCCATTGGTTGTCTGTACATAGTAGTTTAGGTTGAAAAAAGACTTGCGTCTATCAAGTATAACCCTTTTCCTGTCCCATGTTACCTCTGTTGATCCAAAAGAAGGCAAATAAAAACCCCTTCAGCAATTTCAAGTTCTGCTTTTCAGTGGGGAAAAAAATCCTTCTTGACTCCAAATCAGATTTCTCCTTGAATCATCAAGCACTAAATAAATATTACTGCCTATACTAACATACATAGCCCTCTATGCTTCGGTTCATTAAAAAAAGTATTCAGGACACTTTTAAAGCCATCTAACATATTTGCTAGAACCACTTCTTCACCACTGTCGTAGACTGAATCTCCTTTCTTCAAGTCTTGGCGGGTGACCTCTTGTCCTTTGTACTGTTCTGTTAATGATCAAGTCTTTGGAAAGCAATTTGCATGGGCCATGCACATATTTATATAACATGATTATATCCCCTCTAAGCGCCGTCTCTCTTCAAATGTAACTTTTCCAGCCTTTCTTCATAACTAAAAGCTTCCATCCCCCTTATTAGTTTTGTAGCCCTCCTCTGCACTTTCTCTAGTTCCGTAATGGCTACATTGAATCTCATTTGCCATTTATCTGCCCAGTTAACCAATTTGTCTAAATAAACTTGCAGCAAAGGTACACCTAGTTCAGAATGTATTACCCTACTTTATTTTGTGTCATCTGCAAACACTAAGACATGGCTCCCTATGCCCTCTGGGATATCATTAATAAACAAAATAAAAAAGAAGAGAACCCAGGACTGATCCCTGAGGTACTCCACTCATCACATCTGTCCAATTTGAGAACTTCCCATTTACCTCCACCCTTTTCATTCTATCTTTCAACCAATTGCCAATCCACAAACAAACCCTTGGCCCCAAGCCTCTTTCAGTCAATTTCTACAGTAACATTTTGTGTTAACTGTATCAAATGCCTTAGCAATGTCTGAATACATCACATCCAATGCAGCACCCATAGCTATATTTTTACTCACCTCTTCATAGAATGTAATTAGGTAAGTTTGACATCAGCCAAAGAACTTTCACTAAACCTCTTTTCTCTTTAAAATGTTGTAGTGTACCATCAAGTGTATCCACCACCATTGTCTGGTCACTCTTTGTGCTTTTAACTGGCAGCAACTGGTGAAAACTGTGAAGATGTATGAGATTGTGCCAGTCCATAGTCTTAGTATGTAAGTCTTTGCCCAATTCATGTCTTACCTTATATACCTACTAGCTTTACTACCCGGCTTCGTCTGATTCTGATTCTTGTCGCTGCTTTTCGCTTTCAGAAACTCTCCCATAGGTGATGAGACATTTGTCGCTTGTTTGTCTCTCGCAGTCTCCTTGCTCTGTTTTGTATCAGTTCACAATCATTATTGTGTAAACCGCATACATACTCAAAACTTAATATCCATAGGGACTCCTCCAATACCCTCCACCTCCCCTCCCACCCAAAAAAAATAATAATTGCCAATCTCCTGCTGGCCCTATTGAATGTCCCCAAGTGATGCCTGTAGTCACAAAAAAAAAAATATTGCAGGCCGGCTCTGTGTTTTTGTGTCCTAAAATATATAAAATCAAAGGTTCTCCCCTGAAGCTTGAGGGGTGCTATGCCCCCAAGCCTCGTTGAAAACACAATAATGCCCCCATCAGGATTGGGGGCCATTGTGCCCCCAATCCTTATTTAGAACATAAAAATGCCCCCCACAGAGTTTTGGGGGGCTGCTATACACCCAAGTTCCCATGTTCCTCCTTTTGTGCCAGGGGCTGGGCAATATTACACCGTTCTATACTGTGCCCCTGAATGGCGGAAGTAACCCTAGGTGACCCTATGGTAACTATGTGTCATCCATGGTATAAAGTGGTATCTTCATGTGCAGGGGAAATTCTGTTTGTAAACTGTCATTATGTATCATTACTGACACATTGCCGTCATCATAGACCCTGTCCCTGCTGTGGTGTGGCAGATGTGGCATCATTAATACATTACAACTCGCGCAATTAATTGAACATGCCAAAATCTGCTCCCTGTTCATTACACAACAATTACAGTTGCAAACAAGAGTTCATTTTCTATCTCATCGGAAGAAACTCCATTGCCACAAACAAGACCCTCAGAGTACGTTTTAATTAATTAGTAGAACATAGTGTCTAACCATAAAAGGTACACTATTTAGATATATTTTCTGGTTTTGGATCAAGTCCTGGGGATGTTGCTCTAACCTGAGTTGATGGTCCTCATGTTATCGACCTCAGGAGGATGACATGCTGAGTCAACCGTGCTGGGAATCAAACCTGCAAAAGGGTTGAACAGATTCTACAGATGGTGCAGTGGTGCACCATAAGGTTTAATGTCTGACTAGCACATACGAGATTGTGTCCATTCATCAAGCCCTTAGTATTATAGTCCTCCAGCTGTTGGAAGACAGCATCTCCACTATTCCCTCTTAGCTGACAGCGAATTATGGGAGATGTGGGAGATTAGCAGGAATACGTGTGCATTAGTTAAATGTTTATTTACAGACTGTAGCGGACCTTTCATCTCATAATGGTTTAGAAGAGGTGCTCATACATACAGAGGAATTGTTCGGCATATCAGAGGCAAAAAGCAAAACACAGTCTCTGTAATAACACCGGCTGCCTTGCTCTTTTAGCACCATCTGCTGGTAATTGAAGAAATGAACTGTACAATACATATCCGCCCTGACAGTTGCTGGAATTGCATTCTGCTGTCAGTTTTTATACCAAAAAGAAAAATGTTATGTGTAAAACCAGCAATATGGAAAGTAATGGCATTAAAAGAAATCTGCTTTCATGGCTACAAGAATGTCTGGATCATTTATTTGCCCAATACTCATATGTAATTAATAAGTAAAACATATGTAAAGCTTGTGCTAAATTTATAAGGTTGCAAACATTATTATTATTATTTTTTTTATATAGATTATAAACTATGTTACATAGAATTACGTACAAGATTGTTTGTGTTTATTAGTGACATCTATGTGTGTGAATGTTTGTATTTTCTTAGTTCTAAGACACCATCGATGCTAAGAAGCACTCCTTTTTCAGAGGTGTTAAACTTATAGAGTCTTAGAATTGAGAAATTGTTGTAAGGGTGGCGAAAAACTTGTTCTAACTGGGCTGCATGACCTCGCAGCCGACGGTCTCACGCAACGGAGCCGCACGTCAACAGCGCTGAAACTCATCCCTCTGCGCATCAACATCTCGAGTGCCGAAATAAAAAATCTTGGTTGCCGAAACAAAAATCTTGGCTGGCGTAACGCAAATCTTGTGGAAGTCAAGTTAAGAATTTTGCCATCCATGTAAGACGCCATCAATTCTAAGACGCACTGCTTTTCCAGAGGTGTTAAAATTGGAGAAAAAAATATTGTGTATTAGAATAGAGGACATAGAGTAACCTCCAACAAAGATCCCAAACATACCTCCAGAAGCTGCCAAATTGCAAATCCCATAATTCCCCTGTAGCTATCGAGCATTGCAAAGAATGATGGTATTTGCAGTCCAGAAACAGCTAAGGGCCACAATTGGACACCTAAGGATTAAGCAGATAAGACACAGTCTGACAATATTGTAATATAATTATAATATAGTACATTACACAGTATTTTCAGCATACTCACACCTGTTTAGTATGCACCATATTAGAGACATGTCGTATTTGAGCGTGTGACCTTACATTTTATTTATCCCTAATAAACGTAGAGGCTTTTATTTCTCACTGCAGGGACCCATTGTAAGCGTTTTGCAGCAATAAACTGCAAAAATGTCCCCAACGCGCTTTAGGGGACAGCCCTGTTCTTTAAACTATGATAACAGTATGTGTCTCGGAAGGTTTTGCAAATCACACCTTTTTCTATACAGCGTGCTTTATGCTGGCAATCTCCGGTAACAGCACACAAGGCACTTTATTAAAAGAAATGTTCTTGAAAAGGAATTGCTGTTTGAGGACGCAGTAAAGAAGATGAAGTATTTGGTGCACTTCACTTCCATTTTGTGTCTCAGTTAAATGTACTATATATAAAGTCAGAGTACCACTCCAAGCCTAATCTCCCCCCATTGTTCTATTACGTCTACCTAAGCAGACATCCCTCTCAATCACACTTTCTGAATGGCTACTCTTTTATTAAAAACGAAGAGCTCTTACCTTAACTCCTCCTACTACTGATTCCTTGCATACAGCTGTATGTTCGGCCATCTTTAAGAGGGGCCACTTAAGTTGGAAATATTGCCCTAGAGATTGTATCATTAATTTGTGTTCAGAGGGTAAGCCATTATTTTATATGGGACATTTTTATGGGATCAATACCTTGATTAACGAACTGGTTTCACGGGCATGTTTTGCATTCTACATTCTGCAGGGGACTGTATAAAAGGTATGTGTGTCCAGTAAAAACACTGGTTGGACTGTCAACCCTAGCTGTAGAACAGGTAGAAAAAAACAGGGTAGATTTAGGGATGCTATCCGGGGGTGACAGGTGATACTACCACTAGACACTAGGGAGCAAGATACAAATTGTAGGTGCTGGTTCGGGTGTCCAATCTGGGTGCTGGGGTAAGTTCCGGGTTTGCATTGTGGGGGTTGGGGCATGTTCTGGTTGTCCAATGTGGGTTCTGGGGCATGTCCTGGGTGTGCAATGGGGGTTCTGGGGCATGTTATTGGATGCCGGGGAATGTTCTGTGTCTGCAATGTGGGTGGTGGGGCATGTCCTGGGTGTGCAATGTGGGTGCTAGGGTATGTCCTGTGGATTCCAAGTGGGCTATCATTTGTCCTGAATGTGCAATGTGGGTGCAGGGTTATGACCTAGGTGTGCAAGGGATATGGGAGAAATGTAGTGGGAGAGGTGAGAGGTGAAGGCCCAATCCATTGATGGCCCACACATTGCAAGTAAAGTCATCATATACCCGATTTGCTCTTTTGAAACACTTTTATTTACTAGAAAACATTTCTTGTAACTAAAAGAAAATCATAGAATGAAACATAGAAACATAGAATGTGTCGGCAGATAAGAAACATTCGGTCCATCTAGTCTGCCCAATTTTTTTTTGGAGTACTTTTATTAGTCCCCCGTTCCCCGTCTTAAAGCAAGGATAGCCTTGTGTCTATCCCACGCATGCTTAAAATCCTTGACTGTGTTTACATCATTCTTGCTTTATACAGGCACAAACAAACAACATGCAAAATCCTCTCTCGTCTGTGTTTTTTGGACATCTGGTTTACCCCTAAAATGGCTAATTGTTTGTATTATGAGGGCTAATTCTCTCTTGTTTTGAAATTTCAAAGAGCTAGCTTATAGTATTCTGATAGACTAGGTGTTTTGGATCACTAAGTAATCCATGACTTAAGAAGATGTAATAAAAGATCTAAACAGTGAAATGTTCATGTAGTTCTTTTTTTATATATATACCATAAATCTTTTGCCTGTTTGTTGCTCTCCTACATAGTGTTTACTAACATTATTTGTATAACTTACCAAAAATAACACTAGTCCATCAAGTTCAAAAGTTGTACCTGTTGACAGTTATTCATGGATGATGATCTGATTCAGTATTGATGACTTTCATTAAACTGACAACAGTCGGCAACACATTAAGTTCTGTTTAATTGAAAGACTGTGGCTAGAAATGATTTCATGAAAGACTGTAAATAAAGTACCTTACTGAGCCCTGCTCTGTATAACTCGATTAACCCCTTCCTGCTTGTTGGACGTTCCATACCGTCCTACTTTGTAGTGCCTAGAGGCTAGTAGGACCACATAGAATGTCCTGCATTAAACAGCTCATCTCGACTCCCCGAGAATGCCCGAACTTCCGGGCCTCTGTGATGTCACGAAGTATTGCAGGATGACGGCAGGGACCGACAGGGTCTTTAGAGACCCTCATCGAGTCCCTGCTTCGATGTTCCTCGCTGCTGATCACAGAACAAAAATACACCGGTTTGGTGCTTTGGTCGTTAAGGACCAAAGTACCATCCGGCGTGAAGGGGTTAAGGGGCAGTCATGTTGTTTAGAAACTTAGGTCAGATTTTCGTCTGTCCAAACCAAGATTCTAACCAACATTTCTGCCCCCTCAGGGCCACCACCAGGGGGGTGACGTGCGATAAAAAAACATACTTTTAAAATAAAATAAAATGACAAAAAAAAGCATGCCGGCAGAGACACTGGCTTCCTCTCTCGGCTGCGCGTGCACTGATTTGACCCCAGTGCGCCAGGGTCACGTGACCTTCCAGTGCTCAATCACGGGAAGCGTGAGAGAGGAAGCATGGAAGGCTGCTGTCTCTCCCATGAGAGGTAAGTAGAGTTGAGCGGACACCTGGATGTTCGGGTTCGAGAAGTTCGAGCGAACTTCAGAAAAAGTCCGGGTCCGTGCTCTAACTTGACCCCGGACTTTACCCCGAATACGGACCCCATTGAAGTCAATGGGGACACAGACTTTTGGCCACTAAAATCCCTTTAAAAAAGTCATGGAAAGGGCTAGAGGGCTGCAAAAGTAAAAGAAACAAGTGCCCTGCAAGCAAATGTGGATAGGGAAATAACTTAAAATAACATAAAATACATTAAAATTAAAAATACAGCTGAGCCATAAAATAGCACTAGATGGAATCTTTGATTTTAGCTTTGGAAGAACATAAATCTAAATCTAAAGAATGGCTGCCAGGAGGATCAACAGAATTATCCATTTGAGAGAGGGTTGGAGTGCAGGGTATTCTCTTTCAGTTTATACTAAGTGACCCATAGATTGAGGAGGCGGTGACCGTGGCGGTGTAGGTCGAAGTGGCGCTGGAGGAGGTAGCCAGAATTTTTCAAAGTGCGCTGTAAGCACTGTATTTGACGGTTCTATTTGACTCTCAGATATGAAGTGCACCGCAAGATGCAAATGTACTATTTAACACCCAAAACAATTAGAATTTTTCAAAGTGCGCTGTAAGCACAGTATTGGACTGTTCTGTTTAACTCTCAGATATGAAGTGCACCGCAAGATGCAAATGTACTATTTAACACCCAAAACAATTAGAATTTTTCAAAGTGCGCTGTAAGCACAGTATTGGACTGTTCTATTTAACTCTCAGATATGAAGTGCACTGCAAGACGCAAATGTACTATTTAGCACCGAAACAATAAGTATTTTTCAAAGTGCGCTGTAAGCAGAGTATTGGACTGTTCTATTTGACTCTCAGATATGAAGTGCATCGCAAGATGCAAATGTACTATTTAGCACCCAAAACTATTACAATTTTTCAAAGTGCGCTGTAAGCACAGTATTGGACGGTTCTATTTGACTCTCAGATATGAAGTGCACCGCAAGACACAAATGTACTGTTAAGCACCCAAAACTATTAGAATTTTTAGAAGTGCGCTGTAAGCACAGTATTGGACTGTTCTATTTGACTCTCAGATATGAAGTGCACCGCAAGACGCAAATGTACTATTTAGCACCCAAAACTATTAGAATTTTTCAAAGTGCGCTGTAAGCACAGTATTTGACGGTTCTATTTGACTCTCAGATGTAATACATGTAATGCTATTGCTATTCTATAAACAGAACTAGAGTCCCCATTCATAAGAATAGGTCAATTGGGGTATCACTATACTCAGGGGAAGGTGCTGAACGTATAGTGGTGTGTTGTTTGGCAATAACACATAGCAACCCCTGTAAATTCATTCTTGGAGTGTGCAAAACAAAAACCCCTCAAAATTACTACAGTAAAATTTCTCAAAGATTGGAGGAAAAACAACAGCATGAAAAGTGAAAACGGTTGCATACCGTGGGTTGTCTACTTTTGAAAAATAAGTACATGTGGGGGTTGATTCAGGGATTCATAACAGATATCAATGTTACAATATCGCTAATTTTTTTAAAAAAATGTGCTGATTGTATTTATTGTCCCATAACGTGCAAAAAAACAACAGAAGACATGTAAACATTGACTATTTCTCAAATTCGGGACAAATATTAGAATCCATTTAGCAGGTTTTTACATGAGCTTTTGTAGATGAATAAAAGAATTTTCAAGAAAAATTCAGAAAGGTAGGATTTTTTTCACCGTACTTTATAATCTTTTGGAAATAAATTATATGTTATGATTAAAATAGTGGTACCTAACGCAAGGATGTCATATCCTTATCCCTATATTTAATTGTGTGTGTGTACAGTAAATGAGAAAGAGGAAAATGACAGCTATACACAAACACCGCAGAAGCGTGAAAGCAAACACTATCCTTACAGGTACAACATAATCAAAGCAGTCTGGTCATGAATGGGTTAATGAGGCAGAAGGCCACTTCTACAAAGCAAACCCTAGGGGGTTCGCATTTAATAGGGCATCTATTTCCTGACATTGTTGTGTCCACATGTCAAATGCTCCAGTCGCTGTCAATAGCGGCTGTCCAATACCTGCAGCTAGGGAGGAGATTCTCATCTCCTTCCTGATATCGAGAGCCCAGACGCAACAGCTCCTCACCATGACAACCTGAATATATAACTTTCCAATTAAGGGTAATCCCTTAAAAAAAGCCTTTTTTTTTTTTTTTTAATGAGCTTGTGTTGGATTAAAATTTTGTATAGGGACATAATTCACTCTTTAAATGTTGACATTTTTTCTTATGAGTAAGCGCCATATGCGCGAAACGCGTCAAGCTTAGTGACTGCGTTTTTTTTCACTTTCATCCATCTTTATTTGCTGTGCAACTATTTACTTGTTTTTAGATTGAATAAACATCACTTACTTCACCTATACCGACTCCTGGAGTGCCATTGCTCTACTCTTCATTTTTCCACTGACTTCTGATCGTGAGGTGCGAGCCAGGCACCCGTAGAGGCACCGGAGCCGACGATTGGGATTCATTCTCCATTTACACTCTCCAGCGCTGTGAGCCGGACATTTTCTACAATCACCTCATTTTTTCTGTTTGCCTAGTCTTTTCCATCACTTAGAATTGTAATATTTTAAAATAGACTGGACTAAAAGGCTGACATTTGACAGAGCAGGGCTAGGACCATGAAAGTTCTTTTAATCAGGTAGAATTGTTTAAGATAAGGTGGAATTAGTTACAAGGTCACATTTTAGATTACGTCTGTTCGGACCATTACCTGTCCCTTTTTACTGCTCAAATAAATCTATACCGTTTTCCCATTCCATATTTGATTTTTTTTGTTTTTGTTTTTGCACTTTTGCCTTGTTATTTTTTTGTCTTCATCTGAAGTTATATCCTATTTCTCTGACATCATTTTAAATATTGTCAATTCTCCTTATTCTGTGTTTCTTCCACTTAAGTTTTCATTGCATTCTACAAATATTCTTTTTATCCCGAGGGTTATGGATCCAATTACCAAGCTCATTATTAGGAAGGCAATGCTCCCACACACAACTGGACTTCTGACACGGTGAAAAGCATTGAACAAACTGATTTAGCTCTTTTTTCCTTTCTCTGAACCCATCCTTATTTCTGCTAACAAAAGAAATATCCTGGCTGGAAATTCAAGAGATGCACTTACTTTGAAAAAACTTTTCTAATTCGTGGAACAATTATTGTGTTTGGAAAGAGAGATTTATTCTCAATCAAGATGACAGATTTAAACTTGTATTGATTGATTTTTTTGAGAGAAAAGTCAAAATTCTAACAGAGACGTGTTTGGACATATTGGGATGTGTGTGGTGGTTTGTAGCTATAACCCCATGCAGGGGTAGACAAATCCCAAGAGCCAGGCTCATAACTTTCTTGATGGTTTCACTTAGAACTATATGGAAGTACTCATTTCACAGCTCCCGAATTGGCTCCTAAAGTCCACAAATATTTGTGAAGTTCTGGCCTCATGCCTAATACCTATTTCGCATCCCTAAAGAGCAAAAATGTGATGTCATTGTTTGTGTCCTTGTCATGGAAGAGAGTGCTAGATAGAAAAAACTGAATTCCAAGTGCAGTAGCAGACACTTGAACCTGACAAGGTAGACCCCTGTATCCCTTGGGTGCACCTCTCAGTTTTTGCTGTTTAAAGCAAAGTTGGAACACAGAAGAGCGCACTCACATTTTCCAGGTAAAAAAGGTAGTGGTTTTAATCTTCAAACGTAATAGGAATACAAAACATATTCAAGCAGATAAAGTGGGAAGTAGCAGAAACACTTGACGCGTTTCGCACGGATACCCGTGCTTAATCATAAGTGGTATCCGTGCGAAACGTGTCAAGTGTTTCTGCTACTTACCACTTTATCTGCTTGAATATGTTTTGTATTCCTATCACGTTTGAAGATTAAAACCACTACCTTTTTTACCTGGAAAAATGTGAGTGCGCTCCTCTGTGTTCCTGTTTTTGATTTTGGCTGTTTGCTGGACGCTGGGTTGGCGCCTTTGGAGCAGCACCTCACCAGAAGCCGCAGAGGGATTATTTCTACTCGGTTGATACTGTGGAGCCCGGTACCTCTCTTCTGTCCTTCTAAAGCAAAATTGGGGTCAGAATCAATTAAACAATCACAGTCAAGCCTTTCTTTTTTTTTTTTTTTTTTTTTTTCTGACACTCAGACACTTACACAGCATTTGTACTTGAATAGTGTAATAGTTTAATGGGTCATCCTTGTGTCGATTATATCCATTGTTTGTATTTTATAAATATTATTCATCTTTATTTAACATTTAAAACCCATACACCTAAAACTCATGCGACATAGATCCATTCCTCTCTATAAGCCATTACTACAACCCTCTTCCCCATTCACAATTTGCTATTCCTTACATACTTTCATTCAATGGTCCAGAGTACAGGCACGGGGCCCAGCACGGCAACTTTTCTTCCCAGTTTTGTGAATGCACAATGCTCTATTACTACTTCTGTCATTTTTCCCAATTATTTATCCAATTCCTATACTGAGCAGCTATCAAACCTGACACATCCCTCTTCCAACTTAAGTCCCTCTCCATCTTTAATTGGTGAAGTAGTTGCTCTTCCATCTGTAAAGCTACAAAAGGTAAGTTGGATTTCCAGTTCCTGGTAATAATTATTTTTGTAGCTGTAAAGCAGTGTATTGCTATAGTTCTATTTTTTTTAGTTAGGTCTTTCATATTAAGATGTAGAAGAGTAGTCTTTGGATCATACTTAGGGGCTACACCTAATTTTTTAAGTTTGGTGAAGGTGTTCTTCCACAATATTTCTACCCTTGGGCAATTCCACCAAATATGAAGAAATGATCCTTCTTCATCTCCACATCTCCAGCAATTTGGGGGGGAATCTGCATACATTTTGGATATCTTTTTTGGGGTCATATACCATCTGTGCATCAGCTTAAAATGGTTTTCTACCAAATTCAGGCAGTGCACAGATTTAGACGTCTGGGAGATTGAGTTGTTCCATTCCCTCATTGATATTATCGTTTGGAGCTCCCTCTCCCAAGCAGCCTTAGCCGTCGGGGAGGAGGAGTTCTGAAAGCCGTCTAAGAGGTGTCGACACTTGGATGCCACTCTATGAACCTTTTTACCTGAGAATATAGCCGCCAACCGATCGCCCCCCTGTCCCATCTTTACCAAGTGCGTCTGTAGGAAATGTCTAACTCGTATATAATCAAATTTATCAAACTCATTTAACCCCAGGTTAGCTGCTAGTTGTTCAAATGGAAGTATTTCATGATTTTTTATTATCTCAGAAATACTAATTCTCTCTTCCTTCTGCCAGTTTTTTAGGGATAAATTCTCTATATTTACCTGAATACTATTCAATTTAGCTGTTTTTAGAATTTTGTTCTTTAAGCCCAATATATTTTTAATTTTCTGACATTCTTGTATTAACTGCGTCAGGACTATCGAATTCATCTTTAGCTTACTTTTGTTATAGTTATTTAACCATATCAGAGTTTCCAACTCAGCCTTATCCCACGCTTCTGTCTCTATTTTGTACCATGGTTCTTTCTTAGAATCCTCTTCCTGTAGTCTATATATGTGTGTCAGCATGTTTGCCTGGTATACTGCCTCAACGTTAGGGAACCCCATTCCTCCTGCCTTGGTTTTCCTTATCAGTATATGTTTTGCAATTCTCGGTTTCTTGCCCTGCCATATATATGAGTTAAATGCGGCTTGTAGCATATATAACCAAGGCTTCGGCACTCTGAGGGGGACCATACTAAACAAATATGCCCACTTGGGCATCAGATAATAATTGACTGTATTAACTCTACCCCACCACGAGATTTCCAAGTGGGCCCATTCCTTCAACTGTCGATTTGTCTCTCTCAGCAGTTTCATAAAGTTCCTCTCCATTAGGCTATCTACCTCTGTTGTTACCAGAATGCCCAGATAGATAAATTCTCTCTGTGTCCATTGGAAACAGAACAGCTGAGCTAGATCATTTATGGTACTTTGATCTAAATTTTTGGGGACAGCTGTTGTTTTTGTTACATTTAGTTTATAATTTGAGATACGGCTGTATTGATCTATCTCCTCCATCAGTGGGGGCAGGGAACGTCTTGGTTCTCTAACCGTGATCACGACATCATCGGCATACAATGAAATCTTAAGTTCTTCCAATTTATTCTTTATAGGGAATCCCTTAATCTCCTTATTCCTTCTAATGTTTATAGCCAATGGTTCCACTGAGAGTACGTAGAGAACAGGGGAGAGCGGGCACCCCTGCCTCGTCAAGCCTTTCTAACAAATATATTGGATTATTAGTATACGCCAATCACATTACGTGATCCATAGAGGTCATTTTGGGAATAACAGGTAAGAGGAGGGTGGGTCACTGCGATATATGAACTCCTTTGCTTGTTAATAGGATGGAAATTTATTGTAGAAGGACAGCAGTTCACTTGGGCCCTATACTCCTGCCAGGTATCTAGCCATCCATATGACAAAGTGACAGAAACTCAGGAAATGCTACAAGAATTATTGGCTGTATAGGGAGAGGTATTAGCAGAATGGTTGTATAGGGAGAGGTATTAGCAGAATGCTTGGTTGTATAGGGAGAGGTATTAGTAGAATGCTTGGTTGCATAAGGAGCGGTATTAGTAGAATGCTTGGTTGTATAGGGAGAGGTATTAGCAGAATGCTTGGTTGCATAGGGAGAGGTATTAGCATTATGCTTGGTTGCATAGGGAGAGGTATTAGTAGAATGCTTGGTTGTATAGGGAGATGTATTAGCAGAATGCTTGGTTGCATAGGGAGAGGTATTAGCAGAATGCTTGGTTGCATAGAGAGAGGTATTAGCAGTAGAAAGAGGTAAGTGCTCATGCCATTGTGCAGAGCACTGGTGAGACCTCACTAGGAGTATTGTACGCAGTACTGGAGACCGTATCTCTAGAAGGATATTGATACTTTGGAGAAAGTTCAGAGAAGGGCTACTAAACTAGTTCATGGGTTGAAGGATAAAAATTATAAAAAAAGAAATGTTAAATGTTAACTTGCATATCTTGGAAGAAACGAGACAAATGGGAATATGATAGAAACATTTAAATTCATAAATGGAATCAACACAGTAAAGAAGGAGGGTATATTTAAAAGAAGAAAAGCAACTGCCACAAGAGCAAGTAGTGGGTTATAAAAAATTGTAGTACTGTTTTTTGTCTAATCCTGATTCCTTTAGTGGATTTTTTGTTCTTGCGCTTGGATGGTATAAAATTATCAGAATGGATTCATACAGAGGAAAAACTGTGACTTTTTATTCTCGATATGTGACTTTCTAGTCCCATTATGTGACTTATTGTTCTCACTTTTTGACTTTTTGTTCAGCGCATGTAATGTCAGATTAGGAGTGGCGAAAAATTGTAGTCCACCAAAGTCATCTAAACTAGGCACAATTTTGCAACTATTTTATCCACTGAACAAAATTAGAAACACAACACTTTTGTTTTTTCCCCCATTTTTCATAAGCTGAACTCAAAGATCTAAGACTTTTTCTATGTATCCAAAAGGCCTATTTCTCTCAAGTCTTGTTCACAAATCTGTCTAAATCTGTGTTAGTGAGCACTTCTCCTTTGCCGAGATAATCCATCCACCTCAATTCGAGGACAACAGCTCTGGTGGACATTCCTGCAGTCAGCATGCCAACTGCACGCTCCCTCAAAACTTGCGACATCTGTGGCCTTGTGCTGTGTGATAAAACGGCACATCTTAGAGTGGCCTCTTATTGTGGCCAGCCTAAGGCACATCTCTGCAATAATCCTGCTGTCTAATCAGCATCTTGATATGCCCCACCTGTGAGATGGATGGATTATCTTGACAAAGGAGAAGTGCTCACTAACACCGATTTACACAGATTTGGGAACAATATTTGAGAGAAATTGGCCTTTTGTGTACATGGAAAAAGTCTTAGATCTTTGAGTTCAGCTCAGGAAAAATGGGGGCAAAAACAAAAGTGTTGTGTTTATAATTTTGTTCAGTGTACATATCATGCGACAAACTTCTTAAACAATAATTAGATCACATGTTTATTTTGGTGCAAACAGGCACAGACACAAATTATAGTGCAATCAAACTGCAATAGATGGAAACAACTCCAAGATCACCTGATCCAAGAAGAAATCTAATTGCCGTTTGGAATAAAGATGTTTTTTTTCCCCCATTGAAAGAGGAATTAGAAATTGCTGACATAAAGGGGTTTTTATTTGCCTTCTTTTGGATCAACAGCAGTTAACAAAGAAAAGAAAAATGGTTGAACTTGATGGACTCAAGTCAATTTTTTTTTCAACCAAAACTATGATGTTACTACTGAGATGGTAGTGGATGCATTGAAGAGCCTTCCAGCAAAAGTGGTAGATGTTACTACACTTAAGGAGATTAAGCATACATAAGTTAAGGTCAGGGACTAATGAAAGCATTCAGATTTGTTTTATTTATTTTTTTGGGCTGAAATTTAGCAGATTAGTTGGGCTGAAATGTCCTTATCATTCTGGGGGATGGGACTCTTCATCGAGGCTGCTTCCGCGGAGCCGCTTCACCGCCGACTCCACACAGCAAGACAGATCGTCGCTGGAGATTTCATCGCGGGACATTTCATCGCTAAAGGTAAGTATTTTAGCTATTTTAGTTTGGTTAGAATTAGGGTTTAGGGGGTTAGAATTAGGGTTAAGGGGGTTAATTTTAGTATTAGGGCTCGGGGGTTAGTATTAGGGTTAGTATTAGGGTTTAGGGGGTTAATTTTAGTATTAGGGCTCGGGGGTTAATATTAGGGTTAGTATTAGGGTTTAGGGGGTTAATTTTAGTATTAGGGCTCGGGGGTTAGTATTAGGGTTAGTATTAGGGTTAGTATTGGGGTTTAGTGTTTAGTGTTAGTATTGGGGTTTTGGAATAATTTATTAGGGGGGGTTATTTTATTTTTACTTGTACATTTGTAAGAGCTGACAGTTCAGCGCTGAACTGTCAACTCTTACATAGACGCGGCCGCGATGTAACGGCCGCTTTATTCTTCATTGCTGACAGTTCTGAACTGTCAGCGATGAAGATGCGGCGCGGAAGTGTCCTAGACCCATCATTCTGTGTCTCTGTTAAGCTAGACCAGAAAGAAATACCTGTGGAGTGTGTGCAGAAGGTCTGAAAGGTGAGGCCAAAAGGGGTGTGGGACAAGGAACACCTGAGCCAAAAGGGGTATGAAACTCTAGCAGAGAAGCAACTATATCAGGTCTAGGCTGCTAGGAAAAGCCCTCATAAAACTAAACAGAGCTAATTCAGTATACCCAGAGGGCAAAGCTTCTAGCCTATTGGAATAATTCTAACTGCAGAGTTTGAGAGGATCTCCCCTCATTGTATGAAAGGAGGGGTCCATTTATCATTTACACTCGGACATGAAGAGCATGTGAAAGGTTTATAAAAGGCCATTTGAAAAAGAAAAAAAAATGATTTCTGTGGCTCCAAAGAAAGCCAACCAAAGGTACACTCATAAATCCCAAATCCCCTCTACTGCATGTATTCAGAAACATCTCTTTTATTATTTGTTCACCTTGCAGATTCCTGGCTACATTTCTCTTCTGCACAATTCTCCCATTGCTACAGGATGACTATTCCATCAGCATATCAAAGGCGCAGTGACATGGTGGGGTTTGTCAAGGATGCCAGGAGACAGAGAGAGAAATATATAACAGAGCACAACCTGTTTCTGCTGAGCGGCAGCTAAGAAGACGCGTATCATGCGAGCTACAGTCTTCAGTTTAATAAGCCTCCCTCTTTCTCTCTCTCTCTATCACTCGAGTCTCTTAAGGTTCAGAGCAAGACTGTATTAAAAGTTACACTCATGAATATTGTATGTTACCAACTTTTATTATCTGAAAGAAGTTGTCCCCCTTTTTTTTTTGCTATGCTCACTAGATATGCCCCAGGCAGAATTTTTTATATATTATAGGATAAGATAGTTTCAGGATTTATCTTAGCGATTTTTTTTCCAGAAGTCTAATATAATGTGACATTGGCATCTCCATAGACTGGTGTATGTATGGGAATCATTATATATATATATATATATATATATATAAAAATCCAAAAAACTAACACGAATTTCACAGGGTTTCAAGTTTTGCAAATCTGTGTATTTATCCAATCACATAGATATTTTGGATCCAAGATCGTGATCTTGATAGACGGCCCCAGGTGGAGCCGAAACATCTATATGAAAAGTTAAATTCAAAGATTTGCAAGACTTGAAACCCTGTGACTCCGTGTAAGATTTTTTTTTATTTTTGGATGTAGCAGACGACACTGCACCCAGGTACTATTACACTACTCCATTTAAGTAGAAGCTCAGTGCACAAACTTTGGGATTTATATTTATATATATATTTATTTATTTTTTTCAACAAAGAAAGAATATTAAAAATTGTCAAACGTTTACAACATGACATAAATGTAACGAGTTGCTATAGTGTAATACTGAGGGGCGCTATATTGGCCAGTGTGAGAACGGAGACTGGGATTCCAATGTCTCTGTAAATATAGTCATTGTCCAGCCAACACTTGTTTATTTCTTGGATAAGAGGAGCACACTGGCAGATGTGTAAATGAAAAAGAGAAAACGGATTCTGGTATAGGCTCCAACGCTGCCCGTGGTCGATATTTACTTGACATTGTGAAGGACAATTTGATAATGTTCCTTCACAGACCTTGCCTCGGGCGCTTTACTTATCCCTTTATTACAGCGAGTGTCAAACGTAGCGGGAACCAGCTTTCCAATCAGGAAATGGGATTCCTGTGCAGAAGTTTACATGCTTCCCATTAGAGAAAGGGCTCTCGTTAGCCATTACTGTGGAATTCACAACTCTCTCTGTTGAATTCAGCTGTTTCTAGTGCTCGGAATGCAGGCGAGAGGTGTGGATTCAGACAGCTCTGTGTGCCATGATGTAATACAAGAAGGTGGGGGTTGGCGAGATGGGCAGGGCTGTTTCTATAGCTACATAACAAGGAACAAGGAAGTTTTGAGAAAAGATAGACATTGTAGGTGGAACTGGCCCTTTCCTGAAACCAAAAGCATGGCAGCAGTATTTGTAAGAAAACAGGCACCGGGGATGAGGCCTATATACCTGCACAGTACCAGGTGGGCAAGCGTGAGGCGTGGTCAGCTGTCAGTAGTTAGATCTTTGTCTGTTGTGCCTTACATTTCCCATCATACTTAACCCAGTGTCCTGGTGTAATGTAATCCACAGCATAGAGGTTTCACGGATTAGTCAGTAGTATAGCTCTAGCTCTTGTGGTCTGTGTTTGGCTAATTATCATGGGAAAAGGTTAGGCTAGGGCAAAATGGTGCATTAATGCTGGGGAACGAAACTTTGATGCTGGGGAAGAAGTAAGGGAACTTTGCTGCGTTTTCTTTTAGCTCAAATTGTAGCTTAGAATGTGGAGCAAGACATTACATTAATCAGAAACAGCGCCCTCTAGTTGGTGGACAAAATGTTTTTTTTCATTTGACCATTTATACTTTTTTTCCACTCTCTCTGACACAGAACCCGCCCTGGCAGTGCCAAGCAAACAAAGTGCCACCATATTTCTATATCTGTGAATCAGCGCCAGCCAATAACGTATTCTTATTGTTGGTAATCTCGGAAACAAATTACAGCCTTGCACCTTGCCAAAGCAATTCTTTAATTTGTGTCCCTTTTATTATAAATGGTTCCAACAAAGATGGAAGGGGGGGGGTCCGCTACGATTCACTGTTAGGGTTGCCACCTTTTCCTTAAAAAAATACCGGCCTTGGTACTCTCTCCATAGACTTAACATTGGCCTGATGCCAATTTTTTACCGGCCTGCCGGTAAAATACCGGCCAGGTGGCAACCCTATTCACTGTTGGAAATTTGCCAAAAAAAATCCTGTTTGTGCCATTTACTGGTAAAATACAAACATAATAAAAAACAAAAATGTATTGCAAAAAATAGATAATGATAATGATCTATACATTGTATTAGCAACACTGCAAGCACATGCCTAAATTAGGAGAAAAATGTGTTTTACATGTGTCTGTGGAGTCTGCTGCTTATGACATCACCTGTGGCACTGTATGCAAATGGACTGATTTTGATGGGAAATGTGTAATTTGCATACCGTGCCACAGGTGATGTCATAAGCCGGAGACTCCACAGACACATGTAAAACACATTTTTCTCCTAATTTAGGCATTTCATGGCAGTTTTGCTCACACAATGTATAGATCATTATTAGACATGTGCAAAACTAAAATTTTCGTTTCGTTTTCGTCCATTCGCACGAAAATGTTATTTATTTCGTTTAAAACGAATTTCGTTCATTAGTGCATTCGTTTCAGACGAAATTCGTTCATTATTTTCGTTTCGTTAATTTTTATTCGTTCGTTTTATAGAATACAATGTAATACTATTGCTTTCTATAAACCGAACGAGAGCCCCATTCATAATCAATAATACAGCAGGAGGATCACAAATCCCATCAAGATGAGGCAGCCCTCACCAGGATGCTTGCCCCCTTATGTCCCGACGCCCGTGTTACTTACCACCTTAAGAACACAACAACGGACGTGCGCATTCCCAAACGGCTGGATAGGCGTGCGCATGCGCTGTGTATCGCTGTGGTCGATGATCTGGTAAGAAGGGGTGTGCGGGGGGTGTGAGGGGGGCGGGAGGTGGGTTGCGCAGCTGGCTCATGCACGGTGGTCACAAAGTTACAGCTGAGTTATCAGCTGTAACTTTATGCGCATGCGCAGTGAGCAAATTCTCCTGCGATTGCGCAGGAGAATTTGCTCCAGAAATTTGTCAGAACACCGGCTTTTAACTATATGGAGACAAAGTCTCCATTTATAATTTTATGAATGGAGACTCTGTCTCCGTATAGTTAAATGCCCACAGCCTATAAACCGAACGTTCGGTTTATAGGCTGTCGGCTTTTAACTATACGTTTGTCTCCATTCATAAATTTATGAATGGAGACTCTGTCTCCGTATAGTTAAATGCTATTGTATTCTATAAACCGACTCTATTTCGGCTTATAGAATGCAATAGTACTACGAATGGACGAATGAACGAATGATTTTCCTTTATTAACCATTCGTTCATTCGGCTTTAGTTAGCTTAGCATTTTCGTTCTTCGTTTTTCGGGCGAATGGACGAAAATGCAATTTTCGGACGAAAATGCATTCGTCCGAAAACGAATGCACATGTCTAGTATATATTCACATGTAAATTGTTTTTTAATAAAAAATTATGATATAAAAAAAATCTTGTTTTTATTTCCTTTTATGTGACAATGCTGCCTCTCTCTTTCCCTTGCCCCCAGATTTGTCGCTCTCCCCCCCATAGTGTTGTCTCTCTCTCACCCTCCCTTTGGCTCCCCCCTCGCTCCCCTTGTGTCTGTCTCTTCCCCCCTTCCCTCCCCCTGTTTCTCTCTGCCCCCCTCCCCTTGTTTCTGTCTCTTCCCCCCTTCCCTCCCCTTGTTTCTCTCTGCCCCCCCCCCTTGTTATTCTGTCCCCCCCTCACCTGTTTCTTGCTCCCTGGTGGCTAGTGGGGGCAGCCGGGGGATGTATGCACTATACATAATAGACGGAAGTGTCGGGCAGCATGGAGGTTGTCTGCACGATTCGTGCAGACATCCCCCAGCTGCCCGATTCTCCCTGGTGGCTAGCGAGGCAGCGGAGGATGTCTGCGCGATGAGAGAGACCTCCCCTGCTGCCGCCCGGAACGACAGCCAGGACTTTTATGAGGAAGCCGGAAGTACCCAGCTTCATCATAGAAGTCCCGGCGGTCATGCCGGGCGGCAGCAGGAGAGGTCTCGCTCATCGCGCAGACATCCTCCGCTGCCTCGCTAGCCACCAGGGAGAATCGGGCAGCTGGGGGATGTCTGCACGAATCGTGCAGACAACCTCCATGCTGCCCGACACTTCCGTCTATTATGTATAGTGCATACATCCCCCGGCTGCCCCCACTAGCCACCAGGGAGCAAGAAACAGGTGAGGGGGGGGGACAGAATAACAAGGGGGGGGGGGCAGAAAGAAACAAGGGGAGGGAAGGGGGGAAGAGACAGACACAAGGGGAGCGAGGGGGGAGCCAAAGGGAGGGTGAGAGAGAGACAACACTAAGGGGGGGAGAGCGACAAATCTGGGGGCAAGGGAAAGAGAGAGGCAGCATTGTCACATAAAAGGAAATAAAAACAAGATTTTTTTTATATCATAATTTTTTATTAAAAAAGCAATTTACATGTGAATATATACTAGACATGTGCATTCGTTTTCGGACGAATGCATTTTCGTCCGAAAATTGCATTTTCGTCCATTCGCCGAAAAACGAAGAACGAAAATGATAAGCTAACTAAAGCCGAATGAACGAATGGTTAATAAAGGAAAATCATTCGTTCATTCGTCCATTCGTAGTACTATTGCATTCTATAAGCCGAAATAGAGTCGGTTTATAGAATACAATAGCATTTAACTATACGGAGACAGAGTCTCCATTCATAAAATTATGAATGGAGACTTTGTCTCCGTATAGTTAAATGCCCACAGCCTATAAACCGAACGTTCGGTTTATAGGCTGTGGGCATTTAACTATACGGAGACAGAGTCTCCATTCATAAAATTATAAATGGAGACTTTGTCTCCGTATAGTTAAAAGCCGGCATTTAACTATAAGGAGACAGAGTCTCCATTCATAAAATTATGAATGGAGACTTTGTCTCCGTGTAGTAAAATGCCCACAGCCTATAAACCGAACGTTCGGTTTATAGGCTGTCGGTTTATGGAATACATGTATTCCTATTGCTATTCTATAAACCGAACTTTCGGTTTATAGAATAGCCATAGGATTACATGTATTACATAAGCCGAAAGTCTACAAACCGATCGTTCGGTTTATAGGCTTTCGGCATTTTACTACACGGAGACAAAGTCTCCATTCATAATTTTATGAATGGAGACTCTGTCTCTGTATAGTTAAATGCCGACAGCCTATAAACCGAACGAGTTTCGGTTTATAGACTTTCGGTTTATGTACTACATGTAATCCTATGGCTATTCTATAAACCGAAAGTCGTTCGGTTTATAGAATAGCAATAGCATTACATGTATTCTATAAACCGAACGTCGTTCGTTTTAAAGACTTTCGGCTTATAGAATACTATTGGCTTTCTATAAACCGAACTAGAGTCGAGTCCCCATTCATAAGAAATTCTTATGAATGAGGAGGGACTCTAGTTAGGTTTATAGAATGCCAATAGTATTCTATAAGCCGAAAGTCTTTAAAACGAACGACGTTCAGTTTATAGAATACATGTAATGCTATTGCTGTTCTATAAGCCGAAAGTATTGAAAGTAATGAACGAATGATTTTCGTTTATTAACCATTTGTTCATTCGGATTTTGTTAGTTAAAATTATCGTTATTCGTTTTTCGGACGAATGCACATGTCTAATCATTATCAATATTTTTGTTATGCTCTACATGCACAGTAAAATACAATGTTCTGGTGATACAGCCCCTTTAACCCCCTTTTTAGAATTGATATACATCTCTCACATATTCTCTCAGCTTGACTCTCATATTGAAGTGAATCTACCATTTTTCAGGGTGTCTGATGAACGTGGGCTTTTAAAAAATACTGAATTTAGAGGGCCCAGTAAAACTATTACCCATAATTTAAAACTACAAGAAAGCTGCAATTTGTTTCAAGATAGAAATACATTTATTTAACATATATTAAAATCATGTCCCATGTATAAGCAAAAGATAGTAACTTAAAAAAAAAAAAATGTGTATTGCATGTGGAATTCTCCCATCAAGCACCTTTTAATTTCTAATTACGTTTAATATCTTTCTGGGAAGAACAGTGATTTAAATCAGAATCCAGTCTGGCAGGAGGGACAATGGGTTTCAGATACTGTTTTGATTTCCAAGAAAAAGAAAAAAAAAATTAACCCCGATTTCTTATCAAATCAGACTTCCTTATTTTTCAAACACGGAAAGTATTTCAATCTAGGGAAAATTGCATGGTTTAAAATTGTTATTTGATGTTTTAATGGGATTTGGGCTTTTCAGAATCCACTGCAGCGTTTTTTAAGAGAGATGTTTAATACCCATTATCGGCTGTTAACAGCGGATGAATTGTTGAATTGGATATAGCTGGGGCTGTGTTCATCCTGCCAAAGTATAGTCAATCACATTGCAATATTAACAAACGCTACAATTGTTTTACCTTTAAATGATACATCGAAATAAAGACACAATGTTAAAGGGACTGTCAAAAAGGAATATGTTGCAATTAGGTTTTGGTTTTGTTGAGTAAGCTGTCATATGCATTATGTCTGTTTGATAGTGAAGGTTTTAGGGATGTTTAGAAAGGGTAACTCTTAAAATGATACATAGAAATAATGATACCAAGTTAATCTTTTAGAAATTGTATATAGCTTCAGGTGTTGATTATTAAGGTTTTATTAGAATTTATTCCAGGGTTGAGCCAAAGTGGGTGTGGCCAAACTGTTATAGCTGTCTCTTCCTGTCCAAGACACTCCCATTTCTTAATGTGTCTGTTCCATCAACCTTAGCGGTTCCCTAAAAGTGGAAAGCAATGCTGTCACATGTCTGTTTGTGCTACATAGTAATCTATCCATAAATATGTGTATAGAGCAAATATGCAAACTTAAAGCAAAATAAGCACCAACTATATCTCTACCCTCCTCGCCCAACTGACATTTTAAAAAGTTAATCAAAGTATACATTCAAGGTTTAACAGAACTTCTAAGAAAATACACATTTCTGTAACTGTTAATTCTAAATTTAGTTTTTACTTTAAGTTGGTGAGAAAAAATATCCATCTCAACTTTTCGTGGAAAGACACCACTGACACTGACAGTGTTTTCTCATTTTGATTACCAATGGACTCTTCAATGATCAACGTGGCTGCCTTACATGCTATCGACAATGGTTATTTGGAATTGATTAACGGATGTGTAATCTTCATTTTTATTGATAATGATTATTTGGAATTCATTAATGGATGTTAAATCTTTATTTTTATTGATAATGAATATTTGGAACTCATTAATGGATGTTAAATCTTCATTTTTATTGATAATGATTATTTGAAATTGATCAATGTATGTGTAATCTGCATTTCTCTTGATAATTATTAAGTGGAATTGATTAATGTATGTGTAATCTCCATTTTTATTGTTATTATTTATTTGAAATAGATTAACATATGTTTAATCTTAATTTTTATTCATAATGATTATTTAAAATTGATTAACGTGTGTTTAATCTAAATTTTTTTATTTTATTTTTTTTACATTTTCTAAATTTACAGTATAAGCGATGGTTCAGTTGGCTCAGCTCACATTTTGTTCAATCTTGTGAAATGTATTATTTTTTGTTCTGTTCCCCCATTGTGCAGTATGATGGCACTTTATAAGTAACATAGTAATAATTAATGGGTAAGGATCACATAGATGTTAGCTGTGATGAGTCCCAAATAGGTATGTAAAGTTTACTTAATGTGCTAATTTATAAAGCACTAAGCAGCAAATATAACAAATAGGATCTGTATGTATTTATTAAAGTGACTCCATCACCCAAACATACTGTGAATGTAGAGAATAATGAATATTGACCTATACCAGTGATGGGGAACATGTTTTGATCCTAAGTGTCAATCTGCTACAGGAAGCCAAGGTGAAGATCTCTAAGTGCCTCTCATCCACCCTGCTTGTTCAACTCTCCTTCCCTTCCTAGAATTTCTCTTGCGCCAATGAGTTCAAGTACCGAATGTGCACTAAAGAGCCTAGTCAACACAAATGTCAGTCTTAGATCATAACATTTACTGGCTCCTCCATAATTGGCAGTTATACTCTAGGCCAGGGATGTCCAAACTTTTTTTCAAAGAGAGACAGATTTGATAAGGTGAAGATGCGTGAGGGCCGATCATTTTGCCTGATGTTCTTTGAACCATTAAAATTAAATGCAACTCACACACTTACACTATGCCACCCTCACACACTTATACTTTGCCACCCTCACACACTTACTCTATGCCACCCTCACACACTTACACTATGCCACCCTCATACACACACACTTACACTATGCTACCAACACACACTTACACTATGCCACCCTCACACACTTACACTTTGCCACCCTCAGACACTTACACTATGCCACACTCACACACTTACACTATGCCACTCTCATACACTTACACTGTGCCACCCTCATACACACACACTTACACTATGCTACCCTCACACACTTACACTATGCCATCCTCACACACTTACACTTTGCCACCCTCATACACACACTTACGCTATGCCACCCTCACACACTTACACTATGCTATCCTCACAAACTTGCACAATGCCACCCTCACACACAAACACTTATACTATGCTACCCTCATACACACAATTACAATATTCCACCCTAATACACACACACACACACTCTCTGCCACAAACTCAATTACACTATGCCATCCTCATATACAACACACACTTACACACACCGGGCTGAATTAAAAGCGTTTTTAAATTGCATTAGTATTACAATGCCATTTAGGCTCTTACCTCAAGGACCTCCTATCCGCAATGCAAATTGTGAGAATGCGCTGTGTGCGGCGATAGTAAACATAGTGGGAGGTCGTGTGACCTATGTCAAATGACTTCCGCCTCGCATAGCTAGGAACACCAAATCCTGCAACATCCAAGAGATAGATCTCATCCAAGAGATAGAACGCCAATTGAGGACGTGCAGTCCCGCATTGTTGAAAGATCCAGAGATCACAGGGGTCCCGAGCGGACCTCGGGGATTCACTGGGGCCAAAACAGATAGAATTTGACAAATTACCTGTAGTGCCGTATTAAACGGGACACCGGCCGCAATTGGCCGGCGGGCCGGACTTTGGACATGATTGCTCTAGGCACACGCTGAGTGCCACCTCAGAGGTCCATGAGTGCTGCTTCTAGCACCTGTGTCATAGGTTCACCATCACTGATCTATACAGTGTGTTAGCAGTATTGACGGTGTCGTATTTTGGTTTGTTATTTAAAATGTCTTCACTTGATGCAATCTTTCAATTAAACAGAACTCTTATTTTTTTTTTTGCTGACGGTTGTCCTTTAAGAGAGAAAAAAAAATGTTTTCTAAACGTTTTAAAAGTGCGTGGTGTCTGCTGTTTGAAATCACTTGTGGTCTGGCATTCAAGTGAGCCATGTTTAACGGGAAATGTGCCATCTGGTCGCAAAGTGATGTCATCAACAGGCGCATTTGCAACACACTTTTTTCTTAGTTTATATATTTCCGTGAAATTCTGATAATACAATGAACAGATGATTTTTCTTTTCATTCTATGTTCACAGTATAAACACTGTTTAGTCCCTTTAAAGGTTAGACATATTTATTTATTTGTCCGTCACGGTTATTCTGTGAGTTGGGTCTGAATAATATTTTCGATTTGACTTTTTTACGAACACAATGTTTTCAACAAACATTTTTTAAGCAAAAATTGGAAAATCCAGACATGAGGCCATTGATTTAACAGACAAACAAACAAACAGTGCTGGGATTTGAATGCTTATAACATCCTGTTTCTAAGAATACAGATAAAGTACCAGAGGTCAGCATATCTTGAAGTCTCAGCATGCTCGCCTGAAGTCTGAGCTCACCTTTTCTTAGACTCTACTGAAAACTAGGACAAACAAACTCTGCAGATATTAAAGGTCATTCTCCCGTTGGGGCTGTGTCTTTCTTAATAGCTATATCAATGCACAGTTTAAGAGCTAGTGTGTTTTCTCTATTTTAGAGAATTCTCCGGCTTTGAAGTAGATACTAAAGAGCAGTGGAAAGCAATTTAACAGAAGTATTTTTTTTTTTTTCCAAACTGTATTAAAGGATTAAATGTCGGAAAAAAAATTGAGAGATTTCGTCCAATGCAGGCATTTTAAATAGAAATGATTTAAAAGAATACATAAGCCAAATATAGGATCACTTTAAACTGAAAATCCCCTAGCAAATCTCTTACTGTCTAAATAAAGAGTTTATTTGTTACATTTTGAATATCTGTATTCTAAATATTACAGGGCCGGCCTAGGTGTTCAGAAGCACTGTGCGGGCCAACACCTTTAACCCACAAATCTTGCCTGAGCACCCAGATCGAACTCATAGGTCTTCCCAGAGCTTGCCCCACTGGTCTTGTCAGCGCACCTTGATTGCACCCATATGTCTTGCCCTGCACTAAGAATGCATGCATACGACTTGCCCGATAACCAGATCCCACACAGGGCCGGCGCTTCGTATAGGCAAACTAGGTGATCGCCTAGGGTGACAGAATTGTGCAGACGGCTGCTGCCTGCCTTCAGGATACATGTATCCCGGTGGCAGGCAGCCACGAGATTAATTTTTGTTGCATGTGGCAGGTGGGGGGCGCTGGTGCAGAGGTGCCAGTCTGCCCCCACGCAGGAAGCAGGCAGCATCCACTCTGCCGGTGCTGCTCGTCGCACTTCCTGCATATAATGATGATGCAGAGTATCAGAAATACGATGCTCTGTGTCACTGGGAGCAGAAGTGTGACGAGCAGCACTGACAGAGCTCATGCTGCCTGAGGTAAGATATGGGAGGGAGGGGAACAAAAAAAAGAGACACTCGGAGGGAGTGAGGGAGGGAGGGAGGGAGGGAGGGGGCGGTGAGGGTTAAAAAAAGAGACCAGGCATTGGATGTGTTGGGAGGTTAAAAAAAAAAGAGACCAGGCATTAAAAAAATAGACCAGGCATTGGGTGGGTGGGTGGGTCGGTGGGTTAAAAAAAGAGACCAGGCATTTATCGGATAAAAAAAGAGACCAAGCATTGGGTACGAGTGGGTGGGATAAAAAAAAAAAGAGACCAGACATTGGGAGGGAGGAGAAAAAAATATTTGTGAATGTGTGGCTGCATGTGACATTGCATGTGTTACTGTGTGTGCGTATGTGTGGCTGCATTTGTATGTGACAATGTGTTACTGTGTGTGTAAATGCCTGAGGGCAGGATCACCAAGGGGCGGCAAAATATATGTTCGCCTAGGACGGCAAACGTCTTGCACTGGCCCTGATCGCACACATAGACTTTCCCTGCATCCACATGACTTGCCCCAGCACACAGATTGTACACACAGTACTGTAACAATCTTACCTGTACCAGCGGCTGTGTGCTGTCCCATTTCTCGGAACCAGTACTGCTGTAGGGTCAGCTATTCGAAATCTCTATTGTCTCAAGTTCCATATTCAGGTAACTTCTGTCACTAGTACTTACTTAACCAGTCTTCTGAGAGAGGTAGAGGTGCAGCTATTTAACTTTTCAGCAGTGTCTGTGACTCAACCAAGGATATCTCTGATTTGGAACGAAGACCTCCTACTACCTCTCAAAGACCTGGTGACTGGTTGTACAAAAAGATCTAAAGTGCATAACTCAGGCCCTGCATCGTGGATCCTTAAATCTGATCCCACTACCCTTACAAGTACTTTCCCAATCACTCAAATTCTATCCACAGGACTTGGACAAGCACCCAGAATACATCCACATAACTTGTCCAGCACCCAGATTACATTCACAAGACTTGCCCAGCACCAGGATCGCACACACAGGACTCATCACAGCATCTAAATTTCACCCATAGGACTTGCCCCAGCTCCCAGATTGCAGAAACAGGACTTGTCCAGCACCTAGATTGCACACATAGGATTTACTCCAGCACCTAGATTGCACACACATGATTTTCTCTAGCCCCCAGATTGCACCCAACTCTTGTATTTTTAATATAAATCTGAAGACATACAGGCAAAGCAGAGGTCGGGGGAACCATAATGTCTGAAACATTTCTATGCACGTGATCCTCTGTGATGGACCAAATAGCACCACAGTCAACAATGCCATTTTTAGGACTAACACCAAGTAATATCCAATCCGATCACAGAACTAGAGTGAGAAGACTGAGAATAATTACATTGTGGCCACCAATAGCTTAATGCTTTAAGTTGACCTTACCTTGCAGATTTTAATCTAGTTTGTTGTGTAAACATGTTAATTAAGTTATGATCTTCAGCTGCGTAGAATGAGTGAATTCCGAGAAATGTGTTTGTTAAAGAACCGTAAGTCAGATAGTCAAGACTCAGGGTAATCTATAAAACCAGCAAAACATGGCAAGAATAGTCAAGGGTTTGGCTCTGTGCACTAAATTTTGGGATGATCTAACACTCTAACCACCAGTGCTCCCCATCTATATAAATAAGTGGTGGAGAATATCTGCCAAATTCACATTGGGGAAGGTGTTACTCCCTACCACGGTGCGGGACTTTTTATACATAATCCTCAGTGTTAAACTGTGATAAGTACTTCCATTGATGAGTATTTGTTAAAAGCCATGCAAGAAATATATACTAAAAAAAAAAAATATTCTAGAAATCCTCAATTTTGTATTGGATGAAATAAAAAACATACTTACCGCAAAGTAGTGACACAATAACATAGTAATTTAGGTTAAAAAAAAGTTCAACTCTCATACATATTATTTCCTGCTTTTGATCCATTATTTTGAATTGTGGAGGACTCCAAAGGGCAATCAGATTTCTACTTGGATCAAGAAGCTCTATTATTAATGCTTATTCTATTATTAATAGCCCTGTAAGTCCTGCTTTTCTAAAAAAAAAAAAAAGGCTCCAGACCATGTTTAAATGCATCTATTGTATTGATAGCACTACCTCTCTTGGCAGTGAGTTCCATAACTTTATTGTCCTTAACGTAAAGTATCCCTTGCTTTGCTGTCTATGAAATCCTTGCTCTTCCAGTCTCAGGGGGTGACCTCTTTGAGTAACCTCCATTTTTTGGTGAATGTAAAAAAAAGTTTTTCTCTATATGCAAGTCAATGGCACAATGGGGGTTAATTATAAAAACGCGTATGAAAGTGTAGAACACTGACTGTACATTTAACAAATAAATAAATACAATTTTGATGCTTTTATGTACAGGGAATAGATCCTCCATCACAATATGGTTAGTGCGCTACTAATCACCTTTCTCTTGAACGGGGAAGGTGCTTCATGTACATTAAATACATAAAGGGAATCCACACAGTAAAAGAAGAGAGTACATTCAAAAGATGAAAAACTACCACAACTAGAGGACATAGTCTAAAATTAGAGGGGCAACAATTTAAAAGTAATATCAGGAAGTATTACTTTACTGAGAGGGTAGTAGAAGTATGGAATAGCCTTCCAGCGGCAATGGTAGAGGTTAATACAGTGAAGGAGTTTAAGCATGCATGGGATAGGTATAAGGCTATCCTAGATATAAGATAAGGCTAGGAACTAATGATAGTATTACTTTACTGAGAGGGTAGTGGATGTATGGAATAGTCTTCCAGTAGAAGTGATAGAGGTTAATACAGTGAAGGAGTTTAAGCATGCATGGGATAGGTATAAGGCTATACTAGATATAAGATAAGGCCAGGGACTAATGAAAGTATTACTTTACTGAGAGGGTAGTGGATGCATGGAATAGTCTTCCAGTAGAAGTGGTAGAGGTTAATACAGTGAAGGAGTTTAAGCATGCGTGGGATAGGTATAAGGCTATCCTAGATATAAGATAAGGCCAGGGACTAATGTAAGTATTACTTTACTGAGAGGGTAGTGGATGCATGGAATAGTCTTCCAGTAGAAGTGGTAGAGGTTTCTCTAGTGATGTCTTCAGAGAACGTTTTCTACTCTTAAGAGATCCTATGTGTACAAGAGTAAGTTACTTAGGTTCCACACAATGCATTCTATTCCAACAGCAGAGCAGCAGAGCAGCAGAGGAAGTGACTAAAAGAAACAAAACTGATGCCTGCTCTGTGCCTACACACTACCAGTGCGACAGTACATGTACGATAGGATGCAGGGGAGGGCTTGAGTAGAGTATTACAAATGTGATTAATGCAGAATGCCTGCATCAAATCACACTGGAAAAAAAGCCTGTGCGCTATACAAGCAGTAATCTGCATCTTGCACTAAAGTGAGTTTGGGGATTAGACTGTCCCTTTTACTTCCACACAGGAACTGCAAATAAATGCATTTTCCAAAAAAAAAGTACAGTAACTTTGATGTTGCATTTCAAAGGAAGAATAGTTGAAAATCCGCTTTCCGCGAAAAAACAAAATGGCTGCTCCCTAGACATGTATTGCCAAGGCAACCGTTGGGAGAAAAGTGAGATAGAATTCAGTGAATAACATCAATATACACAATGCAGCAATACAGTACAGCCGAACTGCATAACTGATCATTTATTGTGTCCTTGTGGTTTGTAGAAAAAAAAGAAAGTATGTATTAAGAAATTGTACTGTGTCTATGGAGAAATATGGCTGATTACGTGGGAGGTCACGACTTCCAAGACAATTGACAGTGGGGCAAATGATTAAAGTTTCTTTTAGGTCACGTGAACTTAAATGGTCTGTTACATCTAACTTTTATTTTGTATGGTTTTATACTATGTGAAATTTATTTATTTTTACTTGGAAGCAAATTACGGTTATCTGATTATACATTGAAAATAATTTCTCTGAGACCTCTAAATGCAGTCACATCAGAGACCGGGAATCTACAGGAGGTAGGGCTAGCTCCCCTTGCACCAGTATCCATGCTCCCCAGCTGTCACCAGCTATTACTGTGGACTCAGACTGTACTTGGATCGCAAGCGGTGTAGGTTCAGCCATCTCTGTGTACGTGATGCATTTTTTGTTCAAGCTTCTTTTGTTACAACAAATTTCTTTCTGTTAGAAAAGGTTAGAGCTTAACCCTTCACTAGCCAGTTAATTTACACTTGTATAAATAACAGGTTAAGGAATCTAAACAAATACAGTTTATTCCCACAACCTTTTAGAGGTCCTTTTCCCTTTCAATAGGGGTATAATGTACTGTTATTTTAATTTCTGCATTTTTCTTTTACTGTGGTAATGACACTGGGGGGCTTACCTTTTGTTCCTTGTATTATGAATGATTTATGCTGAAATCCCATGTCTTTCTCCTGGAAATGTTTTAATTCAAAATAAAAAAATAAAAAAAAAGGGAGAGTATCAACCTCAAAAAAAAAACAGAGAAAAGGGAAAAAAAAAAACAGAAGAGAATACTGTTTTATATTATTTTAAATTTACTTTAGTAAAATACATATATACATAGAATGTGTCGGCCAGTAAGAACCATTCAGCCCATCTACTCTGCCCAATTTTCTACATACTTTTGTCCCTGGCCTTATGCCTATCCCACACATGTTTAAACTTGTTCACTGTATTAAGCTCTACCACTTCTACTGGAAGACTATTCCATGCATCCACTACCCTCTCAGTAACGTAATCCTTTCATTAGTCCCCAGTTCCCTATTTTATATCTAGGATAGCCTTATATCTATCCCACACATTTTTAAACTTCTTCACTGTATTAACCTCTACCACTTCTACTGGAAGACTATTCAAAAGCAGGAAATAATATGTATGAGAGTTGAACTTTTTTTTTTAACCTAAATTACTGTTATTGTGTCACTACTTTGCTGTAAGTGTGTATTTTATTTCATCCAATAAAAAATTGAGGATTTCTAGAATATTTTTTTTTTTTTAATATATATTTCTTGCATGGCTTTTAACAAATACTCATCAATGGAAGTACTTATTTTTATTGTTTGCTCAGATCATAAATGTAAAACAGTTCAGTTAAAAAATAAAAAAAATAAAAAATTATTTTTACATTTTATTTTGCTGCATGGTAAAAATGCCCAGCAGGTCAAGTTTTGGAAGAGATTGCGTAACCCGAACTCTATTAAACTTATATATATATAGGAATGAAATCTCAAATTCATGAGAAATACCAATAGAAAATACACAACCAGGGTACAAAGGAGATGCCATCACGCAGCTAGGCATGGGCCTAAAAATGTCTATTACGGTCTCCAGGGGGAAAAGAAGCACTTTAATATAGCTGTAAGAAAGAGAAAGCCATACATGCTACTGCTGATCATATTAAAAAGAAATAACTGTAACAGTCAAAAGGTCGGAAGAAATAATTTGCTCACTTATGTAGCAATAAAACTATCCATTTATAGCAGGGGACAAGAGCAGATTACTGGCAAAACAATAAACATTCATGGGATTCGCTTTTCCTAAAGTAGGTCAGATGTCGTACCAAAGTTCTTTTGTACCTGAAGGTCACTTTAGTTGCTTGGAGGCCATCTGACATGAGCTAAACTAATCGTGGTTCTCAGTTTTACCCTCTGAGCCAGGCTGGGGAGGGAGTAACACAGTACGGCTCTAAGCTGTTCTTTCTCTAATTCAGTGACAGCTAAACCATACCTCCCAACATGATCCACCAATAATGCAGGATGCCAAAGGACATGCCTTGGAAAATGGGGCATGTCAGTGCTACCAGAGACTGAAATTAGGAATGCGGGATATTGGTGCGAAATTGGGAATGTCCCACTTAAATTACGTTAATGAAGGTGCGCAAACAATTCTAATTGTAAAAACGTATATTAATAAAATCCAAATCTACGGCAGAATGAATGTGTACATAAGAATAAAGCAAAAAATATTTACACCGATCAGCCATAATATGATGACCACTGACAGGTGGCACGCTGGCGGAGGCAGTGTGATGCTTTGGACTGACACATGTTAAGCCGGCGGGGGCAGTGTGATGCTTTGGACTGACACATGTTAAGCCGGCGGAGGCAGTGTGATACTTTGGGCAATGTTCTGCTGGGAAACCTCGGGTCCTGCCATTCATGTGGATGTTAATTTGACATGTATCACCTACCTAAGCATTGTTACAGACATGTACACCCTTTCATGGAAACAGTATTCCCTGATAACATTGACCTCTTTCAGCAGGATAATGCTCCCTGCCACAAAGCAAAAATGGTTCAGGAATGGTTTGAGGAACACAACAATGAGTTCAAGGTGTTGACTTGGCCTCCAAATTCCCCAGATCCCAATCCAATCAAGCATCTGTGGCATGTGCTGGACAAACAAGTCCGATCCATGGAGGCCCCACCTCACAACTTACATGACTTAAAGGATCTGCAGCTAACGTCTTGGTGCCAGATACACAGAACACCTTCAGAGGTCTAGTGGGGTCCATGCCTCGACGGGTCAGGACCCTTTTGGAATAAAAATGGATCTACCCAATATTAGACAGGTGTGATAATGTTATGGATGATCTGTGTATGTATGGACAACATATATACATGCTCATGAGCTGGGAGTCAGTAGGTCGACATTTGGAAAATAACATGGAAAAATAGCTGATGAGTTTTTGAACCCAAGTGTTGATCTCTGGAATTGGACCATATATAGGTGTATCAGGAAACACAGACATGTGTATATCATAACTGGCATAAAACGGTGATATGGTTGTTGATTTGTGCTATTGGTTGCTATATGCAAACTCAGCTATTGGAAGATAGATGTTCCAGTCATCTTGTACATGGGAGGTATAGCAACGGAGATATTGTTCTAGAGTTTGATTGGTCCTTTCGGTCTGACCATTTGATTGTGGATGGAAAGCAGTGGACAGTGCTCTTTTGACATGTAGAGCTGGGCACAAAGTCATCCTTAATTCAGAGGCAAAGTGAGTGTCCCTATTGGATACAATTGTCTCAGGTAAATTATACAGCCTGAAAATATTCTGTAGAAACAATGTAGCAGTGGCAGCACAAGTGGGTAGTTGCTTGGTTGATACAAAGTGATCTATCTTAATAATGGTTGTGTACTTTTTTTGGATAGAGCTAAGTCAATGATAAAATCCACAGATAGGTCTGGCTTCATGTGAGGCATCTTAGCACAAATGAAATAGACTTTGACATACTGTTCTACATCATATTGTATGGAAGGGCACCCTCATGTTCTTCTGACCAGATCAAGAGTCTTTTTCATCCTGTGGTGCCTTGCAAAGAGGGAATCAAGATGTTTATGGAATTTTTTATTTTTTTTGACAAACAGCAAATATTTTCATTTTTTGACAAAGCATTCCATCAAGAAGGAGAAAAGAAGAGGATGGAGATTGCTATGAAGCACTTGGGTGAGACAGTGGTAGAGAGGTTTAATGTACTGGGCACAGTGTTTTTGTATGTCGTGGAGAGACCATCTACTTTCCCAGTTTTGGCACCATGCCGGTAGATTATCATTACGTTTAACTGACCAAAATAAAAGAGACCATTTTGCTTGATAAGCACCAAAGCGTTTGGCTGATCACAGGTACTCCAGGTTTCTATGGTCTATGGTATATGGGAAGGATTGTTTAAGATACGTTCTGTGAGAGAGGTCGGCCCCTGTAGACATAACTGAAACATCTACCTCTACCAAACTATTTTCCAGGGTCTAGACAGAGAAGTATTGGTGCGGAGGTAAATAGCAATATAAGCTTGTTAAAAGCAGATTGTGTGTGTTGACCAGTGAAATGTCTGAGTCCGACTGGTTAAAGACGTTAATGGTTGGATAACAGAGGAAACTTTTTTTTTATGAACTTATGGTAGGAATGGTTTTACAATCCCACCAACGTTTGGACATCCTTTTTACAGGTATGTGTCCATCTGTAGACTGTGGAGTGTTATGATATATCCAAGAAAATCAATGGATTGAACGTCAAAAATGAATTTTTTTTTTGCATAGAAACAATGTTGTCGTAGCCGGGACAATATTTTGAGTACATGCTTTCGATGTTCTTCTAGGAGTGGAGAAGACACATATATCATCATATAAAATAGTTTCCCAATAATGGCCAATGGCAGTGTCTGCCCCAAATAATATCAATAGATATTTACACAAATATTTATATATATATATATACACAAGTCCCAAAAGGCAGAAAAAAGCACGCACACATAGGACTTTTAGATTAATTCGAAATGCTTTAGTGGATGCTCACGTAGAAAAATAATAGTCTTGATAAAGGTTTGAGGTTCGGACCGAAACGTCAACCACATGTATTGCTAACAGATTTTTTTCTACATGAGCATCAGCCAAAGTATTTCTTCTAATCTAAAAGTCCCATGAATGAGTGCTTTTTTCTGCCTTTTTTGGATTTGTATATGGTTTTTTGAGCTGCATGACACCCGGACTGAGTTCATGTTCTCACTTTTGATAAATTGAGTGCACCTCTTTTGGAATATATATATATATATATATATATATATATATATATATATATATATATATATAATGTGTATATCTATATATGTGGTGAGGTGCAGGGGAGGCTGGCAAAGGAGGCCGAGGGGCAATTCCCCCCCCCCCCCCCCCCCGGCAACACTGTAAAATTGTTATATAGCTGACCAGTTTTCACTTCTATGCAATTGTTTGTTTTGACTTGGAGCTTCTAAGAAGGAAAAAATATATAGGAAAAGAAAAGAGATGAATGGACATTGAAAGATGGAAGTAAACAACAGACAGTAGAAGGAAGTAAGAAACTAAGAAGAAAGATACAAAAAAAAGAAAAGAAAAAGAAAGACAAGAAACAATAAAAATACAAGTGTAAAAACTTTTATTTCTTTTAAGCAGACCATTAATTACAGTCAAGAATAGTCATCACAACATAATAGGAGTGCAAATGTAACGTGACTTCCTGATTCCTGATTTTACTGTCATCTATAACTATCTGTGCCAAGGAAAGACAAATCCCAATGCATGTTATCTCTAATCAAGTGAAGATGGCGCAACATCCATATATCAACTTTGTAACAGAGATAATATAATAGTCAATAATTGTTACAGTACTGTGTTCAGATGTCATAGGACCATGAGTGCTTTTAGATGGTATTCAGGAGTTTAGATACAGGTAATGGAGTAAAAGGGCCTTGTACAGGGTAGCCACACTCCCTTGAAGCTTGAGACCCCAGGTTGGTTTAGCCTCATTCAAGTTCCCTGTGGTGGCAGTAGCTGTATCCAGTATAGACAGAGAAGGAACTGAAGAAACCCTGCAGCTACCCTGAAGAAGGCATGGAACCTAACACTGACAGTGCCAACAGGATGCTGCAGGATGACGCAGATGAGCCAAGACAGAACAAATGTCAAATAGGAACACAGCAGAATGCAGAAATAACATAATAAAGAGTTTAGGACTATTGGATAAACTATGGAGCAAAGGTCGAACTAAAACATGCATGAACAGGATAACGCATAAGACAATACTGCAGAACTAAAAGAGATATACACAGGCACAGACATAACATAAAAAAACAGAGGATAGGGCCAAGGGACGGATTGAGGAGCCAGCATCGTTAGACGTTTTATAAGGGGAACCAGCACTTAAATATATGGGGAGGACAGAGGAGCTGGAATCCTCAGGTGCTTCAGGGATAAGGGCACATAGCAACATACAGGCATAAATACAGGAACTAGCCTAATAAGGTGAAATGGTAATGGTGAGGGTTTAGTTTACCTGATGGCCATTATATGCAAACTTGTCAACCAGTGTCAAGGTACCTCACAATATGGCAAGTCCCTAACTCTGAACTGAAGACTGAAACTACTAACTGAAGAACACAGAAACACATACACCAAGCCACAAAAACCTACCTATAGCAGGACTGATTGGAAGAAAGAAAAATTAGGAAATGGGTGGAGTATACATATATAGGAGCAAAGTAGCAAGGGCAGAAGAAAACAGAGAAATCCTGTAATGGAACAGAACATATTAGGCAGAAAGGAAAACTAGAAATGGATCATAACAGAGAACATGCCATAGGAGGGACAGAAAACCATTTACGGGGTTCAGAGACGGGACCCTTAACATGATTCAGAGAGAGGGACTGCAAAACAGTGTTTGGGGACAGGGACCCCTTAATAGGGTCCAGTGAGGGGGTCACTATTAAAGGTTAGCCTCATTAACAGGGCTAAGGGAAGCCCCTTTAACAAGGTTCAGGGCAGCCCCTTTAACAGGGCTCTAGGATTCAGGGCAGGCCCTATGATTCAGGGCAGGCCCTATAGTAGGTAGGAGGAGCACCCAATTATAAGTAAAGACTATTAGTGAATACAGTGCAAAAACCTATTTACACAATCAGTATGTGAACCACAGAAGATCAAATAACGGAAGCAATATTACAAAATTGTTAAAACAAGAAAATAGAAACACAAGAAAACTTTCTGGTTGTACAGTGCCTTGTCACTTTGCTTTTTTCTTGTGTTTATATTTTCTGGTTTTAACAATTTGTGTAATATTACTTCAGTTATTTGAACTTCTGTAGTTCATACACTGCAGTGTAAGTATAATGAGTATGTTAATGCACTGTATTCATTAATACATTTTTGACTAATAGTCTTTACTTGCATGCTCCTCCTCACTACTATAGTGCTTTACTGTTTGTCGGGTTACTTTAAGATTTCGCCTAGAGTGATGCACTTGAGTTTGTGATTTATGGGTTTATTCACTATTTGGTGTGCCTCTCTAATACTTTGTGTTTTTCAGAGCAGCCCCTAAAAGGGATCTGGATAGGGGGACAAGGAAGAGACAGGGAAAGCACACATAGAAAGGTCAGGAGCAAGCATAAATAATAAGCAGAAAAAGCAAGGACAGAAAGGACACAGGAATAACTGGATACAAACAGGATGACTGGACATGGGATGGTCCTGCATGCAGGATTATAGCCTGACAATTGTACAAAATGTGTGAACAAATGGATACAATATGAACGTAACTATTGTAACAATTAAATATGGTATTTATGGTTATAGTATATCTAGTATTACACTGTGTTTTGGAGTATAGGATGGTGTTACTGTAAGTCCAGACTTACATGATAGTAATACTGTAACTTTATATATGACCAGACAGAACATCTCAATGTCTTATAGACTTACAGATTATACAATTATAGAGTAGGACAGATGCCCCTATTTTCCATTACTGAAGGTTGTATTTGTTCATAAAACATCCCTCTTAAAGCTTTGACGGACTGGTTTCAAACTCCAACATTATTCACTAACATTTTTGTGAGGTCGAGATGTGGTATGTCGAGGAGGTCTAGTCTAAGTCAAACTCCGTGCTTGAGTCTGGACGTGGAGTTTGTCTTAGTCTCAAGAGTAGATTAGTTTAATTCGCCTCCATTACATCCTCTGTCAAACTCTTTACCTCGCTCATCCCATCTACTTGGTGAGTCCCATTATTTCCTGTGGGAGAAAAATATTACACTGACCTCCAAACCTGGCACCTGAGTTTGAGAGAGGATTGGGTTTGAGTTTGGCAAGTTATGTCAAGCTGGGGTCAACTCGGAGGTCAAGTTTTGGAGGTCGAATTTGACTTGGTCTCAAAGTGAAAGTCGACATCCAGTGTCGACCTCCTCTAACTGTTCTCGAATTTTAGTGACTAGACCCAAGTGACACCAGACTGCGTTTAACAAGCACACATACCCATAACTTACATTACTGTTTAATAAAAAATGAGTGCAACTTAACATTCTACTTGAAAACCTTTTAAAATGGAAAAACTGTACTTAAACGATCCCTTCTCCAGCAATTATTTTCTAGGAGCAGATACCAAAACCATTGTTCCCTTTATTCAGCACTTTCATTGTTCTACACAATGTTATTTTTTTTTTTTTTTGTATCTGATTTTAACTCAATTATTTTCAAGTATAAATAAAATAATGCTCTGCTCAGCGCGGATAGCTAACAGGTAACCTGCTGAGGTATTTGCTTTGTTCTTGCCAGTCGCGAGTAGGACCAGCGGATGGAAACAAAGAAAACAGAAATTCGACAAGCGACAGGCAATTATAGAAAATATATCTGTGTGAATAGCAGAAAATAGCAAATATATTTACATGGTAAACAAGGAACATGGGTAGACAAACAGAGCCCCAGAGTGCAAGTTACAAAGCAGCTTTGGTTAGTACAGTTTTACAATACGTCAATGCTGAGGGTAAAAAAAACAGTGATTGACCTTTTTATGCACATTAAATTAAAATAAAAAAAGAATTCCACAGGGAATAATAGCGCTGGCACTCTGGTTCAAGGTGAAAAAAAAGTGATTTCTTGAGCAAAATGCAGGGACAGAAACACTTGACGCGTTTTGAGTCTACTGACTGTTAATCATAAGTACCTTATGTGCCTTTAAAGTGCCTTAAGATTAAGAGTCAGTAGACTCGAAACGCGTCAGCACTGTTGGTGAGTGGATATGGCTGAAGCACCAAACGGGTCAAGTATGGCAAGGTAATACTCCCAAGCACACTGAGCCTACATCAGGAGCCCGGGCTTGTTTCTCCTTTCCATGGGGGAATTTATTTATGTTTGATAAATTTAAATAGTTCACAAAATGCATGCATTCATTAAAGTTTGAACATCTGTATGTATGTATATATGTTAAGCATATCATGTGTGCAGTTTGTACTGGTGCTCCCACTCAGCTCTCCAACATGTGGGTGGAGCCTGGGACAGGGTACATGCAACATTTTATAGCACTATAATTATGCATGCATTGTGTGCATTCATATATTGCACAGAGATCTCTACATAATATACATTTGCAGGGTTCACTAGTTGTACAGCTAGGGTAGGCAGGTCAACCAATTTGTGTTTGTTTTTTTGCTAGACACACATAACTTTTAATACTCGCCTGCAGAATGTTCAATACATGTAACACAGTAATGTACTTTAAAAATGGCCATCAAGTCCAACCCTTCTACCTATCATTGTTGCTTTTTATCCAAAAGAAGGCAAAAAAAAAAAAACCTATGTCGAATGTTGCCACTTAGCGGCATTCTGTACAAGTTCTAAAATATTAATGTTTATTCTAATATTGATAGCCCTGTATGTCCTGCTCTTATATAGAATCACCCAGACCATTTTTAAACAATTGATGATCACACTGAGTCTGCCTTCATTAATTCATGGATGCCCCTACATTCTGCAGGGTAGCATGGGAAATTTACATGTGTCACACAAAACTCTTGCTGATCGTACAGCTGTATGCATGGAAACAAAAGACATTGAGGCAAGCTCGATTCTTTGGTTGGATAAAGGAAACATTTTGTCCAAGATTCTACACAACATATCTCCATACCCCCCTGATATGGGGGTGGACCCCAAGCTCAGTGTGGTACTTTATATAGTATTAATATAGCACCATTCTCCCAGTGAAACTCACAGTATTTTTCTCAGCGCTCACTCTCACAATTAACGAAATCGGCAGCTGAATAACAGATGTTATCACCCAACTGATGGTAGTCATTTAATACCCTCTGAAGGCTGAAGGGCTGAGCTGACCCTGCTGGGAATTGAACCTGCAACCTTGGGGTTTGAACAGGCCTTGCAGCCTGTACGGGGTATGTTTCTTTTGTTAATGATAGCTGTTAAAACTTATAAGATTGTAAGCATTTATTAGCAAAATGCTATCTGATGCAGTGAGGAGACCAAGATTATATAACAACATGTCTGCCCCGTGATAAAGCTATATGACGCAAAGAGAGCTCTATAAGGTACTTTATTTGTATGTTATTACTCTATTTAGCTTAATAGCTTAATTTTTTTTTAAACATTGTCCTTTAAGCAAAGCCACAAAACACATATTCATAAAAATTGGAGGATAACTCAAAGAGGCCGACTTTGGAGGTTTCTTGTTGAGACTATGTCAACTTCGGCCCCCGAGTTTGACTTAGGGGGGAAAAAAAACTGTTTAGAATCTTCTGCACTGAAAGTAATTGGAGGCTAAATGTTCAAGCTATTTTTGAGACTAAGTTAAACTTGGGTGACAAATTTGACTTAGTCTCAAAATTAAATTCTACCTTTCTTGTGCTATTCTCAAATTTTAGTGAATTGAAGTAGTGTGTGGGGAAGTAATGTTACCTTAGTTAATCAAACATTATACTGACCTAAGTTGAAAGGCTGAGGGAACCGACCTTCCGACCTAGATGTCGGAACCCCCATCTATCTCTCCAAAAACCTTATAAAGGAATATTTGACTGTCATACAAAAATACATTTTATTTGAAGCATTTTTGAACAATTAACATGGTTCTACCTATGCCGTCTATGTTTGTACTTCCTTTAAAAATGTCTAATTTTTATAGATTGGGACAGATACGGACACTGCTGAGTACGGCAGAACTCTCTGTGAAGCAGGGAAGGAAAGGGTTAAGACATCCTCTGGGTACCACTTCCCTATGCATGCCTCACCGGTACACAGACATCATTACTTGACATGTGAATGACAAGAATGATTCACCTGCAGAAATCTTAACACCGTGAGCTGTGCTTCCATCTGTACAGTCATCTGTCAAAAAAAAAAATGTACCTGCCTTTTAATATCATGTATCCTCATCCTGCTCCCATCGTTTCTTTATAACAAGGAGTGTCTGCTTCCATCGTGTAAGGTAAATATTTATGAAGATCCATGTTGTGCTTTATCCACCGGAGTCAGATATGTCAATAAAACCAGTTTTATGGTTAAAACATGACTTGGACCTATTTCAGTTTAAAAGCAGTAGATAATACTGCCTAAATACTTTCTGTGAGTTCTTCTAGGCCAGAGGTAAGCAACCCTCGGCACTCCAGATGTTGTGGACTACATCTCCCGTACTGCTCATACAGTGGTAATGCTGGATTTAGCACTTTCTTTTTTAAATAGCACTTTTTCTTTGGCTTGATAAATCTGGCCTCTAATGTGTTAGCAATGCCAGATTGAGACAAAAAATAGTTTATGTGTAGAGTGTGTAATTTTTATGGTAAAAAAATGCATTTATCTTTTTTTTTTTATTTTTTTTTTATTTTAAAACATTTATTCAGTCATCCTGGAATAAATTTATTAAAATAGCTGCCAGCCATTTGCTTTAATTGTAGTAACGAACACAATTGAGTCAATGAAAAGTGGCAACTCTTAAAGGCGATCACCACGGATCACCGGATCATGCTGAAAATATATTAAAGAGAAAACTCTTCACCTAAATATTGATTATGCTATGAATAAATGAGTATTAAAAAAAAAAAATGGAATGAATAATAAATCTGAGATTTAATGATAGGCTGAGCATTCCATGGTTCCTGACTGTATGACCATGGGCTTGGCCATGTGCTCTCTGTACAAAACGCATTAGCTTCCCTATTGCTGACGGTATGCTAGTTCACATCTCGATCACGACTCAATGTGGCCTCACCTGACAGTGGGGACTCCGCTGCAAGTCCCTGTAGAGGGATCCGCACACATCTCATCGCTGGGGCCACGGTGAGCTGTTTATTGTTGGACATTCCATGCCGTCCTACTAGAATCTTGGCACTAAAAAGTAGGACGGCCTGGAACGTCCTACTGGCGGGAAGGGGTTCAAAAATAATTTAAAAATCAATCACAAATTTTATATATGAAACAATAAAAACTTTGAAATACTGGTAGTTTAAGTTAAAAAAAATATATACCTATAAAAATGATGGCAGGGATGTAAAAATCTCTGTATTTTGAAGCCCAGTTAAAAGTCATCAAATCCTAAAATACATTTTAAAAAAAAGTTGAAGAGGACAAAGTTAATATGTAGACCTTCTGGGTGGAATGTCATTAATATAAAGGCCCACTCCATTTCTCTGACCCCTTTTTTTCTTAACATTGTTTTAACCTCTGCAGTGTTTTTTGATAGCTTCAAATCATAAGCCTACTGATTTATTTTGATGGAATTCAGCAAAATGTTTAGAGACTAAGGAAACCTTTCTTGATGTGCCTAACATGGTCCTCCAGTCAGTAGAGTATCTTCCACAAGACAAACAAGGCACTCGTCTAGGGCGGCACTTTGCCATAGGGTGTTAAAGCACACTTCTGGTGCTTAAACATTTTCGCTCCCTCACCCACCATTCAGCAAGCTTTAGCTCCTTCCAATTAATCTGGGTGATGGGGGCATGTAATGGACGTGGTGGGGTGTATGTAATGAGGGTGATGGTGGCATGTAATGGGGTGATGGGGCATTTAGTGTGTATGCAATGTGGGCGATGGGGGCATATAATGGGGTGATTGGGCATTTAATGTGTGTGTGCAATGTGGGTGATGGGGCATGTAACGGGGTGATTGGGCATTTAATGTGTGTGTGCAATATGAGTGATGGGGCATGTAATAGGGTGATGGGGCATGTCCTAGGTGTGCAACGTGGGTGATGGGGCATGTTGTCGGTGTGCAACATGGGTAGGGGGGGGTGCCCGAATTTTGTCTCCCTAGGGCAGCACAAAACCAAGATTCACCACTGCCTCCAGTGTCCTGATTGATCTCCCACAAGAGGATTCCAAATAAATGTATCACATTGGATGTGGCACATGTTAGGAATTCTCTGATCGAATTCGATGTTTTTGTAATGTGTGATTAAATTTGGTATCTTTTTTCTTACTATACTTAGTGGATCTACATGCGAGACAGTCCTTGCATGGAGAAAAGCCATGGGTTGATGTAAAAATGTGTGTTTGCTTGTCAGGTTCCAATTCATACTGGATACACCATGTGGAGCTCAAGATAAGGATGCCTCTAAATATACATTATTCTGTATACTTCCCACATGTGATATCTCATTTTATGCCGTTGTTCTTTGGATGCCTTAAGGAAGTCTGCAACCAGTTGGTGCTGCTCAACCAGTGTGACAATCGAATGGGGCACTTCAGTATTTTAAATATATATATATATTCTCTTATTTCTAGGCATTTGCTTGCAATTCTGCCAGCACAATGAATATAGAAAATAAAACATAATCAGTACCTGGTATAAACATTGCTTTGGTGACAAAGTCCCTTTATGGTGAATTTTGCAGCAGAAAACAATTATCTTTAAAAAAAGAAAAAAAAAAATTAGAACTGGAAAAAAAATAAAGATGTCAGCAGTAAATATGTGCTGTCAGTTATCTCCTCACTGCTGTCCCTCACGGAGCCGTCTGTATCTATTAGTCATAGTTAACCCATCCTATATGTAGATACTTAGACGACACAGACTTGGCAGTCGCCATGTAATGAAAGACAGATGGCGGATACACATAGGAAGCGGTTGTAGAAACTGTCAGTTTATCCACTTTACATTCAGTCTCCTGTCACTTTCCTGTACCGGAATTACACTGATGTCGAAAACATGTTCTATGTGCTTTAAATCATACGTGGACTAATCGTACATGGACCCATCACACTTTTTTTTTTACCTTTTAATCAAGCAACTGCTTATTAAAGTGTGTTCGATAGACTAAACGATTAAATCAGTTTCAAGCAGAGGCCTACTTGTGCCTGATTAAAAGTGGGGTCTTTTTGTTTTGTTTTTTAATAGTGCTCCGATTTATATAATGTTCAAAAGTTATTGCCGAAACATTTGAGCAAAAAACAACGAAGACGGGAAGGGGCTGTGGTTGCTGCCATTTTACAGAGCAGCGCTGTCTTTCATATTCTCTCGTCACTCTCACCGCACACAACCAATGGCGGAGTAGATACTCCGTGACACAGCCTGGACACGGCCTGGATGTCTCAATCAGATTGTTAAACTGATTTTGAATCATGCCTCCCAAGGATTATATAGGATTATATATATATATATATATATATATGTAGATCTATAGATATATAAAAAAAAAAAGAAGAGTGAATCACTGCTCTCACAGTGAGTAGCTGCAGGATAAAATGGCATGTATCTTAAAAAGAAGAAAAAGATGTGCACAGCACTAAATGATATAGAAAAAACAATGTGAAAATGTGTGGAAAAAAAGTGATATTAGAAATATATATAAATAAAATAAATTGAATAGAAACTAACCCATATGTACTCTACACACCTCAAAAAAAAACTCACATAAGTTCAAATTGTGGAATATGAGGTATATATATATATATATATATATATATATATATATATATATATATATATAAAATAAATAGGAAATAAAGAAAGAAAAAAACGGATATACAGTACAATAAAATATATTACAATACAACCTTACCCACTGCTAGTATAGTGTTGTTCACCTGGCCAGGTTACAGAACATATGTATAGAATATACACTATTTGCACAGACATAAAAAAACAGGACACCCCTCAGGACGGTTCCGTAAAGCACTTCTTCAGCTGGTGGGTGTGTGTGCATACAGGCAGTGGGGAAGGGTTTCTTTATATATAAGGTAAAAAAAACGCGAAAAATGCATTGAAATTTGTGATTTTACTCAGCTGAGACTGGGCTGAGAACTTCGCTATTGAAAAAACGGAAGTTAGTACTCAGCAAACTTCCGGGGACGTTGTCGTCATGGGGATGGCGTCTGGTTGCCATGGTGAGGCGTCGTTCACTGAAGGCAAAGCGACGTCTATTAAATATAACCAAGAATAGGATGTGAAAATGATCTATTTACACATAAAAAACAAAACATGAAATATGGAAAGAATCAAAAAACAAACTAGAGAAAAAGAAAAGGGAGAAGAGAAGAGAGGGGAAGGGGGGAGGGGAGGGAAGCAATAAACAGATCATAATATACATAAAAATGCAATATAATTTCCGCATGAAACACAACAATACACACAGAGAACATACTATAATTTCAAAATGAAACATATTCATATGTGTAAGGCAACGTAAAACATAACTCTGTATGCAGATTGCACCACAGATACAATGTAAAACATAATATAACAGAGCACAAAAACAAATAAAAAATAAATAAATAAAATGGCTGTAATACATAACAATACCACTGTATATAAGATCATGGTGCAGAACACAGTAACATATGTATTATGCAACACAATAATGAAAGAGAAAAAAAACCCAACAAATTTCATCATTCGAGATAAGGTATGATATCGAACTTATCATTTAGTCCTCTTGGTACTAAAGTATTCAAGGTGAGGATCCAAAAAGGTTTCCCTTTTTCTTAACATCAAGTGACGGTCTCCCTTGCGGATTCCCAGAATTTCTTGCTCAATAACCCAAGCTTTCAGGAAGGTATTGTTTTTATTATGAAATTCTTTAAAGTGCTTTGACACTGTGTGTTTTAAAAAAACAGTTCTGATATTATATCTGTGTTCATATAAACTCTTTTTGAAAAATCTACTTAAAAAGTATATGCATTGTATCCTCCTACTAAGGGCACTGTATGTTTAATTTGTGCTTCTAAAATAGAACACCAAAACTCCCTGGTGGTCACTTTGTATATCACCTAGTTTACGGATGTTGTACATGTTTTTTTTATATGGGAAATGCACTGATTTTTGTTTGAAAATAATTGACAGTTCACACGTAGCTAGAAAGAGAAGTACATTTAATGTATACAAAAAGTACCAGATGAATAAAATCCAATAAAAAAAAAAAATAATAGTACAAGAGATAACAAACCAGGACAGTGTGTTTAAATGAATAAATTCTGGCTTGTCAACTTTCGAACACTTACGCACACATTACACACCTCCCACACACTGGATTTCAATTATATATAATCTTTTCATAAAACTATATGTTACTTCCATTCCATATTACTTAAGTCTATGGACTTGAATACTATATCAATGTTCTAAATTCATATTCCTAGTTCAGAAAAAAAACAAGAATTGGTTTACAAATTACTTCCACGCTGCTGTATAGTACTAGCAGTTCTACACAGATTTATATCTCAGATTTTGGACTGGTGTTGGAGGTGCCAGGTGTCCTCGGGAGATTCCCTCGACGAAGGGTGACTATGTCCCCTCAATAAATCAAAGTTCCCACGCACGTCTGCTCCAACTCTCCCACACAACAATAAATGCAACCCAATATAAGAAAACATTAAGTGTACGTCTTTTTAAAGCGGCAAAAATGATAATACCGATCTATGGGAAGTGGCAAATCTTTCCTTCGGGTATGGACTAGATCCGAGAGGTAGACTATATAAGGGTAATGGAATAACTGGTTTAGACTTCAACAGGGTCAAATGACTACACATAACAATAGATGGCTCCCCTTGATGGAATATCTGGAGAATGGGAGAGATATATCCTTGATATAAGACCATCCTTGATATAAGATAAGGTCATGAACTAATGAAAAAATTCAGATTAATTTTTTATAATTTGTTTTAAGTTAGGCACAAATGGGGCAGACTAGATGGTTCTTCTCTGCCGACTTATTCTATGTTTCTATATCCCTGCTCAGAATATTAATGATCAAGTCACATTATAATAGTGACTTTGGACAAGTTAAATGCTGTATTATTTTAATTGTAATAATTATCTTAGTATTAATAATGAGACTCCTCATGGGCGGAGTCAATCCCCCTCTGTACCTCTCCTTCTTTCCCTTCTTTTTTCTTTTTTTATCTTCTTAAAAATGAATCAGTGAAACGAGTATGGGTGTATTGTAAATATTTATTCAGAAGATATTTATTGTAATGACTATATGCATTTTTATATTCTTCTTATTTATACAAAATGTGTTATGATTTGTATTGCTATATTTGTTTTAATATTATAAACCCAATATAAAAAAAAAAAAATAGAAAAAAAAAAGAGATTCTAGATTTATTTATTTTTCACAGGTTCCCATATTATATTTTTTAAAATTCCTAAAACCATATCTACCCTCCTGATCTGCCCGCAGACTTGAGAACTTATAGAGGAAATGGCAAAATCCATTTTAATGCATTTACAGACATTGCTTCACTGTTGCTTTCTTATGTTGTCTTGTTAAAATATGTAAAAACCCTAGGAGATGTGATGCCCTGGGACAAGATTCCCTTCTTTTATGCATAAAATAATTATAATGAACAACAGCTAGCACGCTCAGCTGAATATCTCTGGGAGGTACTCCAGTTTTTCATTTTACATTTGATCTCTCTAAGGCCTGTGTAACCTGATTTTTATCGCTGAGTGCCAAGAGCACCATACGGGGTTGGCTGATCTCATCTTTATTAAAGTGTTGTGCTTCTTTCATTTCTTTTTATTTTTTTATTTATGGGCTGAAATAAAAGTATGGAAAAATAATAAAAAAAAAAAGTAATAAATGAATTTAACACAAATTGACTAACAAATTGAGTGTTCTAGAATGAAATAGAAAGCACATCTATCTCTGTATTCTTTCTTTTAAAGGGTAAATAGTTATGTTTAATTGAAAGATTGCATCCAGTGCAGGCATTTTGAATAGAAATGCTTTAATGAAAGAATAGGAATAAAGTACAAACCTTATTGAGTCCTCTTTGCTCCTTATAGCTTTTCGTTTAGAATCTTGGGTCAAATGGACAATTGTATGTTCATCTTTCCCAACATTCTAAACAACATGTCCGCCCCCTGATTGAGCCATATAGAGACAAGATTCTAAAAAACATGTCCGCTCCCTGATTGAGCCATGAAGAGAAAACATTCTAAACAACATGTCCACCCACTGATTGAGCCATATAGAGACAAGATTCTAAACAACATGTCCACCCCCTGATTGAGCCATATAGAGACAAGATTCTAAACAACATGTCCACCCCCTGATTGAGCCACATAGAGACAAGATTCTAAACAACATGTCCACCCCCTGATTGAGCCATATAGAGACAAGATTCTAAACAACATGTCCACCCCCTGATTGAGCCATATAGTGACAATATTCTAAACAACATGTCCACCCCCTGATTGAGCCATATAGAGACAAGATCCTATACAACATGTCCATCCCCTGATTGAGCCAGAAAATATATATCTACCTGGCCCACTAATTTCGCCATACATTGGTCACACATTTATATTACTTACATTGACACATGGTTCTCTATCCGTTTCTTAGATTCTGGAATACCCACTCATATTTGATTGAACTGTAGAGATGTCTGTGTTTATTTTCGAGTTGAAAAACGGTCCAATTTTTGAGGTCTGTTGCAAGCTGCATTCAGTTAAAATTAGTATATCCTTCACACTATACCGGCACAATACCAGGAGCTGACTCCTGCAGGGTCTCCAAACCTTATAGGACCCTGCCCCTATCGGATCCCACTCCATTGACTACTAGGAAGGGGGCCAATAAGTTTGCAGATTTGTACATATCATCTCCTTTTATTATACTGCCTGATATCAGCTATATGCAAACTTTTACCTCTATCCAACTAAATAATGTTTAACCCCTTGGCGACACAGGACGGACTAGGTCCGTCCTGTGTGCCGAGGCGTTAGTGACACAGGACGGACCTAGTCCGTCCTGTGTCAAAACGAGCACTGAAAGCGGAGTTTTTCCGCTTTCAGTGCTCAAGCCGCATTGTAACGATGCTTCCGTGTGGAAGCATCGTACAATGCTAAAAAAAATGCCCGTCGGCATTTCGATCGCTCCGGAGAGCGATCGAAATGCCGGTTTTAAAGGCACAGTGCCTTTAAAACGCGGGCATTTAAAAAATGAGCATAGGAAGCGAATCTTTCGCTTCCTATGCTCAGAAAGTGTTTCTGATTGCCTCGCAAGTCGAGGCAATCAGAAACACAAAAAAAAAATGCACGATCTTGGTCACTAAGTGACCAAGATGGCGCTGCCCTTCTAAGGGCAAGAGCACAGGAGGCAGGAAGTACCTGCTTCCTGTGCTCTCTGGCTGTCACACGATTGCCTCTTCACAGAGGCAATCAGTGACTGCCAGGCACACTGACAGGCAGTGGGGATGCTCTCCTGAACATCCCCACTGACTGGTCAGATCAATATTAACTCTATATTGATCTGACCAGTTATGATCTGTCTCCCTCTCCTCACATTTTTTTTAGTGAGGGAGAGAGACAGATCAAAGTTCTAAAAGTAAGTAAAAGTTAAAAAAAACAATAAATACACAACACACAAATAATAAAACAATAAAAAAAAATTTATTAAAGCAATTCCCTGCGTTTAACCCCTTCCCTGCCACTGATCTTGCATAAGCAGTGATCGTGCACATCAGCGCATTTATTTTTGCCGTTTGTGCATTTTTTAGGGGTTAATTTTTTTGTACTGTAATTTATTACAGTACTAAAAAGGCTATTCTAAGAGTTATTAACCCCTTATTTGCCGTCGATCACTGCTTACGCAATGATATTGACGCCAAAGCAATTTTTATCTGTCTGCATATTTTTTTTTTTTTTTTACACATACCCGCTAGGGGATTACATGTAAAGTAAAAATATTTGAGTTTTTTTTTTTTAAGCTGCCTGAGCGCATAGCGATCAGTAACAGCGAATTAGTGGCAAAGGCGGTTTGGTGATTTCTCAATTAAGCTCACCATTCGCCCTGGTCAGATCAAAATTAATCGGATCAATATTCACAAATATTGATCTGCCTCCCTCTCCTCACTTACATTTTTGTGACGGAAAGAGACAGATCAGTATTAGTGATATAAAATAACATTTTATAAAATTAGCAGGTTTTATGAAAGTCTTTCACTGTGTATTAACCCCTTCCCTGCCATTCATCACTGTGTAAGCAGTAATCCTGCACAGCAACAGTATGTTTTGCTGTCTGCACTGTTTTATGGATTAATTTATTTGTACTGTAATGTATTACAGTACTAGATAGGCTCTTCTAAGAGCTATTAACCCCTTCTTTGCTCGAGATCACTGCTTACGCACTGATTCTGAGGCCGCGGACTCAGGGTTCGATTTTGACCCTATTCAGCTTTCTGATACATCATCTAGCGATGTATCGGTGGCTGCTGAGCCCTTGCCACAAGTAGTGATGGGGGTCTACCGATAAAAAAATATATGGTTTGGTGGGGGTAAATTACATTGGCTGGCTTCAAAGATATATCCCATAAAGGACACGGACGCAGGTTGACTACATGTCAAAATTCCAAGTTGGAATTTTGAGATGCGCATCTCACAAATGTTGCCTTCTAGCCAAAAACAAACCAACAAACCTATGCATGGGTGCTATCCCTGTACTCGGGAGATGTTGCTGAACACATATTGGGTTGTTGTTTGGCAGTGACATATACCAGAATCTGTGAATTCATGCCTGAAGTACAATGCATGTGGGAAAAAAAACTCCCAAAAAAGTACTACCACAAACTTTTACAAAGGCTGGTGGTAGAATTAGTACCTATACAGTATTAAAATACCACCATTTGAAATACCTTAGGATGTCTATTTTCCAAAAATATATGGTTTGATGGGGTAAAATTCATTGGACGGCTTCAAAAATGTTCCAAATGGAACATGGGCGCAGGCTGACTACATGTCAAAATTCCAGGTTGGAATTGCGCACCCCCTAAATGTGGAATTTTAGACCCAATACAAACCAACAAACCTATGCATGGGGGGTATCCCTGTACTCAGGAGATGTTGCTGAACACATATTGAGGTGTTGGTTGGCAGTGGCAAATACCAGAATCTGAAAATTCCTGCCTGAACTACAATGTGTGTGGGGAAAAAATGCCATCCCATCCCTTTGACATAGGTTGGTGGTAGAATTAGCACTTGGAAAGTGTTAAAATACCACAATTTTAAATACCCTAGGATGTCTAGTTTTCCAAAATATATGGTTTTATGGGGTAAAATACTTTGACAGGCTTCAAAAGTGTCCCAAATGGAACATGGGCGCAGGCTGACTACATGTCAAAATTCCAAGTTGGAAATGCACCCCCCCCTAAACGTGGCCTTTTAGCCCCCAAATAATCTAACTAACCTACACATGGGTGGTATCCCTGTACTCAGGAGATGTTGCTAAACACATATTAAGGTGTTCTTTGGCACTGACACATAATAGGATCTGTGAATTCATGCCCGATGTACAATGAATGTGAAAAACAAATTACTATCCATAACATTGACATAGGCTGGTGGTAGAATTAGTGCATGAAAAGTGTTAAAATACTACCATTTGAAATACCCTAGGGTGTCTAGTTTTCAAAAATATATGGTTTTGTGGGGTAGAATACACTTTTTGGCTTCAAAAATGTCCCAAATGGGACATGGGCGCAGGTTTTCTGCACGTCAGAATTCCAAGTTGGAAAACCAAAAAGCGCACCTCTCAAATGTGGCCTTTTAACCCCCAAATAACCTAACCAACCTATACATGGGTGGTATCCCTGTACTCAGGAGATGTTGCTGAACACATATTGAGGTGTTGTTTGGCACTGACATATAACAGGATCTGTGAATTCATGCCCAAAGTACTATGTATGTGAAAAAAAATTACTATCCATAACATTGACATAGGCTGGTAGTATAATTAGTGCATGGAAAGTGTTAAAATACTACCATTTGAAATACCCTAGGGTGTCTAGTTTTCAAAAATATATGGTTTTGTGGGGTAGAATACACTTTTTGGCTTCAAAAATGTCCCAAATGGGACATGGGCGCAGGTTTTCTGCACGTCAGAATTCCAAGTTGGAAAACCAAAAAGCGCACCTCTCAAATGTGGCCTTTTAACCCCCAAATAACCTAACCAACCTATACATGGGTGGTATCCCTGTACTCAGGAGATGTTGCTGAACACATATTGAGGTGTTGTTTGGCACTGACATATAACAGGATCTGTGAATTCATGCCCAAAGTACTATGTATGTGAAAAAAAATTACTATCCATAACATTGACATAGGCTGGTAGTATAATTAGTGCATGGAAAGTGTTAAAATACTACCATTTGAAATACCCTAGGGTGTCTAGTTTTCAAAAATATATGGTTTTGTGGGATAGAATACACTTTTTGGCTTCAAAAATGTCCCAAATGGGACATGGGCGCAGGTTTTCTGCACGTCAGAATTCCAAGTTGGAAAACCAAAAAGCGCACCTCTCAAATGTGGCCTTTTAACCCCCAAATAACCTAACCAACCTATACATGGGTGGTATCCCTGTACTCAGGAGATGTTGCTGAACACATATTGAGGTGTTGTTTGGCACTGACATATAACAGGATCTGTGAATTCATGCCCAAAGTTCAATGTATGTGAAAAAAAATTACTACCCAAAACATTGACATAGGCTGGTAGTATAATTAGTGCATGGAAAGTGTTAAAATACTACCATTTGAAATACCCTAGGGTGTCTAGTTTAAAAAAATATATGGTTTTGTGGGGTAGAATACACTTTCTGGCTTCAAAAATGTCCCAAATGGGACATGGGCACAAGTTTTCTGCATGTCAGAATTCCAAGTTGGAAAACCAAAAGGCGCACCCCCTAAATGTGGCCTTTTAGCCCCAAAACAAACCAACAAACCTATGCATGGGTGGTATCCCTGTACTCAGGAGATGTTGCTGAACACATATTGAGGTGTTATTTGGAAATACCCCTTCACATTTTAAGGTAATGTTTACCTAAATTGCAATATATGTGAAAAATTAAAAAAAAAGATTTTTTGCTGCAAACTTTGGCATAGATTGGTGGTAAAATGGCTACATGAAATGTGTCAAAATACCCCAAGTTAAATGCCCTGAGTTGTCTAGTTTTCAAAAATATGTACATGTTGGGGGTCATTCATGGATTTAGTACAGAAATCAGTGTTACAATGTCACTATCGCTAATTTTGAAAGAAGGGATTTTAAAATAGCTTTGCACCACTTATAGTTCTGGCCCTGTAACATGAATAAAAAAGCACAAAAACATAAAAACATGGGCTATTTCTGAACTCAGGACATATATTAGAAACTTTTTAGCAGTGTTTTTTTGTTGTCTCTTGTACATGAGTATACGATTTTTCAAATAAAAGTCATAAAAAAATAATTTTTTCAATTTTTTTGCCATATTTTATTATTTTTTTTACATCAAATTATATGCTATTATCAAAATAATGGTATCAAAAGAAAGCCCTTCTTATGACGATAAAAACGATATATAGTTTGTGCGGGTACCCTAAATGAGACAGAAATAAATTACAGCAAAACACAAACTGCTCAGAAATGTTAAAACAGCCCATGTCACCAAGCGTCGGACAAGCCAAAAAAGTCATGTCACTAAGGGGTTAAGCTTGTATAAAAGGTGCAATTTAAAAATGGGGCAAAGAGAGCCTTGCCCAAAGTAGGTTCATATAAGAACAGAGAGAGATGTGCTACTGAACTTACGTATAGTACATCCATATGTGGTGATCTAGAAGAAGATAAGGTAAAAAAAAAAAAACATAACCCCCCCCAGATTGTCTTAAAACTATAGATTTGCTTAATTCTACTCTTAAACATCTGCCTACATATTTCAGTTAATCATTATAATACAATACAATTGGGGCTCCTTAAATAAGGTCTTAATAATATTTAAAAAATTTAAAAATATATGAATGTGTTCAATGGAATTTTTTTAAAAATATATATATTATTTTATTACATACCCATCTAATAAATGGTGTGGTGTCTTTTTTTTTGTAGAGGACTGTGGACTATTTTTATCTAAACACCAAAGAGAAAAGTTATCCATAAATTATAAAAAATAAATCCAAACAGAATAACAATAAAAAAAAAAAAGGGTATTAGTTACAAACTGTCTAAGTGACAGGCTAGCCAGAAGGTGGGAATTATCCTCCAGCTATTTTCATGGTAATATAAAGATATATTTTGTACTTTTTTTTATGTAAAAAATACGACTTAATGTTTTACCTCGGAGATGTGCCTTTCTAGTTAATGTGCCAATTATGGCAAGTGGTTTAAATGAATGGGGAAAAATACAGTTGTTATGGTTAAATACAGCTCCGGGGTATTTTACGAAAGTCTAATTACAGTTACTTTCTTTTATTTAATTATGCAGCTTAAAATCTGCTTCATTTAGTTTCTGCGGCAGAGAAGTTTTCATGCAGTGCCACAAATGTTCAATCCATGAAAGTGTTTAATTGCCGTTTCATGAAGGCGGAAATAAAAATGTAAAAAAAAAATGCTTCTGGGAAAGAAATTCATTATGCCGTCATTGACTTTGCTATAGATGAAGTTTATTCTGCTCCCTTGATCTCATGCAGGCGAGTCACCCGTGAAGCTCTGCCTTCTTTTTATCCAGCTGCCATTTTGTGGGTGGAGTTACACACGGCAAGTTCCGTGCCTTTTTCCTCATCGCCACGACCCCATGATGTCAAAACCCTGTAGCAGCTCTGTTGTTTTTTTTTTTATCATTGCCCATTTTGTGTTCCAGCTTCCATTCATCTACTGCGCTGTTTGTTTTCCGAGGTTTTGAACTTTGGCATCTTGTCTGCCTTGCTTCTCGTCACTGCCTGCCCCAACCTTTGCAGCATTTCCTGGTCATTGCTTTTGTCTGGCGATTCTGTACCTCGCCTAGATCTTTGCTACTTTGTGGCTATCCTGACCCGTGGGCTCAACCTTCGAGGATACATAGTTGCATGCAGCCATTGCCTCTTTGGGATCCTCCAGCCAAATTTTACACTATGTACCAGGGGAAGGCCTGTTCAATAATAAAATGAATATAAAGATTAGAACCACAAAACGATTATGGTAAATACCACATTTTCTCAATAATAAGTCAAGGTTTTGATCAGAAAAAAAATCATCTAATAAATCTCTGAACACTTTGTTGTCAAAATCCTCCACTTCTCTTGGAATATTCATCTATGCATGAATAATGGTGCTTACCGGTGCTTCAAACTGTTCAAATGGAAATCCAACCAGGTCATCGCTCAATGTACACAATCCCCAAAGCCCTTCTGGCACCATGTTTTTATAAATTGAGCATTAAAAAATTTGAATGTGCAAAAAAAAGCTGTGAATCCAAGAGCTGATAACAAATGTTGAGGCAACAAATGTTGAGGCAAACTTACTTGACGCGAAACGCACTATGCACGTCAATGAATGGTGAAAAGCATATAGAATGTGAATGCAACGTTTACATAGTGACAGCCACTCGAGAGAACCAAGTAGATCGAACAATAATTTGAGAGAGAAAGAAAACATAAAATAGCAAGAGATCGTTGGAGAGCCCATTGGCCATAAATTAGGAAGAAAACGTGAGCCATCAGGTCGGATACTTGACTGATTCCATCGTAACACCAATCATGGCTATGGAGAATTCATGATGGATGACATATCCTTCCCTGTTTACTGTCTGGAAATATTTTGCAGGATACTGAAAACATTTAGCTTTGAGTAACAAGAACTTACTAATACTAATCCTTAAATATTTAAGACAGGCCTTGGACAAAACTCAGAAGCCAGGGACCCATGATAGATTTTTCATTGTATAAGATACATTTCTACGCCCTAAATTAATCATATTGCCTCCTATGTTGGTATTTTCGGCTTGTAAAGTCTGACTTAAGGTAAAACTCCGTTTTAGTCATTGAAGACATTCGAATTTATCCAAAACAATAATGCATTTTGATTGGATGCAGTGTTTCTATGCTTAGCATGTGGCTACTTTTAGGACCACTAGATCCAGTCCACTGATTTTCTGGTCTGTGTTTCAATGATCTTTTAATTCTGAATACCTGTAGTGTCATACCCTAACAGTTCTTTCATTGCTCAAGGGATGACCACTAATTGCCTACTTATTGTCCATTTGCAGTACAAAAAATGTAGGTGACAGTGTTCACATACCTCTACACCCTTGCTTCTGTACATCATTACCATTGAGGCTACATTTATGTTCAAAAAACATTTTCCAAAAATGGTGACCCCCAACCCCCCTCCACCAAAGAAATTTGTCTCACAAATGCACCTTCATAATCTATGCTAGTAAAGCAGCTATGGACTCTCTCGCCGTACCAATAATAGATAATAATCTTCTAGAAGTCCGCCTTGTTCATTGCGTAGTCCCATCTGCCGACCTTTACCCATCAGGGCGCTACTTTTAAGTATTTATAGGTCTATAGAACCATTGTGTTTTGCAAGCTCGGGATATGATGAAATAGAAAGCTAAGCAGGGCTTTTCATATTGATCTTTCAAGTCTCCAGTGTGCCAGCATTTTATCATTTAACATTTTATAGCTGTCACATACACCTTTCTCACACTTTCTTTGTCAAGAGGACTATCAGAAGCAAGCATCCCGCTGTGAAAGTGATTTGTACAGTATGATAATGGAAGCAGATGATAATATAATAATAGCTGCGCACACAGGCAGCAATCCCACTTTTAAAATAACCACATAAAAGACACGTTCAATAGGAAAGAAGATCTGTAAGTGCCAGGGAACAAAAATAAAATAAAATAAAAACACCTTGCTATCCTTCTTCATCAATAAATTGAGGGTTGCTATGGTACAAGTGTATAATCAGATTGACTGGTAGTCAGTTACTGGACATTGGAAGCTCGTCGAAGCTCTGCTTGGCGCACCGTTTTTGTAAATCTGTGCAGCCTAAAGATGCAGCTGTCATTTCTGCTGTGCTATATCTAGGAAGAAGTAAGGATAGGTAAAAGGCATATTCGTAAATGGTTAAAGAGAACGGGAAGGGTAAGTAGTGGGCATATCGATACAGGCAAGAGACAAAAGGACGGGCAAGTGGATGGCATTTCAATAAAGGCCAGAGACAAAAGGCTAGGTAAGTGGATGGTAAATCAATGAGGACCATAAATCAGGATAGGTTAGTAGATGCTATATCAAAACGAGCCAAAAACAGGAAATGGAAGCATGTATGCACATACCCTTTCCCAACGGTCCAGCTTAGAGACCTTATATCACACAGTCCAGACCTTATTCTCTTGTTGATAGTTGTGACTCAACATCCCCAGCATCCTGCATCTTCAGTGATGCATGGTGTGAGGTATGTGTACCTAGAGTGTGTCAGGAAATAAGAACCATTCGGAATATATAGTCTGCCCAATCTTTGTCTAAAAACAAAATTGTAACACTTTCCTTTGTCTCTGGCCTTATCTTTTACGATAACTGTATGCCTATCTTCTGCATGATTAAACTCCTTCACTGTATTAACCTCTGTCACATCAGCCTCTTCCCTTCTATTACTGGTAAACATTTGCCCCTCTAACTGAACATAAAGCGAAACAATACTTCCTCTTTAAGATTGGATTCTATCCTCTGCCTGAGGGATGTCCAAGCCCAAGAAATAAAAAGGTTAGGAGTACTGCCCACTCTAATTGAAGACTATTTCCCTATAATTAAGGTAGTTATTATTTGTGTCAGGCTCCAGGCCCTTCTACTGCCAGTCAACAGCACCCCTCACCTGTGGTACTTACCACCAGAGCATTGTGATCGCGGACTAGGCCTCATCCCCGGTCTTGAGTAGCCCACTCCTCACGTATATCGAGTGCGCGCATTCTACAACTGCTGGGAGGGCGTGTCCTTACATCCATGGGCGTGGCTGACTCAACGCAGGTTCATGGCAAAGGGAGGGGGGGGGTAGGCAGTGCCTTCCAAGCACACCTGCTATTCATCTCAGTGGGGGAGGTACTTGGTACTGGTCAGAAGGGTTATGGTACACAGCCAGCACACAGCCAGGACACAGCCAGGACACAGCCAGGACACAGCCAGCACACAGCCAGGACACAGCCAGGACATAGCCAGCACACAGCCAGGACACAGCCAGGACACAGCCAGCACACAGCCAGGACACAGCCAGGACACAGCCAGGACACAGCCAGCACACAGCCAGCACACAGCCATGACACAGCCAGGACACACACAGCCAGCACACAGCCAGGACACAGCCAGCACACAGCCAGCACACAGCCAGGACACACACAGCCAGCACACAGCCAGGACACAGCCAGGACACACACAGCCAGCACACAGCCAGCACACAGCCAGCACACAGCCAGGACACAGCCAGCACACAGCCAGCACACAGCCAGGACACAGCCAGCACACAGCCAGCACACAGCCAGCACACAGCCAGGACACAGCCAGCACACAGCCAGCACACAGCCAGAGCACAGCCAGGACACAGCCAGGACACAGCCAGCACACAGCCAGGACACAGCCAGGACACAGCCAGCACACAGCCAGCACACAGCCAGGACACAGCCAGCACACAGCCAGCACACAGCCAGGACACAGCCAGCACACAGCCAGGACACAGCCAGGACACAGCCAGGACACAGCCAGCACACAGCCAGGACACAGCCAGGACACAGCCAGCACACAGCCAGCACACAGCCAGGACACAGCCAGCACACAGCCAGCACACAGCCAGGACACAGCCAGCACACAGCCAGCACACAAACCCCAGAAATACATGAGTTACATCCGAGATGCTGACAGCAGCTGCAAATTCGGCAACAGAGTCACTCACTCTGTTGCCAATTCGACCAGCACTAAAAGTATATGGAAAGTATAGATTTAGTGCTGGTCGAATTGGCAACAGAGTGGGTGACTCTGATGATAAATTTGCAGCTGCCGTCTGTCACTTGGATGTATTTCCAGGGCTTGTGTGCTCTCTCTTCTGAAATATACAACGTGGCTCACACCTAGCACATATGGAGCATCCGAGTCAGAGTTTTAGCCGTATCCCTTCTCTGAAAGTATCAATATCCTCCTATGGTCTGCAGTACTGCGTACAATACTCCAAGTGAGGTCTCACCGGTGCTCTGTACAATGGCATGAGCACTTCCCTCTTTCTACTGCTAATACCTCTGCCTATGCAACCAAGCATTCTGCTAATACCTCTCCCTATACAACCAAGCATTCTGCTAATACCTCTCCTTATGTAACCAAGCTTTCTGCTAATACCTCTCCCAATACAACCAAGCATTCTGCTAATACCTCTCCCTATACAACCAAGCATTCTGCTAATACCTCTCCTTATGTAACCAAGCTTTCTGCTAATACCTCTCAATACAACCAAGCATTCTGCTAATACCTCTCCCTATACAACCCATCATTCTGCTAATACCTTTCCCTATACAACCAAGCATTCTGCTAATACCTCTCCCTATGTAACCAAGCTTTTTGCTAATACCTCATCCTATACAACCAAGCATTCTGCTAACACCTCTCCCTATACAACCAAGCATCCTGCTAATACCTCTCCCTATACAACCAAGCATTCTGCTAAAACCTCTCCCTATGCAACCAAGCATTCTGCTAATACCTCTCCCTATACAACAAAGCATTCTGCTAATACCTCTCCCCATACAACCAAGCATTCTACTAAAACCTCTCCCTATATAACCAAGCATTCTGCTAATACCTCTCTCTATACAACCAAGCATTCTGCTAATATCTCTCTCTATGCAACCAAGCCTTCTGCTAATACCTCTCCCTATGCAACCAAGCATTCTGCTAATACCTCTCCCTTTGCAACAAAGCATTCTGCTAATACCTCTCCCTATACAACCAAGCCTTCTGCTAATACCTCTCCCTATACAACCAAGCATTCTGCTAATACCTCTCCCTATGCACCCAAGCATTCTGCTAATACCTCTCCCTATACAACCAAGCATTCTGCTAATACCTCTCCCTACACAACCAAGCCTTCTGCTAATATCTCTCCCTATGCAACCAAGCATTCTGCTAATACCTCTCCCTATGCAGCCAATCATTCTGCTAATACCTCTCCCTATACAACCAAGCATTCTGCTAATACCTCTCCCTATGTAACCAAGCATTCTGCTAATATCTCTCCCTATACAAACAAGCATTCTGCTAATTCCTCTCCCTATACAACCAAGCATTCTGCTAATACCTCTCCCTATACAACCAAGCATTCTGCTAATACCTCTCCCTATGTAACCAAGCATTCTGCTAATATCTCTCCCTATGTAACCAAGCATTCTGCTAATATCTCTCCCTATACAACCCAGCATTCTGCTAATACCTCTCCCTATACAACCAAGCATTCTGCTAATACCTCTCCCTATACAACCAAGCATTCTGCTAATACCTCTCCCTATGCAATGACGCATTCTGCTAGCATTTCCTGCTGCTCTATTACATTGCCTACCTACAATCTGAAATGATTCTCAGATGATGAGGTTAGGACTGTATCAAATATTCTATACTCTGCCCTTGGATTTTTAAACCCAAAGTGCATTATCTTGCACTGAATCTTAATACATCATACCAACCAAGCATTTGTTCATTAAAATTTATATATTTTTGGCATGTGGCATTGCACATGCAACTTTGATACCTACACAAACTCATTAGCAACATCCCATAATCTTACATGATCATGAAGGGTGGGCCAAAAGTCCCCATTTCCCTTTTTTTTTTATACTGACATGCATGGCCCTGTTGACTATATTTTCTTTTATTAGTCTAAGTATCTTTTGTGTGTTCTTTCCTGATGAGACTTCAAATAGTATGACCTTCTCGACATCTGCTGTGATGTACAACACATATGCAGACATTTATCCTTTATTTAATCAAATGCATTTTACTATTTATTTATTTTTTGGGGGGGTTTGTTTACTATCCCTGATAAAAATCATACGCAGATCCTGTTGCCACACAAGCTGTCCTCTGGGTTTTTGACACATCAGGGAATCACAAACACTGGCCATTATCTGAGATAACTGAGCCAAAGGTAGATGGTACGGCAACTGGATGCACAGACTTTGTGTAGCATGCACCATCAACTTGATTGGACAGAGGCTTCGAAAAATTGACAAGAAGCTATGGGAGATTTGAGCAGTTTAAAGGTGAAATCAAAATAAAAGATGATAATGACTTAATGAGCTAGCTAAAACAAAAAATGTAAGTAGATAACACTAAAACAGCTAATAGAATAATAAGAGGAAAATTACTTCTAAAAATATAATTCAGAATAAGTAAAATTATGTATGTATTAAGCAAATATTTCCTATTTTTTAATACAAAAAAATAAATTACTTTAGAAACATAACAAGATAATTTTTTTCTCATTTCTTTATTATTATTTTGTATCCTTTAGATTTAAAACATTGTTTATTATAACTTCTTTTTTTTTCTGTTCAATTTTTTTTTATTACTTCTTTGATTTTGGTTTTGACAATCTTTTATTTGATCAATTATAAAAAGACAATACAGACGTCCAAATATGTAAATACAGTACTAATTACAGAAACACGTAACAAGACAAGGAAGCATCCTAAAAGACGCCAAAAAATATCAGCAAAGATATAAGCTTTATGAAGTCTGCGTCAGCCTTTCTCTCAATTAAGCATCATAATCTCCAATATTTTTAAGATACGATTTTTAAAAGAGAGAAAAAAGAAATACATAATTTCGTAAGCAATTCCCCCAATAATAGCTCTAGTGCGGTAGAGAGACCATTTTCCACTTAAGTTGCCATGGTGGCAAGAGGTAATTATTAAGTTGATAATAAGATGAGATCCAAATGGGTCAAAGTCATCCTTACCCATTTTCAGTAGGGCCAATTCCAGAAGAGAAGAAAGGATAAGAAAGAGGAAACAGAGAAAATGTTATTATAATTCTTTATTATAATTTCTGCTGTGTAAACGTTCTTGGGGGACGACGACTGCATATGATGGTTATCAATGTATTTGTATTGTCAAAAGCAAATTTGTATACAATTGTGTGTTTGTGTATACTTAGATAGATATCTATTCATGTTCATTTAGTTATATATCACACAAGTATAATCAGACTCTGCTCTTTTAAGAAATGATAGGAGCAAAAAATGATACAAAAAAATTCCAATTATCTTGACAAACAGGAAGTAAAACAATTCAGGTAATTGCATTTGCATGAGGCCCTTCAAAATATATATTTAAATTAGACTGCGGTACCTCATTGTGATATGGCTGAGGTGCCTGGCACATCATAAGGCGAGAGCTGATTTAAATAACAAGAGTACTCTCAAACTTAATCAATTGTGCTTCTCGGGTACGAGTAGGAACCTTTGAGGGAAACAGATAAAAACCAATGGGAAAAAATGGCTCTTATGTTAACTGTCAATTTGAGAAGAGGATATGTGTGAAGAAGATTGGTTCCATTATTATTTAAAGCGTCTTATCTTTTCCAACAAGGAAACGCTGTAATTCATCAAAAAAATAAGGATGCAATCTTGCTCTAAAAGACATAATAAAAAAAAAATATATAGTAACTAATAACAAGCCCACTTGAAAACAAGACAGATGGCACATTTGAAATGCTTTGTTAGGGTTTGACGTGCAAGGGGATAATCACAGAGCTTTCATTTATAGTCACTGAGAAGAGAATGAGAAGACAAAATGGCAGCTCTCTTCTGCGGTAGAAAACAGTCGTCAAGGAGCCATAAAAGAAAAACTAGGCAAATTACATATATATATTTTAACTTCTCTTAATGGGCTATTTTGCAAAAGATTAGCGGCTTGTGACACATTTGTGTTCTTTTATGGTAACTCCTCTTAAGAAAATTTTTTCCAACTTGACTACATTGACCTAAAGTTTGAAATTCCCATCTTAATTCCCTGTAATTCTCTCTTTATTAAGTAGACCCTTATGAGCAATACAGTTTGACTGGTTCACAATAGGTCTGCTTTTTTAAAGGCAGTTTTTACCCAGCAGTAAAAATGTATTTAGGTCCTAAAGGGACGCACAACTTTATTTATTTTCCTTAACTTTTTCTTCCTTAGAAGACTCTTTTAATTTGTGCTACCCTTTTGGTAGATAGCATCAAGGGAGATGACCTAGATTCTCAGGGAAGCATGGGCATAAAGTCGTAAGTCAGAGGATAAGATGGCATGTACCATTTAAAATATGTGCCAGTTTATCCTAACTAGAAGTGAAACAAAAGTGAAATATTTTTTGTTTGTGCAGAAAAATATGTATATTTGAATATGTGGTACAATTCTGGGCACCAGACCTAAAAAAGGACATTACAGAACTAGATAAAGTGCAAAGGAGATCTACAAAATTAATAAGAGGATTGGAGGATCTTAGTTACAAAGAGAGACTAAGACAGTTGCTTTTATGTATGCTAGAAAAAAGGAGTCTCAGAAGGGATATGATAACATTATATAAATAGGTGCAGGGCCAATATAAAGAGCTCTCCAGGGACCTGTTCATTAACAGAAATGTACAAAGAACAAGAGGTCACCCCCTGAGACTGGAAGAGCAAAGATTTCATAGACAGCAAAGGAAGAGATTATTTACGGTTAGGACAATAATGGTATGGAACTCACTGCCAAGAGAGGTAGTGCTATCAATACAATAGATGCATTTAAAAATGGTCTGGATGTTGTTGTTATTCTTATCTTTTTTTTTTTTTTAGAAAAGCAGGACATACAGGGCTATTAATAATAGAATAAGCATTAATAATAGAGCTTCTTGATCCAAGGAAAAATCTGATTGCCCTTTGGAGTCAAGAAGGAATTTCCCCCCCTAGGAGACACAATTCGAAATAGCTTCCTTAGGGTTTTTTGCCTTCTTCTGGATCAAAAGCTGGAATGATAGGTAGAAGGGTTGAACTTGATGAACTTGTATGTCTTTTTTAAACCTAAATCACTAAACTACTATGTTACTATGTTATGTTGTGGGCAAAATATAGAACTTTAACAAGCCTTAAAGATTGTTTAACCCTGGATTCCTTGAAGGAAGCCTGGGTTAAACAAAACATGTCCCTGGTCAATTAAGTAAATACGACTCACATGTGAGACAAAGCAGTTCCTGGTCGGCTCGCCCCACTCGGACAGCCGAAAGACAGGGTCTCTCGCTGCTAGCAGAGAGAGAGAGAGACCCTAGTTAAGGTCCCCCCTGCTGATTCCATGTGAAAACGATAGTCTTTATCTGCGCTAGCAGAGAGAGCAGGTCACCGACCAGACGGGTGTCTGCTTCCTAAGCATGGCAGCTGTCGGTCAGAGGATAAACTGATGTGTACCATCAAAATACCTGCCACATTATCCTCATACTAGGGACAACTGACTTTTTGCTTGGGTTTCTATATTAGAAGCACAAGTGAAAAATAAAGTGTAGTGTCCCTTTAATCGTAGATTGATTTAAATCAGCCTAGAAATGATTCAAACTCAAGTGGACAATAATCTGTTGAAGCTTACATTGCAATATGCAAGTGTTTATTTAAAAAAAAATACAATTTCCGCACTATTCTAATTAATCTTACTGGGCCAGGGGAAAAAAATAAGAAGGAATAAAGCTTAGTGATTTCAAATTATCATAATGAGATATTTAAAAAGTAAGCTGAATCAATTAGATGAGGTTCGCTGTTGATACAGAGAGGTATCAGAATGGATTCTAATGATTAAGGTGATGGTAATTAGAACAATCCAGTGAGAACAAAACGAAGAACAGTTAGTAAAATGACTAATTCTAAAGAAAATGGAACATTGAATATATCTGCTAATCACAATTCTATAAATAAACTCCATTTAAATATGTGACCTGTGAAGCCAGCAATGGGCCAGCTGCCATAAATAGACAACACATGGCAACTGGCAAATTACATTGAATGAGTCAAAATGAACATAACGTCTTGGCTTTATTAACACCAGTAGATCCTAATACATGAAGAGACTGTTCTTCCTCCTTGTTCTTCCCCAAAATCACTTTGGTGCAAGATGAAGATCACTGCTTGTATAGTGCACAGGCTTTTTTCCTGTGTGCTTTGATGCAGGCATTCTGCATAAATCACATTTTTAATATTTGACTCAAACCCTCCCCAGTGATTACTCTACATGTTTAATGCAGGTGCGGCAGCACTGATTATATAGACTAGGGGTGTCCATGTTTTTTCTGCAGAGGGCCACTTCACTAAAAATGTATGTGTGCGTGGGCCACATTCATTTGTCATTCATATTGTATGTATATATATATTTATATAAATAATTCACTAAACACTAATGTGCAGTGTGTGAGTGTATCACAGAGCTCCACAGCAATACTACTCACAGTAATGTGCAGTGTGTGAGTGTATCACAGACTCCACAGCAATAAAACTCACAGTAATGTGCAGTGTGTGAGTCTATCACAGACTCCACAGCAATAAAACTCACAGTAATGTGCAGTGTGTGAGTGTATCACAGAGCTCCACAGCAATACAACTCACAGTAATGTGCAGTGTGTGAGTGTATCACAGAGCTCCACAGCAATAAAACTCACAGTAATGTGTAGTGTGTGAGTGTATCACAGAGCTCCACAGCAATAAAACTCACAGTAATATAGAGTGTGTGAGTGTATCAAAGAGCTCCACAGCAATACAACTCACAGTAATGTGCAGTGTGTGAGTGTATCACAGAGCTCCACAGCAATAAAACTCACAGTAATGTGCAGTGTGTGAGTGTATCACATACTCCTCAGCAATAATACTCACAGTAATGTGCAGTGTGTGAGTGTATCACAGAGCTCCATAGAAATATAACTCACAGTAATGTGCAGTGTGTGAGTCTATCACAGACTCCACAGCAATAAAACTCACAGTAATGTGCAGTGTGTGAGTGCATCACAGACTCCACAGCAATACAACTCACAGTAATGTGCAGTGTGTGAGTGTATCACAGAGCTCCACAGCAACAAAACTCACAGTAATGTGCAGTGTGTGAGTGTATCACAGACTCCACAGCAATACAACTCACAATAATGTGCAGTGTGTGAGTATATCACAGAGCCCCACAGCAATAAAACTCACAGTAATGTGCAGTGTGTGAGTGCATCACAGACTCCACAGCAATACAACTCACAGTAATGTGCAGTGTGTGAGTGTATCACAGAGCTCCACAGCAACAAAACTCACAGTAATGTGCAGTGTGTGAGTGTATCACAGACTCCACAGCAATACAACTCACAATAATGTGCAGTGTGTGAGTGTATCACAGACTCCACAGCAATAAAACTCACAGTAATGTGCAGTGTGTGAGTGTATCACAGACTCCACAGCAATACAACTCACAGTAATGTGCAGTGTGTAAGTGTATCACAGACTCCTCAGCAATAAAAATGATGGTAAAAAAAACTTCACATTAACTACACACACACACACACAGAGTCACACTTACACACACACACACAGAGTCACACTTACATATATATGAAGTCACACTTACACATACACACACACACACTCACATACACAGTCACACACAGCATCACATGCACGCACAGCGTTACACTTGCACACACACAGACTCACACTTACACACAGACACACAGATTCACACTTACACACACACATACACACAGAGTCACAGACACACAGAGTTATACACACAAATACAGAACCTGCCTAACCACACAGGTCCTGTTTTTTTTTTTTAGATGGGACTGTGGGCATCAGGAGGGACCCTCCTCTGCGTTTTACCTGGCGTTATATTAAATTATTAAGTGCACTTCTTCCCTCCCTCTGACCTTTGTGCATGACCCCATGCACATGGTAGAGGAGGGGTTATGCGCACTGCAGCGCTTTGTTCCCTACGCGATCAATGGTCCCGAAAGGCCTGTAGTTGGAAGTGCGGCTATCACTGCAGAGTCACGCGGGCCACACCTCGATGCCCGGTCAGCCCATGTTGGATGCCCATGATATAAACATTGAGCATACAAAGTTTTGTTTCATTTAGTCTCTTCCTGCGATCCTGGAATAGAATACATTATGTGGACTATGATAAACTTGCTCTTGTACACAGTACGATTGTCTGATGACAATTAAATTCCATTCATTTGAATAAAATTATTCTCATTGGTTCCAGCAGCAAAAAAAAAAAAAAAGGAAATTGACTTTTACTCAGCTAGTGTGGGAAGCCCTGAGTTGTTTGGCAAACTTCCGTAATTTCACAATTTCATCTAGTTGTAAGTATTTTATACTTAATGCTATGCAAAAGGTACAACATGCAGTTTAAAGTATCTTGAAAGCACATTAATATTTGGAAGTTGTATTTTGGGCACCAGACATTCCTTTTAAATCTATTTGTTTGTGCCTTATGCACTTTTGTGATGTCACTGAGAAGGAGAAGAAAGATACATTTGAGAAGGAAACCGTTATATGTCTGTTTGTGTTCAACCTGCATTTTTCAAGAATCTCTTGCAAAGCAAGGCTAGGTGACTGGTATTCTGGGCTATGTGACGGGCATGCACCTCTATGTGGCATACAAGGTAGTTGTCTGCTTAGCTGGATGCCAGATAAGCTGGGTGGGCAATGGGGCTCTTTAAGCTAGTGGGTAGGTAGGAATAGGAAAGTGGCTTTATGGGCTCAATATCTGACTAGATTAGCTGTTAGCAGAGCTAGCTACATGGCTAGTATACATAGCTTGCGACTATCCTAACTAGACATGTGCATTCGTTTCGGACAAATGCATTTTCGTCCAAAAATAGCATTTTCGTCCATTCGTCCGAAAAACGAATAACAAAAATGCTAAACTAACGAAAGCCGAATGAACGAATAGTTAATAAACGAAAATCATTCGTCCATTCATGCTATTGGCATTTTATAAACAGAAATAGAGTCGGTTTATAGAATACCGATAGCATTACATACATTCCATAAACCGACATAATGAACGACTTTCGGTTTATGGAATGCATGTAATGCTATTGCTTTTCTATAAACTGAAATAGAGTCCCCATTCATACGAATAGGTCAATTGACCTATTCATACGAATGGGGACTCTATTTCGGTTTATAGAAAGCCAATAGCATTACATGTATTCCATAAGCCAAAAATCTATAAACCGAACGACATTCGGTTTATAGACTTTCGGTTTATAGAATACATGTAATGCTATTGCTATTCTATAAACCGAAAGTCTATAAACCGAACGGCGTTCGGTTTATAGACTTTCGGCTTATGGAATACATGTTATACTATTGGCTTTCTATAAACCGAACTAGAGTCCCCATTCATAAGAAAAGAAAAAGTGTCAGAAACACAATTTCAGAAAATTGTTAGGATGTCCTAAGACACATCCCAACTGCGACCCCCCACCACCCCCTTGATGGATTTACAAGCAAATAAATGGGGGCTGTGATGCTCAGCTATGCAAGTGGAATACAGTGGAGACTAGTGAGGCAGTCGGTCAAGGAAAGGGCACCCCGCCATTTCTCATGGGGGCTCATAACATTTGTGTAATGTTGCCTTTAAAATAATCTATGAAATCTAAACTTTCTCATCATTTCCTTCAAGTTGTTTTTATTCCTTTATCTCCAGCTGCATTTGATGTTTGCCAGATACGGCAATTCTCCCAATTGCCAACAGCCGTTACTCCGTCAGCAAAACCGTCAGGAACAAACAGAAGCGAGCAAAAGCAATATAAATAAAACAAAACAAAAAAACAGTCTCCCTCTTCAATATTTAAATTGGCCTTTTCAGAAGGGGCACAATTGTTCTAATGTGCCGCATCACGGACACATTGATGCATGAGTTTGGCTACAGTGTTATCCCTTGGAGAACAATCTTAAGGATATTTTTGGGGGTTTGTTTTTCACCCTCGTAGCCTCCTGATCCAGGTATTCAACACACGTTGCTGATTATTGCGCAAGACATTTCAGTTCAGGATTCATTTGCAACTTTTTTTTTTAAAAGCAGTAAAACCAAAAAAAAAACGACAATAAAACTATATTAAAGAGGGAAAAAAATGCAAAAAAAAAACAATTAAAAAGCAATGAAAAAAAAAAAGACTTCCAATAACAAAGTAATGTTTATAAGGTGCATCTTGTGAATATGAATGGGCCAAAAAATATTCTTTTAGATTCCCTCAGAGACATTAGTGAAAATATTTTTATTTTCAGGGAAATGTCGTGTTTAAAATCTGGCTGTCGCAATCATCATTACAGGAAATAATGGATAATTTTTGGGGAATGTACGGGTGAGGGAAATTTTAAGATGAGAATGTGACAATGTGTCAGGGCACAGGTGATAAAAAGGATTATGGGGTTAGCAAGGGCACATACCTTCTGCATTTCCTGCTCTATCTCCCTGACTTTATTCACTACAGGGCCCCACTGTCTACTCCAGGGCCGGCAACTGAGGATTTATGGACTGCAGGATGAGGATCTTCACTGGGCTACAACTCACAGCAGTCTCTGCTAGCAACATACTGTATCACATGGGCAACTATTTCAATGACACGAAAGGGGGCCAACTGCGGAAGAGTTCACTAAGGGGGGTGGGACAGTTCTTTGCGATTGCTTCATTGCAGCTGCTTCACTGCGATCTCTCGTGTGATGGCCACTTCATCGACAGTTCATCGTGGGGTCAAGAACATGGTGAGTATTATTAGTATTAGGGCTTAGTGTTCGTATTAGGGGTTAGAATTAGGGCTTAAGGGATAGTGTTATTATTAGGGGCTAGTGTTAGTAATAGGGGTTAGTGTTAGTATTAGGGGTTAGTGTTAGTACTAGGGTTAGTGTTAGTATTAGGGGTTAGTGTTAGTATTAGGGGTTAGTGTTAGTATTTGGCTTCGGGGGGTTAGTATTAGGGTTTAGTGTTAGTACTAGGGTTAGTGTTAGCACTATGGTTAGTGTTAGTATTAGGGGTTAGTATTAAGGGTTAGTATTAGTAATAGGGGTTAGTGTTAGCACTATGGTTAGTGTTAGTATTAGGGGTTAGTATTAAGGGTTAGTATTAGTAATAGGGGTTAGTATTAGTATTTGGCTTCGGGGGGTTAGTGTTAGTATCAGATGTTAGTGTTAGTACTAGGGTTAGTGTTAGTATTAGGGGTTAGTGTTAGTATTAGTGGCTAGTGTTAGTAATAGGGGCTAGTGTTAGTAATAGGGGCTAGTGTTAGTACTAGGGTTAGTGTTAGTATTAGGGGTTAGTGTTAGTATTAGTGGCTAGTGTTAGTAATAGGGGCTAGTGTTAATAATAGGGGCTAGTGTTAGTATTAGGGGTTAGTGTTAGTAATAGGGGCTAGTGTTAGTATTAGGGGTTAGTGTTAGTATTAGTGGCTAGTGTTAGTAATAGGGGCTAGTGTTAGTAATAGGGGCTAGTGTTAGTAATAGTGGCTAGTGTTAGTAATAGGGGCTAGTGTTAGTAATAGGGGCTAGTGTTAGTATTAGGGGTTAGTGTTAGTATTAGTGGCTAGTGTTAGTAATAGAGGCTAGTGTTAGTAATAGGGGCTAGTGTTAGTATTAGGGGTTAGTGTTAGTATTAGTGGCTAGTGTTAGTAATAGGGGCTAGTGTTAGTAATAGGGGTTAGTGTTAGTTTTAGTGGCTAGTGTTAGTAATAGGGGCTAGTGTAAGTAATAGGGGCTAGTGTTAGTAATAGGGGTTAGTGTTAGTATTAGTGGCTAGTGTTAGTAATATGGGTTAGTGTTAGTATTAGTGGCTAGTGTTAGTAATAGGGGCTAGTGTTAGTAATAGGGGCTAGTGTTAGTATTAGGGGCTAGTGTTAGTAATAGGGGCTAGTGTTAGTAATAGGGGCTAGTGTTAGTAATAGGGGTTAGTGTTAGTTTTAGTGGCTAGTGTTAGTAATAGGGGCTAGTGTTAGTAATAGGGGTTAGTGTTAGTATTAGTGGCTAGTGTTAGTAATAGGGGCTAGTGTTAGTAATAGGGGCTAGTGTTAGTAATAGGGGTTAGTGTTAGTATTAGTGGCTAGTGTTAGTAATAGGGGCTAGTGCTAGTAATAGGGGCTAGTGTTAGTAATATGGGTTAGTGTTAGTATTAGTGGCTAGTGTTAGTAATAGGGGCTAGTGTTAGTAATAGGGGATAGTGTTAGTAATAGGGGTTAGTGTTAGCATTAGTGGCTAGTGTTAGTAATAGGGGCTAGTGCTAGTAATAGGGGCTAGTGTTAGTAATATGGGTTAGTGTTAGTATTAGTGGCTAGTGTTAGTAATAGGGGCTAGTGTAAGTAATAGGGGCTAGTGTTAGTATTAGGGGTTAGTGTTAGTATTAGTGGCTAGTGTTAGTAATAGGGGCTAGTGTTAGTAATAGGGGCTAGTGTTAGTAATAGGGGCTAGTGTTAGTATTAGGGGTTAGTGTTAGTATTAGTGGCTAGTGTTAGTAATAGGGGCTAGTGTTAGTAATAGGGGTTAGTGTTAGTAATAGGGGTTAGTGTTAGTATTAGTGGCTAGTGTTAGTAATAGGGGTTAGTGTTAGTAATAGGGGTTAGTGTTAGTATTAGTGGCTAGTGTTAGTAATAGGGGCTAGTGTTAGTAATAGGGGTTAGTGTTAGTAATAGGGGCTAGTGTTAGTAATAGTGGCTAGTGTTAGTAATAGGGGTTAGTGTTAGTAATAGGGGTTAGTGTTAGTATTAGTGGCTAGTGTTAGTAATAGGGGTTAGTGTTAGTAATAGGGGTTAGTGTTAGTATTAGTGGCTAGTGTTAGTAATAGGGGCTAGTGTTAGTAATAGGGGCTAGTGTTAGTATTAGGGGTTAGTGTTAGTATTAGGGGTTAGTGTCAGTATTAGTGGCTAGTGTTAGTAATAGGGGCTAGTGTTAGTATTAGGGGTTAGTGTTAGTAATAGGGGCTAGTGTTAGTAATAGGGGTTAGTGTTAGTAATAGGGGCTAGTGTTAGTATTAGTGGCTAGTGTTAGTATTAGGGGCTAGTGTTAGTAATAGGGGTTAGTGTTAGTAATAGGGGCTAGTGTTAGTAATAGGGGTTAGTGTTAGTAATAGGGGCTAGTGTTAGTATTAGTGGCTAGTGTTAGTAATAGGGGCTAGTGTTAGTAATAGGGGCTAGTGTTAGTATTAGGGGCTAGTGTTAGTAATAGGGGCTAGTGTTAGTAATAGGGGCTAGTGTTAGTAATAGGGGTTAGTGTTAGTTTTAGTGGCTAGTGTTAGTAATAGGGGCTAGTGTTAGTAATAGGGGTTAGTGTTAGTATTAGTGGCTAGTGTTAGTAATAGGGGCTAGTGTTAGTAATAGGGGCTAGTGTTAGTAATAGGGGTTAGTGTTAGTATTAGTGGCTAGTGTTAGTAATAGGGGCTAGTGCTAGTAATAGGGGCTAGTGTTAGTAATATGGGTTAGTGTTAGTATTAGTGGCTAGTGTTAGTAATAGGGGCTAGTGTTAGTAATAGGGGATAGTGTTAGTAATAGGGGTTAGTGTTAGCATTAGTGGCTAGTGTTAGTAATAGGGGCTAGTGCTAGTAATAGGGGCTAGTGTTAGTAATATGGGTTAGTGTTAGTATTAGTGGCTAGTGTTAGTAATAGGGGCTAGTGTAAGTAATAGGGGCTAGTGTTAGTATTAGGGGTTAGTGTTAGTATTAGTGGCTAGTGTTAGTAATAGGGGCTAGTGTTAGTAATAGGGGCTAGTGTTAGTAATAGGGGCTAGTGTTAGTATTAGGGGTTAGTGTTAGTATTAGTGGCTAGTGTTAGTAATAGGGGCTAGTGTTAGTAATAGGGGTTAGTGTTAGTAATAGGGGTTAGTGTTAGTATTAGTGGCTAGTGTTAGTAATAGGGGTTAGTGTTAGTAATAGGGGTTAGTGTTAGTATTAGTGGCTAGTGTTAGTAATAGGGGCTAGTGTTAGTAATAGGGGTTAGTGTTAGTAATAGGGGCTAGTGTTAGTAATAGTGGCTAGTGTTAGTAATAGGGGTTAGTGTTAGTAATAGGGGTTAGTGTTAGTATTAGTGGCTAGTGTTAGTAATAGGGGTTAGTGTTAGTAATAGGGGTTAGTGTTAGTATTAGTGGCTAGTGTTAGTAATAGGGGCTAGTGTTAGTAATAGGGGCTAGTGTTAGTATTAGGGGTTAGTGTTAGTATTAGGGGTTAGTGTCAGTATTAGTGGCTAGTGTTAGTAATAGGGGCTAGTGTTAGTATTAGGGGTTAGTGTTAGTAATAGGGGCTAGTGTTAGTAATAGGGGTTAGTGTTAGTAATAGGGGCTAGTGTTAGTATTAGTGGCTAGTGTTAGTATTAGGGGCTAGTGTTAGTAATAGGGGTTAGTGTTAGTAATAGGGGCTAGTGTTAGTAATAGGGGTTAGTGTTAGTAATAGGGGCTAGTGTTAGTATTAGTGGCTAGTGTTAGTAATAGGGGTTAGTGTTAGTATTAGTGGCTAGTGTTAGTAATCGGGGCTAGTGTTAGTAATAGGGGCTAGTGTTAGTAATAGGGGTTAGTGTTAGTAATAGTGGCTAGTGTTAGTAATAGGGGCTAGTGTTAGTAATAGGGGTTAGTGTTAGTAATAGGGGCTAGTGTTAGTAATAGGGGTTAGTGTTAGTAATAGGGGTTAGTGTTAGTATTAGTGGCTAGTGTTAGTAATAGGGGTTAGTGTTAGTATCAGGGGTATTAGTATTAGGGTTCGGGGGTTAGTATTAGGATTTGAGGAGGTTTGGTATTAGGGTTCGGGGAGGGGTCACTTTTAGGGGGTTTAATTTCTAAGTGGGGGTTACTCTGACAGTTAAGCGCTGACAGTTCAACGCTGAACCTTCAATGCTTACATTGCTTTTCACTGCTGACAGTATAGCGCTCAAACTGCCTCGCTGAGCTGACGGTGGGGAAAGCTGCACTGAACTGTCTTAGATGCTTCAGTAAGGCCTTAAAGTGGCCCTGGGTATATCATGTGTCAAATAACATTTCTGCCGACAGGTACAGTCATATGCCAAATATGAGTGTAATTCACAAAATATTATGTAACAGTTTTATTTGTTTTCAAACAAAGCTGGCATTTTAACCCCTTAGTGACATGACTTTTTTGGCTTGTCCGACGCTTGGTGACATGGGCTGTTTTAACATTTCTGAGGTGTTTGTGTTTTGCTGTAATTTATTTCTGTCTCATTTAGAGTACCCGCACAAACTATATATCGTTTTTATCGTTATAAGAAGGGCTTTCTTTTGATACCATTTTTTTGATAATAGCATATAATTTGATGTAAAAAAAATAATAAAATATGGCAAAAAAATTGAAAAAATTATTTTTTTATGACTTTTATTTTAAAAATCGTATACTCATGTACAAGAGACAACAAAAAAACACTGCTAAAAAGTTTCTAATATGTGTCCTGAGTTCAGAAATAGCCCATGTTTTTATGTTTTTGTTCTTTTGTATTCATGTTACAGGGCCAGAACTATAAGTGGTGCAAAGCTATTTTAAAATCCTTTCTTTCAAATTAGCGATAGTGACATTGTAACACTGATTTCTGTACTAAATCCATGAATGACCCCCAACATGTACATATTTTTGAAAACTAGACAACTCAGGGCATTTAACTTGGGGTATTTTGACACATTTCATGTAGCCATTTTACCACCAATCTATGCCAAAGTTTGCAGAAAAAAATCTTTTTTTTTTAATTTTTCACATATATTGCAATTTAGGCAAACATTACCTTAAAATGTGAAGGGGTATTTCCAAATAACACTTCAATATGTGTTCAGCAACATCTCCTGAGTACAGGGATACCACCCATGCATAGGTTTGTTGGTTTGTTTTGGGGCTAAAATGCCACATTTAGGGGGTGCGCATTTTGGTTTTCCAACTTGGAATTCTGACATGCAGAAAACTTGTGCCCATGTCCCATTTGGGACATTTTTGAAGCCAGAAAGTGTAATCTACCCCACAAAACCATATATTTTTTTAAACTAGACACCCTAGGGTATTTCAAATGGTAGTATTTTAACACTTTCCATGCACTAATTATACTACCAGCCTATGTCAATGTTTTGGGTAGTAATTTTTTTTCACATACATTGTACTTTGGGCATGAATTCACAGATCCTGTTATATGTCAGTGCCAAACAACACCTCAATATGTGTTCAGCAACATCTCCTGAGTACAGGGATACCCCCCATGTATAGGTTGGTTAGGTTATTTGGGGGTTAAAAGGCCACATTTGAGAGGTGCGCTTTTTGGTTTTCCAACTTGGAATTCTGACGTGCAGAAAACCTGCGCCCATGTCCCATTTGGGACATTTTTGAAGCCAAAAAGTGTATTCTATCCCACAAAACCATATATTTTTGAAAACTAGACACCCTAGGGTATTTCAAATGGTAGTATTTTAACACTTTCCATGCACTAATTATACTACCAGCCTATGTCAATGTTATGGATAGTAATTTTTTTTCACATATATAGTACTTTGGGCATGAATTCACAGATCCTGTTATATGTCAGTGCCAAACAACACCTCAATATGTGTTCAGCAACATCTCCTGAGTACAGGGATACCACCCATGTATAGGTTGGTTAGGTTATTTGGGGGTTAAAAGGCCACATTTGAGAGGTGCACTTTTTCGTTTTCCAACTTGGAATTCTGACGTGCAGAAAACCTGTGCCCATGTCCCATTTGGGACATTTTTGAAGCCAAAAAGTGTATTCTACCCCACAAAACCATATATTTTTGAAAACTAGACACCCTAGGGTATTTCAAATGGTAGTATTTTAACACTTTTCATGCACTAATTCTACCACCAGCCTATGTCAATGTTATGGATAGTAATTTGTTTTTCACATTCATTGTACATCGGGCATGAATTCACAGATCCTATTATGTGTCAGTGCCAAACAACACCTTAATATGTGTTCAGCAACATCTCCTGAGTACAGGGATACCCCCCCATGTATAGGTTGGTTAGGTTATTTGGGGGTTAAAAGGCCACATTTGAGAGGTGCGCTTTTTGGTTTTCCAACTTGGAATTCTGACGTGCAGAAAACCTGCGCCCATGTCCCATTTGGGACATTTTTGAAGCCAAAAAGTGTATTCTATCCCACAAAACCATATATTTTTGAAAACTAGACACCCTAGGGTATTTCAAATGGTAGTATTTTAACACTTTCCATGCACTAATTATACTACCAGCCTATGTCAATGTTATGGATAGTAATTTTTTTTCACATACATAGTACTTTGGGCATGAATTCACAGATCCTGTTATATGTCAGTGCCAAACAACACCTCAATATGTGTTCAGCAACATCTCCTGAGTACAGGGATACCACCCATGTATAGGTTGGTTAGGTTATTTGGGGGTTAAAAGGCCACATTTGAGAGGTGCATTTTTTGGTTTTCCAACTTGGAATTCTGACTTGCAGAAAACCTGCGCCCATGTCCCATTTGGGACATTTTTGAAGCCAAAAAGTGTATTCTACCCCACAAAACCATATATTTTTGAAAACTAGACACCCTAGGGTATTTCAAATGGTAGTATTTTAACACTTTTCATGCACTAATTCTACCACCAGCCTATGTCAATGTTATGGATAGTAATTTGTTTTTCACATTCATTGTACATCGGGCATGAATTCACAGATCCTATTATGTGTCAGTGCCAAACAACACCTTAATATGTGTTCAGCAACATCTCCTGAGTACAGGGATACCACCCATGTGTAGGTTAGTTAGATTATTTGGGGGCTAAAAGGCCACGTTTAGGGGGATGCATTTCCAACTTGGAATTTTGACATGTAGTCAGCCTGCGCCCATGTTCCATTTGGGACACTTTTGAAGCCTGTCAAAGTATTTTACCCCATAAAACCATATATTTTGGAAAACTTACCACCAACCTATGTCAAAGTGTTGGGATGTCATTTTTTCCCCACACACATTGTAGTTCAGGCAGGAATTTTCAGATTCTGGTATTTGCCACTGCCAACCAACACCTCCATATGTGTTCAGCAACATCTCCTGAGTACAGGGATACCCCCCATGCATAGGTTTGTTGGTTTGTATTGGGTCTAAAATTCCACATTTAGGGGGTGCGCAATTCCTACCTGGAATTTTGACATGTAGTCAGCCTGCGCCCATGTTCCATTTGGAACATTTTTGAAGCCGTCCAATGAATTTGACCCCATCAAACCATATATTTTTGGAAAATAGACATCCTAAGGTATTTCAAATGGTGGTATTTTAATACTGTATAGGTACTAATTCTACCACCAGCCTTTGTAAAAGTTTGTGGTAGTACTTTTTTGGGAGTTTTTTTTCCACATGCATTGTACTTCAGGCATGAATTCACAGATTCTGGTATATATCACTGCCAAACAACAACCCAATATGTGTTCAGCAACATCTCCCGAGTACAGGGATAGCACCCATGCATAGGTTTGTTGGTTTGTTTTTGGCTAGAAGGCAACATTTGTGAGATGCGCATCTCAAAATTCCAACTTGGAATTTTGACATGTAGTCAACCTGCGTCCGTGTCCTTTATGGGATATATCTTTGAAGCCAGCCAATGTAATTTACCCCCACCAAACCATATATTTTTTTATCGGTAGACCCCCATCACTATTTGTGGCAAGGGCTCAGCAGCCACCGATACATCGCTAGATGATGTATCAGAAAGCTGAATAGGGTCAAAATCGAACCCTGAGTCCGCGGCCTCAGAATCAGTGCGTAAGCAGTGATCTCGAGCAAAGAAGGGGTAAATAGCTCTTAGAAGAGCCTATCTAGTACTGTAATACATTACAGTACAAAGAAATTAATCCATAAAACAGTGCAGACAGCAAAACATACTGTTGCTGTGCAAGATTACTGCTTACACAGTGATGAATGGCAGGGAAGGGGTTAATACACAGTGAAAGACTTTCATAAAACCTGCCAATTTTATAAAATGTTATTTTATATCACTAATACTGATCTGTCTCTTTCCGTCACAAAAATGTAAGTGAGGAGAGGGAGGCAGATCAATATTTGTGAATATTGATCCGATTAATTTTGATCTGACCAGGGCGAATGGTGAGCTTAATTGAGAAATCACCAAACCGCCTTTGCCACTAATTCGCTGTTACTGATCGCTATGCGCTCAGGCAGCTTAAAAAAAAACTTTACATGTAATCCCGTAGCGGGTATGTGTAAAAAAAAAAATAAATATGCAGACAGATAAAAATTGCTTTGGCGTCAATATCATTGCGTAAGCAGTGTTCGACGGCAAATAAGGGGTTAATAACTCTTAGAAGAGCCTTTTTAGTACTGTAATAAATTACAGTACAAAAAAAATTAACCCCTAAAAAATGCACAAACAGCAAAAATAAATGCGCTGATGTGCACGATCACTGCTTATGCAAGATCAGTGGCAGGGAAGGGGTTAAACGCAGGGAATTGCTTTAATAAAAATGTTTTTATTGTTTTATTATTTGTGTGTTGTGAATTAATAGTTTTTTTTAACTTTTACAACTTTGATCTGTCTCTCTCCCTCACTAAAAAAAATGTGAGGAGAGGGAGGCAGATCATAACTGGTCAGATCAATATAGAGTTAATATTGATCTGACCAGTCAGTGGGGATGTTCAGGAGAGCATCCCCACTGCCTGTCAGTGTGCCTGGCAGTCACTGATTGCCTCTGTGAAGAGGCAATCGTGTGACAGCCAGAGAGCACAGGAAGCAGGTACTTCCTGCCTCCTGTGCTCTTGCCCTTAGAAGGGCAGCGCCATCTTGGTCACTCAGTGACCAAGATCGTGCATTTTTTTTTTTTTTTTTCTGATTGCCTCGACTTGCGAGGCAATCAGAAACACTTTCTGAGCATAGGAAGCGAAAAATTCGCTTCCTATGCTCACTTTTTTAATGCACGTGTTTTAAAGACTCTGTGCCTTTAAAACCGGCATTTCGATCGCTCTCCGGAGCAATCGAAATGCCGACGGGCATTTTTTTTAGTATTGTACGATGCTTCCATACGGAAGCATCGTTACAATACCATCAGAGCACTGAAAGCGGAAAAACTCCGCTTTCAGTGCTCGTTTTGACACAGGACGGACTAGGTCCGTCCTGTGTCACTAACGCCTCGGCACACAGGACGGACCTAGTCCGTCCTGTGTCGCCAAGGGGTTAAATATGTATGAAACTGATCAGGTTCTACCTTGAAGTCAAAGAACATTGTTTTTTTTTTTTTACAATATTTCCCCTTTATTTTTTTTCCCTTGGTATTTATCAATCCGAGACACCACTGTTATCACTACAATCTCTTGAGCTCAGTAAGTAATTCTGGCATGCAGATCTTTTCTGGAACACAGAGCCCAGAACATTCGCTCGGCTAATAAACAAGGTACAGGAACAATTCAACCGGCCAATGACATTTCACTTTTATTATCTGACATTGAATGAAAATGTAGCAGTGCAATATTTACCAAGCCCTCCATTTCATAATTAGAGGCCTGCTCAAGGCTTCATCAGTTTAATTGGTAGCCACAATTCTTAGAAAGGCTCCAGACGATTTACAGATGAGCAAAGGTACTTGAGATTATTGAAATCGTACATGATTAATTGAATTGATCTATTGAACAGCTAAGCTATTTCTTCCACACTTTTGAAGTCCCTTGCCAGACTTAAAACAAGATTATGTAGCATTACAGTACACGAGATAAATACACCGTGAATATTACAAAAACAAAAACATAGATCAATTTCCTGTGTCTGAATTAATCTTTAGCTCACTATTATGTTTTTTTTTAATGTAACGGTAGTTATTTATCAAGTGTTATTCCGAGGCACTTTTCTAAACAAGTGGAGTAATCACCATGGAAACCAATAGAGCGTTCTTGATTACGCCACTTTTACGCGTCAACTCAATAAAGAGAGAATGGCAGGGCATTGATATGGGAATTTCAAACTTGAGGCCAATGAATGGGAGAATGTTTCCAACTCGTCTACATTTGAAATTCCCATCTCAGTTCCCGGTAGTTCTCTCTTTATTGAGTAGAACCTTTAGAATACTTTGGGTTATTTATAAATTTGTTTGTGTAATGACAGTCATATAATTGCATCATAATTCATGTCTGTCCATAGGTATACAATGATAATTACCAGAAACACCCGTACCCCCCTCTCTCCCCCTCCCATCGCGCCAGTTGTGGCAAAATAGAAAAACAATCCGAAGATCGTTTAAGAATTTTCCCACGGAATTTTGATAGGAAAAGTAGCAAAAGTGATCCTTTAGGGAATTAGATTATACCATCACATCATACTAGACAAGTTTAATTTTTTTAGTTTCGGGAGGCAAGGGGTGGATGAGGACGATGTGGCGTTAGCTCATAAGCTTGAATCCAGTTTACACGGTACAGCCTGGAAGTCAATTGATAGATTTAGTCTGTGTATGTTCTATAAAAACACACAGTTTAAGTACAATGTGAAGCACTGTCCATAGATGGTGTTAATGTCGGGACAAACCTGAATTTGGCCACCACCTTCTCATCGTCTACCCCAGCCTTCTTCAGACCATCACTACTACACATCATCCACAACTTGGTTTCAAAGACTCCTATCAAACTCCACCCTCCCTCTACTTACAGCTACACTAGAAATCGCTCTCCCACTTTATCCATCTCATGCCCAGAGGAAACAGCAACATCTTACAAAGAATGCGCACCTCAGTCCTTCAGAATATTGCTCCTTTTGCTCTCAGACCCAACCAACAACAGAGGCAATACGGTCCGTACTGCTGAGTGGCGACTTTACGAACTCACCTTCCAATGAGGATTTCTTCATTATAAAGTCTTGTTTTGGTCCTACAACAAGTAATACCCTCCTCTCCCACCTGCTTCTCTGCCTTGCTCACCTCATACAGTCCAAGACTTTGGTTCCCATCTCAAATATAAAGAACACATAATTAGGTACAACTTTACTTTTCACAACTTTCCACAACCGCCTGCTGAGTGCCTCTTTCCCTTCCCCAAGACCCAATCTATATCTTACAAAGAGGTATTCTACTCTCCATTCATAGACCTTCTACTTGTGAGGTCAGCCCCATCCTGTCTCATCTTGTCTATTCTATATCCTCTCTCCTCTGTCCAAACTTAACCCGCCTAATCAAGCCAATATATCCAATATATACCTATACAGAACAAAACTCTTCTGCAGATCACATGGTTTCGTCAAACTGCCATCCTCTCTGTCTTCCCCCCTTTATGTCCAAGTTGAGGATTGTGCATTTGCTCCGCACTGACTTTTTGTCCACTAATGACCCATTGATCCTCTTCAATCTGGCTATAGACCCTTACACTCTACGGAAACATCCCTCACCAAAGTGGCAAATGATTTACTACTTGCCACATCCACTTCTCCGTACGGATCCTTTTAGATCTCTTCTTCTTCAGATTAGATTCTACAGATTACACATTATCACACATTTTGTTTGGCACCGATTACATTTAAAAAAAAAGATACAAAGTTCAGTGAAAAAAAGGTTTGGAACCACTGCATTGGAATACCTGTTAATTAGCCTCTGGTTAATGCTTTCTAGTTTCAACTGTCCCCAAACACCCTTACTATTGCCACACTCCCCTTTGACCTTTGCACTCAACTTATGAGTCTCCTGTTCCCAAATCTCTATTGATTGTAAGGGTTCAAGCAGGGACCTCAACCTCCTGTATCACTCTGTCTCTGTTTATATAACATATTGCGTAGTTATCTTCTATGTTCTGTACAAAGTGCAGCATCATGTTAAATAAAAATGATTTAGTGAAAGAGTAACTGTCAGGGCCTTTACCAGGTCAGGTAGGAGTGTCAGTGCAGGGATAGTGGAGGTGTCTGGTTGCATGTTATTTATTGTGCAGGGTGAGAACTGATATAGAAACAGAGAGATAGGGATTGGAATAAGGACTGAGAGACAAAAGGGAATTTAGGAAAGAACTGGAGAATAGGAAAAGGGTTTGAGTAGGAACTGCAGTATGAACAAAGAGCTAAAGCAGGGACTGTAGACAAAGCAGAGGTAGGGGTAGAGAGAGATACACAAGGGGTGAGGCCTTAGGTAAAGGTAATTAAGCAGGAACACACTAGAGGCTGAGGTCTGAGAAGGGTAAGAAAACAGAAGAAACACCCGAGAGAGGGTGACTAAGCAGGAACATTATACAGAGGGTGACTAAGGGGGAACGCCCTACAGAGGGTGACTAAGCAGGAACACCAGAGAGAGTGTGAATAAGGGGGAACACCCTAGAGAGGGTGACTAAGGAGGAATGCCATAGAGAGGGTGACTAAGCGGGAACACCCTACAGAAGGTGACTAAGCAGGAACACCAGAGAGAGGGTGGCTAAAGGGGAACACCCTACAGAAGGTGACTAAGCAGGTACACCAGAGAGAGGGTGACTAAGGGGGAACACCCTAGAGAGGGTGACTAAGGAGGAATACCATAGAGAGGGCAACTAAGGGCGAACACCCTACAGAGGGTGACTAAGCAGGAACACCCTAGAGAGGGTGATTAAGGAGGAATATCATAGAGAGAGTGACTACGGAGGAATAACATAGAGAGGGTAACTAAGGGGAAACACCCTAGAGAGGGTGCGGACTGAGCAGGAGTGACTTTAAGAGAGCAACTTAGCTGCCGAAAATCTTGCTGTAGCCAGAGGGTCTCTGGAGAACATCCGCCAGGCTGGTTGAGCCGCCCAGGTTCAGATTCCCAGTTCATGGACAGGGTCACAATTCAAATGTGCTTTAAGCAGAGGATCAGGAACAGAAGCAGCAGCTCTCAGAAGTCGGACATCCAACTTCAATGCAAAAAGCCCTGTTTGCAAGAAACTGCAGCTATTTAACCTGGGTGTGAGCAAAAGGTAACGAGCCCACCTGACACCAAACAGAGGGTAAGAAATACAAGCAAACACAGGCAGGCAGACCTCTAGAGGAGGCAGGAGGAATATAAACACAACATTTAGGACTTTGAAATATATGAGACAGAAGACTCATTTTAGAACCTTAGGTCAACATGGCTGCCCCCTGAAAGAGCTACACAGAGAAAAGGGGGTCTAATAAGGTACGTTATTTATATTTGTTCATTAAACAATGCCTGTATCAATTCAATCTTTCAATTAATCATAAATTATTATTTTTTTTACCTTTAAAATATTAGTACTGGTTTATTTTTTGTGAAATCATACATTGATGCAGGTCTTCTTTGTTTTTTGTTTTTTTACTAACGTTAATATTACGTATTACATAGACACCAGTCATTTTTTTACATCTTGAATGACCCACAGGCATTTGATTGAACTGTAAAGATGTCTGTGGTTATTTTGGGTAATAAAATAAAAAATAAAAATGATTACAACTTCACAGACATAGCTATTTCTAGAAGGTACAAAAATAAAAGTAGCTGCTTTAGAAAGGTGTCCAGTGGAGTCTTGTCAAGCGTGACAGTCTGAGGATCTCGTTTTTTTGATGTATATTATTTTTTTAGTCTTTGTGTGATACCTGCAGCAGGAAGTAATGAGACACGGTATCATGTTACATGTTCATGACAGGTCCTTGGACAGAGTGTGGAGACTGCTGAGTTTTCAGGATGTGTTTGGTGGAATATCTATTTCATTCTTGAATTTTTTAACTCTTCCAGCTCAAAAAAAAAAGAGAACTCTACAACGCTTCATAGAAACATAGAATGTGTCACTGACAGATAAGAACCATTTGGCCCATCTAGTCTGCCCAATGTTCTAAATACTTTTATTAGTCCCCAGTTCCCTATCTTATATCTAGGATAGCCTTGTGCCTATCCCATGCATGCTTAAACTCCTTCACTGTATTAACCTCTACCACTTCTACTGGAAGACTATTCCATACACCCACTACCCTCTCAGTAATGTAATACTCTCATTAGTCCCTGGCCTTATCTTAAATCTAGGATAGCCTTATACCTATCCCACGCATGCTTAAACTCCTTCACTGTATTAACCTCTACCACTTCTACTGGAAGACTATTCCATACATCCACTACCCTCTCAGTAATGTAATACTTTCATCAGTCCCTGGCCTTATCTTATATCTAGGATAGCCTTATCCCTATCCCATGCATGCTTAAACTCCTTCACTGTATTAACCTCTACCACTTCTACTGGAAGGCTATTCCATACATCCACTACCCTCTCAGTAATGTAATACTTTCATTAGTCCCTGGCCTTATCTTATATCTAGGATAGCCCTATACCTATCCCATGCATGCTTAAACTGCTTCACTGTATTAACCTCTACCACTTCTACTGGAAGGCTATTCCATACATCCACTACCCTCTCAGTAAAGTAATACTTTCATTAGTCCCTGGCCTTATCTTATATCTAGGATAGCCTTATACCTATCCCATGCATGCTTAATCTCCTTCACTGTATTAACCTCTACCACTTCTACTGGAAGACTATTCCATACATCCACTACCCTCTCAGTAAAGTAATACTTTCTTTAGTCCCTGGCCTTATCTTATATCTAGGATAGACTTATAACTATCCTACGCATGCTTAAACTCCTTCACTGTATTACCCTCTACCACTTCTCCTGGAAGGCTATTCCATGCATCCACTACCCTCTCAGTAAGTAATACTTTCATTAGTCCCTGGCCTTATCTTATATCTAGGATAGCCTTATACCTATCCCATGCATGCTTAAACTGCTTCACTGTATTAACCTCTACCACTTCTACTGGAAGACTATTCCATGCATCCACTACCCTCTCAGTAAAGTAATCCTTTCATTAGTCCCTGTCCTAATCTTATATCTAGGAAAGCCTTATACCTATCCCATGCATGCTTAAACTCCTTCACTGTGTTTACATCTACCACTTCTACTGGAAGACTAGTCCATGTATCCACTACCCTCTCAGTTAAGTAATCCTTTCATTAGTCTCTGGCCTTATCTTAGATCTAGAATAGACTTATAACTATTCTACGCATGCTAAAACTCCTTCACTGTATTAACCTCTACCATTTCTACTGGAAGGCTATTCCATACATCCACTACCTTCTCAGTAAAGTAATACTTTCATTAGTCCTGGCCTTATCTTATATCTAGGGTAGCCTTATACCTATCCCACGCATGCTTACACTCCTTCACTGTATTACCCTCTACCACTTCTCCTGGAAGGCTATTCCATGCATCCACTACCCTCTCAGTAAGTAATACTTTCATTAGTCCCTGGCCTTATCTTATATCTAGGGTAGCCTTATACCTATCCCATGCATGCTTACACTCCTTCACTGTGTTTACCTCTACCACTTCCACTTGAAAGACTATTCCATACATCCACTACCCTCTCAGTAAAGTAATACTTTCATTAGTCCCCGGCCTTATCTTATATCTAGGACAGCCTTATACCTATCCCACGCATGCTTACACTCCTTCACTGTATTAACCTCTACCACTTCTACTGGAAGACTATTCCATACATCCACTACCCTCTCAGTAAAGTAATACTTCCTGATATTACGTTTAAATCGTTGCCCCTCTAATTTAAGACTATGTCCTCTAGTTGTGGTAGTTTTTCTTCTTTTATATATTCTCTCTTCCTTTACTGTGTTGATTCCCTTTATGTATATAAATGTTTCTATCATATTCCCCCCTGTTACTTCTTTCCTCCAAGCTATACATGTGTCTTGAGTGTCTGTTTAAATCTTTTAAATGGATTATTACCATGAAAAATAAGATGATGTCAATTAATTAAGCTCAGACTCAATTATTATAGCTTAAAAACCTTAAACAAAATGGCAGATGGGCCATGCAGGGTTAATACTCTTCAAGGAACTCCATCATGCAAACATGGTTTGTACTGTAAGTGTAGAGAATACAAATGATATATACATTGTGTTAGTAGAATGCCAGACAAATGCAGAAATGGAAAAATAAAAGTCTCATGTTTATGAAATCCCCTGTGGCTTGATATAAAAATGAACTATTTTTAATTATGACAAACATGAGACATGGCAGACACATTGAAAGCGTATGTCTCAATGTACACGTTTGTGTGCAGTGCTGCTAACACACTATACAGATATACCGTATTATAAGAGGACCCTGATTATAAGACGACCCCCCAAACTTTGTACATTCCTTTAGGAAAAAAACTAAAAGCCTGAATATAAGACTACCCTATAAAAAAAAAAAAAGTTTAACTTGTATATATGTAAATTGCTTTTTAAGATCTAATAAAAAATGTATATTATACAAATGCATTTCTTGTTTTTATTTCCTTTTATGTGCCAATGCGGCCTATCTCCCCCTCCCCCAGCTGTCTCTCTCCTCCCCCAGCATTGTCTCTCTCCCCCCCAGCGTTGTCTCTCTCTCCCTCCCCCCCAAACTTCTCTATCTCTCTCCGTCTCCCTCGTCTCTTCCCCCTCCCCTTGTCTGTCTCCCCCCTCCCCTTGTCTGTCTCTTTCCCCCCCCTTGTCTCTATATATCCCCTCTCCCCTTTTCTCTCTGTCCCCCTCCCCTTTTCTATCTGTCCCCTCCTCCCCTTTTCTCTCTTCCCCCTCCCTCCCTCCCCTTGTCAATCTACCCCTCCCTCCCCTTGTCTATCTACCCCCTCCCTCCCCTTGTCTATCCCCCCTTCCCTCCTCCTCACCTGGTTTCTTTCCCTGGTGGCTAGTGGGGGCAGCCGGGGGATGCCTGCACGATACGTGCAGACATCCTCCATGCTGCCCGACACCTCCGTCTATTATGACGGACAGCCTGCCCGATTCTCCCTGGTGGCTAGCGGGGCAGCAGAGGATGGCTGCGCGATGAGCGCTGACCTCCCCTTCTGCCGCCCGGCACGACCCGGCTTCATCATAGAAGTTCCGGTTGTTGTACCGGGAGGAAGCAGGGGGAGACTACGCTCATCGCGCAGACATCCCCTGGCTGTTAGAGAGGGGGATCCAGGTCCCCTGCAGCTCTCTCAATTTGAGGTCAGATTATAAGACTACCTCGAATATAAGAGGGTATTTTTCAGAGCATTTTTTTCTGAAAAAAACCTTGTCTTATATTCGAGCAAATACGGTAGTTAGAATATTTTATTTTATAAAAGTGAATAGTTCCCTTCAACCCCTTAAAAGGGAAAGTCTAGTCCATAAAGTCAGGTTTTTTCCAGTGTGATTTGATGCAGGCATTCTGCATACATCACATTTTTAATTTTTGACTCAAGCCCTCCCCAGTGATTACTCTGCATGTTTACTGCAGGTGCGGCAGCAATGATTCTATAGACACTGAGGATATAAATTTGTGTTTCATTTATTCCCTTCCTGTGCTGCTGGAATAGAATATATTGTGTGGAATGTAATAAGTTTGCTCTTGTACACAGTAGGATCTCTTAACAGTGCAATACATTGTCACTAGAGAGACAGGAGATTCCATACATTTGAATGAAATTATTCTTATTCGTTCCTGCAAGGAAAAAAAAAGAAAAGGAAAGGGGTATTTAATTTCACTCAGCTAGTATGGGCAGTCCTGGTTTCTTGCAAACCATAATCTCACAATTTCATCTAGTATTTTAAGTTTTGAGCAATGAAAAATGTAAAACATGCATTTTAAAGTACTTTGAAAGCACATTAATATGCTTTAACATTTGGAAGATGTATTTTGGGCATGGCCATGGAAAAGCCATATTCTCCCTTAAAAAAGCAATGTATAGTTTGAATGAATAAACTAAATGAGAGAGAGAGAGAAGGTACAGTTGCACACACAACAAAAAAATCCCCCAAGAAGCTTTTGTCCTTAAGGGGTTACGAAATTCTAAACCTAATGACTGGGATGGTGGCTCAGATATTTGGTATTGACAGATAGTCCCAGATAAAATGCCTTATAACAGGAAAGAAGTTCTGCTTGAGAGATTGATGTCCTTGGATTCACCTATTTAATAATAACAATCACTGACAACATCCAATATCTCTTCACCAATTCATAATCCTTACCCCGTGTAGCAGTCATGACTATGAAAAGCATCTATTTGAGATTGCCACTGAGTCTATTCTCTGTACTCTCTCTGCAAATATGTATTTTGTTTCTCTAAAACGGAGCCAGTTTTATAACTTTTTTTTTTTTTTACTTTCTCCCAAGGTCAGGAACATGCCACCTTTTGTAGTTTTAATGTTGATATAAAAGAAGAATACAGAGGTTTTTAGCATTGCTTTTTGCAAGGAATGGTATTCTGTCTGTCAGTGCATCTGAAAAATATGGGGGAGATTATTACCAGGAAGTTCTCGTTCTAGCATGGATGGACCATGAATATCCACCAAGCGGGCCACTTAAGAGGGTGTGGCATTATAGCCCAGAAACCCAGTAACTTAGGCAAACCTGTTCAGACGTCAGCTTTGCAGGTCTTAATCCTGGCAAGGTCAACTGTCTTTTATTAGTCTGAGGTCAACAAAATAATTACCCTCAAGAGAGTGAAATGTGTTGAACAATACCATGTCAGACCTTTTTTTGGATAGTGTGAGTGTATGTTAATGTACCGAATACATGCAACATTATTGGGTCTAGTCCCTAAACGGGTTGTTGAGGTGAGATGAACACCAGACCAATAGTAACATAATAACATAGTAACAAGTTCAACCCTTCTACCCATCATTCCTGGTTTTGATCCAAAACAAGGCAAAACCCCTACAGAAGCTATTTCGTATTTTGCCACTTGGGGGGGATCCAGAACGTCAATCAGATTTCTCTTTGGATCAAGAAGCTCTATTATTAATGTTTATTCTATTATTGATAGCCCTGCCCTGTAAGTCCTGTTTTTCTAAAAAATAAAAAAATAAAAACATCCAGACCATGTTTAAATGCATCTATTGTATTTGATAACACCACCTCTCTTGGCAGTGAATTCCATATCTTTATATCAAGCTAACCAGGAAGCCCTGTTGTTCCTGGGAATAGGTTCGCAATTCGGAAACCATAGCCAATTCCACGCCGATATGTCCCTACACTGAAATCAGCCATATCGGGTAGCCAAAATGATATGCTTTTTATAGTGAAGTTGTCTTTTCTTTGGACAGACCCCTCCTCACCATTATGTTTCAGTATATTTGCAATGCGACTTGCTATACATATGATTTTTTTTTTTGGGTCCTTGTTCAGCTCTGCAGCCCTGATAAAGGGTAATTTATGAATAAATGATAATAATGGCAAATATTAAGAGATTCATCATTGCAATCATTTAGCCTTCTTTTGCTATACCTCCGTAAGCCCTTTGAGCCCTTTGAGTTCATTCTCAAGGATTCGGCTGATCCAGAGACCAACCTGTCATCTACTTGTGTGGGTTTATTTTTCATTTTTCAGCATCTTTTTTATCTTTCTTCTTCACAGCCCATTTATCTGTAATGTCATCCATCTCATTACCCCTCTTCCTCCTTTGATCAGGGTAATGCATGTGTATAATCCATTACTGGATCATGGTCCTTGTTTGGTGAATTCTGTTACAGCCTATATACGTCCAAGAGGGTTCTGTATGTGCTTATAAGGTGAGTAAATTACATAAAGACATTTTATTTTTTCAGACTAACTGCCAATATTTGTCTCTTTAAGTTAAATGCAGCAAAGATTAAACAGTTTACACGATATGATTTGTTCCAAAATGCATTGTAAAATGGTATACAATTTCAAATTAGGGGGGCAATTGCTAGTAGCCCTGGCCCAACCTTATAATAAATTGGGTTGGTAACTGCCAAAATAGTTTCCAGACACTAACATAATAAAGTAATTATGAGGGCTGGGGAAAGTAGCCCCGACCCGGCTATTAAAAAGCAGCCTCCAGTTACACATTTGGAAGGTCAAGACAGCTAGCCCTGACCCCCCACTTTCAGATATGTGAGCTGAACAAGTGCTCCGAGCCACTTAAAAAAATTCATTGGGAGCCAGAGCTACTAGCTCTCCCCCCCAATATAACACTTTAACTCCCCTTAAGCTCTGACTTCAGAACACATGCAGGGCATGTGAGAGCAGCAGAGTTGGAAAATGTCTGTGTACCTGGGCAGCACACAGACACCATGCATACTGCCTGCTCAACACAGAGAGGCTGGCGAGGGGAGATTCTTTGATCTAACCAGCCAGCACCTCTGCCAGCAAACTTTTTTTTTTTTGTAGGAGTGGTGGCCCTCTGACCAGGGCCCTCATGCAGTGCCCTAATACCCAATCAGTACCCCAATAATACATATAAATTAACATACATAACACATTGATGACTGTTCAATACTTACCACCAGGCAGGGCTGTGTCAACTGTCCCCTCAGCCCCTGTGACTGTCTCAGGTCCCATGATCTGCAGTAGCCCCTCCATGAAATCCTGGCTAGAGGACCACCGCCAGTAGGTCTGGCAGCAGTGGCTGCCTTGAATAACTACCTCTTCACCTGCAACTTGGTTTCATAATACCTTATCTATCACAGTGGCACATTGCTATTAATGTACTGTTATTAAACATCTGTACATGTTATCCCATTTACACATATGCATTGGTCTATCTCTACATGCATATATGCACATATTTATCTATATATACATGTATGGACACACCTATGTACATGTGTTACCACAGATGTACCGTTATACTGTTATACAGACAATAATGTGCACTGCTACTTTGTACTACTTCTCCCTTGGTCATTGTTATTTGTAGCATTTATTTGTACATGATAATTTCTTCTTGCCAACCTCCTCTCCAAGTAACATGCTCTGCACAGCTACATATCTCTACACACACACTTGCAGCTTCCCCATGCGTGGAAGGCTTTTTATCTTGTGAAGCCATGTGCAACATTCCCTATGAGTGTACATTCCTAGCTATCCTTGACAAAGCTAATTCATGTGTTAAATGAACAACAGGTGTGAGTTCACTGTGTGGTGAAATATAACATGCTACCTATGGTGTATAAATATTTTAAACACTTACCTTTCCTTCACCACCTCCTCAGACCTGTTCTTGCTACCAACTGCATTAACAGCACCCACAATCCTCTGCCAGAGTTAATTTTTCCTCCTCTGGCTTGTCATCTTGTGCACCAATGATGTGTTCCTCTTCACTGAGTAACTCTGCTAATACTTCTTGGGCCTTGATTTCCCCCCTTTTCAGCCACCATTGTCCTGGTATCCACCCACCCTGAATCCTGGTGTAGGGCTCCGGCTAGCAGAGTTTCAGCAAAGGAACCCAAGATGCAGGTGTAGACTTAAGATAAAAGGAAAGTCCAGAATACAGGCAATGTTCAGAAATGGTAGACGGCTGACAAAGGGTAAATCCAGGTCACAAGCAGAGTAAATAGGTAGGCAGAAGGCAAAGGGTTAAACCATGTCACAAGCAGGGTCAATAGGCAGGCAGCGGGCAAAGGGTTGATCCAGGTCACAAGCAGGAGCAATAGGCATGCAGCATACAAAGGGTTAATATGGGTTGCAATCAGGGTCAATTGGTAATAGGTATGCAAAAGGTTTAGCTTAAGACTCACTGTGCACTCAGGGACAGCCAACAATAACTGAGCACCATGCTGAGGGAGATTGGGGTGTTATAGTACTATTGGGTGGGTCCTCCTTATTAGGGCTGCAAACCCCACCTCTCCAACTCTCCCATTAGTGGCTAGTGTCAGGGGGTGTTACCATGTATTTGGGTGTGAGCCCCTCCGCAGTCTCCGTCATTGTACCCAAGGCAGTAGCTCCGCCCACACAGCATGGTGATTGGAGTCATGGACCCCTGGGACTGCAATGGAGACCCGCAGGAGCTGGGGGAAGACTCATCACCTCATTGTACCTCCCCGGTCGAGATAGTGTGGTGACAGCGGAGGTGAGTGCCTGACACCTGGCTTGTCAACTGTAGTTATTTCTATTTTTTTTATTTTTGGGGAAGTTCTCTTTCTACCTCTACTGGAGCTCCCTGATTGTTGTGGGGATCCTTTTTTCTTCACAGACGCTAGTGGGACGAGAGCTCCAGAAACATGTCACAAGTAAATATTGCAGAAGCACTGTAGTTTAAAACATGCATTAATTAATTAGTTTTTTAAATTGCATTAAAAAGACACTTTTGCTGCTCTTCATCTAAAAAGTACTTTGTGCCTAGTATGGTAATAAAATGGGTGTTGTCAACTGTCACTTTCTGATATCTGTAGATCTGAGATCTGTACCAGCAAAAAGGGAGGCTCTTGGTACCTGACAGGTATTAGCAGCAAGCGGATGATCTGATTGGATGAACTTGTGCCAGTACTGTCAGTGTGGTTCTACAGACAAGTCAAGTTTTACCTCTGTTGAAAGGCAGGCTGAGTCTGTAATAATACAAGCTGCGCTTACAATGGAAAAGGAGCACTGTCACTTTAACTTTTGCTTTTTAAGTTAAGGCCACTTTATTGTCCATAAATAAATGCATTTGTGTTTTTTTTCTGAAGTATACATTGTCCCTTTAACTTTTTTTTAAGTCTTTCATTATTTTTTCGTTCTTGATTTTATTACCCTTCCAGTTTCTGAGAAGCCATCTCTAAATCAACATGATATGTCTTTAAACCCCTAATAGTAACACAAACGTTTTTTTTTTTTTTACATTAAATATGCTCCGTGTCGACACTACATTGTTACAAAACCTATAAAGGTGTCTGTTGTTGAAAACAAATTCGTTTAAAATATTGTAACGTGTCCTCTCGCAATAATAAAACAATAATAGGTAGCATAATAAAACACCCACCATAATGTGTTAAATGAACAAAGAAATAAAAAAAAAATAAAAAACACACACCATAAAAATAAACAGAAATAATGCAGTGTCTGTCCATTCAGTAGATATAAATTATCCAAAAGATGAAGTCCCGAAGGGTGAAGCCTTTATTCTATGCCGTGCAGAAAGATATGCCTAGTGAATCTCAAGTTTGGAGAGCATTACAAAAAAAAAATAGAAAAGTGGAAGACACAATGTGCAATTCAAAGAAAATGACAAAAAATGAATACTATTCAGCTTGGGTATTTGGAACAGAAGAAAATGAGAAAATTCTATATTTAGGGCTGAAATAATCTCCTTCAGTCCTTAGATGCCACCATACATTCGGTTTTTGAATATAACCATACACAAACGAACAAACAAAAAATGCTTAATAAGTACAAATAAATATAGCCAAAAACTCATAAAGTGTGTAGTTCCACCTAGCTTATGTTCTGTGTTTAATTTATGTAAAATGTGTTTTTTCGTTTTTTGTTTTTTACTTTTAAACAAATTACGGTTCTCCTTTAGTTATGCAAGGAAAATAATTGCACCGGGGCTTCTAAATTCAGTGACATCACTGAGGCTGGAGGCGGGGCTGGATACCTCTACAGCAGTTGTTCATGCTTTGTTTCTGAGTAAAGACTTAATTGACCAAGTAGTGTTATATTACACTCACATTTATTTACATAGAGTAAAGAAGGGGACTACATCCTAAGCTAGTACAAGAACAGACAGACTGATATATGAGATAGAGACCCCTGCTATATAAATTAGATAGTGACCAAAGGAAAAACAGGACTTCCATTCTTCTTTCATACATAGCTAAGATGTTATCGAAAAATGATCCAAGGAAAAATCCAGTGGCTTAGATTAATGAGCTATATATATATAAAAAAAAAAAAAAAAATCAAGGGAAAGCTTTCCTGAACGTGTGAAATTAGTCTTTCTGCAAAGAAACTGTTGCCTGGAACGTGCGTCTTTGAAGCAAAACACAATAAACTAGTTTTATGTGTTAAATAGAGCTATTTACAGGCTAAAGAGTTGCCTAAGAAACTGGAAAATAAAAAGACTGTTCTAGTGTTGCAGGATGAACGCAATGAACTGATGAAGAAGCCAAGAAAGAGCTGGGTGAAAAATAAATATCTGTTTTTGTTATCCTAGGCTCCTTCCCGTAGGGCGAACTTCTACATATGTGTGTACACTTTTGTGTATAATTATAACCTAGTTTAGCAATACCCTACTGTGTTATATCTGTGGCCTCTTCTTTTTCACTTGTATCACCATAACACGAATTATAAGATCAAGATTCTACCAGCATTCCTATGGTGTTGCTAAATCAGACTGTAATTATATTCTAAAGTGTATAAGCACATGTAATGCTCTGTTTTACAGTTTGCACGTTCATACGGTGATGGGGTTTTTTATTGTTTTGGTTGCTGCTGTACCACTAAGCTCTAAGCTATTTTTTTCCTTAGACTGCTAGATAAATCCTGCCCGTTCTTGGTCGAGCTCGTTTCATACACCGTTTTTTTGGTTTTGCATCCTGTTTACCACACCCCGGAGAGTAAATAGAACCTTTATTAGTGAACATAGAACCATACGTCGCCGGCTAGGCCGTAGGACAGGTCCTAACGTACATCAAAGGCTGCAAAAGTCCTACATGCAAAGAAAGATGTCTGGCTTATGGGGTCAAGATGGCCTTTTGTGGATGGGTTTAGTCTGGTCATGGATGGTCACTATCCTGAGAAGCTTCTCAGTGGGAACTTTGCCGTATGGTAGGCTATTAAGCTTGGCTAACACACCAGTTTTTTTGTCATCATTTCAGTGAACCACTGGGGTTGAGTTTCAGTGATTATTGAGAAAAGCGATGCCGACTTTCAGAGAAGAAAGGGATTCCCCCGGCTATACACTCTGTATACTGTGAATGTGTAGAGAATGAAACACTGTGAACAGTAAGCTATCCATTGTTAGAATGACATAAAAACGCATAAAATTAGAATTTATTAATTTGTCTACGGAGTCTCCTGCTTATGACATCACCTTGTAACTTTATATGCAAATAACAGATTTCCCATCTGTGTTCATTTGCATATCAAGCCACAGATGATGTCATAAGCAAGAGACTCTGCAATAGCAGTGATAACACATTGTATCTCTTATTTTGTGCATTTGCATGCAATTTTGCTAACACAATATATAGATCCTTTCTCATATTTTTTTTGTTCTCTACATTCACAGGATAAGTAGTGTTTAGATTGACAGATTCTCTTTAAAACTAAACATGGATAAAATGAAGGTTGCTGAATGGGTTCTTCTACATTTAGAGGCTATTAGTGGAAAGATAGCCAACCATTCCCTGTAAAGCAGTGATGGTTAACCTTGACACTGTTTGGGAACTGTTTGGGAACAATATATATCTATAGTCTCTGTCACCCACATGGCTGCCTGAGAATCATGGGCCAAGGTCAGCCATCTTTAGAATGATAGTCCTGACTTTACCATCAAACACTCATTGACGGCTTTTGAAATGTTTGTCTAATTCAGGAGTAGACAACCTTCTGCCCTTTAGATATTGTGGACTACATCTCCCATACTGCTCTTATGGTCGTAATGCTGGCAAAGCATCAAGTGAAATGTAGTCCACAAAATCTGGAGTGCCGAAGGTTGGCTACCCCTGCTACAAATAATATCATTCAAGTTCAACTTTTCATACATCTCTATCACTGTTTATTTTTAGTGCATTAAGAGAGTTCCTTTTCAAAAACTATACCCCAGGGGAGATGCCCTCAAACTCTACAACGTCTCATCTCACATGCCATAAACATATTTTTTCCTATTCACAGGGATATATCTCTCCTATACCCCAGACGGCATGATTCATCGGGTTGGTTAGATTCCATACCGAGTTTCAAAATGAAAAAAAAAAAAAAAATTGATACAATAGAACTTTATCGAAATCTATTTTGGTCCATGCGGGACGAAAAAAATAAAAAAGGAGGTAACGAGATCGACCGAACCTTATTCCATCGCTCATTTACAAAACCACAATGCATGCTCTGAATTCATATTTAAAAGTAATAGATTTTTATTGTACTCCGCGTATAAGCACATTTGTGTCCAGATGTTCCATTTGAATATGTTTGGCAAATCATCCGCAATCATCTGTTAGTTCAGTCACTCAATACGCTACGACGTGAAGTACCGCCGTGTATCAAATCTATTTACTTTACACAATTACTTTTGTTACAAGAGAACCCCCGCCACATACATGCAGCCTATTTATTCCGATGTGTTGGAGGGTCTCTTGAAAAACTATTGTATTTTTTGCTGTGCTCATTTTTTTCTTTTTTTTTCCGGCTCATTAAATTACAGCACATATATTCTATGCATGTTAGTCGTTTGCTGCAATCTCCTGTCTGTCTAATTAGATGCATTGACTGATTCATTACCTAGTTTACAATGGAAGGAAGTGGCAGACACAGCTGCAGTGTCAGCCATAGTGGATTTCACATTGCATGTTCTCGCTAGAAAGTATGTTTTTGCCCTTAGGTTGCACACAGTTTTATTACTCTTTAAAAAGAGAAGCCAACAAAGCCACTTTAAAAAAAAATAAAAAAAAAATCGAAATCTGCTGGGAGCTGGAAGGAGAAAACTTATTTCTATATTTTCCTTCTCCTAGATGACATCTTGTGTGTGTGTGTATATTAAATTTTTATACCATGGCACTTGCCGACTGGGCGCTTTGCATGCACATTACAGGTACTTTTAAATGATAAATGAAATGTCCCGTTGTGCATTGTGCTGTTCAGATCTGTTGCATCTGTGACTGTAATACATTCTAGGAGATTGTTTGGATAAGTCTTTGCTAGAGATGGCAAGTTACAAATTTCAGTAGCAGTGAACCTCAGGATTCAACAGTTCCTGTGTATTCGAAGACTCCAATCACTTGCATGATTAAGGTGTTGTCTACTATTTATTTATTTATTTTTGTAGTTTTAACTCCGCCAACCTAATGTTTCCATTTAAACTTGGTTTGGTATTAGTAGTGATATTGAAAGTAAGACTGGGATTGGTTAGAGAGCATCTAGAATTCACAGGGAGTAACTGTTGGCTCTTCTGCTGACAGAATCATAGCCACCACAAGGAGATTTTCTGAATGCCCATTTTTTTGGTGTAGAGGACTGAATGTAAGTTTTCACACGTGTTCTATTTTATCGGATAGGAGGTTCTACAATGTTTTTGTTTCTTTGTTTAGTCGGGTATTGTAGAGAGCTTTATTCACTCCCAGGCACTGTATGGGTTAATGTTGCTGCAGTGATCATGTAGTACAGTATCTGCAGAAGAGAGCAAGCTACTGTAATAATGCAATATGTATTTTAAAACTCCCATGATCAGATTTTATTTGCATTTAAAAAAAACAGGGCAACTTAGTGATTATACTGATCAAATGTACTGAAAACAAACAAAAAAATGAACAGGGGGAATGTTTGTGTGCCGCTTCCTACTGGTTGTACCTTTTCAAAAGAGTAACTTGAGATGTGGTATCTATAAGAGAAAGCATTTGTAGGCTTATTCCGCTAACAGGTCTTCTATACGTGAAAAGTGCAAAATACACCATAATTGAAGCAAAGCCAGGAGCTTTCTCTTCATAAAAAAAAACTAGTTAAACATTAAACATAGATAAGAATGTGTTTTAAAAGCTAAACATGCATGTAAAGAGGTTTAATGACTTGGTCTTGAAAGATTGCTACCAAACTGTCCGTTAATAAATGGTATCAATCCGATTGGGATCCCGTTCTGGGTATTCATTTTACTCAATTTAATGGCATCCATTTCATCCACCTCCAAAGGATGAAGGGTCATGAATGGAAACTACAAGTCTATTAGCGCCACCTGCTGGACGGAGTTTGTCCAACATTTACTCCACCTGGATTTGACATTTGGATTTATCCGATCATTAGCGTGTCCTGTAATATTTATCATACTAACCTATTAAATAACCGTGTTCGACTTTGGCACGCTACCCCAGCATTCTGCTTCTTCTACTGTCCATCCATTACGGTTTTGGACGACAATCTCAATTTGCCCACGCACACAAGTCAGCCATCAGCCATTATTCAGCAAGTTAAAAGACAATAAACCTAATACTGATTTGTGAGTCTAAGCAACATTTTAATATTTTAAATGAATACCTAGTAGACTATTGGCCCTCAGGGACCAGAATTAGACAACTTTGAACTACACACTCCCTTTATTCTGCTTCCGTGTCTTCATTATGGCTGGTTTTATTATGTAATAAATAATAAATTAAGATGCTTGATAACTACTCAGGCTAAAGGCAGGGAAACTGCCAAGAGCAGACAGGAGGCAAAGAGGGCAGCTCTCCCAGCCTTATTTATTTACCTTTCTAAGGTTGTGTCAGTAAATACTATAGGTGCTCACACTATGATACTTGCATGCCACAGTAATACAGCTATTAAAGAACACCTGTCAGTAAAATGGAACTGTAGACATTTTACATAGAAATGATTTAATGAAAGAATAACATGTAGGAGGAAAGACGTAACAGGGGGGATATGATAGAAACATTTAAATACATAAAGGGAATCAACACAGTAAAGGAAGAGAGTATATTTAAAAGAAGAAAAACTACCACAACTAGAGGACATAGTCTTAAATTAGAGGGGCAACGATTGAAATGTAATATCAGGAAGTATTACTTTACTGAGAGGGTAGTGGATGTATGGAATAGCCTTCCAGCAGAAGTGGTAGAGGTAAACACAGTCAAGGATTTTAAGCATACGTTGGATAGACACACGGCTATCCTAGCTATAAGACCGGGAACGGGGAACAAATAAAAGTACTCAAAAAAAAAAAAATTGGGGCAGACTAGATGGACCGAATGGTTCTTATCTGCCGACACATTCTATGTTTCTATGTTTCTATGTTTCTAAGAATAAAAATAAACTCCCTGATTGAGCCCTCATTACTTGTATAGCTCTATCAGGGGCAGATATGTTAGGTCAGAAGGGTCAGAGCTTTCTTAATCTAACACAACATTCTAAACAAAATGAGATAGCTATTATGGGGCAAAGAGGTATCAATAAAGCACTTTATTTGTGTGTGAAGTAATTCTCTTTTTTACTTTTATGAATAAAAGTATATTATTTTTATCTGCACTAATCTAGGTTGCCTATTCTCTTCCTATTCTCTTCCCATACACCATTGGTCCATTCCTCAGTACTGGGACACAGGATTATAGACCTGGGCCCATATATATATATATATATAGAGCAGGGCTCTCCTCCTCATTTGTATGTGTGCTGATTGACTGAACCTTCTATCAAGACATTATAGTCAGCACATTGTCCTTATAAGTATGACACATTTATTGTTTCACTTTCACAATGTTTTGTTAAAGTAATTTATTCACAAGTTAGTTTTCACTGGTTTGCATTAACAGTTTAAGAAATGCTGCATTAAATTAAACTCCTTCCCTTTTTCCTTTTTATGTATTGATTATAAAAAGAGAAATTAGAAGTACTTTTTCAACACTGAATTGAGCTGCAAATTGTAATTACTGGAATTGCCTAACACAGCATTTTCATTTCTATCCAATGGTAAGACCTCATCTTAACTATGCTGAGCAATTCTGGGCACCAGTCCTTAAGAAGGACATTACGGAACTAGAAAAAGTGCAAAAGGAGGGCTACAAAATGAATAAGGGGATTGGGGATTTAAGCTGTGAAGAGAGACTAAAAAAATTTTCATAGAAAAAGGTTTCTCAGAGGGGATATGATAATATTATAAAAATATGTGCAGGGCCAATATAAAGACTCTTCGGTGACCTGTTCATTAACAGAAATGTACAAAGAACAAGAAGTCACCCCCTGAGACTGGAAGAGCAAATATTTCATAGACAACAAAGGAAGAGATTATTTAAGGTAAGGACAATAAAGTTCTGGAATTCACTGCCAAGAGGTGGCGCTCTCAAATACAGATGCATTTAAAAAGGGTCTAGATATCTTTTTTAAAAAAAAACTAGGCAATTAATAATAGAAGAAACATTAATATTTTAGAGCTTTTATTCCCCCACTGAACGCTGAATTCAAAATTGCTGAAGGGGTTTTTATTTGTCTTCTTTTGGATCAAGAGCGGTAACATGGGACAGGAAAAGGGTTAAACTTGACATAAATCCTTTTTCAACCTAAACTACTATGTAACTATGTACATGTAACCATTTAAAATCTATTGTTAACAATGCAAGTTTTGCTGTATTGACTACCTTTCCCTAACAGTTAATTTGCGTCTTTATTTGTGTCCCAGCATACCATAGACATGAATTCCATGTTTCACTTGCTACCTTTTCCCCTTCTTGGTTTTCTCCCCTAGACTTATCTGCTTATCGGAAATTACTGATTTAGAAGATAGCACGGGAAACGTCTTAGTCATTAGTGAGCTCTTAAGACGAACGGACTTTTACATGGCAAAAACTTTTGTTACATCTAGAAACTTTTTTTTTCTTTCCAACGAATTGCATGGATCAAATTGTTCCAAATTACCCCATCTTGTCATTCCAATGTCCGCCGACACATTGGCTCTGATAGGTGTCCTCTCTGACAAAGTCTCTATGCTAATGCATTGACAGGAGGACTGTTACAAGTAATGATATGTCTTGGGAGAAGCGTGGAACATCACCCAGAGACAGCGAATATTGACAACCGATATGTAAAAAACGACTGGGACGAATCTACCCAACAGGCTTGTTAGTCTACTTGTTAATTGATGGGGACTGACATCTAGAGCTGTCATGTAGGTTTAGCTGATAATTATTACAGGAATATATGGATTCTTGGTTTTGCCCAATGTTCTGTGTAAATCAGTGGTTGCTAAATACAATGCTTATGTGTTTCCTTCTTTGGAATCCAAATTCTATGTTTAAATTTGAAAAAATGAATGTGGGCAAGTTTCAGGATTTCTGCGTATACCATCAGAGTGTGTAGGCTTATGGAATAATTCATGGAATTAGCTTTACTGGTTAATAACACATACAAGTCAGGGATGTATATAAAAGGTTCCCAGAAAAACACAAAAGTCAATAATATATGTGGTTATTATTGAACTTCATGGAAATCGTTTTGTCAGACTTGAAAGGAGGAGTTTGACCCTGCTGGTTCGCACACTTCTAACCCTAAGGTTTTCATAGATATTGAAATTGCAGGATTTGCCAACTTCCCATTACATTAACATGTATTAATATAGCGGTATCTGCGCTGAGGATGGCCGAATGCGATGTTCCTTAGGTGCAGATGACGGGATTTGGCTGAATATGGGGATCAAAGGAGAGAGCAGGGTCAAAAGTGACCCAAGACATCGGACACTGTCAGCTGGTACGATAATAGCATTTTCAATGGAGACTATGAAGCCAGGTGTAGGGACGGAGTTTGAGGGAGGGAGGATGATCAGCTCCGTTTTGGAAAGATTAAGTTTCAGGTAGCGATCAGACATCCAAGTAGAGATGGTTTACAGACACGCAACTACACGTGACACTAGAGAGGGAGTGAGGTCAGGGGAGGAGAGGTAGATCTGCGTCTCATCCACATACAGGTGGTATTGGAAGTAAAAATAGCCGATAAGATCTCCCAGAGAGGTAGTGTACAGAGAAAACTATAATGGGCCAAGGTCCGATCCTTGCGGAACTCCAACCGAGAGCGGAATGGGTGACAATGTCCCTCCAGCGAGCGACACTGAATAGATAGGTACAAAGAGAGGGCCATACCACCTATTACAAATGAGGATAATCTGTGAATAAGGAGGTGGTGGTCAGCGGTGTCAAAGGCAGCAAAGATCTTAGAGGATCATCACTGAGAAGTGTCATTTAGATTTGGCAGAGAGCAGGTCATTTGATTCTCTTAGCGGTCAGAAAGTCTGTTAGTCGCGAGTGCACAGTTCTCTCCAGAGGAGAGAAGGGATATAGGACGGTAGTTAGATGGAAGAGTGGGGTCTAAGGAAGATTTTTTCAAAATAGGTATGATTTGGGCCTGCTTGAAGGCTGACGATACTATTCCAGAGGACAGAGAGAGGTTGATGAGATTGGTTAGAGATGGACAGAGTAGAGAGGATAGAGAGGATACAAGGTGAGACGGGATGGGATCTAGCGCACAAGTAGTAGATCTTGAGCAGGAGAGCAGATTGTCTACCTCTTTCTCAGCTACAGGGGAGAATATATTCAGAGTGGGTTTGGGGGATGGGAACGAGGCAGGAGGTAGTTGTAGACAAGTAGACTTGTGACGTCCCAAACGAGAGTTGCTACCCGGAAGCATCTGTCCTCTACTTTACTGACGATAGTGCGGTCTGTTCAATACAGCCCAAGCTCTGGTCCCTGCACATATTGCTGCCATCGGAACTTTGCTGAACAGACCAGCCGGGTGACTTTGCTTCCTATTTGCTTTTAATTGTCTTTTATTGGATGCCATTTTTTACTGTTTTACATGTAACCTTCTATATTCTGGGGGGCTATTAAAGAGTGTTTATATTTGGTATACTATATCGTATTCCTCTTTTTGCATCTTTATCCATATCATCGCGGCCCCCTGATGTACGAGCATTCTATCGAAATATCCTAGATTGTCATTGGGGATCATAGGACTTATAGTCTAAATGCCTGACACACCCAGAGCCAGTTATCCAGGCTCTGTATAATGTGAGTATACTTCCAAAGGGGGAGATATTCTCTACTAGTACAGTCCATTGGCAATATTGCACATTCTTTTTGTATTTCTTTTTTCACATGTACTTCCGACTGGACTGTTACATTTATTACTGATAAGTATTTCTATATATACTATTTCACTTTGCGCAACACTTTACCACTTTTTAATTGTGCAGGAACAAACCTGTTTACTTCCCTCTCTAAATTAACTCATCTGGTTTGTCCCTGCACAATGTATAGCTGAATTAGTGAGATAAAATGTTCATCTTACCTCAACTCACCTGCCATTCACTTCAACTCACCTGCTTCTCACCTAAACTCCCCTTTTAGTAAATGGCCTCAATTGTTTTTTTAACAATGACATTGGGGGTTATGTACAAAATACATAAATTGGGGGTTCTGCACACAAAAGTGTTGGAAGATTAAAATAAACCACTATCACCGTCAGTTCCGTATAATGGCAGATGCACCTTGTTTTATACATCCCAACAATTTCGTGTGCGGCAAGGCAACCTCTGCCAAACACAGTTTTGTATGTGCTGAAAATGGCCTGTTTTTTTTAAACATGTTTTTTTTTCTCAATATATTTTATATAGCTTTAAAATCGCAAATAAAGTATAACAGATGTATTGCTACAGCAACAGTCCTGCTTATCTCTCCAAGCCCATTCTTATTAGAGGTCTCTGAATTTAGAAGCCCAAACATTAAACACACGTACAAACACAGATTGCTTCACCCAGGCTCAAATACTGTGCATCTATCTGGTAGTGTTTAATAACTACATGTGAGCATCCTAAAAGTGAAGGGAACTTAGCTGCAATGTCTAAACATTTTTAAGCTTTGCATCATCATGAAGTTCAAAGAAGAAGTAGAAACCAATTTGCAGTTGTAGCTCACTTACAGCAATTTAATATGCATTCCAAATATTTATTTAATAGAGCCTGTAACATGTTCATGACTTTGTAGTCTTAATTACTTTTTGGTTGTAGGTTTTAATTGGGAGGAGGCATAGTATGACCTCCAAAAAAACATTAAAAAGCTTTTGGAAGAAGTATAAATATGTTTTAAGATCGCAGGTGAGGTTAGGGTCTCACCCTATTGAAAGTGGTTGTTAAGATGGTGGATGAGCTTAATTCTGCACTGGCCAACATCTATCATGTATATTATGTTTACATACGTGGCGCAAACGTGTCAGGAGACTCTGTCACCTAAACATATTTCATCCTGTTAATGTAGAGAATAAAAAAAGTATCAAAATTGATCTATACATTGGGTCAAGGTTCTAACAGTGGTGCACACACCATGGAAATGTTCCTGAAAAAAATTTGTTTTGTAAATAGCAATTGAAATTCAGCTAACACAGCGCTGGGCATGTATAAAGAAGGCGTACATGGAGATTGCGCCATATACTGACTCACTCGTATGCAATAGAAATGGTGTCTTTTTAAGGGTTAAAAGGTCATTTTCAGTTTATTTGTACTTCTCCGACAAAATGTTCTTTTGTTTTTTCTTTCCATGAAGGGTTTAATTTGCGTTTAAGGGACAAAGTCCGGCAACATATTAACTTTTTAGATTATCAAGCTGCAAGGGATAAGTGCCCGTTTTGGGGTGTCAGTCCTGCTGTGCGCCATGCTATACCTCTCTCCTGATTTTTGGGACAGAAGTCAAGTTTGGTGGAATGTTGAGATACAGGAAGCAATCCTGCCGTCCTGATTACATTTACCGGTGTCTGGAGATGCGGTTCGGTGAGGGGAAATATGATTCATATATGGTGGGAATGCTCTATTATCGCTAAGTTATGGGTTAGAATAACACGGATAGTGGTGGCAGAGTTGGGGAGTGAATGGAAATTAACTCCAGATAGAGCTCTATTACATCTTAATATGCCCACCACTCATTATACACTTGCTTACAGCGGTTAAGCTGCTCTTAGCCCAATACTGGAATTCATCTTCCACAATCAGCTGGGGGGGGGGGGTCGTAAAGACACAATTAAAATACCAGTGCACCATGGAGAGAGGCATTTCCCAACAAGCAAGGGGGGGATAAAAAGGTCCTACTGGGAGGAATGAATAAAGAAGGTGAATTAGGTCATTAACTAAGAAACTCAGTAGATAGATAGGACCCCTTTCCATCAACCTAATTTCCGGTCCAGTGAAACACAAGAGAACCAGGTATATAGAATCCATTGTCTTTGTTAGTGTTTTTGTAAGCGTCCTTTCTGACTGCAATCCCACCATCCTGATTACATTCTCCGTTGCCTGGGAAGCCAGAGAAGGCCTGTTGTGTGCGTGCAGTATTATGCAAACTCCCAAACTTAGGAGTAGTGACAGTGCCGCCATGTATTTGTGGTCAGACTGACGCTAGACCTCCCAAGCTCCTTCACAATTTGCCAGGGGAGGGGATAGTTAAAAGGTTTGTTTTTGAGCCCTCTTTGCTCTGTTTAGTTCTACTAGTTCCGATTGACTTGTTTAGAATCTTGTTTAGGGTCAGATAAAGTCGGATCTGACCCAAGATTCTAAACAACATGTCCGCCCCCTGATAGAGCAAAGCTTGTTCAATAAGGTACTTTATTTATATTCTTTCATTACTTCATTTCTATTTAACATGCCTACACATACAAATATTTCAGTTACATAGAAATACATCCTTTGTTTGTTTATTTTCAATATCTGGGTGTAGCACTTGTCTGTAGGGCATCCTTGGCACATCTCCTTTTCCCAAGTCTCTATTGGATGTGTGTCCTGGCTGTACCCACCTCCATCTGTATTCACCTTATTGCATGTTCCTCCATCTGGGCTCTCTTCCAATATCTGTTAGCAATTGTTTCATCATCATTCTGGCTGATTCCAGAGATGTGAACATGGGGAGAGATTAAAGAATGAAATCTGTTTTTATTTTCAGTGGTTTCAAAATGTGTCTGGCTCTGAATGTCGTATTTATAAATATATATATATATTGGTTAGAATTCTCCTCCTTTGTAAAGTAAGACTGTTGGTTTTAATTTTGCATTTTTGTCCAATTCACGGTAATAAAAGGCTGTGCTCTAGTGTCTCAGTCGTTACATATTTTAAGCTCCATATTTAACATCAAACAAAGACTTAAAGGACAACTGTAGCAAAAAATGTATTTATGTTTAATTGAAAGATTGTATCAAGTGTAAATGATTTTCAAGAAAATCCTCAATGAAATAATACAAATAAAGTTTCTTATTGAGTCTTCTTTACTCCATATAGTTCTCTCAGGGGGCAGACATGTTGTTTAGAATCTTTACTCCATATAATTCTCTCAGGGGGCAGACATGTTGTTTAGAATCTTTACTCCATATAGTTCTCTCAGGGGGCAGACATGTTGTTTAGAATCTTTACTCCATATAGTTCTCTCAGGGGGCAGACATGTTGGTTAGAATCTTTACTCCATATAGTGCTATCAGGGGGCAGACATGGTGTTTAGAATCTTTACTCCATATAGTTCTCTCAGGGGGCAGACATGTTGGTTAGAATCTTTACTCCATATAGTTCTCTCAGGGGGCAGACATGTTGGTTAGAATCTTTACTCCATATTGTTCTCTCAGGAGGCAGACATGTTGTTTAGAATCTTTACTCCATATAGTTCTCTCAGGGGACAGACATGTTGTTTAGAATATTTACTCCATAAAGTTCTCTCAGGAGGCAGACATGCTGTTTAGAATCTTTACTCCATATAGTTCTCTCAGGGGGCAGACATGTTGGTAACAATCTTTACTCCATATAGTTCTCTCAGGGGGCAGACATTTTGTTTAGAATCTTTACTCCATATAGCTCTCTCAGGGGGCAGACATGTTGGTTAGAATCTTTACTCCATATAGTTCTCTCAGGGGGCAGACATTTTGTTTAGAATCTTTACTCCATTTAGCTCTCTCAGGGGGCAGACATGTTGGTTAGAATCTTTACTCCATATAGTTCTCTCAGGGGGCAGACATGTTGGTTAGAATCTTTACTCCATATAGTTCTCTCCAGGAGGCAGACATGTTGGTTAGAATCTTTACTCCATATCGTTCTCTCAGGGGGCAGACATGTTGGTTAGAACCTTTACTCCATATAGTTCTCTCAGGGACTGACATGTTGGTTAGAATCTTTACTCCATATCGTTCTCTCAGGAGGCGGACATGTTGGTTAGAATCTTTACTCCATATCGTTCTCTCAGGGGGCAGACATCTTGTTTAGAATCTTGGGTCAGATCTTCACTCACCTTAGTTCAGATGAAGAAATATCTGACCAAAGATTCTAAACAACATGTCTGCCTCCTGGTAGAGCTATATGGAGTAAAGATGGCCCAATAAGGTACTTTATTTGTATTTTTTAAATAAAGAATTTCTAAATAAAATGCCTACACGTGATGCTATCCTTTAATTAAACACAACTTCATTTTTTGCTACAGTTGTCCTTTAAAGACTCAGTCAATGAAACATTTTTTTATACTACAAATAGAGAATTAAAAATGGTACACAATGATCTATGCATTGCACTAGCAGAATTGTAAGCCAATGAATAGATATACCAACATGTTAAATGGTCAAAGAGGGATACCTTTGTGTTTGTTTGAGTGACTGAAGATGTTGTCATGGGCAAGCCATTACAGTGACATTTTAAGCAATGTAAGTACCCTTTGATAGCTATTGATGTAATTTAGAATAAAAATAAAGTATTTTGTTTCGTTCATAGTATAAAGTATCTGCAATTTTAACAAGCTTTATTGTCTGTTTTATTGCTTTTGAGATCTGCAATATATTAAGACACAGCAAAAATGAGTGCCTAAAAAATAGGCAAAACAGAGGAGAAAACAGGGGCAGACGGGTTAAAAATAAGACACTTGGGACACTTGTCTTAAATGCCTAAATATAGGGGATGATTTATGAAGCTCCAAATTCGCTGAGGAAAAATACATAAGTATATATTATCAAAATACATTTATTAATATATTAATGATTAAAATGGATAATGATGCATTGTCAGTCAATGTTGGCATCCACACTGTGGACATGGAATGGCAATATGATGCACGAAGTACAAATATAAGAGTAGCCCCCTAGGGGGTCACCGGGCCAAAGTCAAGTTTTGCAGACTGTTGACAGAACTGAGAGCAGTCGTATATAGAGAAAACAGGTCATGTGAGCAGATAAACGCACCTCTCCACTGTCCCAAGCTTAGCGAGCCACGGGTAGTCCCATATAAAAGTATCAATATTTATTATATTCTTCATAAAAACATAGCCAGGAGAACCATAGTCTCACAGTCTTTTGCCCATAGACAATTAACGTAGCAGTTAGATCCACCCTAAAAAACACATTAGAAACCGCCCCAATCACTACTCTTTGGACAGGAACAGGTCTTCGAACAGCTAAAAAATGAATTAAAAAGTTAAGCCATGCATGGCAAACGTGTGAATCATGATCACAATTATCACATTGTGGCAGTTAATATGCAAAGTACTGGTTGCCAGTTAGAGAATGTGCAAGCTGTGATCTGCAATCTTTCAGTGAGAAGTCACATATGGACTATTGGCTCCTTGTTTACAAATGGACAGAACTTAGACGGACACTGGTTTATGTGCTGGGAACCAGTGCACTGACTGGTAATCTCTTTCCTTACTCAACTGGATTTTTTGGGAGAAAATAGTTTTTTTTTAGGTTCCTCAGCACTTTCCCTGCCTGTGCTGCAATGGGAGCCACCATCTTTAACTGGAATTTGGAGAGTCTACAGAGACAGAGTGAGAGCGATGACATCTCAGAAACCGGACTCCCACCAGACCATACTCCCACAACTGATTGGCTTCTAGCACAGTACTGGGTCAGCGTTCTGTCTTCACATACTTCACTGCTTGCGCTTACTTGTTCTGTGTTGCTGTGGTGTGAGCCAGTGAGCAGACTGGGATGGCTGGTAGAGGGTTATTCAATGCCGCCCCGTGACATGTCCCCTTAGATCTACTCAGCCTTGGCAAAAATACACCATTAGCTAGAGTTTCTCCAATAGAGTGACCACACCTTTTAAATCAGAAATGCATTACTTTGTGTGTGACGTTCTCCAACAAATACCTGTTCAGGCGACTAGTAGAGAAGTAAATAGATTTATGTAGGGTGTAAAAGCCCCTTTTTGGGTAGAGCTAAGTGTTAATCCAATAATCAGCTGCCTTAAGGCTCTGTGTGCAGGGAGGCAATTCTTAATTTCCATTAATGGCTCATCAAGGGCAAAAAGACTCAACAGAAGATTGACTAAAAACAACATTAACCCTTTAAGTACACAAGATTTCTACACACGTGTTTTCAACTGGAACTTCTCTCTTTCTCGTCTAGTGCACTCATGCCAACTATGTACTGTTGTTTAAGGAAACATATGATTATGTTTAATTTTTACTTGGCCACACTTCTTCTTTATGTACCAGGACAGTTGTGGCGCTAAGGGGTTAATGCAGAACACTCTTCCATTTCAAGAACAAAGCTCTATTCTTGTTTTTCTTTTCGTCCTACTTCAGAAGAAATGACTTTACATGTAAGCCGCTAAGCTTATGGGATATAAATGATACATATTTCAGCCTGTTTGTCTTGTCTGGTTTTCCTCTGTATATATAGTAGTTGCAGTGTAGGAATATCAGAGTCACAGCAGTGCTCTGTAGTATAATTACAGTCAGCCATCCTTCCGTGCAGAATGTCTGAGATGTGCCTGAAAGCTTCATTGACCTGCACTGTACATGAACTTCATCCCTGGGTGGATTAGGAGTAAGTGCTTGATTTTGGAAGCACTGTGAAGTAGTCTCATCAGCCTGGAGATTCCAAATAAGGTCTCCAAGACTTGATGGTGGAAACTGGACTTTATGGGGATGGAGGAAAGGGATGGGACTGCAACCTAACCATTGGGATTCCACAAGTATATTATTTAACATCCTTTTTTGTACCAGTAGCAGACTCTCAAATGCAGTGATGCTAAATTGGGGAAAGCAAATAAGACTAACTGTTCATAGAGGTTTTTTTTTTTTAGTAGCTATGACAGTTTCTCTTTGTCCCGATTTTGGGGGTCTGTTCCGCTGTACTCTATCCCGAAAAAGTGGGACAGGGGTAAATTTTGGAGGGACAACTCCTGGTCACATCCTAAGGTGTCTTGTGAGGATGTACAACAGAGCATGAAATAAAAGTATTTTGAATACATTTGTATTAATACTAGATAGTTCAGAGTGCAGACTGAAGTGGTTTTAATCCTTCTTGGGCTGTTTCAGTTCTGTAGTAAAACCACCAGCCCCTTTTTTTAAGATGGGAGAATGAGCCACAGTTAAAACTAAACATATTTTTTCCAGTGACCTCTCTGCCACTTTGAGAAATAGATGTAGCATGTGTAAAGCTTTAATCAAACAATTCCCAATTGGATTTATTTTTTGGGATATTATATATTGTGCATGATTTGTTTGTTTGTTTGTTTGCTTTGTTTCTAGATTCTTGTACTTGTAACGCACTCTTCCTGAATCTTTTGCTTTAGTAGCTGCCATATTATTGGATATTTTTTTGCTTTGATGTCACTTTGTTACTTGTACCCCAACCAGCTGTGCCTCATCTCACTTTCTAAATTGCTACCATTCGCTTTGCTGTTAATTTGAATAAATTGTACCTTAACTCCGCCCACTCTATATGTTTGAATGATTTCTAAGCATACAGCTGTACATCTCGAAGGGAAACCTCAAAGGAGGTAACTCTGTGTGTTTCACCGGCAGAGAAACGTTTGTGTTTTTAGCACAAACGTGGGAGGATCAATAGAATGGATACATTTCATAAATAGATAATTTGAAAGTCGAAGAGGCCCTTTAAAAAATGGTTCTTTCTTTTAACCATTTAATTGATGATGGGGGTCTGAAATACATCAATTTTTAACACCTCCTTTAACACTTCCCAATGACTGCATTTTTACTGAAAAATAAACGTTTTGCAGATATAATTGCAGCTATAAAAAAAAAATTCAGAGTTAAAGAAACACTTTTTCATTATGTTACATTTTTTCATTTGAGGTTTTTTTTTTTTTTTCTTTTATTGAATATGTTGCAGATCCTCCGATTTTTCTCCCCAGATTAAAAAGATACTTTGTCTTCTAGGCATTAATTGAGACAGAAGTCAAAGCAATGGATGTGATTAATCTCTCCTGCTCTTCCAAAGCCATATGGCTGGTCAGAATGTTGCAAGAGATGCTATTTCCCGTCGTCTTTTGTGGAAAGCTTCAGTTATCAGTCTGCTTATGCAAGTCGGAATTAGCCCCACGTGTGTACGTATCCAAATCACAAGTCTATCAGACGCCAAAATGTTTTGGCAGCCTGGCACTTGTGCAGGAATTATGAGAAAGATGTGTGCTTCAACTGTATATTCCATCAATGAATAATGGGGGAGTGGGGAGGGGGGGGAGGTACCGACATAGATCTATCAGTATGAAGGTTACAAAGAACATCAAATCTATCACACCTAATATTATGGATCTATGAAGTTCTTTATGGGTAATATGACTGAGAAGCAAACTGAGCATAGCCATACGTGTAAGTTCTCTAAATTAGCAGAACAGATTTGGTAGGTTTGGATGACATCAGTGCAAACCCCTATCCTGTCTTAGTTACAGTGTCACGACGGTGCCATCCCACCACACCCAAAACCTCCAGTACCTTCCTTGAACCCTCCGAGGTCTGAGGAAGCCACCTCCTGCATGATTTGCTGGAGTCTCTTTGTGAGGCATCAACGGTTCTCTGCAGTTCCCCCAGGCGCGTCTGTGTCAGCCATTCTCTAGCAAAATCTTCTTGTTCGCGCATGCACGGTACAGTCCCAGCTTTTCACCCTTACTAGCAATGAAAGGGCCACAGTTAAAACATTTGTTTCTAATCCCCTGTTATGACACTATGAGTGGAATCTATTTCGGAGTTCTAAGCTCTCAATAGACTTCCTACTCTTACCTATGATAGTACCATGTGCCTTTCTCTAGCATTATATCTGGCCAAAGGGGTTATTGTTTTATATTAGGGGTTATTTAGGGGGCTTTTGGGAAGTCCAGCCATTTGGCCTGCTCCCAGACCCAGATCCTGTTTTTTTATATATGTGATTTCATATGTATTAACACTGTTTTCTCACTTTACTCCTAGCATCTACTGCTGTGTCCCAAACATCAGATGACTGGGTCCTATGACCTATACAAGCCACACAACATCTGGCAGCTCCTCGGACCTCAGCAGGACAGGTCGCTCTGAATGCCTTGGTGGCCACTTCCTCCCCACCTGCCTCCAGTAAGTCAAACATACACACACACCAACAGTAGTAACCCTGCATTCTAACTGTATCAATGCAATGAATACAATCTGTATTTCAATGCTATAATACTCTTTGTTCTCTTCCTGCAGTAACATCAGTTGAGTAGAAAAGTATCTCCCTGATGGTGGTGGATCCCAGCTTTCCTGGCACACCAGGAGCCCATTCATGACCTTCAAACCTTTAGATCACGGCATTCCATGCTACTGTCCATGGGGCAGTGGCAGGCATCCAGCAGGATATCACCTGGATGAACAAGAAGCTCACCATGCACCGGTGATGAAGAGGCAGGATCAGTCCCATGTCCAGGTGATGAAGCAGCCAGATTATTTCCATGCCCAGGTGATGGAGAGGAAGGATCAGTTCCATGTCCAGGTGATAGAGAGGCAGGATCAGTTCCATGCCCAGGTAACGGAGAGGCCGGATCAGTTCCATTCCCAGGTGATGGAGAGGCAGGATAAGTTCCATGCCCAGGTGATGGAGAGACAAGATCAGTTCTATGCCCAGGTTATGGAGAGGCAGGATCAGTTCTATGCCCAGGTGATGGAAAGGCAGGATAAGTTCCATGCCCAGGTGATGGAGAGGCAGGATCAGTTCTAATCCCAGGTGATGGAGAGGCAGGATCAGTTCCATGCCCAGGTGATGGAGAGGCAGGATCAGTTCTATGCCTAGGTGATGGAGAGGCAGGATCAGTTCCATGCCCAGGTGATGGAGAGGCAGGATCAGTTCTATGCCCAGGTGATGGAGAGGCAGGATCAGTTCCATGCCCAGGTGATGGAGAAGTAGGATCAGTTCCATGTCCAGGTGATGGAGAGGCAGGATCAGTTCCACGCTCAGGTGATGGAGAGGTAGGATCAGTTCCATGCCCAGGTGATGGAGAGGAAGGATCAGTTCTATGCCCAGGTGATGGAGAGGCAGGATCAGTTCCAATCCCAGGTGATGGAGAGGCAGGATCAGTTCCATGCCCAGGGGATGGAGAGGCAGGATCAGTTCTATGCCCAGGTGATGGAGAGGCAGGATCAGTTCCATGCCCAGGTGATGGACAGGCAGGATCAGTTCCATGCCCAGGTGATGGAGAGGTAGGATCAGTTCCATGTCCAGGTGATGGAGAGGCAGGATCAGTTCCATGCTCAGGTGATGGAGAGGTAGGATCAGTTCCATGCCCAGGTGATGGAGAGGCAGGATCAGTTCCATGCCCAGGTGATGGAGAGACAGGATTAGTTCCATGTCCAGGTGATGGAGAGGCAGGATCAGTTCCATGCCCAGGTGATGGAGAGGTAGGATCAGTTCCTTGCCCAGGTGATAGAGAGGAAAGATCAGTTCCATGTCCTGGTGATGGAGAGGCAGGATCAGTTCCATGCTCAGGTGATGGAGAGGTAGGATCAGTTCCATGCCCAGGTGATGGAGAGGTAGGATCAGTTCCATGCCCAGGTGATAGAGAGGAAGGATCAGTTCCATGTCCAGGTGATGGAGAGGCAGGATCAGTTCCATGCCCAGGTGATGGAGAGGTAGGATCAGTTCCATGCCCAGGTGATGGAGAGGTAGGATCAGTTCCATGTCCTGGTGATGGAGAGGCAGGATCAGTTCCATGCTCAGGTGATGGAGAGGTAGGATCAGTTCCATGCCCAGGTGATGGAGAGGTAGGATCAGTTCCATGCCCAGGTGATAGAGAGGAAGGATCAGTTCCATGTCCAGGTGATGGAGAGGCAGGATCAGTTCCATGCCCAGGTGATGGAGAGGTAGGATCAGTTCCATGCCCAGGTGATGAAGAGGCAGTATCAGTTCCATGCCCAGGTGATGGAGAGGTAGGATCAGTTCCATGCCCAGGTGATAGAGAGGCATGATCAGTTCCATGCCTAGGTGATGGAGAGGCAGGATCAGTTCCATGCCCAGGGGATGGAGAGGAAGGATCAGTTCCATGCCCAGGTGATGGAGAGACAGGATCAGTTCCATGCCCAGGTGATGGAGAGGCAGGATCAGTTCCATGCCCAGGTGATGGAGAGGTAGGATCAGTTCCATGCCCAGGTGATGGAGAGGCAGGATCAGTACAATGCCCTGGACATGATAAGTTAGAGGGTACCACTGCTCAAGAGGCATCTCCCTCATCTAACCTACATCCATCAGCAAACATGACTGAAAGTCAATCTGGTGAGGAGGAGGATGATACTGACATTGCTAGATGGCTGCCTAGCTAACCATACTCCTCCTGATATTGCCTATTCATTGTAGCCATGGAAGCCCTGGTAACTTCTGACTCAGGGGTGGGGAACCTGGGACCTCCAGATGTTGCAGAACTACATTTACCATATTCCTCTGCCAGTCTCTTAGCTGAAAGAACATTATGTGAAATGTAGTTTATCAGCCGCTGGATGACCCCTACCCATGCTCTAATTGTTCACCCCAGCCCTGGGCTTGTTAATATTAAAAAAATAATAATAATAATAACAATTCTGATAAAAATTAACAATTAATAAAAAATATTGATTTAAATGTACTTATTTGTGACTGCCATGTTTTTCAGCTCTATCCAAACCCCACCCACTTCCACAGGTAATGGTACTCTTGTATTTTATCTGTGTGGTATGTTGCATTGTACATCACTGTTGGCATTTACACTTTGGAAGTGGAATGGTTTATCACTGCATGTGACATGAGGACGGGGGAGGGGGTACACATATCATAACAGTTGTGGCTGTAGATGACTATTAGACATGTGCAAAACTAAAATTTTCGTTTCGTTTTCGTCCATTCGGACGAAAATGTTATTTATTTAGTCTAAAACGAATTTCGTTCATTACTGCATTCGTTTCAGACGAAATTCGTTCATTTTTTTTCGTTTCGTTTTATTGATTCGTACGAATCAATTGACCTACACATTCTATAAACCGAAAGTCTATAACCCGAGCGACGTTTGGTTTATAGACTTTCGGCTTATGGAATACATGTAATGCTATTGGCTTTCTATAAACCAAACTAGAGTCCCCATTCATAAGAAATTCTTATGAATGGGGACTCTAGTTCGGTTTATAGAAAGCCAATAGCATTACATGTATTCTATAAACCGAAAGTCTATAAACCGAATGTCATTCGGTTTATAGATTTTTGGCTTATGGAATACATGTAATACTATTGGCTTTTTATAAACCGAAATAGAGTCCCCATTCATACGAGTAGGTCAATTGACCTATTCGTATGAATGGGGACTTTATTTCGGTTTATAGAATAGCAATAGCATTACATGCATTCCATAAACCGAAAGTCGTTCATTATGTCGGATTATGGAATGTATGTAATGCTATTGGTATTCTATAAACCGACTCTATTTTTTTTTAATAGAATGCCAATAGCACGAATGGACGAATGGACGAATGATTTTAGTTTATTAACCATTTGTTCATTCGGCTTTCGTTAGTTTAGCATTTTCGTTATTCGTTTTTCGGACCAATGGACGAAAATGCTATTTGTGGACCAAAATGCATTCGTCCGAAAACGAATGCACATGTCTAATGACTATCCAGTGATGTGACAGCAGCATAGAGCTGACATGACTGGTATTGTTCCTGATCCTTGTTATGTTCTTGTTATGTAATTGCTATCCCACATGCAGTGGTCCATGGGTAGAGGGGAAACATTGTAGCTTTATTAAGACCAATGGGAGGTATGGGTTGTTTCAGTTAGGGGTAATTACATAATTAACATTGCTAATGGGAAGAGTGAAGACGTGACCAGGAGAAGAGTGAAGACACACAAATAGCAGGCAAGCAGTGAATCCAGCTTTCCCAAGATCCCTGGAGGAGTCGAATTGTGTGCTAGCAAGATCACCAGGGGCAGACATAAGGTATACAGTAAATCCTGTTTATGCTAGGTACGTTGCAGGTTTTTAATAGGTAAAAGTTTAGTATGTGTACACAACATGATTAGGTATGGGGTTGTCAGCATTGTCATGATCTTAGGACCCCTCTGATATTGTATCAGAAATTATATGAGGGAGTATACTTACGCACGTCCATATGAAAAAAATAAATGAATAAAACATGTTTTAGTGTACTATAGAGGGCTCTAAAATGTAATTCTCCAGCTGAAAACAAGAGAATTAAAAATGGAGCAAATTCCGCCTCTCTAACCCAAATTCGGAGAGTGTCCGGATGTGATAAACGGAACCTTGGGTAACCAAAAATCTATGGTTCTTATGGCAAAAATTTCCCAATCCTCTGATCTATTGGTTTCCGAACTACCTGAACTGTCAATTCGGACCCGAATTCAGGGTGGCCATTAATCGGTGTATATTGAGTCGACCGTTATATATCTCATAAGCTAATGCTCAAAGTATACTATTTTAACAGAAAACATTTATGAAACACACATGCAATGCTGCATGATATTTATTCAGTGACCTGTATGATGCATTTAAAAGGTCTTCTTTTAATACGTTAAACCCTCACACTTAATATAATGTTAAAATGCAAAATGTATGAAGCTGACTATAGCTACTTGAAGACTATAGAGCAAAATTTCTATTACATCCTGGAGCTCCACTTAAAATAATTAAACACAGAAACACGCTAATTACAAAAGATGAAGAAGTAATTTATTGTGTATCGATCAATAGTTTGACTGGCGCCCCATCCTTCTTTATGACGAAAATGTTTATCGACTGCACAATTAATTGTTTTCTTATTTTTTTTAATTAGCGATTGCTCGCATGCATTGATTCGGCTGTGTACTGGCCCTAAACGGTGGGAATTAGTCACAAGATTAACTCAAAGTTGTGGAAAGCTTGAACGGGATTAAGGACACAAGAGACATCCTCAACAGGCGAAGCAGGTAATTAAGGGGATATATATAGACAACCACCAAACACCACCTGCGGATGTGTCAGACAAAGTAGAGCAAGTTCAGTTGATTTAATTTCTAAACTTGGAGAAACCACGACGGAGAAGCCAACGGAATGTCACAGCTGATTATCCTTCATTTATATCTTAGCCAAGTCAAGTTGGGGACAACACCTACAGGGATACATTTTCTAAATATTACAATTAAGATTAGGTGTTATTAATATATTTTGTTAAAAAAACTCCCACACATGAACATGTTGGGAGGGTAAAACAAAACAGGTGCAACTTAAAAAAAAAAACACTCTGATGTGCGGAAACGTCTTGGGCCAATTTTTTTTTATACATGTGGTGCGTTGCTGGTATCTGTGGTGGATCACATTATTGGGACATACATTGCAAAGTCCTGCCTTTTGTCATAGAAGTTTGGCTATGTTACTGAACATTATGTAAGGATTACAGGAAATCCCCTGTAAGAAGGTTTGGTACTGAACGACTGGATCCGTATTGGTTTTGTGTCGTATATATCTGCCTGTGATATCTCATGTTGTGTAACCGGTGGAGTCAGCTGAGAGGGGATGGCAACAGCATCTCCCTCAGGTTGGGAGGGGAAGCTCAAGGTCAGTAAAAAAAAAAAAAACGTTACATTAGTAACACACTGAGCTAGCGGTATAGACGACACAGAGCTGACTGCAGTGGAATTCCACTAATAACCGCATTCCAGAGCTGGACACAATTCTGTGGATGTTAGGAGCCAGACAGACCAATTCAGGAGCCAGCCTGGTTAGTATTAGAAGCCAGACAGACCAATTCAGGAGCCAGCCTGGTTATTTTTTAGGAGCCAGACAGAAAAATTCAAAAGCCAGCTTAACTATTTTAAATGTGTTTGTGGTGTAAAGCAATCAAAAGAGTTAGGAGCCAGCAGTAGGTATTTTGTGAGCCATGGCTCCCTGGATTTGTCAAGCCCTCCACCATTCACATAATAATAATAATAATAATCCTCTCTATATTTTAGATACTCCTGTGTGAACATGGCTTGGCTTGCTTAAAGGGCTTATGGACAATCTCTTTTAAAGCAGCTGTACCACATGTGACTGTTTTAAAGACCTACATATTACTGACAACCTCTCCTATAACATTGGGTCTCTTACTCCTCGGGGCCTACTGAAAGCTGTACCACTGTAAACATTTAGAGTGCTTTATACAGTATGTATTTTGGAAAGGCTCTTAAGCACTAACACTGTTCACACATCTGCCACCACTGTGTAAATAAAGTGCTCTGAGGTAGAAAAATAATCCCCATTAAATTGAAATAGCTCACCACTGTACTGGAGATCTCATTTCTGGACCAAAACGAATTAAGCTATTAAGTTAGTCTGCAAAAAATGAGCAGCTAAGGTAGACACAAGTCCTCTTTTTGGCAGGTGGGCTCTAGACTTAAGACAAAACAAGAAAGTAAATAAAATTTTGGTGTGAAAATGTTCTCAGTGCAAATGCCTGTTCATACCTTAGTGCTGCAGCTTCGATTCCAGGCAGGATCAACTCGGCCATTCATCTGTATGAGGTCAAAAAAATTAGTTGGGTAATAATAACATCTAATATGATGATTTGGATCATTCTGAGAGTCTATGGAAACAGCCAAGGGAGTTCCAGCTTACACCACTGGTATCCGCCTTTTTCCCCCTTTCACTTTCCACTCTGAATATATTTCCCCCCTTGTAGCTGAGAAAGAGGTAGATGTTCTGTTCTCCATTTCACCTTCCTTTTGACCTCTTCACTCACCTTAAGTGTCACCTGTACCCCACCCCCTCTAGATTTGAAGTTTGCGAGTTGGGCTCTCTACCTGATGGATCGGTCGGTCTCTGTTTATCTAACTTGTATGCAGTTCAGAAGGCCCAGCATGTGGGAGAGCTTGTGCCACGAAAAATAGGTAATCAGGAGAGGAGGTGACATTCATTGTAGTACTTTGTGGGGGTCTTGAAACGTGGAGAAGGCAAATCAGGTCCTCACGAGTTTCACCACTCGATGATATATTCGAATAGTCATCAATATTCTATCCTTCCTGCCCCAGGGGAAATTTGCTACAGACCATGCTCCTGTGGACCCCACGGGGGGATAGGTTGAGGTTTTTTGAAAGCTAGGACTCTTTTTGTCTGCTCTAGAGTCTAGACCTACATAGAATACCTGACATCGTATACATGACATTGCAGTGTGTGTTGAAGGGACAGATCAAATAGCAAAGGAAATTCGGTTCTGTTTAAAAATAACGATGCTTTTAGTGTGAATTGGGAGAATAAAAAGGTCTAAAGTTCTTATTTAGAATGTTCTATAGAAGAAGTGCAAGCAAATGTATAAACTAAGAACATACATTAAAGAGAAAAATGTGTGATCTCTCGTTAACCTATGTTTTAAAATGCAACTTACCTAATTTCAATGGAAACTGTCTAATTTGCATATCAAGCCACAAGATGTCATAAAGATGGCACATCTAAGGCACATATAGAACATACTCTGCGCTCAATTTAAGCTTTTCCATGCCATTCTGCTAATACAATGTATAGATCATTTCTGATTTTTTTTTTTTTTTTTTGTCTGCTCTAGACCTACATAGAATACCTGACATTGTATACATGACATTGCAGTGTGTGTTGAAGGGACAGATCAAATAGCAAAGGAAATTCGGTTCTGTTTAAAAATAACGATGCTTTTAGTGTGAATTGGGAGAATAAAAAGGTCTAAAGTTCTTATTTAGAATGTTCTATAGAAGAAGTGCAAGCAAATGTATAAACTAAGAACATACATTAAAGAGAAAAATGTGTGATCTCTCGTTAACCTATGTTTTAAAATGCAACTTACCTAATTTCAATGGAAACTGTCTAATTTGCATATCAAGCCACAAGATGTCATAAAGATGGCACATCTAAGGCACATATAGAACATATTCTGCGCTCAATTTAAGCTTTTCCATGCCATTCTGCTAATACAATGTATAGATCATTTCTGATTTTTTTTTTGTCTGCTCTAGACCTACATAGAATACCTGACATCGTATACATGACATTGCAGTGTGTGTTGAAGGGACAGATCAAATAGCAAAGGAAATTCGGTTCTGTTTAAAAATAACGATGCTTTTAGTGTGAATTGGGAGAATAAAAAGGTCTAAAGTTCTTATTTAGAATGTTCTATAGAAGAAGTGCAAGCAAATGTATAAACTAAGAACATACATTAAAGAGAAAAATGTGTGATCTCTCGTTAACCTATGTTTTAAAATGCAACTTACCTAATTTCAATGGAAACTGTCTAATTTGCATATCAAGCCACAAGATGTCATAAAGATGGCACATCTAAGGCACATATAGAACATACTCTGCGCTCAATTTAAGCTTTTCCATGCCATTCTGCTAATACAATGTATAGATCATTTCTGATTTTTTTTTTTTTTTTTTGTCTGCTCTAGACCTACATAGAATACCTGACATTGTATACATGACATTGCAGTGTGTGTTGAAGGGACAGATCAAATAGCAAAGGAAATTCGGTTCTGTTTAAAAATAACGATGCTTTTAGTGTGAATTGGGAGAATAAAAAGGTCTAAAGTTCTTATTTAGAATGTTCTATAGAAGAAGTGCAAGCAAATGTATAAACTAAGAACATACATTAAAGAGAAAAATGTGTGATCTCTCGTTAACCTATGTTTTAAAATGCAACTTACCTAATTTCAATGGAAACTGTCTAATTTGCATATCAAGCCACAAGATGTCATAAAGATGGCACATCTAAGGCACATATAGAACATACTCTGCGCTCAATTTAAGCTTTTCCATGCCATTCTGCTAATACAATGTATAGATCATTTCTGATTTTTTTTTTGTCTGCTCTAGACCTACATAGAATACCTGACATCGTATACATGACATTGCAGTGTGTGTTGAAGGGACAGATCAAATAGCAAAGGAAATTCGGTTCTGTTTAAAAATAACGATGCTTTTAGTGTGAATTGGGAGAATAAAAAGGTCTAAAGTTCTTATTTAGAATGTTCTATAGAAGAAGTGCAAGCAAATGTATAAACTAAGAACATACATTAAAGAGAAAAATGTGTGATCTCTCGTTAACCTATGTTTTAAAATGCAACTTACCTAATTTCAATGGAAACTGTCTAATTTGCATATCAAGCCACAAGATGTCATAAAGATGGCACATCTAAGGCACATATAGAACATACTCTGCGCTCAATTTAAGCTTTTCCATGCCATTCTGCTAATACAATGTATAGATCATTTCTGATTTTTTTTTTTTTTTTCTATGTCATATGTTTCGCAGTATATACATTTCCTGGGACACTGAGTCCCTTTAACGATCACCTTCTCTACCGTCAATTAAAACTCATTAAGATATAACAATAAGTGTGACACTAAAAGGATTAGCTTCACGCATGAGGATGACAGCATTTTTCCTTAGCCTCGAAAATGGTTCAAATTTCCAAACGAAATATGGTCTGACCACAGGACACCCCTAGAGGATGTCTTGTTTGAAGCCAAATCCAAAAAAAGAGAGGAAAGCTTGTTTGGCATGAGAAATAAATGCACAGCATTAAAAAAAATAAAAAGGTCATTAAAAAAATCTATTAATTAGCCACTCAAGAAAGAAATCTTTGTCTTTGTCACTGAGACATAAAACAAAAGCATTATTTGAAAGATAAAAGCACAGACAAGCAATTTGTTTTTAAAAAAAAAACAACAGGCTGGGAATGATAATTTTTTTTCAAAGACAAGATAATTAACTTCAAATTTGCTCCGACAACACAAATTTTTCCTCTCTCAATAACAGGCTATCAGAAAAAAACATCTCTCCAGCCCTCTGGTTAAAGAATTTAGAGAGTAATTCTCTCTAACATGCCTTGTGTCAGAGAGAAACCAAAAAAAAAAAACGAAATAGTATAGATCGCTAAAACTTTCAGGGTGGACACACGCATGGAATAGCTCCCACAAGTGGCCCAGTGTCCGTGTGCACTAATGGATAACACCAACTGCCAGGAAGCGCTAGCTGTGCTGCTTCCAAAATTTCAAGTTGTACCTTTGCTCCAACCCATGTATTAAAAAATAAATAAAAAGGTACAGATGTGCACCGAAAATTGTGCTGAAAATCTACACCACCAACGGCTCAATTTAAGGTGCAAAGAGTACTGGTGCAACATTCCTAAAGGGTCAACATTGCTTACGCTGTGTATGTATCATAGAAACATAGAAACATAGAATGTGTTGGCAGATAAGAACCATTCGGTCCATCTAGTCTGCCCAATTATTTTTTTGAGTACTTTTATTAGTCCCCCGTTCCTGGTCTTATAGCTAGGATAGCCTTGTGTCTATCCCACGCATGCTTAAAATCCTTGACTGTGTTTACCTCTACCACTTCTGCTGGAAGGCTATTCCATACATCCACTACCCTCTCAGTAAAGTAATACTTCCTGATATTACTTTTAAATCGTTGCCCCTCTAATTTAAGACTATGTCCTCTAGTTGTGGTAGTTTTTCTTCTTTTAAATATACTCTCCACCTTTACTGTGTTGATTCCCTTTATGTATTTAAATGTTTCTATCATATCCCCCCTGTTACGTCTTTCCTCCAAGCTATACATGGTAAAAATATGGAACGCTTCACGAATTTGCGTGTCATCCTTGCGCAGGGTCCATGCTAATCTTCTTTATATCGTTCCAATTTTAGTATATGTGCAGCCGAAGTTGCTGCACATATTTATATAGAGAATAAAACATGATGAAAAATGCTAGATGCTTCGTGGAAGGGAATCACCATATAAGGCCTTTTATGTGTAAAACCAGATAAGGCATTTGCATTTTATGTGTAACACCATATAAGGCATTTGCATTTTATGTGTAACACCATATAAGGCATTTTATGTATAACACCATGTAAAGCATTTTATCAACAACACCATATAAGGCATTTTATGTGTAACACCATATAAGGCATTTTATGTGTAACACCATATAAGGCAATATCTGCTACTACCACATAAGGCAATATCTGCTACTACCATATAAGGAAGCTTTCTTTATGGCCAAATAAGGAATTGGTTAATCTCACCAATGCAAATTATTATTATTATTTTAATAGTAAAATATATATTTTTCTATAATTTATTTTTCATTTTTTCAAACTTAAAGGAAGCAGAAAATAGTTGAGTCGAGACATAAAATAATAACCAAGACACACAATAATTACATTTGTAGTGTAAGTTTTTATTTAATTAAAATAAAAAGACCCCATAGAAAGGCCCAATGACAGAAACCTCTGGACTCAGAGTCATCCTTTAGCACTCAGGAGAGGAAAAACTCCCTGTGGGGGAAACATCTGGGGAACCATGGCTGAAAGGACTGCCCTTCCCTCTGGGTGTTGAGAGGTTAATGCCACAATTAAAGTTGTGGTTGTAGAATGAATAATGTTCATGTCGGTGTAAAGTCACCTTCATTAGGGTTTGGAGGATATATGGTAGAAGGTCAAGGGGTTATTAGAAAGGACGCAATCTTATTTGACACAAACAACATTCCATGTGACAAAGAATGGATTTTGGGCGTTATGATATGCCCCAATCAGAACATGACATTTCAGAAGTAAAATCCTGATCCCTCTGCACAATCTGATTCTCCACGTAATCAAGGGTCAGATGTAATATCCCGATCCTTACATAAAACTTCCTGACAGATTCTGTACTTGTATAACTAAAAAACCTCTGACATGGCGTACCTTCTCTATCAATGTCCCATGACACGATCCTCTATCTGAGTGATCTAAAGACTGATCCCATAGCAGAAATATTCCTCTGGCCATATGTTGTCCGACGTTACCTTCACCAGAGCGAACAATCTTCTTTCATTTTACAGAGAGAGAGAGAGAGAGAGAGAGAGAGAGACGTGTTAAAGTAAAACACATGGACAAAGGAAACTTCTAAAAGACAAAGAGATCCAGGTGATGTAGAGGGAGGATATGAAGCATGGAGTTCAGTTGTCAAGCATAGAAGTGGATCGTTATGCACGCATTGCATCACAAAGGATACCTCACCAACTAAGAAAGGTACCCGGGATTGAGTTCCTTGGAAGGTAAAGGGACTCAAGTCACCAAAACATTGGGGATGATGTATGAAAACTCTCACAAGGAAGAGTGCAGGAGAAGGACCTCCAGCAAACAGTGTTTGGTAGAGATTTTCACACACTAATTTAGGAGTTTTCTAGGACTGATTCTTTATACATTGGCTGCGCCAGACCTGTGAAACTGCCAGAGGCCCTGCAGATACCTTAGATTTGTGCATTAGCGCACGCGTGGATAGTGCCGGTATTTGGCGTTAAGTGTGTGCCGAGCTTATACGTGACCCCCATTGTTTGTACTGTGAATATAGAGTTTATGAAAAATTGATTTGCACGTTGCCATTTTGGGGACTAGTTTGTTCCTCTCTCCCTTTTCTCCCTAAAATCTCCCCCCCCCCCCCCCCAGCTATAATTCTCCTATCTTTAAAGTACCCAAAATAATGTTGTGTAGCAGCAAGCCCAAATGGATCTATTTTACTTTCTTTTTCCTTTTTTACTGTGCTAATCCTAGCCCCTGGGTTAGGGTTAGAGATTTCATCAAAACCCTAATCCTATAGTTAGACCTAACCCTAGGGTTAAGGTTAGAGTTAAGTAAAAATTTAAAACAAACGTAAAAAAATGTAATAATATTAATTAAATAAATAAATAAAACATGTAAATAATACATTATTCCGTAGAGGACCAATGACTTGTTATGTCTGTCTGTGGTCCTCTCGGGATATTTTATTTAAAAAAAATAGACTGCTAGTTGGGCCAGTGCTTTGCATTGGCCCCCAGCAGTAGATAGGGGCCCGCAGCAGCCGGATATATGATCCATGCCGTTGCAAGGTAACAAGGGGGGGCAACAATCTGTTCTTCCTACAATAGACTACATTTCCTATGATGCTAAGGTAGCTTTTGGATGGCTGAGCATGATAGGAAATGTAGTCCGCAAGCATTACATAAAAAATACACATTATAAAGCTGCAATGATCGTATCCTAAATTTGACCCTGTATCTGCCACATAAACCTAGCAAACCTATACATGTGGGGTACCGCTATACTCAGGGGAAGTTGCTGAACATATATTGGGGTTTTGTTTGGCAATAAAATAGAACAGCCCCTTTAAATTCATACCTAAACTTACAAAGTGTGTGGAAATAAAACACACACACAATTACTATACCAAAACGTGTCAAAGATTGGTGGTAAAATGACTGAATAAAAAGTGTCAAAATACACCAAGTTAAATACCCTGGGATGTCTACTTTAAAAAAAAAAATGTGTACCTGTGGGGGTTATTCAGGGTCCATGACAGATATTGGTGTTACAATGTCACTAACGCTAATTTAAAAAAAATAAATGGTTTTGAAAAATCCATGTGCTACTTGTATTTATTAACCTATAACATCCGGGGAAAAAGCAAAACAACATATAACCATTGGGTATTTATATAATACTCACAAACTCTGTAACACATCAGACTCTAGTGTCTCCATTTGTTTAGCTAATACGGGACTCTTCTATTTCGGGGAGTTACGATCTTGCCACAGTGGTAAACATGCTAGAGAGGACCTAAACAAAGTTATTTTTATCAGAGCACCGATTGGTTAATATCTGCCAGTTTTTTTTAATATGTTTTCCGTGCACCAACTCAGATGTATGTTTATCTCTAAGGTAACAGCATACTTGGGATGAGGAGACTTAGGATCAATATAACACTCCAGCCCCACATGATGCCAGGTCTTGATCAATTTTATGTTCCAGCAAAAAAAAAAAAAAACAAGTATTTGAAACAAAAAAATATATTCTTCTTGCAATTTCTGCCTCTAGAAACTCTTGATCTGTTGCCGCACAGGCAGCCGCAGCATCATCAGGGGCCCCGAGGGGGTAATTTGAGTTTCTCTTGTAATTTTAAAGATAAATAATTAACATGAAATACTGAATGAGACGATCAGTGCGGAGCTCGGTTATCATTCGAGCAAAGTTTTGTTTTATTGTGGCTAAGTCCAACAAAGACATAAAACTGGATTGCGAAATGAACTATGTGAGTGTAAATACAGTGTGTTATTTGTTTCATAAATCCTTGGGCCAACTCTTTGGGATGTAATATTTAGACAGACAATGGAGTTACAATGATTTTGTCAATAAAACATATAACTGAAGCTCGCACCATTACATTTGATGCATCTCTTGAACTTTTCGCAAAAATTATTTTGCTAAATCTGGGAATTATATTACATGTCATTAACATTTATTTGTATAGGTCCAACATTTTAGAGCATCAAAGAGAATTACAGACTAAATTAAACGAACAGAGACTGATATATAAGGTAGAGAGCCTTGCTTACAAGCCTTACGGGAAGTTGGTGGTAGTAAAAGTATTTGGGGACAGTGGCTAGAGACTACTTGATGTGAGTGTTCTAGTGAGATCAATTATAGGCCTTTTTAAAGAGGTGAGTTTTGAAAATGAAAATGTAGAAGACATTCTGCTCTGCAGAAATGGGGTCCAGAGACATGGGGCGGTCAGGGAAAAATTTGGCAAGCACGATTGTGAAGAAATGACAGGATTTGAAGGAGACATTTACTCTACATAAGTAGCATAGCACTAACGACTGTTAGAGGGCTGACCATTTCGCCGCTACACGGTCAGCGACAAATATGACTGCCCTCTAATAAATAAACCCCCTCTTAAACTAAGATTACCCCATAACCCTAAGAATCCAACTAACACTAATACTTACCCTGAGCCCCGATCCCCAGTACTTACCCTAATACTAACCCAGTAACCGTCAGGCACTCGAAGTCCCGTGATGATGTGGCTGGGATGAAGAGGCCACAAAGAGGTCAAGGGGGGGGGGCAGAGGAGTAGAGGGTATTGTAGTTTAAAGTTAGTATTTTAAATTTATATCATTCTTTTTCGTCGGCAGGGGGGGGGGGTTTACTTGTCATTTTAATTTCACATGTTAACCAGACATCCCCCTAAAAATATTTGGACATCTCAATTATTTTTACTTTCTTCAACAAATACTCCATTTAGGGAAATGTATCACCGTCTAATGTCGTTTTTTTTTGCAATGCACTTGGTAATGCTATTTGCATCCACGGCTTTATTTGTTTACCTTGTGGTTTTTTATTCCAGTTAGAAGCCACGAGAATGGATTGTGTAAGTAAGAGTGACGAGCAAACAAGAAATGTTTGTGTTACAGCATTATGCCTGGCTGGGAGACTTGTGTACGGATCCTTTACAAATATTGGCCCAAAGTAAATGCTCGATTAGCAGTCAAATAGTGTATCCTGTTATATACTAAACCAATATTTATACCAAATACAGAAGTCTGTGCTTTATTCACCAGTACATACTAAGAGGTTTTTGGTATAAATTTTAAGAGTCATTAGCTGCTGTTAAATTGGCCAATTTTTTATTTCTGGGGTCAGGGAGACGGGCCATAAGATGCAAAAGCATGTCATATGGACACACTGTATAGACTGATTGCCTGGCTGAGTCAGTGAGCTTATTTAAGGATCTGGAGAGCAGGGCTGGCACACTTTGACACCAGCTAATACTTCTGCTCAGACTACTTAGCTTACAGGAAAGGTGGGCCAGCTACTAGAGAACTATTCTCATGGTCTGCCAGGTCTCCCCTCTTAGCTACATTAGGGATCTACACTGGACGAGAGTATATTTGATATGTTGGTTTTAAATTACACATTTACACTCTTTTAAAGTCCAGTATATGTTCCCCATGAACAAGGTTGGTGCCCATCCCTGTTGTGTGGACCTTTTTGCCTCCCTCTTTGTCTTTCCCTGTTATATACATTATTTAATTGTATGCCTAAACCCCGCTTGGGATCCACAGAATTACACCACTGCGCGATCAGGATGGTGAAGTGATTCTCCATGGAAGCCATCAGGCAACACATCATATACGGATTTGCTTTATAATTTGGATTCCTTTTCTTTAGTCAATAGTCCTACGGAACGAAACCTGTGCATTTCATTTAAATCAAATTAAACCATTTCCACCCTAAAAAAAAAAAAAATCACTTACCATAGTCTATAAGTTCAATTGAAGTTACAGCAATTCTCCCTTTTATTTTAACATTCTCTTTCCAAAATATCGGAATGTATGATTTAGCTCATTCATTAAAATCCAATTGCAAAGCAGTGGAGATATTTTTGGAGACGGGTTGATCAGCGGTTCGGAGCTTCACTGTAAATATTATGCCTCACTGTCAACATTGGTGAACATGAATATGTATGTGAAGATTGGCATGCATTTATTCAGCGGATCTGTGTGTCGGTTTGTGCAAGGAATACTTTCCGGAGAGAGGCAGCGGTAATGAGATGATGTTTACATTAGCGTTTCAGCAGTATGCATTTCGAGAAATTAGCGTGTGTTCATTCTGCGTAATATGGGTAGCGCGTTGTGTTTTTGTTTGTTTCTTTGTTTGCCGTTTCTCCGTTGTGCTTATTAAATAAAAGTCCAACCCCTTTCGGTGTCATACATTCCAGTCTGCTAGTTCCTTATAAAAATAGCTGGGATGATAAAGTAAGAACAGGGGTGTTGCTGGGTAATCAGATACTAGGGAAGTGATGCCAAATGATTGTCTACAGCAGAGGACGTTCAACATGCGGGGACGTTTAAACATGCGGCCCATGGTCCAAATCCAGTCCAATCGACAGCAAGGTGCAGCCCAGATGACTTAGCTATCCATATTTCTGCTAGAACACCCATTAATTAACCGATTAATTGACCTCTAGCCAACCCCACCAGCTCTCATTGTCCTCCAACTCTGTTAGGAATAGAATGTCTACAACTCATCCTACAAGAACACACATAGTTCATCTCTGGCCAAGCCCACCCAGCTCCAACCATCCCTAATACTGTTACTACCACCACCTTCTCTTTGACCTCTTCACTCCTGCCTCACGGCCCCCACTCCCTCTAGATTGTAAGCTTGCGAGCAGGGCTCTCTACCTCATGGATCAGTCTGTTCTTGTTGTTAGTGTATTGCACAGCTATTGCATCTTTCTTTTTCCTTCATTAACGTCCTGACCTTTTGAAGTGCAGGCGTTTAAATAACCCCTATTATAACACTAGTTTAATGATGTGATTTTTATGTGTAAGGAAATTATGGTGCATTAATTGTATCACATGCCATATACATTGAAAAATAAAGTAATTAACCTCTGCTTGTTTTTGTTCATCTGTAGGTTGAGTGTTATCTCACTAGGAATAGAGCAATGTTATAAAAAAGCATAATTTTGTTATAAAAATCCTGGCACTTTTTATATATAACCCCCAATGTCTTTTTTTTTTATTCTCTATCTGGGGGGTATCATGTAATTTTTGCATGCAACTTTATACACCTAAAAAAATAGTGTATACAAAGGATATTTCTTTAATTTATTTTTTTTTTCTATTTCAATAGTTCAAAATTAATTATCTACAGTTCAACTATTCGAGAATTCCACCTTATGTTTTTTTTTTGTAGCTGAATAAAAACCTTGAAGCAAAGTATGAACTAGTAAATATATAACATGTTTATGCACTGATATCTACTTTTAATATGTTTGCACACAAATCATCTCATCTCAAAAGACACAGAGAGGACGTTAGGGGATATATTAATGGCATCCAGTAAATGTTATAATTTATATACATGGAGTTTGGGGACAATTCCCTTCGCCATATATATTGTATGTGGAATCTCGTAGGTGCTATAAGAATCTTTTCCAGTTGTTTAATCTTTTCTAACACGACACACTTTGCTCGCTACATGGTAAACCTATTTTTTTTTTTATTTTTTACAATCCCTCTAGGCTTTTTTTGACTCTTATTTTAATGATAAACAAACTCCAATCCTACTTTACAAACTGCACAAATCAAAACGTTGACAAAGGCACAGGCTGCTTATGGGAAAATAGAAAAGAAAAATTAAATTTAACAGTTTGAAAAGGATCTATGCAGAAGTCTTGTAAATTATTTAAAAATAAATAAATAAAAACAGTTCTTAGATTTGGCATGTCAAAGAATAGGGTAAAAAGAGACTGCTTCTAATGGAGGGTATTCTCAATTCTGAGTGTTTTGCATCCAGAACCCACGATCACAGGGGTCAATACAAAAGGTGAGCTGCAGGGGAGTTGAGGTGAGACAAACATGGTGAGTTTGCTTAGTGGGGGGAACTCATCAGGTTTGTACCTGCACAGTATGTTAGTGAGCTAAATTGTTGATCTTATCTCAACAATATATAGGACACTGGGGAGCTGAGTGGGGATAGAGGTGACACTGGGGAGCTGAGTTGGGACAGAGGTGACACTAGGGAGCTGAGTGGGGACAGAGGTGGCACTGGGGAGCTGAGTGGGGATAGAGGTGACACTGGCAAGCAGAGTGAAAACAGAAATAACACTGGGGAGCTACGTGAGAACAGAGGTGACGCTGGGGGTGCTGAGTGGGGACAGAAGTGGCACAGGGGAACTGGTTGGGGACAGAGGTGACACTGGGCAGCTGAGTGGGGCAGAGGTGACACTGGGCAGCTGAGTGTTGACAGAGGTGACACTGAGGAGCTGAGTGAAAACAGAAATAACACTGGGGAGCTGAGTGAGAACAGAGGTGATGCTGGGGGTGCTGAGTGGGGACAGAAGTGGCACAGGGGAACTGGTTGGGGACAGAGGTGACACTGGGCAGCTGAGTGGGGACAGAGGTGACACTGGGCAGCTGAGTGTTGACAGAGGTGACACTGAGGAGCTGAGTGAAAACAGAAATAACACTGGGGAGCTGAGTGAGAACAGAGGTGACACCGGGGAGCTGAGTGGGGATAGAGGTGACACTGGGGAGCTGAGTTGGGACAGAGGTGACACTAGGGAGCTGAGTGGGGACAGAGGTGGCACTGGGGAGCTGAGTGGGGATAGAGGTGACACTGGCAAGCAGAGTGAAAACAGAAATAACACTGGGGAGCTACGTGAGAACAGAGGTGATGCTGGGGGTGCTGAGTGGGGACAGAAGTGGCACAGGGGAACTGTTTGGGGACAGAGGTGACACTGGGCAGCTGAGTGGGGACAGAGGTGACACTGGGCAGCTGAGTGTTGACAGAGGTGACACTGAGGAGCTGAGTGAAAACAGAAATAACACTGGGGAGCTGAGTGAGAACAGAGGTGACGCTGGGGGTGCTGAGTGGGGACAGAAGTGGCACAGGGGAACTGGTTGGGGACAGAGGTGACACTGGGCAGCTGAGTGGGACAGAGGTGACACTGGGCAGCTGAGTGGGGACAGAGGTGACACTGAGGAGCTGAGTGAAAACAGAAATAACACTGGGGAGCTGAGTGAGAACAGAGGTGATGCTGGGGGTGCTGAGTGGGGACAGAAGTGGCACAGGGGAACTGGTTGGGGACAGAGGTGACATGGTGGAGCTGATTGAGGACAGAGGTGACATTGAAGAACAGACTTGGCACAGAGATGACACTGGAGGCTAACTGGAGACAGAGGTGACACTGTGAATCTGATAGGGAAAATAGATTACACTAGGGAGCAGATTGGGAAATAAAAGGTGACGCAGGAAATCTAAGTGGGTCAGAGGTGACAGTCGGGAGAAGAGTGGGTCCGAGGTGACACTGGGAATCTGAGTGAGGTTAGAGGTGACATTGGGGAGCTGAGTGAGGTTAGAGGTGACATTGGGGAGCTGAGCCTACCTTCCTCCACTGTCTCCACCTTCCTCCGCTATACCTTGTGCTGAGTGTCAGCAGCTCTCCCTGACATCGAGTGGTCATGTTATCCTGCACATCCGACATCACGCATACATAATAAAGCAGTCGCCCAGCTGGCACACTAGCTGGATGCTGCAAATCTTGTTTGGGGCAACAGGAGGAGACTTTCTAGGCGCTTGTTCTTTGCAGACCAGCACCTCGCTCTCTCCTCATTTTTTTCAAAAAGCAGAAGCCAAGATGTGTATGGCTCTGTTCTAGTGTTGCATGTCAACATAGTTGTACACTCTAAACTGTTGCCTACCTCATCTATAGGTGACACCCTCCTGTCTGAACTTTCTCCAAAGGATCTATATCCCTCTGGATTTACATTCTCCAGTACTGTGTACAATACTCCAAGTGAGGTCTCACCAGTGCTCTGTACAATACTCCAAGTGAGGTCTCACCAGTGCTCTGTACAATACTCCAAGTGAGGTCTCACCAGTGCTCTGTACAATACTCCAAGTGCGGTCTCACTAGTGCCCTATACAATACTCCAAGTGAGGTCTCACCAGCGCTCTGTACAATACTCCAAGTGAGGTCTCACATTCCAAATCATGTTAAATAGGAGTCAGCAGACACCTGCCATCATTTAAAGTGCCTCTGATTAACCCCAAATAAAGTTCAGCTGCTCTAGTTGGTCTTTACTGAAATTTTCTTAGTCACATCCCAAGGCAAAAGCCATGGTCCACAGAGAGCTTCCAAAGCATCAGAGGGATCTCATTGTTAAAAGGTATCAGGCAGGAGAAGGGTACAAAAGAATTTCCATGGCATTAGATATACCATGGAACACAGTGAAGACAGTCATCATCAAGTGGAGAAAATATGGCACAACAGTGACATTACCAAGAACTGGAGCTCCCTCCAAAATTGATGAAAAGAAGAGAAGAAAACTGGTCTGGGAGGCTACCAAGAGGCCTACAGCAACATTAAAGGAGCTGCAGGAATATCTGGCAAGTATTGGCTGTGTGGTTCATGTGACAACAATCTCCCGTATTCTTCATATGTCTGGGCTATGGGGTAGAGTGGCAAGATGAAAGCCTTTTCTTACGAATAAAAACATCCAAGCCAGGCTACATTTTGCATGTGGAAAAGGTGTTATGGTCTGATGAAACCAAGGTTGAACTTTTTGGCCATAATTCCAAAAGATATGTTTGGCGCAAAAACAACACTGCACATCACCAAAAGAACACCATACCCACAGTGAAGCATGGTGGTGGCAGCATCATGCATTGGGGCTGTTTTTCTTCAGCTGGAACTGGGCCTTAGTTAAGATAGAGGGAATTATGAAAAGTTCCAAATACCAGTCAATATTGGCACAAAACCTTCAGGCTTCTGCTAGAAAGCTGAACATGAAGAGGAACTTTATCTTTCAGCATGACAAGGACCCAAAGCATACATCCAAATCAACAAAGGAATGGCTTCACCAGAAGAAGATTACGTTTTTGGAATGGCCCAGCCAGAGCCCAGACCTGAATCCGATTGAAAATCTGTGGGGCGATCTGAAGAGGGCTGTGCACAGGTGCGCAATCTGACAGATTTGGAGTGTTTTTGCAAAGAAGAGTGGGCAAATCTTGCCAAGTCAAAATGTGCCATGCTGATAGACTCATACCCAAAAAGACTGAGTGCTGTAATAAAATCAAAAGGTGCTTCAACAAAGTATTAGTTTAAGGGTGTGCACACTTATGCAACCACATTATTTTATTTTTATATTTTTTCTTCCCTCTACCTAAAAGATTTTCAGTTTGTTTTTCAATTGAGTTGTACAGTTTATAGGTCACATTAAAGGTGGAAAAAGTTCTGAAATGATTTATCTTTGTCTCATTTTTTTACAGCACAGAAAACTGACATTTTAACAGGGGTTTTAACAAGCATTGGTGATAAGCAAAAGAGTAAGTGTAAAGGCTGAGTCTAGAGTTCTAGCGTTCTAGAAGTGGGACAGACAGCTGGAAAATTCCATTGGCTTTCTTGGTGAACATTCTGTTGGCTTTCATGGTGAACATTCCATTGGCTTTCATGTTGAACATTCCATTGGCTTTCATGGTGAACATTCCATTGTAGAACCTTGTCCATGATTTTGTCTTTATATGTAACTCCTGTTCTCTCTTAACAGATAGTAATTATGTTGATTTTATTTTTCATTACATTGGAAGACCTATTAGATAAGCAATCAGTCGACTGAAGTAGCTAAATTTCAGCAGTTTATTCTCTTTTAGGTTTGATTTCAGCTATTTCTCCAACAGAACAGTATTGCATGCACATAGAGCTTATACTACTGGAGCGTGGGATATATTCCTCAAGCACAGCCGAGCAGTTGGATTGATTTAGCTTCTCATAGCCTGAACTTCCCTTCAGGGGAAATAAGGATTATAATGAACAATTTCACTTTTTCCTCTTCCCATTATTCAGTGTGTATTACCCCCCCCCCCCCCCCCCCCGATAAGTGAAACAAATATATTAATTAAAAGTATTGCATCAATGGCTGCTATGTATGTGAATGGATGGGTTATTTATATCACTGTTAGTCATTTTTATTCCCACTGATAATCCAATAGCACACACATGTTCTGCTTGTCTGTGTCCAAAGAGTCAGTAGTTTCATTACAGCTACTTAGGTCACCACTTGTAGATCAATTACACATTTTTCAATTCTTAGAAAGTTCATTGTTTTAGAAGGAAAAAAAAAAAAAGAGACTCGTAGTAAAAAAATAATCCCCTCCATTGTACTGTCCGTCTGTATAATCTCACAAAATAAAGAATCGGAATTAAAACCTTTTATTAAAAGGAATAAGGAAGTTGTTATTTAAAGGACTAGGAATAAAAACATGTGTGGACTGCCACGTGCATAAACATGGATTTCGCACGCACTTTGGATATGCCAGATAGTTCCTACTTCTCACCAGTCTATGAAACATGTACAACATGTCAGCGATCAGTGTTGGATTGCTGTAGTTCCCTTGCCAGATCACCCCAGTTTAGGGAATGAATATGCACAATATTTATTCCCTGCATACAAAGGGCCAATACAATGGGCTATATGAAGACCTGTTTGTTAACAGACAAAGGACAAGCGGTTACCCACTAAGACTTGAAGAAAGTAGATTTAGTCTATGACAGGGGAAGGGATTCTTTATGGTAAGGACAATAAAGGTCTGGAATTCACTACCTCATTAGGTGGTGCTAGCCAATACATCAGATGCTGTTAAAGGGGGACTGGATACATAGAGAACATAGAGGGCTGTTTATGTTAGTATAGGCAGTAGAGGGACTGTATCAACTAAACATTAGTTTTACTCTGAATGTAGAAAAGAAAAAAAATGATTGTAATGTAAACCAAAAGCAAATGTCTCCTGTTTGTCTGTCTCCGTGTTGGCCATTGACTCTGTCTCCTGTTTGTCTGTCTCCCTGTTGGCTATTGACTCTGTCTCCTGTTTGTCTGTCTCCCTGTTGGCTATTGACTCTGTCTCCTGCCTGTCTCCCTGTTGGCTATTGACTCTGTCTCCTGTTTGTCTGTCTCCCTGTTGGCTATTGACTCTGTCTCCTGTTTGTCTGTCTCCCTGTTGGCTATTGACTCTGTCTCCTGTTTGTCTGTCATCCTGTTGGCCACTGACTCTGTTTCCTGTTTGTCTGTCTCCCTGTTGGCCATTGATTCAGTCTCCTGTTTGTCTGTCTCCCTGTTGGCTATTGATTATGTCTCCTGTTTGTCTGTCTCCCTGTTGGCTATTGACTCTGTCTCCTGTTTGTCTGTCTCCCTGTTGGCTATTGACTCTGTCTCCTGTTTGTCTGTCTCCCTGTTGGCTATTGACTCTGTCTCCTTTTTGTCTGTCTCCCTGTTGGCTATTGACTCTGTCTCCTGTTTGTCTGTCTCCCCGTTGGCTGTTGACTCGGTCTCCTGTTTGTCTGTCATCCTGTTGGCCACTGACTCTGTTTCCTGTTTGCCTCTCTCCTTGTTGGCTATTGACTCTGTCTCCTGTTTGTCTGTCTCCCTGTTGGCTATTGACTCTGTCTCCTTTCTTTCTTTTAATCTATTGGACAGATTCCCTAAGATCCTAACTTCTGTTCACTCAGACTTCCTTTAACTTGGATTGGCTGGATTCCATATGTCCCCTCCCCTTTGTTCATATTTCTTCCTCCGATGCGGAGCATTCACCCGACAGACCCGTTGCAGTGACCAGTTACAGTCAAGATAATTTTTCTTAAGTCGCAGGTGATATATTTAAATGCAGAGGTGGCAAGTTTGACACTTCAGTTATCTGATAGTAGGTTGGATCATTATATTGCAATAAGTGGGATTCTGATACATTATACTGAGGAACATGTTTACATTAAAATTAGAGAGAAGGCTATGGTGACATGGAGCAATAATTGTTTGCATGGCGCAATTGGGTCAGCTGAATTTCCGTGGCATGGAGTTGAATAAAGTGTCTAATGGTGTCACATTTAGCATGAGAAAGAATGAAACTTGAATAACACTGGGTTTCCCATGGTCTAGGGAGCATTAAAAATATACCCTGGACAATGCACCATAATCCTAAAACCAGGAATAGTATCAACAGAATGTTATGTCTGAAAGCAATCTCATGTGTGTATGATATAGTAAGACGGGGGCCCACACAATTATGCTTACCCTGGGTCCCATGAACATTAAAGACGGCCATGATCTTTCCACTTTAATGCGGGAAGATTGCCGAGATCTCAGGATTCTCGACTTCACTGTTGTGCTAATCTCGCGATGTCCTTCAGATCCCAAGCCCCACGTTATAACCCAGGGCCCAGCTGTATATGAAAAACTATGTCATTACCTCACAACGCCATTGAGTGCAATGGCGGCCGCCATCGTTTAGTTTCCCTTTCGGTTTCCAAATATAAGGTGCCCTTACATGAAGGTCTGTACAAATCCTCAAGTAGAAGGCTGTACAAAACTAAAATATTGGCGTTTTGTTCTTTGTATTTGCCTTGGTCTCTCCTGTTTTTCTTTATTTAATTGTTCTTGTGGATACATTGTAATTATTCTATTTTTTTTGTACATATTTTCTTGAATAAGTTTATTTCCCTGGGCAGTGGTTAACTCTGATTGAGTTTATACTACATTTGTTTTCTCTTTCTTGTTTATTTTATAAATTCCAATAAAATGTTGCACTTTCTTTTAGCTTTTGGTGTGCATTCACTATTTGTTTCTTGTATTCTTTACGTGTATTCTTTGCAGACTACCTAGTGATTTGCACCCACTTGTCTACCATTTTTTGTATTACTATCTTATTATACATTTATCCATGGTCCATGCGGAATCTCAGCTGCTCAAATGGATTTGCGGTGTTCATCTGAGTATAAATAATAATCTGAGATCTTAACCGTCTTCCTCACCTTCGACAAAACGTCCTGCCTTTTGTTTTCATTTTATCGTTACCTGCCAGGACACGAGAATCTAGGATCAGCTATGAATCATCTCCACTCATCTCGTTTGCTAATTCTTGTGAGTCGAGAGGGAATAGCTGCATCTTTACGCAGAGAGACAAACAAACAAATGCCACAGGCATTTAAATGGTGGGGGAGGAGGTGAGCGGTGAAGAGCTGTGCGCTCGCTAATTCTGACATAGAGACAATTTCGGAAAAAAGTAAGAAATGAAATAGAGAAGGCCAAATGGGACTGAGACATTGCTTCTTGAAAGGTTTTATTTACCAAAAAGGTAATCATCTGGTATTGTTGAAAATGATACAGCAAAAGAGGATTGACTCATTATTATTGAAAGCCCTTAACTGATTGATTAACAGCACTGTCGTCAATGCAAAGAAAATGCCTTTCATAATATTTGCATGTAAAATAGGAAAGGCAGAAATGGCAGAAATTAGCCTTGTGAGTTAAATAATGAATATGTGTTAAAATGATCCTAATTAAAGATTCAAAGTAATATATTTCTGCAGAGCTATGAAAAGCTAAAAAAAAAAAAAAAAGATTTTCAGGCCGCAAACTGACTAGAGATCAGTTGTTAGTTTTTAACCGACACACTGCACATTTGCTTGCAGGTATTCTATAGGAACCTTCTGCAAAGGTTCCACTCTGCTCCCCCCCTCTGCTTTTTCTTACTTGCAAGAGGATCAGTGCAAATACAGTCATTTATTCATACGGGCAGTAACATGATCATTCAGTAGCTAGTAACTGTCGTCTCATGTTGGATCTTTTGATATCAGTGGTTAAAGGGGCTGAACAGCTGTGTGATGACACTGACACTGATTGGTCAAAAGTAATAAGAAAAAATCGGCTCCACTCCCACGACAGGGGCCAGAAACAGGTGCTCCACACGCGGATCAAGCGTGAACATCAATGATAGAATGAAAGCAAAAAACGTGTGCACTCCGTAAAGGCTGAGTCAATATTCAAAAAAATGTATTCGTTTATTGAATAAAGTGACAGACAGTGGGAATAATACGGACAAGGTGGCAAATAAAAAGGGGAAACGACCTAACGCGTTTCGCGTGATAAAACACGCTTAATCATAGGTGACTAACACGTGTAAATGCTGCTCTTATATACACATGGTCAGGTTCCAAGTTAATAATGAAAACGAGATGCTGGTGTGTGGGGAAAAAAAAAAAAAAAGGAAGATGAAGAGACCCTTGCAATGCTGGAAGAAAGAAAGTGAAACTTATAACAGAATAAGCAGTGAAAATATATGTGTAAGGATGAGATGAGCCCTGTAAGTAAACAGATAGATATGATACATAAGTAAAGACAGATATATGTGAAAATAATGACACCGATTGGCTCCTAGGTGATGCTGAGGATATTTTTTTTTATTGAGCTACTGATGTGATAATTGGTTAAATCAAACCCCTGGAGATATTTTTGGAAAAATTATATTTTTAAGTTAATTAAAGTATAGCAACAAAAAAAAACAAAAAAAAAAAACAGAGTAGTGTCAGCTTTGATATGCATTAATTAAATGTAATTTGTTTAAAAAAAAGTCCATATAGTATTTTCACCGGGCTGTCTGTATTCCATCCCTCTGCTTATGTGTGTATGACTCAGAGTGACATCACTGAGAGGGAGTACACAAGAGGTAGTTTTCACTGAGAAACAGCTGTCATCAGCCATTACTGCGACACCTGATTTTGTGTTCATTCTGGGCACTGACATAGTTACATAGTTACATAGTAGTTTCAGTTGAAATTACCGTATTTGCTCGATTATAAGACGACCCTGATTATAAGACGACCCCACAAACTTTGTATATTCCTTTAGGGAAAAAACTAAAAGCCTGAATATAAGACTACCCTATAGGAAAAAAAGTTTAACTTGTATATATGTAAATTGCTTTTTTAATATTTAATAAAAAAATTATATTATACAAATGCATTTCTTGTTTTTATTTCCTTTTATGTGCCAATGCGGCCTCTCGTAAATAAGATAAAACATGAATTATGCATCTCTGTAGCTGTATCTTCATGCCTGTAGTATAATTTACTATGCAGTTACGTTTCTGACCACAAGATGATCAAGCATTTTATTTACATACAGCCATACCTACATTGATAATGATTAGTAGTCAGAATAGTTAATGATAGTACACCATAATTACCTACAAATTACCAACATATACTCTGCTTAGGTAAGGTAATATTACTAAATCATATAACTACTCAAGGTGGCTATTTCTTAATCTGCTCGGTAAATGATAATGTATGTATTCTAGCTTAGACTTTAAGAATGAGAATCTTAGATAATCTCTGGAGATTAGATATGACATATTTGGGTAAATAGCTAGACTATAAGAACTTATGGTTCTTTTGTTAATATCTCTAGGATATTCCTCTGGCTTCCTTCTGCAGAAAGGATGACAGATAAACACCAGGCTAAAACATATAGATCCCAGAAATTGTAGGATTTAAGTTCAATTTACCCACACATATATGCTAATTACATCCAGAAAAATGAGATTATGCTAGAAACAAAATACCACATTTATGCATTACCGGCAGAGGTTGGTTTGCAGTTGAGACTCCTTCCATTGAAGAATTCAGTGATGGGAGTTACTCCTGGGACTTAGCTCAATACTCTGTGTATGGAGATGTCTATTTTTATAGTGAACATGTGCTATTAAAAGCCTCAGGAGGAGAGAGACTCAGCCCTTTTCTAAAACATTCCCATCTCACAACCCACTAGTGTGTAGCAGCTCTACTCACTCTTCCAAGATGAGTTTAATGTAAGACAATATAGTATATAACTTGAAATGTATAGTATACAATTTCAAACTAGAGTAAATATTCTTATCAATATTCATATTCTTATCATTCCCCATTAGATTAAGACTCATAATAAAATGTATACCACACTAATAAAACAATTAAAGCAATATTCAAATTAATATGTAGGATTAATTATACTTTGCTTATTTATAAGTAAAAGTGTGATATCATTATATATTTTAATGAGTGATTTGAATCAACTAGGTGTGTTTATAATAACCCTTATTAGATTCTGCAAATCTAAGATCCAAACACATGTATAGCTTGGAGGAAAGACGTAACAGGGGGGATATGATCGAAACATTTAAATATATAAAGGGAATCAACACAGTAAAGGAAGAGAGTATATTTAAAAGAAGAAAAACTACCACAACTAGAGGACATAGTCTTAAATTAGAGGGGCAACGATTTAAAAGTAATATCAGGAAGTATTACCTTACTGAGAGGGTAGTGGATGTATGGAATAGCCTTCCAGCGGAAGTGGTAGAGGTAAACACAGTCAAGGATTTTAAGCATGCGTGGGATAGACACAAGGCTATCCTAGCTTTAAGACCGGGAACGGGGGACTAATAAAAGTACAAAAAAAAATTGGGCAGACTAGATGGACCGTATGGTTCTTATCTGCCGACACATTCTATGTTTCTATGTTTCTATGTAAATAAACTCACCGTCTGTGTGTGAGTCTGAATTCCAGCCCTTTCTCACTGAAATGTGGCTAGAGTCACAAACCTTCCACTCACAATGACCCCCTTATCTGTTCCGGCCTGTACTCTGAGCATCTCTACCACTCTTTCAAGAGTTAGGAAAGTGGAAGACTTTCTTTTGTCCTCAGAGACACAGAATAAGATTTGAACAGAAGAATGCCTAAAAAACAAAATGGATGCTGCTGGATACACCGGTATCAAGAGAATAAGGAGAAGAAATACTAATAACTTATTTATTGTAAAGGTGACCCACACAGTTCCTTCGGTACATTTCCTTAGACTGTCATTTAGATAAACATGGGCTGTTTAAGTTTTCTTCTACACAGAAGGATAGCACTTTTGGAATAAAAAAGAAGAAATTGACATACAATTATTTTTTAGGTTTATTTATAGCAATTTTGGTCTTCATTTGAAATAGAGAGCAGCAGTCAGTATGTCTAAAATTGATCCTTACAATTACTTCAGAAGATCCAAAAACTTGATTGGAAGACCAAAAGATAACAAAGTAAAAAAAAAAAAAAAAAAAACAAGTGATGAGGCAAGCACACCAACAGAGCTACACAAACGGAAGGTTAAAGAATTAAATAACCTATACAAAATGCGTCGGCCATAAAGGGTATCAGTTGTTTATACCCTTCAGAGTCTAAATTATAAAGAGTAAATTGATTTTCTGCAAGACAGGAGAGGAAAAAAATCTATATCTAAATGTTCACAATCTCGAGTTGCATGCAATCAAATGCTGATATAAATATCTGATTTAATTTATTCTGCCGTTATTAAACGGACAGGCTTTCATTAAAACAGAAAATGATAGATGTAAGGTCAGTGCTTTATTTACAATATGAAGAGGAAAGACAAAAAAGGTTTTTTTAGACAAGCCCAACTGAAGATGAATAGAGTTAAAAAAGTGTGCCCTTTTTGGGGTTGGTATCATTGGGGCAGGTTAACAAGTATAGGTTGTTCTTCGTTTTACATGTTATTAGTGTTTTAATATTGTTATGTGCCTCTGAGTTTTAAGATATACATTTTTTATATTCTGCATCGTTTTGATATTTTTTGGGGCCTTAATCATCTTAAAACTGTAAAAACCCCTCTGATATAGTAAAACAATGTTGATGTTCTTAAGTATCCTTTATAGAACTATAATAAGTAGTGTTGAGCGAACCCGAACCGCACTGTTCGGGTTCGTACCGAACTTTATGGTTTTTGGACCCCGGACCCGAACACGGACATTTCACTGTATGTCCGTGTTGGAGTTCAGGGTTCGGCGATTACATTGTATGTAATGCTATTGGCTTTCTATAAACTGAGATAGAGTTCCCATTCATAAGAAATTCTTATAAATGGGGACTCTATTTCGGTTTATAGAAAGCCAATAGTATTACATGTATTCCATAAGCCGAAAGTCTATAAACCGAAAGACATTCTGTGTATAGACTTTCTTTTTATAGAATAGCAATAGCCTTACATGTCTTCTATAAAATGAAAGTCTATAAACCGAATGTCTTTCGGTTTATAGACTTTCGGTTTATGGAATACATGTAATACTAGTGCTATTCTATAAACCGAAATAGAGTCCCCATTCATAAGAATAGGTCAATTGACCTATTCTTATGAATGGGGACTCTATTTCGGTTTATAGAAAGCCAATAGCATTACATGGCTATTGGCTTTCTATAAACCGAAATAGAGTCCCCATTCATACGAATAGGTCAGTTGACCCATTTGTATAAATGGGGACACACCCACATTTTACTTCATTTTGCAGCCCTCTAGCCCTTTCCAGGACTTTTTTAGAGGCATTTTAGTGGCCAAAAGTTCGGGTCCCCATTGACGTCAATGGGGTTTGGCTTCAGGGTTAAATTCGGGGTCAAGTTTGACCCCGAACCCGGACTTTTTTCAGAAGTTCGGCCGAACCCGCTGAACCCAAACATCCAGGTGTCCGCTCAACTCTAATAATAAGAGTTAACATCATGTTTTAAGTTAAACATGACTATTGCTTTATCTGTGTCTATCTGTTTTAAATATGGGTTGTTTCATGGTATGGCGAGTTACGCTTTATCATTTTTTTTATGTGGTGTTTTCAGTTACAAGGGTCATGCTATTTTTATTTTCTGTTTTCTCTTTATACATCAACAAACTGTCTCTAGCATTACTGTAGGATTGTACTATAAACTCCTCTACAAGTTATTTTGGGTATAGTTTAAACAAAAAATATTGTTTAACCTGCCCATTAAAACGAGTCCCCTTGCTACAGCGTCAATTCTATCTTAAAAATGAACTTTTTGGCTATCAAAAATTAAACTTTTAGATGGCCACTGTGAGTAGTGTCCGCTGTAAAAAAAAAAAAGGATATAGTTATTGATGTCAACATTTTTAGAAAATGTTCTTCATACACACAGAACTCGATATTAATCTCCACATGGATCTGAAATTCGTTTAATGTCCAGATATACTATAAAATGTATTCATTCAGGTTCAGTGCCCTGCCTACTGAAAAATGAACAAAAAAATGTAGAATGTAAATCGTTGAGGCATTTTAACATTTGCAGTAAAGTGCAACTTTCTCTATCTGTACTATCCTGGCTAGCCTTCACACAGATAATACATGTGTTACATCAACTACAGGTATGTGTGTTATGTGTGTAGAACAATTTAAAATGAGGCCTATGGTGTAAAACTTTTTTAAATAACTTACCGTTTCCTCACCACCTCTTTGGTCCTGTTGTTCCCACCAACTACATTGACTGCAAAGGAGCTGGTACGTACTCCTTTGGCTTGTCTGCTTGGCTGTTGCCCATATCAACCAGTTGTAGCATATCCATAACTGATTACCTAAGGCCTGATTCTCCTCAGTTTAGAAACACTTGGCATAGCTTTTAGGCTTCGCCTTCTACTTTCTATTGCCACGAGAGACCTGGCTGTTGCTTTGTTCCACCCGTCGATGGTTCCTGGATGGTCATTTAGTTTTGTATTACTAAAAGAAAGAAAATCTGGTGGCTGCCTTCAAGTCCTGCACTAAAATGGTGGTCTTGCCAAGGGCTCACCTTTTATGCATACATTCCTCTACACATATGGATGGTCAGTTGATTGCAACATTTTTTTTTTTATACATTTCTTCACCATGGTCTATTTCTTGTGGAAGGTTCGGTATATTGTGGTTGAATTTTGTATGACATTTTTCAATCTCCAACAACTCCTACAGGATATAATGAGGTGTTTGAGGCTATAACTTCAATTTGGCCCTAATCAGATGCTTTCTGGCAAATTTGGGGGGCCGATCATGTCGGCCTCTTTTCGTCTATAATGACCATGTTCTGGCAATTTTTTGAGTCATTTCGGTGATACCTGAATGCCCGATTTCAAATGTCATTCAGATCACCGACATAATCTGAATCCTCCCAAAATTCTATGCTCCAATTTAAAAAAAAAAATGTATGAAATGTTCCCTTTCCCCAACATCTGTTATTTTTCTTATCCAGCATCTTCTGTTCATATAACAATATGCCTGTAAAAAAAAAAAAATCACATTATCTGAGCAAGTCAGGTCAACCTAATACAGGCTGGTATACCAGAGAGTAATTTAGACAACATTCGAGTCACAGTTATTTATTTCTTGCCTTGAAGGAAAATTCTAGCGTATGTAAGTAAGTGGATGTTTTTAATAAGATTTTCCAAAAAATTGTGGTGCATTAAAAAGTGATCGAAATTTCTTTGGACAATACAAAAAGGTATGTATCAGAAACCAAATAATCTGATAACAAAAATGATCAGACACATAGTGGGCAGACAAGATGTGAAAAAGGTATCTTGGGTTCACATAATAACATATATGGAAACAAAATACATTTGTAAATGGCAGCAGAAACCAGAAACAATACAGTTAATGTACACTGTTATAGATGTCCAGCCAGCGGACAAGCGAAGATGGATCTATTAATCAGATTTTTGTTTCTATTTAATTATAAACTGCTGAAAGGTATTGTGAATTTAACTCTGTTTCTGTGGTAACCACAGAGCCTCATGCCGGGTCAACGTCTTTGCAAGGATTTGAATGATTTTTCTTTTTTTAGGGACCAGGGAGTTTGTCTGGCATCATTGTCAACAGTCCCAGATATGACAGAACATGGCCTGTGACCTCCAGGCCTGTCTCAGAATCGTTGGCGCTTGTGTCTCAGACATGCATAGCCTTACGTATCACTTTTGCAAGGTCGTGGAACCTTGCATGGCCCATCCCTGTTAAACGCGCCCCACCCCCGCTTGGGTTCCGTGATCAAGCCCCCTCAGTGTCTTGGGAAATGGGGCTGGAAAGATGGCAAGTTTGTTGTAAAAATTGTGTTCTGGAGAAGTGAACAGTGTCACAGGCGTGACTCACCTCCTGTTGTCAATGGCCTCCGCAGAGTTGAGAACCACGCTTATGCACAGGGATGGGAAGTGGTGCTTGAAAATTGGTGTTAAATTATCAATTAGGGATAATGCCTTCTTTGCCACACCCCATTTGGCCAGATGAGCATAATGGTAAACATGATCCATGACAGGTGGAGTGTCAAAGGTAATGGATACTACTGTGGACTACATTTCAGACTACCCCCAACCAGCATTTTGATTGGCTTACATAATGAGAAAGGTGATCCACAAGTGATGAAGGCAGCGATGGGTAACCATTTGCATTTCCTATCTTTTTGTGGATTATATTTACTTTGATGATCAGCTAGCAAAATACTGCCTGAGCAACATTATCCACTGCAATGGATTATAATCCCACAATGCCCAGCCATTACAATGACTGGGTTGCATGAAAGATGTATGGAGGAAACCAAAGTACTCCCCAAAGGAGACTGTGTCTCCCTTCCTGCTTTTGTATCACCATTCCTGCATGGCTACCATGGTTATTTCTACCTAGAAGCACTGGGAAAGGGCAACGGGCTCAGTGACCTAATAGTACAATCTCTTCAATGCTCATGATTGCAGGTTCATTTCCCAGCAGGGTCAACATCAGCCCTCCATCCTTCCACGCTACATCAATCAACTACCATTAAAAGGAATAATATCAACATCGTCTGATAACATCAGGTTTCTGCTGTTAGCCTATTTCGACGTCGAAGGCAATATGGGGAATGCTTGCCCACTCTTCTTTTTACATGTACCTTGCAGGTCCCTCTCTACTGTTGGCTTCCTACAAAGCACAGGCTTAACTAGCAGTGGTTCGGTCTCTGTTGTAAAAAAAAAAAAATCGCCAAATGTTTAGTGTAATACTAGAATAAAAGATGTATTTATATCTATCACGCATCATTAACACCAGGAGATATTATTTGTCCTAGAGCACACACAATGTATGTATTGTCACAGTGGTGACTAGTTTAATATTTCTACCCTTCAGGAGCAGGGGTTTTTAGCATTGCAAATTAGCCCTTGAAGCAGTAGAGTTTTATAAAGCCAGACACATTTCAGACACAAAAGAATCATTTCCCAAATAAAAAAAAAAACCCAATACAGAGCATGTAAAAGAGGTTTTTCAGCACAAATAAATCCACCTTCACCAGGCTTGAATAGGCTAAGCGTCCTTTTAAATACACTCAACGCTTTATTCTTTCCTTTGTTGAAGTGACAATGAGAAGATTACAGCATTTTGTTATATATTTTGTTATTTTTGTATAACCAAAGAGGGAAGATTCCATTTTTTTCTCAGTGATTATTTACAAGAATCTGAATTTGTATCTAAACCTTCTCTAAATGATTACATACAGTGGTGTAATGAAAAGCCACTTTGAATTCTACCAGTGCCATATATGCCCCATTAGCCATAGTGTCATACAGCCCCCATTGTTTGTGCCTTTCATGCACTCGATGTATACTATCATACTTTTCTCAGAGCCCTATATAGACCCACTTTTCACAGTGCAACATATCCCTCATTTTGCAGTGTTTCGAATGCCACCAAGCACCACACTGCTATACAAACTAGTGCTTAGTTTATAACCTGCTTAATTATTCATTAGTCTTCAAAACAAAGATCATTTATTACCAGGACTCACCCAATGTATTTATGTATGAATAAAGTGTTTATATCATTATTTTGCCTTGTTTCCCAGTGTCTCAGAAAAGTGCAGCATTAGTTACAAGAACTTGGGACCATGGTGTAAGAATCGCAAATCAACACGGGCCCCTTTTATCTCCATCCGTAGGGTAATACTGACAAACATCAGTTCTACTAAGGTGAGTGTCTCGAAATGGATTTGGAGATCCACTATGCCGGGGGTTCTGGGAGGGGCCTGAGGGCCTAACACCTCCCTATAGATTATGGGCCCTGGCTTATGAGCTTTAACTCTATACTTTAACATTGTTATTTAGTCAGATGTTGTTAGTATATTGGTTTATGTGTAATGTATAATTATGTGAGTAGACCACTCTGAAGGATTACAATGTGTCACAGGGGAGTCGGTGACAATGATTGATAGTTTACTCCAACATCCATTGTTCTGTATTAATTGAATTTAGTGTTAAACTGAGTATGATGTGGTTTTCTATATCTGTAGCAATGCTGGTTAATTGCTGTTTGGTTTCTGTTGTATTGAAACATAGAAACATAGAAACATAGAATGTGTCGGCAGATAAGAACCATTCAGTCCATCTAGTCTGCCCAATTTTTTTTGAGTACTTTTATTAGTGCCCCGTTCCCGGTCTTATAGCTAGGATAGCCTTGTGTCTATCCCACGCATGCTTGTATGTTAATAGATGCGTAACTTGATTATGCATGTAGACTCTGTTTTCTAATCCAATAAAGCTGTTGTTCATTCTTGCTGTACCTAACTGCTAATGGTCCTGTCTGCTATTTGGGTACAAAGAGCAAGGTTCCAGAAAGACTTGCTGGCTGGATGCTGAGCTGTAATCGGGGGCTAAGGAGGGGATTTCCTACAATGGGCAGAGGTTCTACCAGCCTTGGGTAGCCATTCCATTACAGTGAGTATACATTCAAGCATGTCTAAATGAGGGTCTATTGGTTGGTTGATGGCCTTCAAGGGTGTTCCTGGCTAAAAGCATAGGTTATGTTGTATTGCCTGAAGAGATTAATTATATCCACCCTACCATGCTAAATTTGGTGGGCAGCACAGCATAAGATCGGGCTGAAGTCCCATGCAGAAAATTCTTCCTTTGCCAGGTGGAAATAGAAGAAACAAAATATTATTTGCATTTACAAGCACGGTTCTGTAATTAAATGTAAAATATTGCTCATATGGTGAATGCCCTCAAGGTAGAAGCAGATTGTTGACAAAACTAAAATTATTCATCACCTCCCGGGAATATAAATATTATGTTTAAGTTCTATTTTTTTAGTCGAGAAGTGAGTGGGGAGGGTTTATTTAATGCACTTCGCTGTGGAAGAACCAATTGTTGTAATAGTTTACGCAGTGAGTTAGTATTTTTTTGTTATGTTTACAATACTGGGGAAGTTTGCTGTATAGCCCTTGTTCAAGTTGCTCGGTAGCACACTACGGACTACTAGCTAGATGAAATTTTAATCATGTCGCAATAAAGTATTAATGAGCGACGGGCATGTTTATTTATCGCTAAGCTAGTTAATCTGGAATAACTCAATATTATCTGCATGATACACCTTGAGCACTGCTTAAAAAAAACATATAATACACGGACACTGGCGTGTTCTGAATGTCGAGTGAATCCCTTACATCCTTGTGTTATCAGAAGGCTACATCAAAGGACAGAGCTTGTAGGCTTGGAGCTGATAATAGGCCACCTTGTTTATAATGGTGAGCCGCTCTACCTCTTTTTTAAGTTATACTGGTTCTCCTACAGACATTGACTTTTTAGAATTCCTGGTACACAGAGATAGGTAAAGTGTCCGTGGCAAGTCTGTGAACGTCAAGTGTCCTCCAATATATTTAAAAGAAGAAAAACTACCACAACTAGAGGACATAGTCTTAAATTAGAGGGGCAACGATTTAAAAGTAATATCAGGAAGTATTACTTTACTGAGAGGGTAGTGGATGTATGGAATATCCTTCCAGCAGAAGTGGTAGAGGTAAACACAGTCAAGGATTTTAAGCATGCGTGGGATAGACACAAGGCTATCCTAGCTATAAGACCAGGAACGGGGGACTAACAAAAGTACTAAAAAAAATTGGGCAGACTAGATGGACCGAATGGTTCTTATCTGCCGACACATTCTATGTTTCTATGTTTCTCCATGAACAGTGCTGATGCCTACCCCTGCTGGCGCAGTTTGACTAATCCAGTGGATTGGAGCAAAGTAGACCAATTCAACTTTTGGTCCTGATCTTGTCGGTAAAAGGAATAATAATAATTTTACCATAACCCTGGATGTTGGGAAATGGTAACATACATATGGCATTCATAGAACATCATTACATTCTCAAGTATGTAGTCCTCTGTGAACAGTGTTGGTAACTACCCTGCTGGTACAGTTTGACTAATTCAGAGAATTAGAGGAAAGTTGACCAATTCAGTCATTGGTCCCGATGAGATTGATGGCAAAATACTTACCTTTTATTATTGTATTATTATGGGATTTTCTTATGCTTTGGCATCACTGTCTTCTATCTTTAACATATCATGTGGATTGCATTGTTCTGTATTGTTTTGGGATAGAGTTCATAGAAGTTTGTTTTTCGCAGTCATGCTAGCAACATTTGGCCCTGGGGTGGTGAAAAACAATTTAATGGTTCATACTGAGGAGCATGCCTCAGCAACCGGTTTGCAAATTCAAAACATGCCCCAGTACCTATATTGCACACCCAGGACTTCTCCAGCACCCAGATTGCACACCCAGGACTTCTCCAAAGCCCAGATTACACACCCAGGACTTCCCTGTGGTAGGCAGCTGGATTTCTGTGCAATGCCCAGGCACACAGACATTCTGTCTGTATCTATCACTCACAGCAAATCTCTGGACATCACGTGACCCTGGATGCTCTGATGTCATAAGACTAATGGGACGCATGGGAGAGATGGCCTGAGAGATTGTCTAAGCACCTGGGCAGCGCACAAACATCCAGCTCCCTGCTCACCTGCCAAAGCTTGTGAGGAATTCCTGAACCCCACCCAGGATCATCGGCACCCTTACACTTACATAGGTTATACCTGTTTATTAAGTGATGTGTATGAGAAGCACTCACAAACATCCGGAAGAACAGGCCTTTAGGAGCAGTGAGGTTCCAAGAAGTAGTAGTATTTAATCTGTACAATGGGGATAAAAACATAGACAAAACATAGCCAATAAAAGTGGCTTAAAAGTGACCTGCACTTCAGATTTCACTTACAAACTCCACATTTCGAATGGGCACATAATAAAGAAGTCCACAACAGGGGAAGGCTTTAGATGTGGCTTGAATTGAAGTAATCACCAACTCTACGCCTTTCTCCAGATGGGTCCTGGCTTCATCAGGAGTTGTAGCAGTGTGTACACACTCCTCTCCAGGAGAATCCTGTTAAACATGGATTAATGCTTTCAAGCGTTTTATTTACATATTAAACCATTTTAAAAAAAATAAAAATAAAACCATTTTTATCAAGACCGAATCTTCCTTTCCCCCATAGTCAATGCCCTGGATCTGTTTACCTGTTTAATGTTTCTTCTTTGGCCAGTATGAGTGTTGACCTGTGTGGACCCAAGGTTTTTCTCATTCCATCCCTTTCATTGTGTCTTTAGTCTTCCAACCTTCTTCTCTGACCAGCTGACAAGTTGTGTACATGTGGGCTAGGAGGCGGTCTCGGCACAGTGTGCGTCAGTGAGCATGTGCAGTACTGATTCTCAAGGGCCCTCCAAAACAGGGTGTGGGGGGGGGGGGGGGGTATTCTTTGGTCATTGATGTTATTTAAAACATTTTAGCAGCTGGTATGGAAAATTTCTCCTTCCCTTAACTCAATATTATTGTTTTCATACTATTTTTTTTATTATTATTTGTTTTTAAATCGGTGCTAATAATATACTTGATAATGTACAAACACTGAACGAGCAATGTATTTATCATGGTAGAGGAAACTGCAGGGAGATGAGAAGAAATTTCAAACTTTTTGAAAATTTTCATCCTGAACTTTTTCCAACTCGGCTGCCTTAAGTTTTGAAATCCCCATCTCAATTCCGCGCAATCCTCTCATGTATAAAGTCCTTAGTTAAGTAGTCCTCCTCAGGAAGACACTATTTTCTTTATTTTATTTTTTCCTTCAGAACACACACAAGAAGTTTACTCCTAAATAATAATAATAAAAAGAAAGAGGCCATCTTAAAAGTCGGTTCCTTTTTTCTCTGTCAGTAGACGCTTTGCTGTATTTTCTGTCTCCTACAGCGACCAAAATGATGTCGTTACCAAAACAGCACTAAATATTTTCTACTATCTCTCATTTTACATTAGTTTCCTCCAAGAAAGTGTTTAAAGTAGGACAGATGAAAGGAAAATAATTGCAGTAGCGTGAAAAATACTGTCAGTCTCCTGGAAACTGCCACCGGTTTCATTTTCCCTTTAATTTTCACACTATTAATGCAATTTCCTGTGGCTATGCCTCAGCCTGCAGCTGTTCCATAGCTTCTCCTATCTCCAGCTCTCATCAAAACAACAAAAAAAAACAACAACAAAAAAGAACCCTGTTGCACCATCTCTATGGCTAACTGTGCCATCTGCAAACCTAGGAAAGCCATCTCAGTAACACTTACTAATTAAAAAAAATCCAAAGTAAGTGAATGTTAAATATTTGCACAATTAACAATTAATCACGTCTTGATGGAGCTGTGAGTTTATGTAAATTGCTATTATTTTTTTTATATCCTTGAATATTATAATGTTTTAGTTTGAAGTGGTTAACACTGCCTTACAATTATTAAAGGACCACTTAAAAAAAAATGGTTTATTATTTGCACATTAAACAGCCTTACCCTTCAGAATCACTACTGTTTTCTTGATATCCATCTAAATGGATCTAAACAGAACTCCACCCACTTCCTATATCTGAAGGATTCCCGATATTCAGCTGTACACCTAGTGGTTTGCCTAGTGTTGGTTAAGAGATCAACCAATGTTGCACTGTAACCTGAAGCTTAAATATTTGTTTGGGGCAGAGGTATAGCTAAACTGGTGAGATGAAATGTTCATCTCAACTCAACTCACCTTTTACTGAATAGACCCCAAAAAGTGAAGATGTGTTAGAACAGTTCGTAACACACAACATAGTCTTATGTCTATTACTAGATGATATAATAAATATAATAAATATCATCAGATATTTACAATATAATAAACAAATAATGTAATGTATAATATGATATCCCATCAGCTATACCAGAACCAAGTGTTTTATAGAAATACATTTTCTCTTTCATTTTTTCCTCACGTTAGCATCCACAGCACACTGTTTTCCAGCGTATTTCCCCTCTTAAGTGAAATGTCCATGTTTCTCGGCAATATAAGGAAGTCCCTTGTTACTAGATTTAGACTCAGACTTGAAACCCGTGCTATCAGCTCAGTAACATTATTCTGTCCTACACTGATATGCCATAACATTATGGCCACTGATAGGTGGCAAGCTGGCGGGTGCAGTGTGATGCTTTGGACTGATAGATGGCAAGCCGGTGGAGGCAGTGGGATGCTTTGGACTGACAGGTGGCAAGCCGGCGGAGGCAGTGTGATGCTTTGGACTGACAGGTGGCAAGCCGGCGGAGGCAGTGTGATGCTTTGGACTGACAGGTGGCAAGCCGGCGGAGGCAGTGTGATGCTTTGGACTGACAGGTGGCAAGCTGGCGGAGGCAGTGTGATGCTTTGGACTGACAGGTGGCAAGCTGGCGGAGGCAGTGTGATGCTTTGGACTGACAGGTGGCAAGCCGGCGGAGGCAGTGTGATGCTTTGGACTGACAGGTGGCAAGCCGGCGGAGGCAGTGTGATGCTTTGGACTGACAGGTGGCAAGCCGGCGGAGGCAGTGTGATGCTTTGGACTGACAGGTGGCAAGCCGGCGGAGGCAGTGTGATGCTTTGGACTGACAGGTGGCAAGCCAGCAGAGGCAGTGTGATGCTTTGGACTGACAGGTGGCAAGCCGGCGGAGACAGTCTGATGCTTTGGGCTGACAGGTGGCAAGCCGGCAGAGGCAGTGTGATGCTTTCGACTAACAGGTGGCAAGCCGGTGGAGGCAGTGTGATGCTTTAGACTGACAGGTGGCAAGCCAGGCGGAGGCATTGTTCTGCTGGGAAACCTTGGGTCCTGCCATTCATGTGGATGTTACACGTACCACCTACCTAAGCATTGTTACAGACCAAGTAAACCCTTTCATGGAAACTGTATTCCCTGATTGCATTGGCCTATTTAAGCAGGATAATGCTCCCTGCCACAAAGCAAAAATGGTTCAGGAATTGTTTGAGGAACACAACAAGTTCAAGGTGTTGACTTGGCCTCCAAATTCCCCAGATCCCAATCCATTCGAGCATCTGCGGGATGTGCTGGACAGACAATTCTGATCCATGGAGGCCCCACCTCGCAACTTACAGAACTTAAAGGATCTGCTGCTAAGGTCTTGGTGCCAGTTACCCCAGCACACCTTCAGAGGTCTAGTGGAGTCCATGCCTCGACGGGTCAAGGCTGTTTTGGCGTCAAAAGGGGATCTACACAATATTAGGCAGGTGGTCAAAATGTTATGGCTGATCGGTGAATATTATTGTAGTGTATTCCCCCTTTAAATATCTACAAACTGGAATCCTATCATAATACAATAAGGTTACATCACAGTTACCCCTATCGACAGCTTTAGAGTAAGTATACTATCTAACTACTCAATTTTCAAAAATAAATTCTATACCTTGAACTCAATATTGTACACAACTATGATCTGTGTTCTCTAGTGATCTAGGGTTCCATGGATCTTCACCACCCTGGTATTCGGAATTCACTTTATCACATATGGTTTATTTTATTTACTCTCTCCATTAAAACATGACATTATAAAATACACATCAACGCCCCTTTTACTCTCTGCCTAGTTTTATCTTGCTTCTGTCCTTTTACAGAGACACAGGTATACACCCGGCTAAATTTCCTTGCTTATTACCCAATGTGTATAGAGGACAATACAAACCTTCACTTGCGAAACATGAACAACAATATCTATTGTCTGTAAAATGTCTGTCAACCTTTTGCCCAAACAATGGATGGTGTCATGAAGCATTCCGTTATCTTGTTACCACCCTTGCCAAATACACTATAGCTTTGTACCTCATACATGACTGTTATTTAATTTTAGCTATGTATCATTTTATTCTGCATATTTGCCCTGTTTTGTAAAAGGGTTTGCCTATCAATTTTGCAAGCATATTTTTGTTCAAGATTGCCTTGCTTCTTACCCCCCCTCTTTTCCTTTTGCGATTCCTGTCATCCAGCTCATATTTTTATTCATATCATTACCTGTGATGAAGCCCTGATGGGCGAAACGCGTCAGTTTTTAAAAAATTATCCATGCCTAAATGCTTTTAACTTTTGATTTGTTTGTAAGAATTGTAGGTATATTACTTTTATATTTTAATACAATCCTTTTATACATTAAGATCATTTGTTTATTGTCTTGTATGTATTCCGGTGCTCACTTCAATTTATTACATTATCTAGTGTTTCCTGTTCCGTAGCAAAAACATGTAATCATTACTTTCTATTGCGGGGGGGAAAAAAAATCTCTTTCTGCTTCAGTTGATATTTTGTCCAAATCCAAAACCTATTTAAAATCCTGTCGCCCATAGATGACTCTTAATTAATCATCTGCTGGAATTTTTTTTTTTTTTTTACTGTAGTGTACCTAGCTACGCTTGATCTTAAAACACTTTATCAGTCATTTCTCGACTGCGATGTAGAGTTTAGAGACAGAAAGACGAATGGGTTCCCAAGTTCAACATTTTGATAAGTACGTAATTTTAAATAGTAAATTGGTCCGACGCAGCTCCATTGGATGGGCAGTCACATTTTACGGAGCCTGTCTGTAATTAATTTTTTAAAAGAAAAAAAAAAAAAACATTGATGGAGCTGGGTCAAGAGTGCGATAGAATTTGTTCCTTGAAAGGTAATCCAAGTAAGAAACTAATTTCAGGTTCTGTCAGTGTTTTAGGAATTTAATTTACACATGTCCCGTGATCGAATAATTGAAGTGTTTGCTTTCCAACATCATATGTTGCAGTAACGACAATATAGACTTGTGGAACATTTTTTTCCATCAAAGCCTTGTTGATTGATACTTCAGTTTTCTAATGTTTTTACACAGAACAGTACAGATAGACGTTTGTTGTTGGGGTTTTTTTGTGTGTGGCATAGTCAACTTGTAACTTCAAATATCACTAAAATAGTGTTTCTTCTACAGGTAGTTTTATTTTTAGCTCCCTGGGAGCTGGGGTAGCTGAGCAGACAGGGACATGTATGAGTGTGGGTTGGGGTTGGAGGTTGGTAATTGGCACTGGGTGCATGGGGCTGCATCCATGGGGTCTAGATTAGCTCTCTTCCCCCTTCTTCCTCAGAGCCATTTTAACTTCATGGCTATCAACATCTTGTCCTACCCCTTGTTGAGCCTCCATCTCAGCCGACATTGAAGGACATTGCTGGATTCCCTCATAGCTGCTACATTTGAAGATGATTGAAGGGCTCTATTTTCCTTGATGCAGGACCAAACCGCTGTGCCCCTTGGTTCTCCTTAGGGTGCTCATGGCAAAGCTTGACATCACTCCCACACCCCATCATGGCCGAGTCCAGGGAGGACTTATGCTTTGGCATAATTTTCATTGACTATGGAATGATGTGTGGTGGAAAAAAAACCTCCATCGTTGAAAGAGGGAGAGAAAAATATAGGAGGTCAAACTGATGTGCTGGTTTAATGCCTTAATCACTTCAGCCTTCATAGACATAAAAAAAAAATATATAATATTTTTAGAAACACGTTTTTTCATTTCTCTGGACTGCCACAGCATCTCTGCTATCTCTGGCAGGCTGGTAAAATATTGGCATCAGGCCAATGTTAAGTCTATGGAGACAGTACCAAGGCCGGTGTGTTTTTGAAGAAAAGGTGGCAACCCTAATCAGACTACCAGAGATGACCCAGGTGTACTTCTCATTCATCCTTCACTTCACTGTTTACACTGTCAACTAGCACTCCAGATGGTCTTTCCCATGTGAACAAGACAGTTCACATTGTAGCCCCTGTTAAGACATCTCAGAGCCCCTCATTCTGCTGTAAACAAAACATTGCCTTTGTCTTCTGTGGCCACCCTACAGCCACACAGCCTGCCAACATGCATTCCAACACATACACATTTGGTCTCTTATTAATTCTCATCTATAGGGAAACACAGACAAAACTTGTATACAATAAACTGCAATGTAACAGGGCCCTTCTTATTCCCTTTGAAGGGGAAGTTACCTAATTGACTCCATCACTTCCTGTGAGTGTGCAGTTCATGTTTTTCTATTTAAACCCTCGGGTATCATCAGTTCTTTGCCTGTGAAAGCTTGTCTTGGCTCATGCTTGTAGCTTTCTTTTTCTTGTGGATTTTCCGATTTTTTTGACACCAGCCTGCTTCATAATTCTCTTGATTTTGAATTTGCCTCTATCCCGCCTGGCCATGATCCTGGTCCATCCTCTGGCGTTATCTCTCATCCAGTCCTTCCAGTTTGGTGGATGTTAGCATATTGACAAGCACCTTTAGCTTGTATGCCATTGTGCCGAAATGAAGACACAATCTCTCAGCATACACCACCATTTCACAAACCACTTATCAATAGTATAAATACCATCATATTCGTGGACCTCTGTTTAAGGATCTGCATGATACAATATTACCTTTGAACAATGATCCTTACGCAGTATCTAATAAACTGTATTATACGTATAAAGTAATATGTAGTAAAAGTGAACATGCAGTGCAGAATATTCCACAGTAAGATGTGTATTCATTAAAGTGCTCCCCTAGCATTTTATGTAGCTGGTAAAGCCACTAAACCCTCCTGACCGGCTGAGGTGCTGCTGTAATTTAGGAAGGAGACAGTCCCAATCTCAGTCCCTCCCTAAGTAATGTTCACAATAATTAACACTAATTCAAAATCTTCTTTTGACCCATACATATGCTTTAAAAAAAAAAAAAAAATCATTTGTTACGTGTGCTTTTATGTATGTTACTGGCCTGACCTGGGACCGAACAAGGAAAAAACAGATTCCGTGGAGGAGCATGTTAAAGGCCAGTATAATAATAGTCGCCACTGTAGCGTTAAACGCACTCTTTATTAAAATGCATGCCACGGCCGTACCTTTCATGAGACAGTTGTTTAATAGGAGCCGTATTCTCCTGAATATGTTAGATGCGGATTTAATTGAATTAGAGGTAATAAAAGTGCGTATCTTTTTTTTGTTCTATTGTCATAGGTAGAAACCCCCCTTATTTAACCCACTCAGCAGCGGCGGGAAAAAGGGCCCAGATAATTATGTTGTATATCAAAGCTATATTCAAGGCAATTACATGTCTTATCCCAGCAAGTTATTTATTGTCCAATAATGTAATGGCGCAGTTGATTTTAAGCCGTAGCGGTAGAAAGAGGTGATTATTATGGGGGGGGGGAGGGGACGTTCTCTATGTATCCCTTTAGTACATAGAGGGAAGTAAGCCAAGATGGTAAGATTGTTATGCTGCTATGTTTATATGGGATAAACATTATTTATACTGTGCCTGTAGGAAATTATGTTAGCGAAATTGTAAACAAATAGATGTATTTATATAAATATGTGTTACATGATCAGGGGGGGGGGGGGGGGCATTTGCATATCAAGCTACAGGTGATGTCATAAACGGGAGACACCACTGTTATGCTACCCATGTGGAAGGCATATTCGGGCTTGGTCCAGTATCCAGGCTTCTTTTTTTTTTTTTTTCCTTCTTGCTTGGGTTTGTTCCTTGCTCCAGTCCTGGCTTTCCTTGTTTAATCTTGTTTTGCTTCTCTGGTCCTAAATGGGCCCCACTCGTTGTGTTCTGTATCTTTTGTGTTCACTTCAGTCTCAGTTATTATTTTAGGCAGGTTTTAGTGCTGGGAACTGATAATGAATGATGTGAGATACCTTGACACAGGTGGCAAGCTTACCATCTCATGGCCATCAGGTGTAACTGGACCTTTACCATCTCAGAGTTCTAGACTACCTGGTCTGTGTCATTGTCTTATATGTCCCAATTTGTTTTGATCCTCTGTCTTTTTTATTTTTTTGCTTCCCTAGTCTTGTCTTTTGTCCTAGACCTGTGCTGTAATACCTACTGAACTCTTGTACTCTGCTTTCTGTTCTATTATCTCTCTTTTTGCTTTGCTTGGTCTTTTCCTGCACCAGGGCCGTGTTACTTCACCCCTCCAATGTGACTCCTGTATACAATCCCTCAGCGTTCCCTGTCCCCTGTACCCCGTAAATGACATACACACAACATATTTAACCCTAATTTATGCATTTTCTGGTTTTGATAACACAAAGGGGTTTATGTATAAAGGTAAATTGAGGGGCAAGTTACAATGATAACCAATGCAATGCTCCTACTGATTAGATTACTTTTAGAGCATTACCCCAAAAGTTACCTTTACACAACCCCCCCCCCCCCCAAATATATTAGATCATTTTTTGCTTTTTTTTTTCTACCTGAATTATAAACAATTCAATTATGTACAAATGCTTTAATATCTTATTGAGTTCACTTTGCTCCACATAGCTTCAATAGGAGGCAGCCATGTTGTTTAGAATCTTGGCCCAAGCTGAATGAAGATTTAAAGTTGAAAATTCTATGTAACATGTCTGCCCCCTGGGGATTATGTAAAAAAAAAAATCCACACTGTAAAGAGTCTAAGGAAGTTAAAAAAACGATTCCCTTTTTTTATACATCCCAACATTTTAAAGTGCTGGAGCAAAAATAAAAAAAATGCTTGTTGGGTAGAGGTTCTCCAACATAAAAAAGGTGGGTTTCAGTCCTGGAGCACTCCAGAAGGGCAGGACTGGTGGAGGCAGCACAGACTCCCGACATCTGTCAGAAGTCTGCTTTATATGGTAAAAGAGTAGTACCGTGTTAGTCGTGGAAAGACAGGACATAAGTAGAGTTAAAATGATATGGCCAACGGAGAGTTTGATTGTAAGCTTTCAAGACAAGTGGAAAGATCCTTTCCCCAGGCATTAATGTTTCCTATGTAGGCGCACATGCCCATAGAAACATAGAAACATAGAATGTGTCGGCAGATAAGAACCATTCGGTCCATCTAGTCTGCCCAATTTTTTTATTTTTTTTTGAGTACTTTTATTAGTCCCCCTTTCCCGGTCTTATAGCTAGGATAGCCTTGTGTCTATCCCACGCATGCTTAAAATCCTTGACTGTGTTTACCTCTACCACTTCTGCTGGCAGGCTATTCCATACATCCACTACCCTCTCAGTAAAGTAATACTTCCTGATATTACTTTTAAATCGTTGCCCCTCTAATTTAAGACTATGTCCTCTAGTTGTGGTAGTTTTTCTTCTTTTAAATATACTCTCTTCCTTTACTGTGTTGATTCCCTTTATGTATTTAAATGTTTCTATCATAATTTAAATGTTTCTATCATAGCGCCAGCATTTGACTCTGCATGCACCATTTTTATACTTTACTCCTTTCATTTATATTATTTCATTAAAGCATTCCTATTTACACTGGTGTCATCTTTAAATCAAACACATGCACATTATTTGCCGACAGTTATCCCTCAAACTTTTTTTTTTGTTTTGAAATAAATCAAAATTCTAGACTTTTAGCAGGCACTCCAAGATTTAAGAAGCTACTTCCGATCGTATAATCCCCGGCGAAATCCTCAAATTTCTCTGTGTGGCACCGTTGCCAAGTACCTGGGCTCTTCCTGCAAAAAAGAAAAAAAGTTTAAAGGTGAAAGGTTATTGTGGAAGTTTATAAATAGTGTTGAGCGAACCCGAACCGCACTGTTCGGGTTCGTACCGAACATTACGGTTTTTGGACCCCGGACCAGAACACGGACATTTCACTGTATGTTCTGGTTGGAGTTCGGGGTTCGGCGATTACATTGTATGTAATGCTATGGGCTTTCTATAAACCGAAATAGAGTCCCTATTCATAGAATAGCAATAGCATTACATGTATTCCATAAACTGAAAGTCTATAAACCGAATGTCTTTCGGTTTATAGACTTTCGGTTTATGGAGTACATGTAATGCTATTGGCTTTCTATAAACCGAAATAGAGTCCCCATTCATAAGAATAGGTCAATTGACCTATTCGTATGAATGGGGACTCTAATTTGGTTTAAAGAAAGCCAATAGATACTTTAGTTGTATTATTTCATTAAAGTATTTATGTTTAAATGACCTAAACTTGATTAAGTCTTTAAATTAAGCGTAACATTTATTTTTTGCTGACAGTTGTCCTATAAACATTAGAGGTAGGTTTAATAAAGTCAAACAGAGAGGTCTCTCCTATACCTGTACACGTGAGATAAAAATCTGGTGAAATCTCAGCATAGCTTATACTGTGAATGTAGAGAACAAAAAAATGATGCCATATTATCTATACATTGTGCTAGCAGAATCGCAAGCAGATGCATAAAATAGGAGACAACGTATGTTGATTTGCAAATGAACTACTTTTCAACTGAAGCTACAAGCTGATGTCATAAGTAGGAGACTCCACAGACCCATATAAAAACAACGGTCCCTCTTATTCTATGGATTTGCTTGCAACTGTGCTAACACAATGGATCATTCTTCATTTATTTTTTTATTAGCTCTCAAGTCCGTGTCTTGTCTTGCTCTCACAGCAGGACACGACACGGGCAAAAAAAAGTCCATTTCATATCACTCGGCAGCCCAACAAGCACAGTCTCTTCACTCGAGAGTAAAAAGCTAACACAGGAGGGGGTTCAAACCCATTTACATAAGTGCCTGACAGCAAATCAGTCAGGTAGCATCTCCTACCAACATGGAGGCTTCTTAAAGGGACTGTATCACAGAAACATTGCTTATTCTTTAATTGTAAAGAATGAATAATGGTTGTAAATGATATATGTAGGGGGTCATGTATCAAACAAGTGCAATGGGGGGAACGTAGGTAAAACATGAGTAAGGAGCAATCTGTGACTATTTGTAACATTCTGTGCTTGTTTTTCCTTATTTGCGCCTCTTCCGTTTATTTTTATTTAGCGGGCATTTTTCCGGTTGCGCTAATAAATTGCGATTAGATTTGCGCCACGCTAAAGAGTTTTGTGGATATTTTGTGAAAAAATAATTCTTATTTTCGTGTAAAAATCACACCAGCTTTTAGCGAGCGCTATCAAAAGAGGCAGAAAAAGTATTCCCTGGAAACATGGCCGATATTGGCAATGATGCCCTGCTTGCATGGGAAGTAAGCAGTCTTGCCGCCAATCAGAGAAATCTCCAATGAAAATTTAGGTGTGGTTCCCTAATGATTAGGAAACCACACCTTGTGTTCTAAATATTCTTATTTAAACACCACTGGGTAAACCCCAAATCTTGGACAGTTAAGAGGGATATCATAGTTGCCAACATCGGCCATGTTTCCAGGGACACATATTTGTTCCACATGCTGCAGAAAGAGCATGCAAAGTTCAGCCCGGCAGTATGTAGGATGGATATACACACAGACACAATCCAATTAATTAATCAGGGTGGAGATATCATAGGACCTACCATGATTAATTAATTGGATTGTGTCTGTGCGTATATCCATCCTACATACTGCTGGGCTGCACTTTGCATGCTCTTTCTGCAGCATGTGGAACAAATATGTGTCCCTGGAAACATGGCAGATGTTGACAACTATGGGACAGGTATATGTAGCAAGGTAGATTAGGTCAATGTTCTTCATATTTCCATGGAATAATCTACTTTAGTGACAGCGTTGCTGTTATTTTGAAATTGAAACTAGAAAGAGAAAACATTTAAAACAAAAAGAGAATTTTTACTTACAGTATAAAAACGGTGCCCATTAAATTGTGTGTTTTTACATTACATTACATTAGTTTCAATGCTCCATTCATTGTTACCCTCCATCTAAAAGCATTACAAATGCAAAACACACAAACATGTTTTCAGACAAGTACCTAATGGTGATTATGTATTTTTTCTTTTTCACGTTTGTGTGAGAGGCTTTATGTACATTATTTTTCACAAAATCCATGACCCTCCCTGACTGCCCAACACTTCAACACAGGATACCACCAACAAAATCCACTTTCCACAGTGCTGGCTTTGCCCCCACACCGCTTGCCACACTACCTGATTTGCCCCCACACCACTTGCCACACTTCCAGATTTGCCCCCACACCACTTGTCAGTGCATTTGTCACAGGGGTCGTCCGAGTCTCCTAGGGTGGCAGGCCACGTTGCAGTGGTGACCCCTGTGACCTTGATTGATACTTCCCTGTCTCTTTGTGCCTGGTAATTGGCTTCTGGCTCACTATCCGGGCATTTTCTGGTTAATTCCTCTACGTAAAGACATTTCAGTGTATCTCGGAATGTCCTGAATTCAGCAGCATATTTTGAACAGAATAATAATAAACATTTATTCTTGAAATTATTTTGCCATTGACATTTGGGATTTGCTGCCAGTGCAGAGATGCAGGCATTTAACACACCATTTCCTCTAAGTATCCTGTTTTCCGAGAGAAGGGGTAAAATATGGAGCGACACTGGCCGCTAGGAATTTAAACACGTATTCCACTTTGTAAGAGGTAAGCACTTTCCCCTCTTTATTTAATTGCGTCAGTCATCAAACTGCTTTTCCCAGACGGCCTTAGTCGTTCAGGTTTTAACCAATTGGAGAATTCATTGGTCTTGAATACATTGGGTTTGTAACATGCTGCCTGTGATGGCACAGGATAGGTTAAAGGGACACGCCCACCAAAAAATGAAAAGGGTTAATTTTTATTTTGCATTGTTGATTTCAGATATGTTGTTTGTTTTTGTTGTGACTGTATTTAATCAAAAATGTAACTAAACAAATATTTGTGAACTATAGTGTTTTTGGGTTCCACCCCCCAGTGACTTTACAGCACTAGTATCTCACTTTGGGGCTGGGGACACAGAATGCAGTCTATAAGTCAGAATTCTGACCATAGACTTGCATTGAATGGGAGGGTAATGTAACTATGGTATCACAAGGGGGCGGAGTTATGGTCCTGTTTGATCAGGTCCATCTCCTCTCTGGGTTGGGAGGCAGGTAAAAAAAGGTTGAACACAGCCACCTAGTCCTGCCCACTATTATAACAAGGAGTCAGTCGGTGAGCAGGGGAGTATCTTATGACCATATTATGCAGGCTTTGGCCACAGTTGTGAAATGTAAAAAGATTTTGCAGAATGTTGCCCCATGGGTAAAAATTCTCAAAATGGAGCCAGGAGATAAACACCTAATTTTATTTTTACTTTTATATGCAATTAATTCAAACAGAGAAAAAAGAACAATGGCATATGTCTGATATATGTAATGGTTTTAAATGCACAGCTAATCTAGTTACATCTTATGTAAGCAGTAGTGTCCCTTTAAATAAATCTCTGATTTGGACAAGTTTTTGAATATTCTAAATGTACATATCTATAAAAAAAAAAACGCAGAATGCAGAAAGCCTTACTTGTTATATACATGGAATATGTGGAATAGCCGCCTAGATTTTGCCAAATCTTCCTCTAGCCTAAAATTTGTGTCTTCCAACTTCTAAATACACAATATGCCTGTGATTAACTTACAAACTCCTATATATATATATATATATATATATATATATATACCATACATGTTTGTTTTTCTATTTTTGGTTTATGTACCAATCATGATTTTCGTTTACTTGTTTGTATATGCTTTAAGTTAGTTATTTCCTTACTTATTTTGTCCTATGTACACTTTTTTGATATTTATTACATATTTACCATTTATTAAAATATCTTTTGCATTATATCCTTTATTAGTCTTCTTATTTATTTTGTGGTGTGCTCCCCCTACTTTGTTCTCTAGGATTTTTTTGGTTCAACATTTTAACCCTGTTGTGCTTATTTTGAATATTGTTTTATTGTACGTATTAAAGTGTTTTTATTTTGTAATAAGTTCAGTAACCCTGACTCTACCTATAGCTCTCTCATCACCTATATCCATTGTACATCTGCGCAGCTGGGAACTTACTCAATGGTAGGGTTTTTTTTCTTCTCTTTATTCCCCTTTTACGCTTGCTTTTTTTTTTTATCAAATTCTCTACGGTCACGTGATGACATGCGTTGCCCCATAACTAGCCCCCTTTAATATCCGCGTGTATGCCCTGTGCATTACCTTCCTTCTCATTACCTTCACATCTACTATTCCCATTTAAGAAAACTCCATCTGACGCAGTATGGACGGCAGATTCCATTTCTTCTCCTACATGGATATATCCTTATTCCGGTGAGTAGACCACTGTGAATCCACTTTGGTAATTGTCTACTGTAGCCTTATTGCCACCTACAAACATACTTCTTCCCCAGCGACTTGGAGGCCAGTAATTATTATCTGGATTGAAGAATGCCCTACTAACTGGAAAAAAATGGATAGAAAGAGCTGTGTCTTTTTTTTATTTTTCTTTGTGATGTGTAGTATTATCCCTCTAGCACTTTTCCTTTTATTTGTACGATTGTGAACCATAAAACGAGCAGAAAATGGCTCCCTGGCTCCGAGAGCTGTAATAACCCAGCCAGTTAGTGTTGGTTCAAACTGTCCACACAAAATAATTCTGATGGAAAGCAGCTGCCCTCCTAATGTCCTACGAGTAAATAGACCCTGCTGTTAGTTAGAACCAAGGTCAACACGAGAGAAACGACACATGGCCTTCTGGAACGGAACCAAGGGTTTTATTCATGAAAAAGACAATTACAGGGAATTGAGAAGGCAATTTCAAACTGTCTAATGCCCAAAATGCATCTTCCAAATAATGTATATTAATGTGCTTTCAAAGTACTTTAAAATGCATGTTTTACATTTTGCATTGGTTAAAATATAAAATACTTACAGCTAGATGGAATTGTGAAATTACAACAGTTTGCAAGAAACCAGGACTGCCCACACTAGCAGAGTAAAAGTCATTAAGTTTTTTTTTTTGCTGCAGGGACCAATGAGAATAATAATGAATAATAATAATAATAATAATGAATGGAATTTCCTGTCTCTCTAGTGATGTCATCAGACAATGTGTTGCACTGTTAAACGACCCTACTGTGTTCAAGAACAAGGTCACTTAGAGTCCACACACTTTATTCAATTCCAGGAGCACATGAAGTGACTAATGAAACAAAACTTAATAAGCAGTACTTCTGCACCTGTAGTGTACATGCAGAGTAATTACTGAAGGAGGGCTTGAGTCAATTATTAAAAATGTGAATTGTGCAGAATGCCTGTATCAAATCACACTGGAAAAAAGCCTATGCACTATACAAGCAGTAATCTTCATCTTGCACCAAAGTGAGTTTGGGGACTAGACTGTCCCTTTAGATGAGATGGAAAAATTCTAGAGGCTGACTTCAAGTATGAAATTCCTCTTTCATGAATGAAGCCCAACATGTTAAAGCAGAAAGGATATTTTGACATATTCTCTGGCTTTGAGCTATGTCCTAGAGATGTTACTTACACCAAGTTTTATGGTACTCACTTTATCTGTCTTAGAAAGATGAAAGGCTGAGTTGACCCTGCTGGGAACAGAACTTGCAACCCTGCTCATGTACTTTGAGCCTGTGACAAACTTAACACACCAAAAAAATATATATATTCTCCCTGCTTGCAACTCTTTGGTTGCAACTGTCTAGAACCTCTTCCAACACATTAACTAAAAGCTACTACTGTGTGTGCCCAGTGACATAGAACCATTCTGCCCATCTAGCCTGCCCAGTGTTCTGAATACTTACATTAGTCCCTGGCCTTATCTTATATCTAGGATAGCCTTGTGCCTATCCCACGCATGCTTAAACTCCTTCACTGTATTAATCTCTACCACTTCTACTGGAAGACTATTCCATACATCCACTACCCTCTCAGTAAAGTAATACTTTCATTAGTCCCTGGCCTTATCTTATATGTAGGATAGCCTTATACCTAACCCACGCATGCTTAAACTCCTTCACTGTATTAATCTCTACCACTTCTACTGGAAGACTATTCCATACATCCACTACCCTCTCAGTAAAGTAATACTTTTATTAGTCCCTGGCCTTATCTTATATCTAGGATAGCCTTGTACCTATCCCACGCATGCTTAAACGCCTTCACTGTCTTTACCTCTACCACTTCTACTGGAAGACTATTCCATACATCCACTACCCTCTCAGTAAAGTAATACTTTCATTAGTCCCTGGCCTTATCTTATATCTAGGTTAGCCTTGTACCTATCCCATGCATGCTTAAACTCCTTCACTGTATTAACCTCTACCACTTCTACTGGAAGACTATTCCATACATCCACTACCCTCTCAGTAAAGTAATACTTTCATTAGTCCCTGGCCTTATCTTATATCTAGGACAGCCTTATACCTATCCCACGCATGCTTACACACTTCACTGTATTAACCTCTATCACTTCTACTGGAAGACTATTCCATACATCCACTACCCTCTCAGTAAAGTAATACTTCCTGATATTAATTTTAAACCTTTTTTCAATCAAATCTAATCTATGGGGTTTATGTATGAAAGATCTCCTCACTTCTACTCATGGTTTGTTATGTATAATGGCGATTGCACTTTTTTTTCTAACTCCCAACACTTTGCAACATGGCAGAGGGATCGCCATCAAACACTGTTTGGTGGAGTTTTCTCGACACCAATTTTTTTTTTAATATACATAGGATGCGCCAGTGCAAAGAACGCCAACACAACACTAATTTAAGCATTCGTAAACTCCCAAAATGTGTCGGGGAGTCTGCTTTATATATTGGTGCACATGTCGATGGTGCCAGTGTTTGGAGGTGGGGGGTGAGCTTCATTATGCATTTGGTCCAGTTCATATAAACACATCCTCAAATGTCTGGTATGTTTATAAAATTGTTGCCAAATTTATGAGGCATCAGACAGTTTTTGTTGTTTCCATTTATTAAGCCTTGTTGGAGAGGAGGGCATCTGCTTCCAGAGTTTATGCCCCGCGATAAAAAAAAAAAGACCATTAACATGTTTATGTTTGATCCCACCAATTGTCCTTTTTAATTGGGTTTATGATTAATTAGCACTATGGTGACAGGTCTGCAAACATGTAGAGAAAGACACCTGCCAAGAGGCAACTGCTTCTATACATAAGATACCAGGGATTGCTCCTTTTCTTTAACTGGTTTAACCCCATCACATTGGATGGTGCTCTGGTCGTTAATGACCAAAGTACCAAACCGGCTTCTTTGTGCTCATGGGATGAACCCTTTGTGGTCAGGAACCAGGAACATCATCTACAGACCCCGTGGGTCCTTGCCGACATCCCGCGATACTTTGCAACGTGTGAAGTCGCGGAGGCGTGCCCGAACCCAGAAGTTCGGCCAAGTAGAGTTGCCGAAAATGTAGCAGACACTCACTTTGAGCGCTCACTACATTTTGTATGTCAGATTGAGGCCAATCAAAATGACCTCATCTGACCCTGTCCCCCCCCAGCGGGGTCAGCAATGAGCTGTTAAATAGAAGACGTTCCATGCTATCCTTCAAGACACAAAAAGCAGGACGGCCTAGAAGTTCCTACAAACTTCCTGACGCTTATGTGCAGGTCTTTCTAGATAATCCTAATGTGTATGGCTGCAGAACCGTGTGAGCTAAAGCACTGACGAAAATGTAATTAAATAACAATGATAATAATCATAAAAAAAAAGGTAATAAAAGCAATAATAATGTTTTGTACTGGATTTGTCAAACATGCACTTTAAATTGGGTTAAGTAAATATAATAGTCTATTGTAAACTGTTTTCATTTTGTATTAACACTGTGGAATTTGCATCCTAAATGGCTATAATCTTCATTAAAAGCCTTTTCAGTATAAACCTCATTAAATGAATTCATGAAAGATATAAACAAAGCATCAATGTTAATAGCTAACATTACACTATTTATTTCTTCCAGTCGGTGAATAAACATATTTCCTTTGGGTTTGCTTTAATTCTTCTGATAAAGCTTTTTAGTGCATCATGTTAAATGAATTATCTCCCATGAAGGATGATTCCACCTTTTCACCGAGAAAGTTGTGTGAACCTCCTTCTTTCTATTTAAGTCGTCGATCACATTAACACCTTAAGGACAGATGACGTGCCAGACACGTCACGGCAAATCGAGGACTTGCCGACAGGTGACGTGCCTGGCACGTCATGCACTTAATAGAGTACTCTATCGGTGTTGCTACAATGCCTCTATGTAGAGGCATTGTGCAACACCCCCAAAAAGTCCAGGGGCGGGCTACGATCACTCCCCGGAGTGATCGTAGCAGCCATTTCAAAATGGCTGCGCACGCTGCACACATGTGCTTAGGAAGCGAACGATCAAAAAGATGGCATCCAAAGAAAGCCCTTCTTGTCACGATAAAAACAATATTTAATATGTGTGGGTACAGCAAATGACAAAGAAGAAAATTACTACTAAACACAAACAGCACAGAAATGTTAAAATAGCCATTGTCCAGAATGGACAAAATTGTTTCAAAGGCTCTGTCCTTAAGGGGTTAAAGGACCAAAAATGAGGTGATGTTTAATTAAAAGATTGCGTCAAGTGTCGATTTTTCGATGGAAACGATTTGAAATAATTAAAAAAAAAAGTACCTTATTGAGTCCTCTTTGCTTAGTGTACAGCACTGTCAGTGGGCGGACATGTTTAGAATGTTGGGTCAGATCTTCCTTATTCTGACCCAAGAATTAACACAACATGTCAGCTCCCTGATAGAGGGATATAGAGCATCGAGGGCTCAGTAAGGTGTACTTTATTTTTATTCTTTAATTAAAGCATGTCTAATTAAAGCCTCTACCCTTGACACAATCATAAGTGTATGATTTTACAGCTCTTCTTTAAATTGTCATCATTTCTATCTGAGCATTAGAGGATCTCAGCTAGCATTAAACTGGGTAATAGTAACATTGCCTGGATGTATGTGAATATATGTATAAATATAATGTTGGCAGAAGGACTTTGGTGGTGGGATTGTTCTGATGTCACGTAGCGGTATTGATTCATAAGAATTTGGCAAATAATTCCTGAGATCAATACAGAACGCCTCGGGGGGGTACAGATTTTCACCAAAAAGACCCACTTGACCCACTTTTGTTGAGTGCCTGGTTTGGAATCAAATGGGTCCATGCATATGTTAAACCGGCTCAGATTGCACACAACCTGCATCTTCCCCTTATGTCCCGGTCAAATAAAACGAAAAATAGTGTGTTTGTAGAAGTTTGTAGAATTTGTGTCTGTGTCTTCTTATGATATACATATAACACAATGTTTCAATACTTACACATCAAGTTAAACCACATTATGTTTTGTTAAATGCAACGCTATATCATATTATTTAACATTATTACATGCATAGTATATGATAAAAGAAATAAACAACAAATACATTATCAACTGATTTTATATATATATATATATTTTTTTTATTTTTTTTTTTAAATTAAGCCATTCAGTCTTTTTTCAGGGTATCTGTTTTTTTTTTAATTATGATACTTTCCCAAAAAAACATTAGTATAATATGATTCAGCTGTCACACAGTCACCTAGAGTGTTTGTGGAATAACCCGAGGCTAAAAAATATATATCCACTGGTCCCCAGCAAGTGCAAGAACACATCTCATTAGTTCCTAAATGTAGCACAATGCCGCTGTCCGAGGTACTGAAGAGAGAGTTACACAGTGCCAGACTCTCACTACCTAAAAATAATACCGGGATTCTTTATCCACAAAACATTTGGCTGAAGAACAAGGTGCAATGTATTTATTTTGAGGACTTAAATCTTAATTGGAGACATAGGCAGACAGGTGCATAACGGGAAACGCAAGAATTCAAATGGAGCCAGCCTCACAGAACAGTCCGCCAGAGACCAGCGTCATGCAGGTGAGGTCCAGTTTAAAGGTGTTGTCGGTCATAGCATGATTTCATCATGTTAAGGGAAGTGAAATAAACAGATACAGTATCTCAGTGTATGCGCAGTAGTACTGTCAGTATGAGTGGCAGCCATACCGAGCATGCGCAGTAGTACTGTCAGTATGAGTGGCAGCCATACCGAGCATGTGCAGTAGCACTGTCAGTATGAGTGGCAGCCATACCGAGCATGCACAGTAGCACTGTCAGTATGAGTGGCAGCCATACCGAGCATGCGCAGTAGTACTGTCAGTATGAGTGGCAGCCATACCGAGCATGCGCAGTAGTACTGTCAGTATGAGTGGCAGCCATACCGAGCATGCGCAGTAGTACTGTCAGTTTGAGTGGCAGCCATACCGAGCATGCGCAGTAGCACTGTCAGTATGAGTGGCAGCCATACCGAGCATGCGCAGTAGTACTGTCAGTATGAGTGGCAGCCATACCGAGCATGCACAGTAGCACTGTCAGTATGAGTGGCAGCCATACCGAGCATGCACAGTAGCACTGTCAGTATGAGTGGCAGCCATACCGAGCATGCGCAGTAGTACTGTCAGTTTGGGTGGCAGCCATACCGAGCATGCGCAGTAGCACTGTCAGTTTGGATGGCAGCCATACCGAGCATGCGCAGTAGCACTGTCAGTTTGAGTGGCAGCCATACCGAGCATGCGCAGTAGTACTGTCAGTTTGAGTGGCAGCCATACCGAGCATGCGCAGTAGTACTGTCAGTATGAGTGGCAGCCATACCGAGCATGCACAGTAGTACTGTCAGTATGAGTGGCAGCCATACCGAGCATGCGCAGTAGTACTGTCAGTATGAGTGGCAGCCATACCGAGCATGCGCAGTAGTACTGTCAGTATGAGTGGCAGCCATACCGAGCATGCGCAGTAGTACTGTCAGTATGAGTGGCAGCCATACCGAGCATGCGCAGTAGTACTGTCAGTATGAGTGGCAGCCATACCGAGCATGCGCAGTAGCACTGTCAGTATGAGTGGCAGCCATACCGAGCATTCGCAGTAGCACTGTCAGTTTGAGTGGCAGCCATACCGAGCATGCGCAGTAGTACTGTCAGTATGAGTGGCAGCCATACCGAGCATGCGCAGTAGTACTGTCAGTATGAGTGGCAGCCATACCGAGCATGCGCAGTAGCACTGTCAGTATGAGTGGCAGCCATACCGAGCATTCGCAGTAGCACTGTCAGTTTGAGTGGCAGCCATACCGAGCATGCGCAGTAGTACTGTCAGTATGAGTGGCAGCCATACCGAGCATGCGCAGTAGTACTGTCAGTATGAGTGGCAGCCATACCGAGCATGTGCAGTAGTACTGTCAGTATGAGTGGCAGCCATACCGAGCATGCGCAGTAGTACTGTCAGTATGAGTGGCAGCCATACCGAGCATGCGCAGTAGTACTGTCAGTATGAGTGGCAGCCATACCGAGCATGTGCAGTAGTACTGTCAGTATGAGTGGCAGCCATACCGAGCATGCGCAGTAGCACTGTCAGTTTGGGTGGCAGCCATACCGAGCATGCGCAGTAGTACTGTCAGTTTGAGTGGCAGCCATACCGAGCATGCGCAGTAGCACTGTCAGTATGAGTGGCAGCCATACCGAGCATGCGCAGTAGTACTGTCAGTATGAGTGGCAGCCATACCAAGCATGCGCAGTAGCACTGTCAGTATGAGTGGCAGCCATACCGAGCATGCGCAGTAGTACTGTCAGTATGAGTGGCAGCCATACCGAGCATGCGCAGTAGTACTGTCAGTATGAGTGGCAGCCATACCGAGCATGCGCAGTAGCACTGTCAGTTTGGGTGGCAGCCATACCGAGCATGCGCAGTAGTACTGTCAGTATGAGTGGCAGCCATACCGAGCATGCGCAGTAGTACTGTCAGTATGAGTGGCAGCCATACCGAGCATGTGCAGTAGCACTGTCAGTATGAGTGGCAGCCATACCGAGCATGCGCAGTAGTACTGTCAGTATGAGTGGCAGCCATACCGAGCATGCGCAGTAGTACTGTCAGTATGAGTGGCAGCCATACCGAGCATGCGCAGTAGTACTGTCAGTATGAGTGGCAGCCATACCGAGCATGCGCAGTAGCACTGTCAGTATGAGTGGCAGCCATACCGAGCATGCGCAGTAGTACTGTCAGTTTGAGTGGCAGCCATACCGAGCATGCGCAGTAGTACTGTCAGTATGAGTGGCAGCCATACCGAGCATGCGCAGTAGTACTGTCAGTTTGGGTGGCAGCCATACCGAGCATGCGCAGTAGCACTGTCAGTTTGGGTGGCAGCCATACCGAGCATGCGCAGTAGTACTGTCAGTATGAGTGGCAGCCATACCGAGCATGCGCAGTAGCACTGTCAGTATGAGTGGCAGCCATACCGAGCATGCGCAGTAGCACTGTCAGTATGAGTGGCAGCCATACCGAGCATGCGCAGTAGCACTGTCAGTTTGGGTGGCAGCCATACCGAGCATGCGCAGTAGTACTGTCAGTATGAGTGGCAGCCATACCGAGCATGCACAGTAGTACTGTCAGTATGAGTGGCAGCCATACCGAGCATGCGCAGTAGCACTGTCAGTTTGAGTGGCAGCCATACCGAGCATGCGCAGTAGTACTGTCAGTATGAGTGGCAGCCATACCGAGCATGCGCAGTAGTACTGTCAGTATGAGTGGCAGCCATACCGAGCATGCGCAGTAGTACTGTCAGTATGAGTGGCAGCCATACCGAGCATGCGCAGTAGTACTGTCAGTATGAGTGGCAGCCATACCGAGCATGCGCAGTAGCACTGTCAGTATGAGTGGCAGCCATACCGAGCATGCGCAGTAGCACTGTCAGTTTGAGTGGCAGCCATACCGAGCATGCGCAGTAGTACTGTCAGTTTGGGTGGCAGCCATACCGAGCATGCGCAGTAGTACTGTCAGTATGAGTGGCAGCCATACCGAGCATGCGCAGTAGTACTGTCAGTTTGAGTGGCAGCCATACCGAGCATGCGCAGTAGCACTGTCAGTATGAGTGGCAGCCATACCGAGCATGCGCAGTAGCACTGTCAGTATGAGTGGCAGCCATACCGAGCATGCGCAGTAGCACTGTCAGTATGAGTGGCAGCCATACCGAGCATGCGCAGTAGTACTGTCAGTATGAGTGGCAGCCATACCGAGCATGCGCAGTAGTACTGTCAGTATGAGTGGCAGCCATACCGAGCATGCGCAGTAGCACTGTCAGTGTGAGTGGCAGCCATACCGAGCATGCACAGTAGCACTGTCAGTATGAGTGGCAGCCATACCGAGCATGCGCAGTAGTACTGTCAGTTTGGGTGGCAGCCATACCGAGCATGCGCAGTAGCACTGTCAGTATGAGTGGCAGCCATACCGAGCATGCGCAGTAGCACTGTCAGTATGAGTGGCAGCCATACCGAGCATGCGCAGTAGTACTGTCAGTATGAGTGGCAGCCATACTGAGCATGCGCAGTAGTACTGTCAGTATGAGTGGCAGCCATACCGAGCATGCGCAGTAGTACTGTCAGTTTGGGTGGCAGCCATACCGAGCATGCGCAGTAGTACTGTCAGTATGAGTGGCAGCCATACCGAGCATGCGCAGTAGTACTGTCAGTATGAGTGGCAGCCATACCGAGCATGCGCAGTAGTACTGTCAGTATGAGTGGCAGCCATACCGAGCATGCGCAGTAGTACTGTCAGTTTGAGTGGCAGCCATACCGAGCATGCGCAGTAGCACTGTCAGTATGAGTGGCAGCCATACCGAGCATGCGCAGTAGTACTGTCAGTTTGAGTGGCAGCCATACCGAGCATGCGCAGTAGTACTGTCAGTTTGAGTGGCAGCCATACCGAGCATGCGCAGTAGCACTGTCAGTTTGGATGGCAGCCATACCGAGCATGCGCAGTAGTACTGTCAGTATGAGTGGCAGCCATACCGAGCATGCGCAGTAGCACTGTCAGTATGAGTGGCAGCCATACCGAGCATGCGCAGTAGTACTGTCAGTATGAGTGGCAGCCATACCGAGCATGCGCAGTAGTACTGTCAGTATGAGTGGCAGCCATACTGAGCATGCGCAGTAGTACTGTCAGTATGAGTGGCAGCCATACCGAGCATGCGCAGTAGTACTGTCAGTATGAGTGGCAGCCATACTGAGCATGCGCAGTAGTACTGTCAGTATGAGTGGCAGCCATACCGAGCATGCGCAGTAGTACTGTCAGTATGAGTGGCAGCCATACCGAGCATGCGCAGTAGCACTGTCAGTATGAGTGGCAGCCATACCGAGCATGCGCAGTAGTACTGTCAGTATGAGTGGCAGCCATACCGAGCATGCGCAGTAGTACTGTCAGTTTGAGTGGCAGCCATACCGAGCATGCGCAGTAGTACTGTCAGTTTGGATGGCAGCCATACCGAGCATGCGCAGTAGCACTGTCAGTATGAGTGGCAGCCATACCGAGCATGCGCAGTAGTACTGTCAGTTTGGGTGGCAGCCATACCGAGCATGCGCAGTAACACTGTCAGTATGAGTGGCAGCCATACCGAGCATGCGCAGTAGCACTGTCAGTATGAGTGGCAGCCATACCGAGCATGCGCAGTAGCACTGTCAGTATGAGTGGCAGCCATACCGAGCATGCGCAGTAGCACTGTCAGTATGAGTGGCAGCCATACCGAGCATGCGCAGTAGCACTGTCAGTTTGGATGGCAGCCATACCGAGCATGCGCAGTAGCACTGTCAGTTTGGATGGCAGCCATACCGAGCATGCACAGTAGTACTGTCAGTATGAGTGGCAGCCATACCGAGCATGCGCAGTAGCACTGTCAGTTTGGGTGGCAGCCATACCGAGCATGCGCAGTAGTACTGTCAGTATGAGTGGCAGCCATACCGAGCATGCGCAGTAGCACTGTCAGTTTGGATGGCAGCCATACCGAGCATGCGCAGTAGCACTGTCAGTTTGGGTGGCAGCCATACCGAGCATGCGCAGTAGTACTGTCAGTATGAGTGGCAGCCATACCGAGCATGCGCAGTAGTACTGTCAGTATGAGTGGCAGCCATACCGAGCATGCGCAGTAGCACTGTCAGTATGAGTGGCAGCCATACCGAGCATGCGCAGTAGTACTGTCAGTATGAGTGGCAGCCATACCGAGCATGCGCAGTAGTACTGTCAGTATGAGTGGCAGCCATACCGAGCATGCGCAGTAGTACTGTCAGTATGAGTGGCAGCCATACCGAGCATGCGCAGTAGCACTGTCAGTATGAGTGGCAGCCATACCGAGCATGCGCAGTAGTACTGTCAGTTTGAGTGGCAGCCATACCGAGCATGCGCAGTAGTACTGTCAGTTTGGATGGCAGCCATACCGAGCATGCGCAGTAGCACTGTCAGTATGAGTGGCAGTCATACCGAGCATGCGCAGTAGCACTGTCAGTATGAGTGGCAGTCATACCGAGCATGCGCAGTAGCACTGTCAGTATGAGTGGCAGCCATACCGAGCATGCGCAGTAGTACTGTCAGTTTGGGTGGCAGCCATACCGAGCATGCGCAGTAGTACTGTCAGTTTGGGTGGCAGCCATACCGAGCATGCGCAGTAGTACTGTCAGTATGAGTGGCAGCCATACCGAGCATGCGCAGTAGTACTGTCAGTATGAGTGGCAGCCATACCGAGCATGCGCAGTAGTACTGTCAGTATGAGTGGCAGCCATACCGAGCATGCGCAGTAGCACTGTCAGTATGAGTGGCAGCCATACCGAGCATGCGCAGTAGTACTGTCAGTATGAGTGGCAGCCATACCGAGCATGCGCAGTAGTACTGTCAGTATGAGTGGCAGCCATACCGAGCATGCGCAGTAGTACTGTCAGTATGAGTGGCAGCCATACCGAGCATGCGCAGTAGTACTGTCAGTATGAGTGGCAGCCATACCGAGCATGCGCAGTAGTACTGTCAGTTTGGATGGCAGCCATACCGAGCATGCGCAGTAGCACTGTCAGTATGAGTGGCAGCCATACCGAGCATGCGCAGTAGCACTGTCAGTTTGGATGGCAGCCATACCGAGCATGCGCAGTAGCACTGTCAGTATGAGTGGCAGCCATACCGAGCATGTGCAGTAGTACTGTCAGTTTGAGTGGCAGCCATACCGAGCATGCGCAGTAGTACTGTCAGTATGAGTGGCAGCCATACCGAGCATGCGCAGTAGCACTGTCAGTATGAGTGGCAGCCATACCGAGCATGCGCAGTAGTACTGTCAGTATGAGTGGCAGCCATACCGAGCATGCGCAGTAGTACTGTCAGTATGAGTGGCAGCCATACCGAGCATGCGCAGTAGCACTGTCAGTATGAGTGGCAGCCATACCGAGCATGCGCAGTAGCACTGTCAGTTTGAGTGGCAGCCATACCGAGCATGCGCAGTAGCACTGTCAGTTTGAGTGGCAGCCATACCGAGCATGCGCAGTAGCACTGTCAGTTTGGATGGCAGCCATACCGAGCATGCGCAGTAGCACTGTCAGTTTGGGTGGCAGCCATACCGAGCATGCGCAGTAGTACTGTCAGTTTGGGTGGCAGCCATACCGAGCATGCGCAGTAGTACTGTCAGTTTGGATGGCAGCCATACCGAGCATGCGCAGTAGTACTGTCAGTTTGAGTGGCAGCCATACCGAGCATGCGCAGTAGTACTGTCAGTTTGAGTGGCAGCCATACCGAGCATGCGCAGTAGTACTGTCAGTTTGGATGGCAGCCATACCGAGCATGCGCAGTAGTACTGTCAGTATGAGTGGCAGCCATACCGAGCATGCGCAGTAGCACTGTCAGTTTGAGTGGCAGCCATACCGAGCATGCGCAGTAGTACTGTCAGTATGAGTGGCAGCCATACCGAGCATGCGCAGTAGCACTGTCAGTATGAGTGGCAGCCATACCGAGCATGCGCAGTAGTACTGTCAGTATGAGTGGCAGCCATACCGAGCATGCGCAGTAGTACTGTCAGTATGAGTGGCAGCCATACCGAGCATGCGCAGTAGTACTGTCAGTATGAGTGGCAGCCATACCGAGCATGCGCAGTAGCACTGTCAGTATGAGTGGCAGCCATACCGAGCATGCGCAGTAGTACTGTCAGTTTGGATGGCAGCCATACCGAGCATGCGCAGTAGCACTGTCAGTATGAGTGGCAGCCATACCGAGCATGCGCAGTAGCACTGTCAGTTTGGATGGCAGCCATACCGAGCATGCGCAGTAGCACTGTCAGTATGAGTGGCAGCCATACCGAGCATGCGCAGTAGTACTGTCAGTATGAGTGGCAGCCATACCGAGCATGCGCAGTAGTACTGTCAGTATGAGTGGCAGCCATACCGAGTATGCACAGTAGCACTGTCAGTATGAGTGGCAGCCATACCGAGCATGCGCAGTAGCACTGTCAGTATGAGTGGCAGCCATACCGAGCATGCGCAGTAGCACTGTCAGTATGGGTGGCAGCCATACCGAGCATGCGCAGTAGCACTGTCAGTATGAGTGGCAGCCATACCGAGCATGCGCAGTAGCACTGTCAGTATGAGTGGCAGCCATACCGAGCATGCGCAGTAGTACTGTCAGTATGAGTGGCAGCCATACCGAGCATGCGCAGTAGTACTGTCAGTATGAGTGGCAGCCATACCGAGCATGCGCAGTAGCACTGTCAGTATGAGTGGCAGCCATACCGAGCATGCGCAGTAGTACTGTCAGTATGAGTGGCAGCCATACCGAGCATGCGCAGTAGTACTGTCAGTATGAGTGGCAGCCATACCGAGCATGCGCAGTAGTACTGTCAGTTTGAGTGGCAGCCATACCGAGCATGCGCAGTAGTACTGTCAGTATGAGTGGCAGCCATACCGAGCATGCGCAGTAGTACTGTCAGTATGAGTGGCAGCCATACCGAGCATGCGCAGTAGTACTGTCAGTTTGAGTGGCAGCCATACCGAGCATGCGCAGTAGTACTGTCAGTATGAGTGGCAGCCATACCGAGCATGCGCAGTAGCACTGTCAGTATGAGTGGCAGCCATACCGAGCATGCGCAGTAGCACTGTCAGTATGAGCGGCAGCCATACCGAGCATGCGCAGTAGCACTGTCAGTTTGAGTGGCAGCCATACCAAGCATGCGCAGTAGTACTGTCAGTATGAGTGGCAGCCATACCGAGCATGCGCAGTTATACTGTCAGTATGAGTGGCAGCCATACCGAGCATGCGCAGTAGTACTGTCAGTATGAGTGGCAGCCATACCGAGCATGCGCAGTAGTACTGTCAGTTTGAGTGGCAGCCATACCGAGCATGCACAGTAGCACTGTCAGTATGAGTGGCAGCCATACCGAGCATGCGCAGTAGCACTGTCAGTATGAGTGGCAGCCATACCGAGCATGCGCAGTAGTACTGTCAGTATGAGTGGCAGCCATACCGAGCATGCGCAGTAGCACTGTCAGTATGAGTGGCAGCCATACCGAGCATGCGCAGTAGCACTGTCAGTATGAGTGGCAGCCATACCGAGCATGCGCAGTAGTACTGTCAGTATGAGTGGCAGCCATACCGAGCATGCGCAGTAGCACTGTCAGTATGAGTGGCAGCCATACCGAGCATGCGCAGTAGCACTGTCAGTTTGAGTGGCAGCCATACCGAGCATGCGCAGTAGTACTGTCAGTATGAGTGGCAGCCATACCGAGCATGCGCAGTAGTACTGTCAGTATGAGTGGCAGCCATACCGAGCATGCGCAGTAGTACTGTCAGTATGAGTGGCAGCCATACCGAGCATGCGCAGTAGCACTGTCAGTATGAGTGGCAGCCATACCGAGCATGCGCAGTAGCACTGTCAGTATGAGTGGCAGCCATACCGAGCATGCGCAGTAGTACTGTCAGTATGAGTGGCAGCCATACCGAGCATGCGCAGTAGTACTGTCAGTATGAGTGGCAGCCATACCGAGCATGCGCAGTAGTACTGTCAGTATGAGTGGCAGCCATACCGAGCATGCGCAGTAGTACTGTCAGTATGAGTGGCAGCCATACCGAGCATGCGCAGTAGTACTGTCAGTTTGGGTGGCAGCCATACCGAGCATGCACAGTAGCACTGTCAGTATGAGTGGCAGCCATACCGAGCATGCGCAGTAGTACTGTCAGTATGAGTGGCAGCCATACCGAGCATGCGCAGTAGTACTGTCAGTATGAGTGGCAGCCATACCGAGCATGCGCAGTAGTACTGTCAGTTTGAGTGGCAGCCATACCGAGCATGCGCAGTAGCACTGTCAGTTTGGAAGGCAGCCATACCGAGCATGCGCAGTAGCACTGTGAGTAGTATTACTATATATGTAATAATCATTGGCATCATCATATAAATCATTTATAAGTATGTATTGTTTATTTAATATATATACTTATCGATCACTGACATCATATATACTTTATTTGTATTTATTTTTCACTTCTTTTATGATATAAATCCTTTATATGTTTGTATCGCTTATAATATATATACAGTTCCGATTGCAAATATAGTCCTCCCGAAACTAAAATAAATGTAAAAAAAACTGATTTAAAAATAATAAAGACAATTTTTTTTTAAAAACTAGCCATCCTGAGGTTACTGGCCATAAGCCCAGAAGGCCAATTATTGGAATTGTATCTGGACTTGGGGCATAGCCTCAGCAACAAACTCAGGGGGGGTCTTTAATAACAATATTAAAGGCCATGTGTATTCTTACGGGGGTTACAGTGTAATTTCTTAATGGGTGCGGTAATAGTATTGCACCCGTTAATGATATTAGCCACCAAATCATCAATGCCCATTACTTTATCCTAATCCCTTTTTTGGGGGGGTTAACGAGGGCCAATGAATCCAGGCCAATGATGGGGAATGAACGAGGCAGAGATATCTCTTAGACATGTGTGACTGTTTAATGAACCCCTTGTTTGCCATCATTGTAGGTTAGATCAATATGAAACAGGCTCATTTTATGTGGCTTCTAATACCGCCCTTCCCTTCCCAATGTAGTTGCTTAGTTAAAGTCTTCTCTTGGACTTTATAAGTTAGGAAACAAATGAGGGAGCTCCACCCCAAAACTCAACACCTAGATTGCAGAGCAACACTTGAGTCCCAGGAGAAGCAGAGGTATGTAATGCTTTCCCCTGCGGGCGGCCATACTGCTCCATTCTTGAGTGAGGGGGCGTGTCAGCTGTCATGATGATGTCAGCAGAGAAGCGTAACTAGCTGGATGTGAAGCTTGCGCAGTAATTACTGCAAATCTTAGCCTTCTACCTCCTGCGCGTTTCTTTGTTGCAGATGTTTGTTACCTGCATCGTTTTTGTTAATTTCTTACTACTATACACCAGCCTTTAGCTGTTTCTCTCCCAAATAAGTCTGCTACTCTAGGCAACTGCTTAGATGGACTGAAGGGAGTGCCAGTCCTGCTATCATAAGCATGACATCAGTGGCACATCATACAATATGTCATACCTCAGTATAAGCACATAGCAGGCTCATCACAAGAATGTTAGTAAACATTTTATAGAAAAATTACATTTCTTGTTTTTATGCACCCACACTGGACCTAAAGGACTTAACACAACACTATACAGTGCCCACAGCATTTGCCATGCACTTATATTGCACCCATAGCACTTGGCTTGCTCTCATATTGCACCCACATTTTGATTTGGCATTCCACAGTGTCAATTTCCCCAACAGAACAGGCCCTGCAGAACATGCCACAGTGTCACTTTGCCCCATAGTACATGTCATTTTGCCCCACAGAAGATGCCACAGAATCACTTTGCCAATTAAAATGAGCCAAATGCATTTACCAATTAACATGCCACATTCAGTTTGCCATGAACATATGCAACAGCCAGTTAGCCCATTACAATATGCCACAGGAAGTTTGCCAATTAATATGCTATTGTTAGTTTGCCCATTAAAATGCCAAAGCAAATTTGCCAATTAGTATGCCACAATCAATTTTCCCATTAATTTGCCACTGTTCATTTGCCCACTAATATGCCACAGCCAATTTGACCATTAAAATGCCACAGCAAGTATGCCCATTAAAATGCCACAGAGAGTATGCCCAGTCATATGCCACAGACAGTATGTCCAGTAATATGCCTCCATGTGAGACAGTCATGCAGGCAGCAGGAGGGTGGGACGGGGGTCATGTTGGGCCAGGGTGGGCCCCTTTAACCAGTGGGCCCTTGGCAAGTGCCCACTTTGCCAATTGGTTAAAGCAGCCCTGTGTCTATCCCATTGTCTTGCCCGTCTATCAATCTCTGTACCTTATCTTTCAATATATCTGTCATACCTCTATCTGGGGTGTAATGAAGTTGCCCCATGAGCCACCAGATTGTTTTTACCTCTGGCCCAAAGATTGCCGCTGTCCCCTGTGTCAGAGGGGTTAAAGTGTATTCAATAATCCAAAATGGTTCTTTTGTCATGTAGTGCTGACAACATCCCTGTGTGAGGACCAAACAGTCTTAGTGTTTTATCCATGAAAGTAGCAATTGTCAAGGGAATATCAAATGTAAGGCTAAAGTAGCGGAGTTGGAAAAAGTCTCCATCTCAGCCTCCATGAATAACTGTGCGTACCGTACAAGTGTGAATACAGGACTGTGTACTAAGCCTACACATATAATGCTGCATTAGGAAGAGTGTTAAACAGACTGGAACACAGTCAGCGACTATAACTTGTCCACCTGTCTGATTCTTAACTTTCCCTTGTGATCGGTGTCGCAGGCTCTACCTCTAGCCATTCAGGCACTGCGCAGGGTATTTTTTGTTTGTTTGTTCCTTGTATTTTCCCTTTCATGCCTACATATGTAGCACTAATGTGTTTGCAGAAGGTCTGACAGGTTCACGAGCGCAGAACTGAAGTCTGGTGTTGCTCACGTTGCCAGGAGTCTTGGACGAGTGACTTTCTGACGCGTTTCGCTTCTTTGGGTTTGTCAGAAGGATGATGTCCTGTTATCCCACTGAGACTTGTATACCTTGTGGTTCTTTACATAAATTGATTCATCTGTCTACTTAGCAGTCTCCTCGGGATGGGCTCCTTCCCAGCCACCTGTGTAAGCAAACTAAAGGAACTGTAATTGTCACCCCCACTGATCACTTACCAAACAAAGTACATCTGATTTCACATCAGTCCAATTATTAATAACTCCAACAAGTGGTGCTTCCTTTCTTTTCTGTTCTCCCTCTTACAAAAGTAATTAAATAAATCATTTATTACATGAGTAATAAAAGTATTTTGCACCACACTTCTATTGTTATCATTTTCTTTTAAAGAACGGCTATCTATTATAGGCACAGTACCACTCAGAGCATCTGAAAAATATTGTTTTTTAAGTACAGAATCCAGTAAATTTAAAGCAATTCTTTTTTCTACCACACGATATCCTAAAAACTGCGAATAAATGGGGACGTCTGCTAAGAAATATATATATTTTATGTACAAAACTATCTTTGAGCTTTGCTCCTTTTCCAATGTATTAAAAATGTAACACTCAAAGAGTAGATATGAGCAAATTGGGAAGAAAAACAGTCAAGTTTGGGAATATTCTTTCTGCCTTTTTTTATTAGCACTTGCCAAATGCTGGTGTCATTTTCAAACGCAGAAGAAAAAAAAAATATTTTTTAAAAATAAATTAAATATATTACCGCAGCGGGAAAACAAAATGGCATAAAAATAAATGGAAGAGGCGCAAAGCCAAGCCCTCTTCATTTGTTCCATCAGAGCACACAGAAATGACTGAAACATCCCCCTTCCATTCAAACGCTTGAAACTGTTGAGTTCAGCAGTGAGATGTTAGATCCACAGTAATAGCTAATGGTATCATTTTCTCAGAGGGGAGCATGAAAACTGCTGCAGAGGGAGTTAGCCCCACCTCCTGTGTACTCCTTCTCACTGATGTCACTGAATTTCGAGGTCCCGGAGAAATCATTTTCAATGTAAAACTACAGAAGTACTGTAATTTAAGCTAGGTAATCTATTGTATGTCTCACTCTTGTGGGTGTCAATTTTTAAAGAATAACTCATTCTAAAGAGATTTTCTTGCCTAATTTTGGACCACCCGCCCTCCCTTAACTTAGGTGGTGATTTATTTTCTCCCCATGTTTGTCACAGTGGCCGATGCTGAAGAGTTAGATTAAGGGGGAGGGGTTATTATTATTATTATTACTGATGCCCATTACGGTTGGTGTGGTATGTTCGGAGCTGGCCTGTGGCTCAGAACCTGGTGGTGGTAGATGGATCTTGGTATAACCCTACTATGCAGGAGGCGGGCAAGTTAATTGTACTTTATTGTGTTATGGTTATGATGTTATTTGGGTTTTATAAGTATTATATGTGTGGGTCATTGTCAGTGTTTCATGGTGGTGGGGGCGGCGGGGGTGGTTTTTATACAGATTATTTAAAAGGGGTGTGTGACAATGACCCATAAAAATTATGTGTTAAGGTGCTTTATTAAAAGCTGTGTAATTATTTTACCCACACATTCTCTTTCTGTGTATGTTGATTCATCAGAGAGGTTGTATCTTCCTAGAGCCCAAAATGATGCACCAGCCATGGTCTATAAATCCTTTTTAGCAAAATTGTCTAAATTAGGAGAAAATTATTTTTCTGTGAAGCCTCTGGTTCATGACATCTCCTGTGGCTTGATATGCAAATTACACTTTGGGTATAGGGATGCCACCCAGCTGGTAATTTACCAGCAGGGCAGTAAAATATTGGCTTTACAATAGTGTTAAGTCAATGGAGACAATAGAAAGGCCAGTATTTTTTTTTTTTTAAGAAAGGGTGGCAACCCTATTAGCTTATCAAACTTAGTAATACTCCAAGGTGACAGCACAATGTACAAATGCCACTTTGCAGACAACCAGCACATTCAGCTTCCCATTAAAAAATAACAATAAAAAATGATAATAATGTGATAATGCATAAATTGTGGGTGGGTCACTTCCAGTTCATGTGACACTGAGGAGCTGGGATTCCCCATCCCAGATAGCTCTGATTAGTCTACATGGCACAATCCCAGAATAATAGATCTGACAAAGCAAGCCATGCACCATGGACTAATAAATAATAGCATCTCATAAAACACAGCCCCACTCCCTACTGAGACCTAATAACTCACTTATCCTAGCCAAACTAATAATGAACTAAACTCTTCAATAGATCATGCAATAGATAAACTCAAATCTCTTCAACATGTCAAAAGAGAGATTTGAAATGTATCCCTTTCACACAAGAGTTATCTTTACTGAGCTCTCTGGTTGCCAGGAGATGTAATGGCATCACTTCCCCTGCTACGAGGAAGAGTTTGGAGGTCTTTACCAGTTTGTAGGCAAATCTCTGCAGCACATTGGTAAGGGTTGTGTTCAAAATTAGCATATGCCACACTTTGCTATTGGTGGTCGCAATTATGAAAATTTATGACATCATCTCATTAGTATTCTTGCCTGAAAATGTTTTACCTACAGTATTTGTATCAGTGTTAAAAGCATATACCTTCAATTCAATATTTAATTCACTACCTGGACATTTATGTTATATGGAAGAGGATATATATTGGATGACTGCTGTTAGCTGAGTAACTGTTATGTATATACAAATACATTTTTTGGTATATATAGCATATACCAAAAAAAAAAAAGCTTTTATTGTGTGTTGTGGGGTTTTTAGTTTGTTTTATTTTTTTATGGGAAAAAAAATATTTTTGTAGTGCAAATTGTATAGGCATATAGTTATCCCAGATACAATAAAATGTCAGAGTCTAATGCAAGTATTCAGAATTTTTGTCTGACTCGATGGGCCAAATGTTTTTTATCTGCTGACACATTCTACGTTTCTATGTTTCAAGAATTATTTTAAAAACCTGAGCTTTAAGGACGGCTACGTGAGGTCTGCAACCTTTCATATCCCTTATATTACGGGTTTCATCGTTTTTTTTGGTTTTTTTTGGTCCTTAAGTAATGTCTTTCTTATTTTTATCACAGAAACTTAGACCTTCACCACTGTGCCTGTAGGCACCACTAGCCATTGTCCTGCAGAATTAACCTTCATTCGATATGGAGGGGAAAAAAAAAAGATGGAAGAACTAATGAGAACATTAACATTCACACAGCTACCTTGGGAGCCAACAAACCAAGGCCCAACGTCGAAGCTTTCATACTAATTAGATGAACATGTCTCCCAGGTGAAAAGCATTTATCTGTGAGAAGCAGGAGATAGTGTAAGGAAGAAGATATTTACACAGGGGAGAAACCAATGAGCTGGTGAGCAGATTATAAAAAATAATGATAAAGCAGAGAGCTGTTCTGAATATTATTAAGCTTTAATGTACCCAAGCTCTTTCCGGCACGAAGATATTGTGCAAATCGTCTTTAATATATATATATTTTTTTCTTTCTAAAAGCAACAACAACCTCCATAATGTTTTTATTAATAGCGTACCATAGTCTCCCTGAGGTGCCAATAAAAACCATGTAAGATCTTTGTTATTAAAGTGCTCCCTGTACTAATTAAATAAAAACGTAACTTGGTATCGTTATTATCATGCTTATTATGGGAAATTGGGCTTAAGGATCAGTATATGGTTTGTTTAACATTTCAGCCCTATGGACATCAGGAGCTTATATTTTTATGGTAAAATAAACTTCGACTTGATGATTCAGCGCATCGGTGTTCAGTAAATGGATTTTGTCCCAGTACCGGCGGGACACAGTGCGTAAGAAATGTTTCACAGTAGTCAACTGTCCCCCATGGTTGAGCACCCCCCCCTCCCCCCGTTAAGCATGGCTAAAGACTTGGATGATGCCATAGAAGTTCGGTGAACCAAGGTATGACAATACCTGGGTTGAGCGGGATGTCAGACAAGAGTTTGGTCAGAATAGGGTTGAGCGGTTGACAAAACGCACAAAGCCAAAGAGTGGGTAGTTGTACATGTAGAAGTCAGACAGGAGACTGGACAACCAGACAAGGCGGGTCAAAGCTGGAATCCAAGGTAGAACACCTTGCCTTATAAACCTTCCTGTTGTATATCTGGAGACAGTACCTCAGAAATGTTATAATATAAAGAGACCTTTGTATGTCTCTTCTCACATGATTCTGGGCCTCATAATGCAAGTAACAACCAATGGTAACGAGTTGACTTCAGCTTGAGGGAGCCAGTGTGCCTCTTTCAGCTGTTATTTCCATGGAATGTTGGAATGAGATGGACCTCTAGTTTCCACGGATCTGGAAATTTCGAGATGGGTGTAGAAACCCCCCTCCCCCCAACAATATACAGTGATAAAAGGAGAAATCCCTACAAAATAAAATTATCCAAAAACGTAAGAATGAGATAATTAAAAAAAAAAAAAACAGAAATCCGCTCAAAGCATAAACAAAAAATAACAAAATCCACTTTGCTAGTTGTACTCTAATCATCCATCCCCTCTATCACCCTGTCAGAATTGCTAGTCTTCTTGCTGTAAATCTTAATATAGCTCACCTTAACTCCACCTCCTCCTCGTTCTGATTCCATGCATACAGCTGTATGTTCAGCCATTTTTTAAAGGGGACACATATAACTTTTACACAGTGTCCTGTAGAAATGTATAACTTCAGAGGGAAGTCAATTAATTAGGCAAGGAATTTCCTAAAGGATTGCTTTTTTCTCCCTTCCAGACTTATATACAATTTCTGAGAGCTAAGTGGGAGAATCAGAAGACCCTCCAAACTTCATATTTATGAGTAAATTAAACATATTAGCATACAGTTAATTATGTGGGATTTTTTTTTTAAATTATATGGATGCTTAACAAAGTTTTACACACACAACATCCACAAGGGTAGTTCTTCTATGATTATAAATTATATTACTATGAACAAATATTTCCAATATCATTACTGCACAATTATACAATTATTCCATCACCCCCATTTTGAAGCAAAGCAAACGATACATTCCTGATTGTATGTGCATCACATTTCACTCATGTATAATAATGAGATTTAATTACACAGGCATAACCATGAGATCATTTGGGTGTAAAAAAACATAGTATTAATTATTCTCTCTTTTTCAAAGTTATTATTTTAAGTGAAATCCCATTAATATTTTCAGACTTGCAGAGTAACTATGGAATTTTTTTTCTCTCTCCCTCGTTAGTATGCAATCTGCTTTCTTCAATGGTGCGATAGACTTAATTTAGCGTTGGTAATCACAATTCTATAGGGTCTTACTTCCTTTATGGTTAGCATTTAGTTATTAGCAGTGATCTTGATCAGCATACAGAAAATTAATATCCAATCCACTGTACTGCGTAATTGGAAATCAGTATGGAAAGTTAATATTTAAAACCTTAAATCTGTGACTAAATGTGAATATGCAATTATTATTAATTTTTTTAAATAATAGTGTATTGAAGTTGATGTTATATTTTTTGCACTTTATAGATTGTGCAGAGATGTATTCCTTGTGCAACTATGGTTCATTGGATTATGTTTTATCACAAGACAGATTATTATTATTTTTTGAATAATATGTAAATTAATTTTCTTATTTAAAAAAATGATAAAAATAACATACATCATATAAACAGGGATATCCAATCAAGTCTAAATATATATTTCCATTACAAGAAAGTACATTTACAAATAAAAAAAAAACAATTACAAGAGGAGCGAGATAGAGAAGAGAAAGTTCCAAAGCAGATCCGAGGGGGACCTTGATCCTAGTCTTATAGTCAGACCTCTATTTGAAGTCTGATTGTAAGACACACTGGAATATAAGACAAATGGTCTTTTTCAGAGCATTTTCTCTGAAGAAAAACCTTGTCTTCTATTTGAGCACATACTGTACTTTACTGAGAGCGGAGTGGATGCGTGGTATTGTCTTCCAGCAGAAGGTTAACACAGTGAAAGTGTTCCTAGATATAAGATAACACCAGGGACTAATGAAAGTATTCCACAATATCTGAGACTGGACACTGTTCAAGGAATCCCAGGGCCTCTTGATAAGGTTTTATGACTGTATAACAAGATGGCTGCTCTCTGGAGCCTTATTTTGCTGGGTTCGCAGTACCAACACACCTATCTTAAATGCCACCCCATGGTGGCACTTCCCAACTCCTCGGTTGGACCTGTTCTCTCCAACTAGCAGGTAGGCATGGGACCTTTCCCGAAATGGTGTATTGGGCATGCACCCAATGGCAACCCCCACTAGCTGTCAGCATGGAAATTCTGTACCATCATTAGCACACATCTGTTTCAGACTGTGTTTGTCACTTGCACACATTGAAAAAGACTAACAGGCGTAAAAACCATGGCAACCATGGGATGTTCCTGCTGATTACATCAATTGTAAAATGTTGAATTTTATTTAATGGATATTTAAATATAATAAATATACTACTGATGATCTTTTTTTTTTAAAAGAAGAAGCTGGTTAATAATGTTAATTATGAACGAAAATGTGTAATAAAAGTTTATTACGAAAAAATAAAATAAACAATTTTAGAACGTTGCACTTGTAAGTTCTTGCAATTTGCAGGAAATGACACTATGACGGACCCCTTAGTGCCCCGACTGCGTACCTTCATCAGGAAACTCTGCTTTCTTGTATCAGCCACCCCAAGCCACCAGGCAGAACCAGTTATGTACATGGAGCTTCCAAATCACCAGACAGGACCAGTAACTTCGAAACAGGAATGCCCATTTAATGAACAGTAACAGTGTCTATTTCCAGACACCGTTACTGTTCAATAAAACTCATACTCACATATTAACATATAATCAAACAGGAACTAAACAGCAATTAACCAGCATTGATACAGATATAGAAAACCACATCATAATCAGTTTAAATCACACTTAAACAGCAGAGAGGCTGTCTGCACTACAGGGGGTCAATCAACCATTGTCCTTTACTCCCCTGTGACATTTTGTAACCAGAGTGGTCCCCTCAGAGAATTACGCATTTCACATAAACCAATAAACAAAACAATCTGACTTAATAACCATATTAAACATAGCACATAAGCCAGGGTGTGTCAGATGCATGAGTAAAGTCAATGCAAAGTGCACCTTACCCACTGTACCCAAATCTCAATGCCAGGGCCCATATTCTATAGGGAGAAGGCAAGCCATTAGTTTTCTCCAAGAACCCCAGTGCTGGAGGGTTCTGTCACAGACACTTGCAAAACTGTCTCGGATTTTTATTGGAGTATTCTATTCCATTTTCAGATTAAAATACATTTATTTTTTCGGTGCCCAGTGTTCTAAAGTTTTATGAATTCAGGGGGGAACCTTACAAATAGGGAGGATAAAAAAAAAAAATAAATAGAGTCAAATGTTTAATGCAGTCCAGACGGTTGAAATCTCTTGAAAGAAGGTCAGCAGACTGTGGCAGGCAACAGGCAGAGGAAACCGAAACTACTCTAGGAGCAGCGACGGAAGGTGGCAAGCAGAACATGTGAGGTCAGTTATAATGAGGTGCGATGGGGAGGAATGCAAATTACAGCCCAATTCATCAACTGGTTTCTGCTCAGCAGGCAGATTCCTTATCGTTAATATAACATGCGCAGGTTTATCCAGAGAAGACGATACACAGGAAGTGGCTTATTCTCCTGCACCTAATTTTGCTAAAGAAAAAACAAAATGTCTGGTGAACATATCTATTAGACCAGGGGTGTCCGACATTTGGCCAGCTGGGCATCAATGTGCGGCTCGCGGATGATGTGCAGCGGTAGCCGCATGTGTAAAACTAGCGCTGGGTACTATGTTTGTGCACAGAGCGCAGCAGAGAGTGCGGTTTGCGTCATCCCTCCACTAGACTGCGCATGAGGTCAGAGGGAGGGATGACAACCCACCAGGAAAGCTGACCACCACGCTGAGGAAAGTTGAATGGAGGAGCAGTCCAGTTTGTGCTTTCTCTTTCTTGTTTGTTCCTGCTCGGACCTTGTAGCTGCTGTCAGACATCAGGAAGGAATTTTTTCTCTTTCCGGCTTTGGCGGGTAGGAGTTTGGACGAATATATCTTCCGTGACGATTTCGGCTCAAGAGACGAATTGCCGGTCGTTGTCGAGTTTCAGCTGCTCTTAATTCCAGTTCTTTGCCAAGCAGAGCTGTCGGTGAAGGGCTAGTGCTAACTTACAAGCCAGGCTATACCTTGCTGGCGAGATAAGATACTAAATGAGGCAGCACACATCTGAGAATCAAGGTGCTTGAAGAATCCACTGAACAAACAAGGCATGAACAACAACAAACGAACAAAGACATCGGCAATCCAAGATCCAATAAAAGGATGGGCTTTTAATCCCAGGTGCAACAACTGGAAGCTACATTAGCTGTGCAGACAGAAAAAGCAGACACATCCTGAAACACGTAATCATAAGTTTCATGATTGCGTGTCGCAGGACGCCAAATGTGTAAAGTATTAAAAAGCACGTCTTTACATAGAAACATAGAAACATAGAATGTGTCGGCAGATAAGAACCATTCGGTCCATCTAGTCTGCCCATTTTTTTTTGAGTACTTTTATTAGTCCCCCGTTCCCTGTCTTATAGCTAGGATAGCCTTGTGTCTATCCCACGCATGCTTAAAATCCTTGACTGTGTTTACCTCTACCACTTCTGCTGGAAGGCTATTCCATACATCCACTACCCTCTCAGTAAAGTAATACTTCCTGATATTACTTTTAAATCGTTGCCCCTCTAATTTAAGACTATGTCCTCTAGTTGTGGTAGTTTTTCTTCTTTTAAATATACTCTCTTCCTTTACTGTGTTGATTCCCTTTATGTATTTACATGTTTCTATCATATCCCCCCTGTTACGTCTTTCCTCCAAGCTATACATGTTAAGATGCTTTAACCTTCCCTGGTAAGTTTTATCCTTCAACCCATGAACCAGTTTAGTAGCCCTTCTCTGAACTCTCTCCAAAGTATCAATATCCTTCTGGAGATACGGTCTCCAGTACTGCGTACAATACTCCAAGTGAGGTCTCACCAGTGCTCTGTACAATGGCATGAGCACTTCCCTCTTCCTACTGCTAATACCTCTCCCTATGCAACCAAGCATTCTGCTAGCATTTCCTGCTGCTCTATTACATTGCCTACCTACCTTCAAGTCCTCTGAAATTATTACTCCTAAATCCCTTTCCTCAGATGTTGAGGTTAGGACTGTACCAAATAGTCTATATTCTGCTTATGGGTTTTTACGCCCAAGGTGCATAATCTTGCACTTGTCCACATTAAATGCCAGTTGCCACTGCTCTGACCATTTTTCTAGTTTAGCTAAATCATTTGCCATTTGGCTTATCCCTCCATGAATATCAACCCTGCTGCAAATTATTGTATCATCAGCAAAAAGGAATACTTTGCCAACAAGACCTTCTGCAATATCGCTAAAAAAAATATTAAAGAGAATGGGTCCAAGAACAGATCCCTGAGGTACCCCACTAGTAACAAGACCTTGCATCGAATATACCCCATTGACTACAACCCTCTGTTGCCTGTCACTCAGCCATTGTCTAATCCATTCAACAATATTGAAATCCAAACTCAAAGATTTCAGTTTATTGATAAGCCTTCTATGTGCAACAGTGTCAAAGCCTTACTGAAATCTAGGTAAGCAATGTCTATTGCACCACCCTGATCTATTATTTTAGTTACCCAATCAAAAAAATCAATAAGATTAGTTCGGCATGATCTCCCTGAAGTAAACCCATGCTGTCTCTGATCTTGAAATCCAAGCGACTTTAAATGTTCAACAATCCCATTCTTTAACAATGTTTCCATTATTTTCCCCACTACTGAAGTAAGACTTTCTGGTCTATAGATCTTGGGTTGCCAATGTCTTTGTTTGTTTGTCCAATGAACTGAACAATAGCCTTAACCCAATGTTTTACCTTCCTGCCTTCTAAAAGGCACACTTGGTCAGGAACCCTTTATACTATTGAAAATTGCAGTGACGAGCATGGCCCTCAATCTAGCCAGGGATACACTGTCCATAAATCATAGTAATAAACTTGTCCTTCAGAATAAGAAACATTATTAAAGAAAGAGTAAAAACAAAATTTAGTTTTTAGTAGAGAGATACGTTTTTAGTAGGGAGGGGGGATAGAGAGACAGAACAGTGGATGGGGGAAGAGACAGAACAGGGGAGGGGAGAGAGAGAGACAGACAGAACAGGGGCAGGGGGAGAGACAGAACTGGGGGAGAGAGAGAAAACAGGGGGAGGGGGGAGAGAGAGAGACATAACAGGGGGAGGGTGGGACAGAACAGGGGACGGGGGGGAGACAGAACAGGGGATGGGGGGGAGAGAGAGAGACAGACATGGCAAGGAAGAGGAAAGGGACAAACATGGGAAGGGAGAGAGACACATACATAGGGGGGTGAAAGAGACGGGGGGGGGGGGGCGCCACGGGGGAAGCCCGTACAGGGCGCCGGAACACTTAAGGCCAGCCCTGGCTATAAATCATGACATCATCTCATTTACATTAAGCACACCCATCCATTCAATTGGCTAGAAGTTACAGAAACAGGGTGTGAATCGGAGATAAGGTTTGGTTGATAAGTTGATACTGGAGGTTGAGAGGGAACCAGAGATACCTGAAAAGACCTGGGGAGACTGATTTTGGGAGAGCTGCCACTAGTGGGGTGAGAGATGGGAATGTTTTAGAAAAGGGCTGGGGAGAACTCAGGAATGTGAGGCTTTTAATAGCACATGTCCACTATAACAATAGACATCTCCATACACAGAGTATTGAGCTCAGTTCCAGGAGTAACTCCCATCACTCAATTCTTCAATGGAAGGAGTCTCAACTGCAAACCAACCTCTTACGGTAATGTATAAATGTGGTAATTTGTTTCTAGCATAATCTCAATTTTTATGGATGTCATTAGCATATATGTTTGGGTAAATTTAACATAAATCCCACAATTTCTGGGATCTATATGTTTTAGCCTGGTGTTTATCTGTCATCCTTTCTGCAGAAGGAAGCCAGAGGAATATCCTAGAGATATATTACAAAAGAACCATAAGTTATTATAGTCTAGCTATTTACCCAAATATGTAATATCTAATCTCCAGAGAGTATCTAAGATTCTCATTCTTAAAGTCTAAGCTAGAATACATACATTATCATTTACCGAGCAGATTAAGGAATAGCCACCTTGAGTAGTTATATGATTTAGTAATATTACCTTACCTAAGCAGAGTATATGCTGGTAATTTGTAGGTAATTATGGGGTACTATCATTAACTATGTATGGCCTTCTTATGGTCAGAAAAATAACTGCATAGTAAATTATTCTACATGCATGTTGATATAGGTACAGAGCTGCATTCATGTTTTATCCTATTTACATATGTTATAAGTCATACATGTGAATTATGATTAACATCTATTCATATTGTATTTTGTTGTTACGCTATTTTGCTTATCGCTTGATCTTTATTTTATATTCAATAAATTAATTAGTTAATTAATAATTGTTGCATTGAATTTACTTTTGTAAAAACGTCACCCAAACTCTCTACATACATAACGAATTCTTTACATGGGTATTTTTGGTCGCACCCATATATATGAATCATCAAATTTTCATGTTTTTAATGATTCATAATTAATAACCTGTATTCATATTTTTATGGTTATTAATATCCAACATATCATATAATTTTATATTAAAAAAAATCCTAAAAGTGATAAAAAAATTTAATAAAAAACACTTTTTCTAACTTCTGCAAGAAAAATAATTTACACATCTACAAATGCAAACATAACCTGCTTAATATAGTCTACCTTTTGTTTAGAAAAAGCCCATGTTTGCATCTTGTTGGGGTTTTTTTGCAAGTTATAGGGCGATAACCGAAAATAGCTATTTTTTTGTTTGTTTTCTTCCCAACCATTTTCTCCTTTTGACTCCAATCAGTTAAAGGGGAGAATTTGTAAAAAAAATGCAATTTATGCAGAATGTCTGCATTAAATCACACAGGAAAATAATTCCTGTGCACTATACAAGCAGTGATCCTCGTCTTGCACCAAAGTGAGGTTAGGGACTAGACTGTCCCTTTAATTTTGAAAATCCATTCTCAATTCCTTGCAATTGTCTCTTCCATGGGCAAGGGTGGTGGCGGGGGGGGGGTCAAAAAACCCAACCAAGAGATAAATACGCATATAAATTGCCATTCTTTTTTCTTGCGCAAAAGGGAAAAAAAAGTCACAACACATTAGCAGGAGGGGAAAAAAAAAGGAAAATGTAAAGTGCAGCCAAACAACTATTATTAGTCAGAAGTCTCAAATTATAGCTTGTGAGTAGTGGTTTATAACAAATAAAATGCTTACTTTTCCTGTGGCACTACTTCATTGCCTTATTATTGTTATCTGGCCGTTTAATCCTTAATTAATGGGAAGGCGAGAGAGAGGGAGCAAAATACTAACCGTACACACATAGAATTAAGGGATAAAAGAAGTAACTGTTCTGTGCTCTATAGTATAATAGTCTTAATCAGTCATACTATGTGCATTTTCATTTAGCTGTGTGGCTATTTCTAATCCCTGGAGTCTTACTCAATATGCTGTAAACAGGGAAATTATCATTTCATTTTCTAGCTTTACTTGAACTGTATTTTTTTTTACTGAAAATGTTGGATTTTAATTTTCATAGTTTGTCTTCTTGAGTGAAATATTGCTTAAAGCATACTCACCCCCCCCCCCCCCCCCCCCCACCACCACCACCAACTGTCCCGCTTTGCAAGTGAGAGTTCCAATTATGGGGGACTGTCTGCTGTCCTTCTGAGCTCTACCTCTGCCCCGCTTTTAGGGACATAGGGAAAGTTTGGGTGGTTTGACAGTGGGATTCATAACCCCAATCCTGATCTGAGTGACTGTTGCCTGGGACACTGCCTTATTCATGAAAGAAATCATTTCAGTAGGGAATTTTAAACTGAAGACCAACGTAGTTGGAAAGATTCTCCCATTCATCTCTTGTTATAGTAAAAGTCCTGACTCTCTCTCCAAGCCCCTTCTTATTGGCTGTAACTAACTTGAGGAGCCCATGTGAAATTATTTTCAATGTATAACTATTAGACCTGTTAATTGTTTTACAGTAAAAATGAGTTTATGTCACCTACAGTACAACATGAAAAAAGGCTAGATGGAACTGCCAAAATCAGAAGTGCAATCTCTCGTAATGACTACTGTAATACACTCCTGACTGGCCTACCCATGGCTCATCGCCCCCCCTCCCCCCGCAATATTTTCAGAACACAGCTGCCAGGCTCATCTTTCTCGCTCGTCATTCTGATTCAGAGGCTACGCTCTGCAATGCCCTCCACTGGCTTTCTATCTGCTCTAGGAAAAAAAATCAAAACCCTGTCTCTAACCTACAAAGCTCTCCCTAATTAACCGACACCACCCTGCATGACCCCTGCGCTTCTCTTCCCACTCCTGCCTGCAAAATTTGGCCTGAGCTTCCCCCTTTCTCTGGAACTCCCTTCCCAAACTTAAAAAGTCTCTCAAGCCACTAGAATGCTTGTAAATTAACCCCACTTTCAAAACCTATTAGGAGTAGGATGCTTACAACTCATCCAACTAGAACTCACATAACCAATCTCTGGCCAAACCCACCTAGCTCCAATCATCCCTAATACTGTGACTACCATCACCTCCAAGTGTTCGGCTTGGTCTCTTGTGCCTGCATTGGTAAGGAGAGGAAATGTATCTACAGACTGGCAATGGCCCACTATGTTACTATTGTAATGTATCACCGGATACAACACAGATCCAATACGTTGGCTCAAGATGACATTGGGTAACCTTAAATCTTTTTTTAAAAAGGACAAAGAAATAACAGGTGTTCCTACCGGGCCTCTTGCTATCAACAGGTTCCGACAGTGCAGCCTTTCGACATGCAAATCAGGCTTACGGAAAGTCAAAGAAAATCAGCAGAGCGCGGTTCAGCAAAGGACTGCGGATCCCCTCTCTACAGCGGGGGCCGAGAGGTGACTCTCAAAGCCAAAGGCATTTCCTATGCACAGATTAAGCAGCCTTCCATGCTGTGCCCATCAAAACCCTTTAAAACGACTTGTACTATCTCTGCAACGGTGATATTTCCCTGCCAGCTCCAACCCGCGCTCTCTCTCTCCCCCCCCCCCTCCCCCAGGCCAAACATACGCGAATGATAAAGTGCTAAAGAGAAGGCTTTCTGAAGGGATATTATATTCAAATCCGTTACAAGTAGAATGTGTGAAGGTGCCAGATACTTTTTTTTTTTTTACTGGGAAGTGGTGATTTAACATAATAATGATTCCATTTAGTAGTGGGTAAGATAGTGAAGCGAACCTTTGTGGTTTAGATGGAAGTTTAGCTTGCATGAAATTAATTCTGGATACTGGTTCCTATAATAAACTGATTCGTTTTTATTTATATATCTATATATATAGAGAGAGCGAGACAGAGAGAGAGAGAGAGAGAGAGAGAGAGAGAGAGAGAGAGAGACAGAGACAGAGAGACAGAGAGAGAGAGAGAGAGAGAGAGAGAGGGGGAGAGAGAGAGAGAGAGAGAGGGAGAGGGAGAGAGAGAGAGAGAGAGATGCAATGAGCTGAAAGAAGAACACAGGTAAAATAAAGCTTTTATTAATTATTATGGTAAAAGAATATAGATTTTTTATATACATTTTATATACATATTACACCACAGTTTTAACAGTCACACACCCCGATCAGCCATAAGCTTGCCACCACTGACAGGTGGCAAGCCGGCGGAGGCAATGTGATGCTTTGGACTGACAGGTGGCAAGCCGGCCGAGGCAGTGTGATGCTTTGGACTGACAGGTGGCAAGCTGGCGGAGGCAGTGTGATGCTTTGGACTGACAGGTGGCAAGCCGGCGGAGACAGTGTGATGCTGTGGGCTGACAGGTGGCAAGCCGACGGGGGCAGCGTGATGCTTTCGGCTGACAGGTGGCAAGCCGGCGGAGGCAATGTGATGCTTTGGACTGACAGGTGGCAAGCTGGCGGAGGCAGTGTGATGCTTTGGACTGACAGGTGGCAAGCCGGCAGAGGCAGTGTGATGCTTTGGGCTGACATGTGGCAAGCACATGTGGAGGCAGTGTGATGCTTTGGACTGACAGGTGGCAAGCTGGCGGAGGCAGTGTGATGCTTTGGATTGACAGGTGGCAAGCCGGCGGAGGCAGTGTGATGCTTTGGGCTGACAGGTGGCAAGCCGGCGGGGGCAGTGTGATGCTTTCGGCTGACAGGTGGCAAGCCGGCGGAGCCAGTGTGATGCTTTGGTCAATGTTCTGGTGGGAAACCTTGGGTCCTGCCATTCATGTGGATGTTACATTGACACGTACCACCCACCTAAGCATTGTTACAGACCATGTACACCCTTTCATGGAAACTGTATTCCCTGATGGCATTGGCCTCTTTCAGCAGGATAATGCTCCCTGCCACAAAGCAAGAATGGTTCAGGAATGGTTTGAGGAACACAACAACGAGTTCAAGGTGTTGACTTGGCCTCCAAATTCCCCAGATCCCAATCCAATCGAGCATCTGTGGGATGTGCTGGACAGACAAGTCCGATCCATGGAGGCCCCACCTAGCAACTTACATGATTACGTCTTAATTCCAGATACCACAGCACACGTTCAGAGGTCTGGTGGAGTCCATGCTTTGATGGGTCAGGGTTGGTTTGGCATCAATATTGGACCTACACAATATTAGGCAGGTGGTCAAAATGTTCTGGCTGATCGGTGTATGTGTCATAGGTAAGATGCACATGTTACAAGTGCAAAGAATATTGCACTGGTGACAGATTAGAGGAGGCCTGCCATAAATCACAGGTTTAAAAAAAAATAGAATTAAATCTGTTCTGGATAAACTAACACTGGCTGTGGCATATTAAGTCTTGGATGTGCAATGCGGGTAAAGGGACAGCAGGAAATAATGGATGTGCAATACAGATGATGGGACATGTCCTGGGGTGTATTTAAATCATTGGCATGATATACAAAAACCTGGATAAAATTACTTTGGGAGGGTAGGGGGGCGAGAGGGAGATATGAGAGGGGGGCCCAGATTTTTTTTCAGTAAGGGGACCTGAAATTTCTGATGGCGGCCCTGGTAGCTGGAACAAATTAGGGTAAAGTGCTTGCTGGTGAAGGAAAAAGCATTACTGTATTGGTTTTTAGGAGATAGCGAATATGTAGTGGAGCATCCTCAATGTAGCCAAAATTAAAGCACACACTTACTGGTTGACAAGGTATACAAGGGAAGAGGTTAATTAAAATGAAAACCCCTTACTACTTTTCTTTTTTTATTTAATTATTATTATTTTTTATCAGGGATGAATTACATGCCCTGCAGTTTCCATTTATTTTTAGAATCTAGACCAGAAATAGGCAAAGTTTGTACAAGGACATCAGAGTCCGAGGCATGGTCTGTGAAGGTCGACAGAACATCATTACTTTTTCCATCACAAAGTTGACTCGGACATCCTGGAATGAAACATGCAGGTCTGTAAATTATCCAAGGTCCCGTGCAATCAATGTTTTGTTAGAAGTGAGTAGAGATGAGATCCCCAGGGTAGAAAAACCTTCTTAGCAGGCCTGCATTTTTTTTTTTTGCTAAGGTATTGACCTGCCGTAAGGCTTGGGAGAATCGATGGGAGACCATACCTTGCTGACCTTGAACCAAACGCAGTGTAGAAGCAGGAGCTGAATTATAAACCAGAACTTCGAAGAAGAAAATAAAGGGGGGGGGGAAATCATCTTAAATACATAAAGATATTTATTGTGGCCGGCTAGGTAATTTAGCAATGATTCCACCAATCAGCAATGATGGTTTTCTCTTTTGTTTTGGCAATTATTATGCCGTTTTTTTTTTTTTTTTTTTTTAATTAATGCTGAACATAATATATATGGTGTGAATCGTAGAACTTGACAATGTACCATATGGGAAAGGAGGGTCTCCATAAAAATCCTCCAGACGAGAAGAACAGATGGAAACATTATGACATGATGGCCACTATTCTACAAATTGGACCTCTGTGCCAAGTACTCAGCGTTATTTATAACCTTTGTATGGCGTATTTATCATGTTCTTTGCATGGTGACTGGTGGTCTGCACTGGGAGGAGATGTGAAGGGACTGTGTCATCTAAGCAGTGTTTACTGTGACTGTAGAGAAGAAAATAAGATAAAAAAAATACTCTATACATGCATGTGTTAGCAGAATTGCCAGCAAATGCTTGAATTAAGAGGAAAATAATGTGTTTTAACTGTGTCTGTGGTATCTCCAGTTTATGACATCATCTGTGGCTTGATATGCAAATTATACATTTGCATATATGAAAAGTTGTTCATTAGCATATCAGGCAAAAGAGCAATTAAATCCCCCCCCCCCCCCCCCCCAAAAAAAATTGTTTAATCTGGAAGTCATGTTAATCTGCCGAATTAAAACACCTTCTAATTGGGGATTCTAGCATGTAACATTCAAAAGATATTACACTTTAACCTGCAGACTGCTTAAGATTTCCTTGTATGGGAGCTGAAGCTCTCGGATGTGATCACAGCTATTGGTGTGTCACCATAGTCAATAGCAGCAGTTCCTAAAGGGTCTATTCAATAAAGAGAGAACTGTACGGAATTGAGATGGGACTTTCAAACTCAAGGCCAAAGTAGCCGAGTTGGAAAAATTCTCACTTTCAGCTGCATTAGAGAATTTTTTCCAACTCGTCTACTTTGGCCTGAAGTTTGAAATGCCCGTCTCTATTCCCTGCAATACTCTCTTCACTGAGTAGACCTCTAAGCGTTTAGTATTTAAAACTTAAACCAGCAATAGCTACACACTGCGTTAGCAAAATGCATGGATTAAACCAAAATGTGTCTGTGGTGCCTCCTGTTGATAACATCACCTTGTGGCTAAATATATAAAAGTCAAAACCAGTAAGAGAGCAAACCAGAATTAAATCTCCTCGCAGTACGGCTGGATTACCAAAAGAGCACAGGAGGTGCCTGTCTCAGCCTTACTATTGGCAGGATATTCAAACCAGCCAATAATTGGCAAATAATGCCCTGGCCCCTATTTGTTAGAGGTCCCAGAGGTGATTTAGGGAGCCCCAGAGGTGATTTATTATTATTATTATTTTGCTTTCTTATACTTTTTAATGCAACTTGCCTCAGGGGTTGCCACCTTTTCTTCAGAAAAAGACCGGCCTTGGTACTGTCTCCATAGACTTAACATTGGCCTGATGCCAATTTTTTACCGGCCTGCCGGTAAAATACCGGCCAGGTGGCAAAACTACTTGCCTCTCATTTCGAATTCAGATTTTATTGAGTAGCATCTGGGTTAAGCTTGTATGGAGGTGGAGTCTATCACAGCTCTACTGGAGGGGTCTGTACCATGCACAGGGCTGTGCCTGTCTACAGAGTCCTGTTCCTAATTGTTAGTTGCGAGAAGCTGAAGGCTTGGATAATTACTATTGTTTACTTTTTTTGGAAGCGCAATAAATATTCCACATATTTTGTGTTATAATTAGTGTTGAGCGAACCCGAACCGCACTGTTCTGGTTTGCACCGAACATTACGGTGTTCGGACCCCGGACCCGAAAACGGACATTTCACTGTATGTCCGTGTTGGAGTTCGGGGTTCGGCTGTAAACCGAAAGTCTATAAACCGAAAGACATTCAGTTTATAGACTTTCGGTTTATAGAATAGCAATAGTATTACATGTATTCTATAAACCGAAAGTCTATAAACCGAAAGACATTCGGTTTATGGACTTTTGTTTTATAGAATACATGTAATGCTCTTGCTATTCTATAAAAAGAAAGTCTATAAACCGAAAGACATTCGGTTTATGGACTTTCGGCTTATAGAATACATGTAATACTATTGGCTATCTATAAACCGAACTAGAGTCCCCATTCATAAGAATTTCTCATGAATGGGGACTCTAGTTTGGTTTATAGAAAGCCAATAGCATTACATGTATTCCATTAGCCGAAAGTCGGGTCCCCATTGACTTTAATGGGGTTCGGGGTCAGGTTCGACCCCGAACCCGGACTTTTTGCCGAACCCGCCGAACCCGAACATCCAGGTGTCCGCTCCACACTAGTTTCAATAAAATTACAGAGTTCCTATTCATTGCTTAGTCACCAGAACCCACTCGTTTTACTTATGAAGATTAGGTGAATCCATTGCAAAGCTATACTTTCATCAAACATTTCCCTCCCCAGTAACACTGGCGACCCGTTGGAGGGAAAATCCATTTTATCTGGTTTGACTCTGTGTATAGCGCTCAAACTACTCTCACATGCGCGCAGAGGATGATGTTTTGATGGGCACTGACCACATCATCATAGCCGAGGCTTAGCACATATTAAACCTCCTGCCCTGCACCTGTGAGCGCTTGGAGCACTATGCAACTGTCATAGTACTTCTCCCGTTGGTCGGATGAGACCAAAGAGGTGGATAAAATGGACGCTTTCTCCCCCTACAGCCTGCATTGTTGGAGGGAAATGTTAGACAGAGGGAGAGTCATGCTGGCAGCATTGATTCAGTTATTCACAATTCACATACTATACTTGTGCTTATTATATGTAAGATAATAGTCTAATTATAGTATACTGAGTGTTACAAGGAGGTCCATACATATACAGGGACTCACCTAAACCATGTTTATACTGTGCATGTAGGGTTGCCACCCGGCCGGTACTTCACCGGCACAGCCGGTATTTAGGGTCTTCAGGCCGGGGCCAGTTTATTAGATATACCGGCCCCAGCAAATCCCGGTATTTTCCTCCCCCCTTCCCCAGACAGCAGTACTTACCTCCTTGCTGCTGTCTCCCGGTGCTCTGCAGGTCTGCGCGGCTGTGAGGGAAGCGTTGTTCGCTCCCCTCCAGCCGCGCGGCTTCAATAAAGTTTGTTTATACTTTTTTTTCAACAAACTTTATTGATCCGCGCGGCTGGAGGGGATCGAACAATGCTTCACTCACAGCCACGGACCTGCACCAGGAGACAGCTTCAAGGTGGTAAGTACTGGGGTCTGGGGAAGGGGGGAGGAGGGTGGCATAACGTGCATATTGAGTGGCTAAATCCTGAGGGGCATAACCCTGGCTTATTGGCATAACCCTGGTATATTTAGTGGCATAACCCTGGCAGATTAATTGGCATAACCTTGGCATATTAATTGGCATAACCCTGGCATATTGAGTGGCATAACCCTGGCATATTAATTGGCATAACCCTGGCATATTGAGTAGCATAACCTTGGCATATTAATTGGCATAACCTTGGCATATTAATTGGCATAACCCTGGCATATTGAGTGGCATAACCCTGGCATATTAATTGGCATAACCCTGGCATATTGAGTGGCATAACCCTGGCATATTAATTGACATAACCTTGGAATATTGAGTGGCATAACCCTGGCATATTAATTGGCATAACCCTAGCATATTAATTGGAAAAATCCTGGCATATTAATTGGCATAACCCTGGCATATTAATTGGCAAAATCCTGGCATATTAATTGGCATAATCCTGGCATATTAATTGGCAAAATCCTGGCATATGGAAGGCAAAATCCTGGCATATTAATTGGCAAAATCCTGGCATATGGAAGGCAAAATCCTGGCATATTACATGGCTATTAACCGCTATTGAGGGGCAAAATCCTGGCATATTACATGGCAAAAGAATGGCTTATTGAATGGCTAAATACTGACTTATTGAGTGGCAAAATACTGACTTATTGAGTGGCAAAATATTACTGGCATATTGAGTGGCAAAATACTGACTTATTGAGTGGCAAAATACTGACTTATTGAGTGGCAAAATATTACTGGCATATTGAGTGGCAAAATATTACTGGCTTATTGACCAACTGCTCCCAACCACCCTTCATATTACATTAGACCGGGATAACATGCTTGTGAGGGTAGGTGGGGCGGGTGGGAGATATTGTCGGAGAGGTAGGGGAGTTTGTGAGAGAGAGAGTGAGAGTGACAGTCTGTGAGAGAGTGAGAACAGTCTGTGAGACAGTGAGTAAAAGTCTGTGTGTGAGCAAGAGAGACAGTCTGTGTGTGAGAAACTGCTTGTCTTTGTGTGTGATAGACAGCTTGTCTGTGTGTGTGATAGACAGCATGTGTGTGTGTGCGAGAAAGCTTGTTTGCGAGTGTGAGAGACAGCTTGTGTGTGTATATGATATATAAATATATATATATATATATATATATATATATACACACACACGCTTCTCACTGGCATGATATACAAATAATATATATCATTTCAGTGATAACCCGCCCCTTTGTGGCTCCACCCCTCATGGCCCCTCCCTCTTGTAGCTCTGGCCACACATGGTCGGTATTTTTTGGAGGAAAAGGTGGCAACCCTATGTGAATGTAGAGAATAAATCTATTTACATGTGTTTGTGGGGTCTTTTATGACATCACCTTGTGGCTCCACATGCAAATGAACCACTTTTGGGTGCTGGGGATGGTTTTGATGGTAAGGGGGCGAGTAGCTAAAGGTGAAGGCACAGTTTTTCTTGGGGGAGGGCAGGGGGGCACCTTCAAAAGGTTTTAGGGCTCTTCGTTCAAGAGAAGGGGTGCGCGAGTGTGGATAAAAAGGAGGTCCAAGGAAGCCAGATCTTTCGTAACCTTGATGGGGTCTCACGAATATGTGCTGTCATAAGGTCCATGTCTATCACTTCTTTAGTTTGGTCTGTGACCTTGGGTAAAGTGGGGAGGGTGGTCTGGTTCCATCGTTCCACGAGCAGCTAAGGCAATCTGTGAGATCAGTTGATTCTCGGGATGTGTGCAGGTATCTAACGGTTTGGACAGGAGGAAAAGTCATGGGTCTAAGTCAATGGGTTTTTGCAAGATCGGTGAGGATAGATGTTGAATGTGTCTCCAGAAGTTTTGCCGGTGTTGGCAGGACCACCATGAATGGAAGTACGTACCCACCGACCCGCAGTTCTTCCAACATGGAGGACACGGTGACACGTGCAATTTGGGGAGTTTAGAAGGTGTAATGTATCATCTCAGCATAGTTATATATGCCTGTCCTTTGTGAGAAGTAGAAATTGAGATTTTGTAGATTGCTTCCCATATTGCTGACCAGTGAGAAGCTGTGAATTTTAGGGATTCTACCACAACATAAGATTTAACTAGATAACCTGGTAATTTAAAACAAACACATATATAAATCATATGCCACTGCCCATTGTTTGTTTTTTTTTTACTTTTTTTTTTTTCTTTCTAAACCATCAGATTATTTTACCGTTTAGAAAGAAAAGTGGACTGTTCTGTTGCGGTAACGTCTCATCATTTGGTAAATCATCCAAATATTTATTTTGTTACATTTTCACAAACAAATTAAAGACAGACAGACAGACAATATACCATACATACCTGCACTCATACAAGCAAAGCTCCCGAAAAGTTTCTATCCTCTATTATACTCTTTTGTCTCTTTTTTACCTCCCATTGTTTGGTTGTATAATGAGGTTTACTATCAACCTATTCCATTCCCCTCTTTCCTCCTCATTTCCTCTAATTTCGCTAAGATTTTCCTACTAAAAGAGTATCTTCACTAATATAAGTTATGGACTTCTTGTACTGGAGCCGAGCAACACACTGATGGCGGGAGGGGGGGGGGGGGGGGGGGTTGAGGGAAGAGGGGGGGGGTAAGTGTGGTTATATTCCTTTTATTAGGCGTTGAACCTGGGGTCCCATATATGTCTAATCTTGTCTTATGCAACTCTTACTGGAGATTAAGGTTACATGATTCTATTCGTTCTATCCAGTAGTTCCAGTATTGATTTTCCAGTATTGATTTTGTTTTTTATATGATTAAATAAAATGCATAATTAGATTTTTTTCACCTTGCTCCATTTTGTGAATACTTCCCATGATGCAACATTTTCCAAAATATTCCAACAAGTCTCACTTTACAACTGTGGCCAAAGCCTGCATGATGATGTCAAAAGATACACCCCTGCTCTCTTACTGGCTGCTGTGTATCATAGTGGGCAGGACTAGGTGGCAGTGTACAACTTTTTTTCCCTCCCTTCCAACACAAAGAGAGGAGATTGACCTGATCAAACAGAATCATGACTCCTCCCCCTTGCAATGTAATAGTTACATTACCCTCCCATTCAATGCAAGTCTATGGTCAGAATTCTGACTTATAGACTGCATTCTGTGTCCCCAGCCCCAAAGTGAGATACTAGTGCTGTAAAGTCACCGGGGGGTGGCACCCAAATACACTATATTTCACATAATGGTGTGAACAGTCACACTTGTTTAATTACATATTTGATTAAATACAGTCACATAACAAAAACAAAAGAAATATCTGAAATCAACAATGCAAAATAAAAAAATATCTCCTTTTAATTTTTTGGGTGGGAGTGCCCCTTTAAGCAGTGCACAAGTGATTCACACTTTTTAAAAAAAAAAATCCAAAGAACACTATACAGCGATGTAAATGTCAGAAATGAAGGATAACTTCAATATCTCCAGTTCTACGATGCTTCAAAGGCCAAGAGTACAGAGAAGACAATCTATACGTATTCCCAGGGATCTTGTTAAAGGTATGCTGGATTCACATACTGACATATGTACTGGGGAGAACGGAAATAAAAACATAGAAACATAGAATGTGTCAGCAGATAAGAACCATTCGGCCCATCTAGTCTGCCCAATGTTCTAAATACTTTCATTAGTCCCCAGACCCCTATCTTATATCTAGGATAGCCTTATACTTATCCCATGCAAGCTTAAACTCCTTCACTGTATTACCCTCTACCACTTCTACTGGAAGGCTATTCCATACATCCACTACCCTCTCAGTAATGTAATACTTTCATTAGTACCTGGCCTTATGTTATATCTAGGATAGCCTTATACCTATCCCACGCATGCTTAAACTCCTTCACTGTATTAACCTCTACCACTTCTACTGGAAGACTATTCCATACATCCACTACCCTCTCAGTAAAGTAATACTTTCATTAGTCCCTGGCCTTATCTTATATCTAGGATAGCCTTGTGCCTATCCCGACACATGCTTAAACTCCTTCACTGTATTAACCTCTACCACTTCTACTGGAAGGCTATTCCATGCATCCACTACCCTCTCAGTAAAGTAATACTTTCATTAGCCCCTGGCCTTATCTTAGATCTAGGATAGCCTTATACCTATCCCATGCATGCTTAAACTCCTTCACTGTATTAACCTCTACCACTTCTACTGGAAGGCTATTCCATACATCCACTACCCTCTCAGTAAAGTAATACTTGCATTAGTCTCTGGCCTTATCTTATATCTAGGATAGTCTTATACCTATCCGATGCATGCTTAAACTCCTTCACTGTATTAACCTCTACCACTTCTACTGGAAGGCTATTCCATACATCCACTACCCTCTCAGTAAAGTAATACTTTCATTAGTCTCTGGCCTTATCTTATATCTATGATAGTCTTATACCTATCCGATGCATGCTTAAACTCCTTCACTGTATTAACCTCTACCACTTCTACTGGAAGGCTATTCCATACATCCACTACCCTCTCAGTAAAGTAATATTTTCATTAGTCCCTGGCCTTATCTTATATCTAGGATAGTCTTATACCTATCCCATACATGCTTAAACTCCTTCACTGTATTAACCTCTACCACTTCTACTGGAAGACTATTCCATACATCAACTACCCTCTCAGTAAAGTAATCCTTTCATTAGTCTCTGGCTTTATCTTATATCTAGTATAGCCTTATATCTATCCCATGTATGCTTAAACTCCTTCACTGTATTAACCTCTACCACTTTTACTGGAAGACTATCCCATGCATCCACTACCCTCTCAGTAAAGTAATACTTGCATTAGTCTCTGGCCTTATCTTATATCTAGGATAGTCTTATACCTATCCGATGCATGCTTAAACTCCTTCACTGTATTAACCTCTACCACTTCTACTGGAAGGCTATTCCATACATCCACTACCCTCTCAGTAAAGTAATATTTTCATTAGTCCCTGGCCTTATCTTATATCTAGGATAGTCTTATACCTATCCCATACATGCTTAAACTCCTTCACTAATGAAAGGATTACTTTACTGAGAGGGTAGTTGATGTATGGAATAGTCTTCCAGTAGAAGTGGTAGAGGACCACTTCTACTGGAAGACTATTCCATACATCAACTACCCTCTCAGTAAAGTAATCCTTTCATTAGTCTCTGGCTTTATCTTATATCTAGTATAGCCTTAAATCTATCCCATGTATGCTTAAACTCCTTCACTGTATTAACCTCTACCACTTTTACTGGAAGACTATCCCATGCATCCACTACCCTCTCAGTAAGTAATACTTTTATTAGTCCTTGGCCTTGTCTTATATCTAGGATAGCCTTATACCTATCCCACGCATGCCTAAACTCCTACACTGTATTAACCTCTACCACTTCTACTGGAAGACTATTCCATACATCCACTACCCTCTCAGTAACGTAATACTTCCTGATATTACTTTTAAATTGTTGCCCCTCTAATTTAAGACTATGTCCTCTAGTCGTGGATGTTTTTCTGAGAGCATGTATCATTTTCCAAAAAAAAAAAAATACTGGTACAAATTTTAAATATACAAAACTGACAAAAGATAGGCTATACTCAATAAAGAGAGAATTGCCGAGAACTGAGAAGGCAATTTCAAACTTAAGGCCAAAGTAGCCGAGTTGGAAAAATTCCCCCCATTCAGCTGCACTGGAGAATTTTTCCAACTCGGCTACTTTGGCCTAAGGTGCTCATCTCAATTACCTGCCATTCTCTCTTTATTGAGTAGACCCTTTGAGTTGCAAAAAAAAAAAAAACATCATCCAGAGATTCTCTGATAATTATGATCTTGCTGCGACCAGCAGTGAAGTGGTGGAGTCCTACTGATTTGGTTACAAGATATATTTGTTTAATCGTTTTTATGTCGTCTTTGGAACGGAGGTCTCAGAAGCCACAGAAAACCAAAGAGTAAACCCCTAGGTGGCTGTCATTCAACTAGAATTGAGTACAACTGGTCAGAGAAATAGCTGGGAGCAAGAAGGACACCTAGGTATGAAGTCGAGACTGAGAGAGATACAGGCCGTAGGTCACGATTCGAGAAAACAGGACAAGGTTAACGACCAGAATTCCAGAAAACAGAAGTTGGATCAGCCATGGTCAAAATACACGGTACTCGAAGTAGTCAAGATCGAGCACGAAGCCGAAGTCAAACACAGAGGATCCGAGGAGAACACCCAAGCGGAGCTATCCAACTGAATTTACAAACAATGATTGGAGGAAAGAGGCATATATAAATAGTGCTTCCTCGGTCAGGACTGGAGCCTTTGTGTTTACCCCTTAAAGTACCGGCATTGATGCCCATGAGCATAGTCATTCTGCAGTGTCCGCACGGTACAAGAGAATAAAAAAAAGAGAGTACCATGTGACAGCCTGACGTTCACTTGTGGCTTACCACAGTTCACCGTTTATCCAATAGACCCACCCAGACAATTTCCTCCATTCCTTATTAAAAAGTCAATTTGCTTCCCATTCGGTTTGCAGCCAAATTCCGTAAGATCTCACAAACTTTTTCACTAGTTGCAACTGAAACTTTTTAATGTCGTCTCTCTTACTAGGCGTTGGCTGTCAAATGAATACGACGTTATTTGTTTAGTGTTTGTTTATTTTGCTCTTTTTTGTTTTTTTTCTCTGCGATTTTACTTACAAAGTGGCTACGATTTGGCGCTTGTCTAATACACAGTGACATTCCTGGAAGTCATGAATAGGTTTGATAACACGTTTTATTTATGCCTGTGTGTCTTTTTTTCAAAGTGCTAAGTTTCAGTATCTGTTCTACAAAAGCTGTAAGTTATGCCTATAAATTATAAAGCATGGTGATCCCAGCTCATCTTATGTGATAATGTACTCTGCACAGCATAGGTTCTTGCAGCCCTCTCGACTGAGATTGTAAACAGCCCACTGTGTGTGATATCAGACATTTTTCACTTAGTAGGAGCAGCTTTGAATAATAAGTGCTTTAAATTGCTAAAATGACAGAGTTGGAGCATCAGCATACATTAAAGGGGAAGTTCTGTGTCGGTCTTTAAGTATAGATTTTGTAGGGGATTTTAAAATATGCCGTGTTAGTTATTTGACTGTGATCCCAAAAAAATTCGGCAGCAGGTAAAATAAAAAGAAAACGGTTGCTTTTGTGGCTTTCACATTTTTATATATTTTTTGTAAGGGACAGCTGAGATGAAAAAGTTAAATAAAATTAAAAATCATTTTTAAAAAATCCCCCACTGGGGCCAGCAGACTTCCTGGGAAATAATCATGGGGGGGGGGGGGGTCAAGGGGAGTAGCCCCGAGCCCCCCTCTATTAAAAATGGGGCTTTCCCTGACCCCCATGCATTAAAATGATCTCCAACCTGGGGTCTAGGGATACGATGGCTCCAGACCCCTTAAATAAAATAAATATATATATATCCCCCTGGGTTCTGTGGATGTCTGCTGGGGCGTCTGCTTGCCCTAGACCATTTAAATAAATAAATTATATCCCTTATGAGGTCTGGGGATGTCCACTGGCCCCAATAATAAAATAAATATCCCGGTAAGGCCGTCAGTGAGCCCCGGCCTTAGGGGGCATATACTTTTATTATATTGTGAGGTCCAGAGTCCTCTGGACCCCAGGGTGGGACAGTTTTATCTAAATGTATTTAAAAGCGTCTGGGGCCTTTGGCAGCCCCAGACCCCATGGGGGACATTGTGTTCTTGTATGGGGACCTACTTGCCCTGACCCCCAATCTATCTTAGGTATAGTAACTTATACAGCCCTCTGTGCTACAGGTAGCTCTACTAGAGTTGCCACCTATTCTTCAAAAAAATACCTGCCTTGGTACTGTTTCCATAGACTTAACATTAGCCTGATGCCAATATTTTACCGGCCTGCCGGTAAAATACCGTCCAGGTGGCAACTCTAAGCTCTACCAGGAGGGGTAAAATGCGAAGGCATTCCGGAGAGCCCGTAATGTAGATTCTATTATATACACGATGTGGAAATAATTATGTAGAGTAGGGTCGTACAGCAGCCAACGCAGTCCGAATCAGGATTCCTCCCTGGGAGAATTCTGCATTATGGCAGAACAAATGGAGCCATTTCATAAAATATTAACTTAAAAATGACTGTTTTAGTTTGTAGAATTAGACTGTTCCTGTTTTACTCACCAGGGGATGATGAAAGCAAGATCCGGCCAACCGTGGGATGGAATGTGCTGGTTCCAATTACACGCCATGCTAATCATAAAGACATTGACTTGTATATATCAGTCTGTCATTTTTATTGCTTTCCTTTCAGTCTTTTCTCTATTAATCTTTTATTATTTCAGTTTAAATTGTATGATTCTCCCAGGATGCGCTGATTATCTAATGTACTGTTCTTTGGCTAAAACGCGGCTGCAGCCAACATACCAGAGCTCGGAAATACTGTACAAAATCTTGTCTTCTGAGACGCACCCTTTCATTTTGGGCTATGGGACTTGTTGTGCAGATGACTGATTCCTCCCTGTCGATGAGCGTCCAAAGGTGGACTGACATGAGGACAGAGCGCAATAGTCCACTTCTGTGGTATTGGATTTTAAAAAATAATAATTCTGCGCAGACACATATGGGCCCTTTTGTCGATTAAACATCTTGCATTCGTTTCCACAGTTAGATTCTTTTAATGTTTCTTCTATCGGATTCCTGTACAGTGGCTTAAAGGGACTGTCTGGTGCCCAAATGCATCTTCCAAATACCAATGCCTATTAATGTGCTTTCAAAGTTTTTTTCATAATATAAAATACTTACAGCTAGATGAAATTGTGAAATTACAGCAGTTTGTAAGAAACCAGGATTGCCCACACTAGCCATTTCCTTTTTTTTTTTTTTGCTGCATTTTTTTTTTTTGCTGCAGGAACCAATAAGAATAATTTAATTCAAATGAATGGAATTTTCTGTCTCTCTAGTGATGTCACCAAACATGTGTTGCACTGTTAAGTGATCCTACTGTGTATAAGAGCAAGGCCACTTAGAGTCCACACAATGTATTTTATGGCAGCAGCACAGGAAGTGACTAAATGAAACCAAACTTTATATACTCAGTGTCTATATAATCAGTGCTGACGCACCTGTACTATACATGCAATGTAATCACTGGGGAGGTCTTGAGTAAAGTATTAAAAATGTAATTTATACAGAATGCCTGCATCAAATCACATTGGGGAAAAAAGCCTGTGCATTATACAAGCAGTGATCTTCAACATGCACCAATGTGAGTTTGAGGACTAGACTGTCCCTTTAATGAGTCCTACAGGATTATGTTAATCGAACTAGTCTTCTTTGGGAAAGTATGGATCAAAAAGTATTGCTCTGGGGATATCATGTTGACCTATCCGAATGACTGACATATTAAAGCCTCGTATGCAGTATATCCTGTCTATGTTTACTCTTCGATAAGCAGGGCTGTCAAGAGGAAAAAAAGTTAACAGAAATTGATGTTGACATAATTAATAATTAAAGGACAACTGTAGATGAAAACGTGAACTTACATTTAGTTAAAATAGTAGTAGTATTATTATTAAATGTTAACATTTTAAATAGAAAAACATTTATGAAAGAATACAAATAAAGTACCTTATTGTCTCCTTCCTCTGTATAGCATCAGGGGGCAGACATGTTGTTTAGAATCTTGGGTCAGAGCTGTCAGATCTTCATTAATCTGACCCAAGATTCTAAACAGCATGTCTGCCCACAATTAGGATTGTCCATTAAGATTTGAAGAGCAGAGTCTGAGAAGACAGGAGCCACAACATTGCAGATGGAGTATTCAGAAGTAAAAAGTAGAACTCAGTGACCGGTATAGTCCAGAAAAGCAACACAGCATACACAAGTATTCCGCAGGGGCGTATCGTGCCCCTGAGTGACAGGCGTGCTGCCAGCCCGGAGCATGCTTGTCACTCGGAGGCATGACGTCTCTCGTGTATTTCCGGAGGTTTGTGTGCTGAGAACAGCCAGGACACAGCCAGCACACAAACACGCGGAAATACCCGAGACGTTGTTACATCCGAAAGACGACGCTGCGTTGAATTCGTCAACAGAGTCACTCACTCGTTCGTGTACAAATTCGTATACTTTTCGTGCTTGTTGAATTGGCAACTGAGTGAGTGACTCTGTTGCCGAATTCAACGCACCGTCGTCTTTCAGGTGTATTTCTTGGGTCTGTGTTTTCTCTGCTCGGAGCACACTAACCCCAGAAATACAATCGCGGGGGCTCCGTGTTAGGTGTGCGGTGCCACTGGTATTCAGAGGTGGAGTACGTGACAATATTAAATACCTCACCTCAATCCTAATTATTCAAATAAAGTATTTAAAGGACAACTGTCTCAAAAAAAGGTAGGTGTGATTGAAAGATTGCATCAAGTTGATGTATTTTTAAATGTAAATGCTTTAATGAAACAGTATAAATAAAGCACCTTATTGAGCCCTTGTGGCTTGTACAGCTGTATCAGGAGGCTGACATTTTGATTAGGGTCAGATGCATTAAGATCTGACTCAAGATGTCCGCCTCCTGATGGAGCTATATGGAGCCAAGATTGCTCAATAAGATACGGTATCTGTATTTTTTCATTACTATATCTATTGGTGCAATAGATATAACTTGGTGCAATTTATCAATTAAACATAACTTATTTTTTAGTTGGAAAGGATAAAGGACGTCCTCCCGAGTGCCAGGTCTTCTTTGTTTGCTTCTTAATATTCATGATAAGCCCTCCTTCCTGCTTGGAGTCTGACCTTTTGATTATATAACACCTATCAACCGATAATATCTGGTTATTTAACTCAAGAAGCTGGATTTTGATTCAGTGACAGACGGAACTTGGTGTTGTATATCAGTGGAGACTTCACTTTCGATCTGTTAATCATTTGATTATATTTTATTGATCCAGAAACTTGTTTTTATACTGCAAGATGCTCCCACATCGCCTGCTTAGTTTTGTTTGAATCCAACAGTTATTCTGAAGCGAAATGCGTGGCCACTTTAATGACATTACTATTTTTCTAGTGTTCAATCACATTTCATTTATATTGCTAGCCCAAACTTTAACATCTTTACAACAGAACAAGCTTGGCATCATAAGTTCCTGGTTTTACTGTTATCATTAAAGTACCGTGAAATGTGTCGGCTCTTTAGAAATTGGCTGAAAAACATACAAAAACGATGTAATCAATCATCAGCCAACTACTATCAGTGCTTCAACCTTGAGGCCCTTTCATCTTAAATACATTCTATTCTGCAGCAGAGTTAAACGTCTTTACAATCGTGTGCACCAATATTTTGGTTAATGAGAGATTTGAAATGGAAATCAATACACTAGTATAACGCCTTCAAAACCTTCTGTACATGGTACCATTGCTGAGCGAAAATCATTTTATCATTGTCATTAAAATCCATTAAGCACCTAACAAAAATCTTAAAAGAAATAGCTACACCACTTAGCAAGTCTTGTATCATTTTATACATCATAATTTACACAGTGTGATATTTTTCTCTGGATATAATACAGTTCACTACGAGTCATTTGTGAATTTTTCAATGCTTTGCGTGATAACTCAGTGGGCTAAAGCACTGTCTGCAGAATGTGTTTAACACTCAGGTTTGCAGGTGCAATTCCTGGCAGGGTCGACTCAGCCTTTCAGCCCTCCCGAGGTAGATGGAATGGGTCTAGGACACTTCATCGCCTCGGCTTCATCACTGACAGTTCAGCGATGAACTGTCATGCTCTTACAAATGTACAAGTAAAAAGAAAATAACCCCCTCTAATAAATGATTGCCCCCCAAAGTGCCCCCCCAAACCCGAATACTAAAATTAAGCCCAAAACCCAATACAAAAATTAAGCCCCGAACCCTAATACTAACCCCCGAACCCTAATACTAACCCCCTAAACCCTAATACTAACCCCCAAACCCTAATACTAACCCCCTAAACCCTAATACTAACCCCCGAAACCTTATACTAACCCCCAAAACCCTAATACTAAAATTAACCCCATAACCCCATAAACCCTAATACTAAAATTAACCCCGAACCCTTAAAAACTAATTCTAACCCCCTCAACCCTAATTCTAACCACCCTAAACCCCAATACTAAAATTCTAATTCTAAAACTCAATCTTCTAACTCTAACACATTAAAACTTACGTAATGTCCCGCGATGAAATCTCCCGCAAAAAGCTGTCGTGTGATGAAGTGACGGCGGTGAAGCGGCTGCGCGGATGCAGCCGCGATGAAGTGTCCCATCCCCGATGGAATGACCCCCATTAACTTAGTTAACAGTAACTTCCCCAGGATCTACTTGGAAACGTGAGCATATCTGAAATAGCATGCATTTATTTAGAGGTTTGTCCTGTTTCTGACATCACCGTGTGGCTTGATATGCAAATCAACTGCTTTCACTGTGAATTGTGTCATTTGCATTTCAAGCCACAAGGTGATGTCAGAAACAGGAGACACTTTGAGGCGAATGTACTAAAAAAAACGCAAATATATTTTTTGGCGCTTTGCTCCTTTTGCAATGTACTAAACATTTAGCACTCAAATACTAAATCCGAGCAAATTGCGAATAAAAACAGGCAAGTTGGCGAATATGTTTTCTATTTTATTTTTTAGAACTTGTTAAAAGCAGGTGTAATTTTCATGTATGATGTAAAGGGGAATGTTCCTTACTTACTTATAAACCCCATACCCTTTCCCAATAATGACACGAGACATGTATGGAGTTAAATAGGCCACAGCTTTCTTTATTTAACAAAAACCGAAGGAACTGTATGCCAAACCTTCTCCACTTTATTCATCTATTTCTTATAACTTATTAACTCTGTAAAATATAAATATAAATACTTTAATAACATACCAAAACATAATTAACATACAGCTCCAAATAGTCCTTGCCAATTGTAAACATTAAATCACCATCCTTTAAACTGGAGTCCCTAGAGGGACACCCCTCTCCCCTCGTCCATACTAAATCCAGCATTATTTCCAACCTGATGCTAACCACCAGCCGACATTTAGCTCGGTGGGCACGACCATTAGCCATCCTTCTAATATCTGAGAGGTTAGGAGAGGGGCCACCCTGTCCATCCTTTGACACGACCTCAGACCAAACCAAAACCACATCTGGGAATAAGACCTGCAACCTGGCCAAATCCCGCCTGATAGCGTCCCCTAACGCCAATACCGGAGCCGTGCCCAAATCATTACCTCCTAGGTGAATAACCATTATATCCGGGGGACCCACCAGCCGAGCCAACTGAACCACCTCGGGCAGGAATTGGATCCACCTCATCCCTCTTGCCCCCAGCCATCGAACCTCCGCTTGTAAAGGAGAGAAACCCATACGTTCCCCTCCCGGGCGGACAGCTGCACGCCGTCGAGCCCAGTAGATATAAGAATGGCCGATCAGCCAAATCTTATATAGGCCATGATCTAAACGGGCAAGAAAGGTGAAGAATCAATTAGTCCAGCCGGGCGAACATACGATTGAAAGCGGCGCGATTCCCAACGCCCTATGCGCTGCACCGCCCGTGCCGAAAAACCCACTCTGGAGGCCTCCGTAGCCGCCCCTATCCGAAAGGAGTGCCCCCCAAATTCGGAACTAGAAATCCCCATAGCATCCAAAGACTTTTTAAACACCCGCAAAAACTGAAAGCGAGACAATGGGGACCCGTCCAAGTGCAGTAGCAGAGAGCCGGGGGCCTCTGGGCGAATAAGAAGGTAGGAATCCAAGCATGCCACAGGACATACCACCGAACCCCTAACCTCCTGTAAAACAACCCAAGCACCCTTTCCTTCCCTGTCGGTCTTAGAACGACGTATCAAAAACCGCAGGGACCCTGGCTCCCGCAGCACGTCCTGCCGTAAGAGTCCCCCTTGCCTAGTCTTTGAGGGGCTCACCAATTCCCCAATCCGCAAAGCACCAAAAAAGGCAAAAGCCAAGGCAACCCTGAACAGTGTCACTTCACCAGGAGATGAACACACAGATGGCAATGTATGAAAGAGCCCCAACAGGAGAGCCCCAGACACAGGCGATCGAGAGTCCCTACTCACCCTACCCCTGCGCCACCCCTTAAGGGCCTGGCGCACCACGAAGTCCTTCGTAATGTCCGGGGCCCTGCGGATCTTAAATCCAAAGGCCAAACCAGCAAGTTTTCCCGAAACCGCCCCTGGGGATATCCCCGACGCCTCCCAATGCCATAACAACCACAACAGACCTTGAATACTATCCTTCAGGGTCCGAAAACCCCCACGGGACCTTTCCAGATTCTCCCATTCCGCCCAGGCCTTCCCATACCTCTCCCAAGTTGCATGGCATACCGACCCCTGAACCCATTCCGCTACTCGTCCTGCCCAAGGTCCCACAGGTCCTGAGGGCAGGGGGATCCGTCCTCGTCCGCCCAAGGGGCCGCAGCCCTGAATTCCGGCCAGTGCGAACGAGAAATGGCATCGGCTATGACATTCTGCACTCCGGGTATATGCACAGCCCTACAAGTCACATTAAGACAAAGGCACCGCAGCACCAGGCGCCGCAATAGCCTAATCACCGGAGGGGAGGAGGCCGTCAAGTTGTTGATAGCCATAACCACACCCATGTTATCACAGTGGAAAACGACCCTGCGATCCCGCAGGGCCGACCCCCAAAGTTCCAATGCCACCAATATAGGGAACAATTCCAGAAATGCCAAATTCCGCGTCAAGCCAGATGTCCGCCATTCCGACGGCCACACCCCAGAGGACCATTGCTTTCCCAGGATAGCCCCAAAACCCACAGACCCTGCCGCGTCGGTATATAAATGGAGATCCCTGTTGGACACCTCAGGGGCCTGCCATAGGGCTTTCCCATTGAAATTCTCCAAGAAAGAATCCCAGACCCCCAAATCCTCCCGCAAGGGCCTCGTTAAACGGATAAAATGGTGAGCATGAGCAACCCCAGCCGTGGCACCAGCCAAACGCCTATTGAAAACCCGTCCCATCGGAATAATCCGACAGGCAAAATTCAATTTACCCAATAAGGACTGCAACGGGCGAAGTTGTATCTTACGCACCCGCCGCGCCTCAGCCACTGCCACCCGGAGACCCACCACTTTATCAGACCAGACGGCACTCCCCGGCCACCGAGTCAATTTCGATGCCCAGGAAGCTAAGGCACGTCGCTGGGCCCTCTGTTTTGCTAGGAGCCAATGGAACCCCGAACCAGCTCGAAACCATTTCCACCGATCTCAATAGGTGAGCACACACATTAGATCGGGGAGGGCCAACGCACAGGAAATCATCAAGATAATGCAGCACAGAGTCACAACCCGATTCCGTGCGCACCACCCACTCCAAGAATGTGCTGAAGCATTCGAAATAAAAACAGGAAATTGAGCACCCCATGGGCAAGCTCAAATCCACGTAAAATTCCCCTTCAAAGAAACATCCTAGTAAATGATGACATTCCGGGTGCACGGGCAGCAACCGAAAAGCCGATTCAACATCCGTTTTGGCCATAAGGGCCCCCACTCCCGCGGCCCTAACCATACGTACCGCCGCGTCAAAAGACACGTAAGACACCCGGCACAATTCCGCGTCAATGTCGTCATTCACCGAACCCCCATGGGGATGCGATAAATGGTGTATGAGGCGGAATTTGCCAGGCTCTTTCTTGGGCACCACCCCCAGGGGAGACACCCGCAAGTTATGCAGTGGAGGGTCCCGAAAGGGACCCGCCATTCTCCCCATAGCAATCTCCTTCGCCAACTTCTCCCTCACCACTGCCGGATAAGATGCCACTGACCGCAAGTTACGAAAAGACATCACCGTAGGTCGATCCTGAAAGGGGATCCAAAATCCCTCTTCAAAACCCGACAACAGGATATCCGCAGCCCTGCGGTTGTGGTACCTATTTAACCACGGGCGCATCGCGGCGACGTCCACCGGCGTCCTCCCCCTTTGAGCCCATGTCTGACTTATCGCCCGACTTCCCACGTTTAAAGCAACGGGAGGAGGGATGATTACCTCCGCACCCCGAGCATTCGTGCTTAAACCTGCAGGTTGACCCCCATTTACACTGCCCATCATTAAACTGCCAGCAAGACCCGGGACGCTTCTGCGCGGCCCGTGGGGCTGGGGGTGGTTCCCCCCATCCCGCCGGCCCCCCCGAGAAAGGAAGATAGACCCCCCTGGGCCGAAGCGGGCCGCGTCATGATAGACAGCCATAGCCCTATGTCCATTTGGTCCCAGGAGAGCGTAGGACGCACGGCCAAGCGCTGGCGAAACTGTTCGTCGTAACGCCACCAACTCAGACCCCCATAAACCCTACACGCCGTCCAAATCTGATCCTGATAGCAGAAAAGCGACGAGCATCGCTCAGGATATTTTTCCCCCATCACACTGGCCAAAATAGAAAACACCCTAATCCAATTACCGTAGGTCTTAGGGATCTTACGGTATTTGTATTTTTCTTTTTCTTTTTCGGAGTCTTTTAACTCCTTCTCGGGAGGAGGAACATCCTCTAGGGGAATCAAAGAGAATATCTCCAGGAATTCCCCTTTCCAGATTTTCTCCTTAACCTCCTGCTTCAGGTGCAGGCCCAACGGGCCCGACCAGCACATATAGGAAGCCCCGTTAGCCACCGGGGCCACAACCGCAACCGGAGCCTCAAGCATACTAGCCCCAGACTCCACCCCAGAGACCGTCGCATCCCCTGCCATAGCCACCACCGGGGAAGATAAAGCCTGCAATGGGGCCTGTTCGGGGGCCGTCACAGGCCCAATACCCATCAAGCCCGTACCAGCCAACCCACCGGCCTCCCACACCCCCCGCAGCTGCGCATGCAGCTGCGCATGCAGCTGCGCATGCAGCTGCTGTGATACAGAAGGAGTCACTGGAACCCCGGGCGCAGACAAATGCAGCAATACCCCTTGCAAACCCCGCATCAAACCCTCCCACGCAGGCGCTAGACCAGACCCCGGTAAAAGACCACACTCACCGGTTGGATGTAGCAGACCAGGCGCTGCTAGGCCGGAAGGCGCCAGACCCGCAGCGGGGACCGTAGGAAGGGCACCCGCTACCGACTGAATCACCGGAGGGGGCACCTGTTGCCCCACCGGAGCGTGAGAATAATGCACAACCTGAGGATAAGAAACAGTCCCATCAGAGACCCTCCCCCCTAACTGGGGCCCAGTGGGCCCATGACCCTCAGCCAAGGCAGCACGGGCTGTCATCGAGGAATGGGGAACTGGGGAGGGGGTCCATACCTCATCCTTCCCCTCTGAGTAGCCCGACAGGGACCCCTCCGCAGGAGGAGCTGGGCCGGGCAGCATAGGAGGTAAGCGGGATGCCCTCCGTTCTCTCGCCCGTCTGCCACGTGCCTGGGGTGCACGGGGCCTCCTCCCCCCGCTGGGGGGACCAGGAGGCGTGGGCACCACCGGGGGCCTTACCGGAGGCGCGGTAACCACCGCCCGACCTCCAGGGGAGACAACACCGCCGGACCGGAGGATCCTGGCCGGTGTGGAAGCACTCTGGCGTGGGCCTGAAGCCCGGCGGGCGGGCCTCGCGGCCGGCGACGGCCCGCCCTGGATAAGGGGTGGGAGCGGGGAGACCTCCAGAGAGGCAGTAGGCCTTGCGGCCTGCAAGCGAGCACTACGGGGCAGGGAGGGAGAAGGCCGGGGCCTTCCAGGCGTACTCACCGGCCTCGCGGGAAACGAGCGCCGCCGTCCCTCTTGCTCTCCGGGGCTCCGGCTCCGGTACCCACCGCTGGGGCCTTCAACAGGACTCAGGCGGGCGGGGGGGCGTGAAACGCGCCTGCCCGACCCGCGACCAACCTCAGGAACGGGGGCTCCGGACGGAGTCCCCCTCAGCCGAGCCATCTGCTGCTGGAGGTGTGCACCACCATCCAGCAGCGCCTCAGCCCTAAGGGCCGCTAGAATGTGCTCCACATCCATACCTTAGGCCGTTTCACTAAAGACACGAGCAGAGAGAGAGATTTTTCCTGCTGTGTCCGTTTGAAATTAAAATGGCTGCTGAATCCAAGATGGAGGGGTCCTTAAATACCCCAACCCACAGCCACTCCCCCCCAGCACTGTCATAGGTGCCACTCACACCCCTCACTCATACATGCCCCCTCCCACCTAGGCTTTGCCTGTTTCCCGGGGAACTCACGCAGAATAAGAATAATTTTTCACGAAACATTCTTAAAAGACTTTAGCGTGCGCAAATACAATCGCAATATATTAGCGCAAAAGGAAAAATACGCACTACATAAAAATAAACGGAAGAGGCGCAAATCGGGGGAAAAAAATGCAAAATATTACAAATAATTGCAAATTGCTCATGTTTTACTAAACTGTTTTCCTGCTGCACTTGTTTAGTACATGACCCCCATAGACACTTTTAAAAGTGTTATCTATTTATTCATGCATTTGCTTGCAATTCTGCTTCGCAATGTATAGATCAAAACTGAGTTCTTTTATTCTCTACATTTACAGTATAAACACAGTTGAAGTGACAGAGACAGTTTGAAGCTCTGGTTGTGAGCACATTTTAATATGGTTGTAACGCACTGTCTACCAGATGTAATAGCCTCTGCCCGTTGTAGGGAATCACCTTGTTAGCCCCAGATTAAAGCTCAGCATCCACCCAGCAAGTCTTTCTAGAACCTTGCTCGTTGTACCCAAATAGACAGGACCTCTATCAGTTAGGTGCAGCAAGAATGAACAACAACTTTATTTGAGAAACAGCACAGACTTATAAACCACACAAACATGACATCACAGACATTAGTATACAATGGGGGGGATGGAACTAAGTATAGTTCTCCGCTAGATCCTCCAATTAATTGGATCTAGGAATACATTACACTGCCAGGCTGCAAACCAAATAGGAATTAACATGCAATGAGTAAACCTAATTACAAAACACACATTAAGACACATAATGAACACAACATAATCAGTTTAACAGAAGAACATACAAAGGAGAAATCCTGCCTCACACCTTTCAGGATACAAAGGTGTCAAGTTCAGATACCTCCAGAGTAAACTCAATTAAAGTAACTTGTTAATTAAGGGACATCACTGTACAACAGGACACTGAATGACTTACATGAAGACAAGGGGTAAGGTGACCTAGTGACAGGGGTTACAGGATCGGATACAATCTTAATCTGGGGAAACAGTGAATGGGACAAAAGTTGGCATCCTGAGTGAGCCTGTGTTTGAAGTCCAGTTAAACAGGGTTCCACCGGTGCCCTCAAAGTGTGTACCCCCCAAACTAATATATCAACAGACAGGGTCCATAGTCCACAGGGAGTCTTCTGGCCCCCGGGGCCCTCCAAGAACCCCCGTCACAGTGGATCTTCAAATCCATTTTGTGACAATGGGGTTTATTTTACTGAGGTGCATCATCTTTTGAACTAATCCATTTTCCCTAAACAAATAGTAACTGTCTCAATCTACACAGCTTCATAATTTGGCTCCATGCTACTCTAAATAACTGTGGACAATCAGTGGTTTATTTTCTTCCTGTAACATCAATCATTTTACTTCTGTCTGTTTGTTTTTTTTTTTTAACATTTAAATTCATGGATATATATTTTTTTTAAATTGATGATGATGATAATGAGGCATGAGGTGTACCTTCCGAGAAATAAATGACCGTCTGTGGAAGTTTACTATAGTCCAGCAGGTTCCTTCATACGCCTATAAGAACATGGAGAGTACCTATTTGTTTAATTCAGAAGATACGCCACATGCGACATTTTAAACCATTTACTAGCGCTTAAAGAAAAAAGTAGAACATTAAACCGGAGTACAAAAGGTTAATCAAACACGTGAAATGTAAAAAAATTAAGACAGTCAATAAATTAGAGAGATTCTCATTGAAGACCACCATGGCGCTTCTGATTGAAGAACAACTGACGCGTTTCGCCAAAGGTTTCTACAGAGGTGTATATAGGAAATAAGCATTGTTTTGTTTTAAATACGGGTTTTGGGTCTGATAGGAGAGAAATGAAAGATAAATAACTCCATACTATGGCCAATTATGGTCCTGGTTATTCAGATTTCAGGGTTGAATTATAGAAGGCCATATATTCTGACTGTGAGGGGCGAGTCAAAATCTGGTGTGCAAGAGCAGAGCGACACTGTATTCAAAACGTCCTGGGTGTCAGTACCGAGCGTCTGCCTCTCAATAATATTAGTCGTTTTAAACTTTGAGGGAGATATCGTTTTTTTCAAATCTCAAGAGAGACTGTGGAATTAATTGTGGTATGCCAGGTTCACTTGTGCTTCTATATTAGATGAACATGTGAGAAATAGAGTGTAGTTGTCCTTCAAGCCAATGGAGGCAATAACATAACTGGAATTAGTTTTTTTAAAGTTTGAAGAAAAGGTGGTAACCACAGCTGAAGATCCCACATGCAAGGTTGGTGGTTAGTAAATGTCCCACATTTAACAATTCACATAGAAGCATAGAATGTGTCAGCAGCTAAGAACCATTTGGCCCATCTAGTCTGTCCAATTTTTGAAAGATACTAATCTTTGTGTCGTTTTTAAAAAAAAAATCTTTTTTTTCTGTCATGTTTTGTTATCAACCTGAGGTTTTATTTTTCCAACTCTGCTATTCACCGCAAGGATAGGCAACTTTCTCAAGAAATAATAGAAAAATGATGGGCGCTGTATGCAGGAATATGAGAATCAATACTGTAAGTGAAAAATGCAGCAAAACACTCGTGCAGCTCCCCCAGAACAAACACAAAACAGTGAATACAAAAATAATAAAGTGTTGCGCAAAAAAGAATAATACTTATCCTAATGAAAAAAATGCTTTCCAGGCAGAGTACCGTATTTGCTCGATTATGAGACAAGGTTTTTTTCAGAAAAAAAATTCTGAAAAATACCCCTCGTCTTATAATCGAGGTCGTCTTATAATCTGACCTCAAATACATCCTCCATGCTGCCCGACACGGCAGTCTATTATGTCGGACCAGCTGTCCGTCATAATAGACTGCTGTGTCGGGCAGCATGGAGGATGTCTGCACGGATCGTGCAGACATCCCCCGGCTGCCCCCACTATCCACCAGGGATCGAGTTACAGGTGAGGGGGAGGGAGGGGGCAGAGAGACAGGGGGAGGGGGGGGACAGAGCAACATGGGGAGGGAGGGGGGGAAGAGACAGAGCAACAAGGGGAGGGAGGGGGGAAGAGACAGAGACAGGGGGAGGGAGGGGGCAGAGAGACAGGGGGAGGGGGGGACAGAGCAACAAGGGGAGGGAGGGGGGAAGAGACAGAGCAACAGGGGGAGGGAGGGGGCATAGAGACAAGGGGAGGGAGTGGGCACAGAGTAACAAGGGGAGGGGGGGCAGAGAGAAACAAGGGGAGGGAGAGACAGAGGCGAGGGGGGAGTCAAAGGGAGGGGGAGAGAGAGACAACACTAAGGGGGGGAGAGAGACAAAGCACATAAAAGGAAATAAAAACAAGAAATGCATTTTTTGATATAATTTTTTATTAAAAAAGCAATTTACATGTGAATATATACAAGTTGAACTTTTTTCCTACAGCGTAGTCTTATATTCAGGCTTTTAGTTTTTTTCCTAAAGGAATATCCAAAGTTTGTGGGGTCGTCTTATAATCAGGGTCGTCTTATAATCGAGCAAATACGGTATATGCAAAAGATTAAAAAAAATAAACAAGAAATGTGTAGTATAGTTAACAGGAGAGTAAATAAACAATATGTCCCCCAATGGAAACAGACTCACATAATCTAGAGCCCATAAAAATGGCTCTGAGTGTAAAAGGCAAGAGGACTCCAAGTCCTATCATCCACCCTGACGAAATGAATGGGGTGCGGTGGAGCTCTATCAAATCGATTTATCACCCAAGAGGTATGACGGAGGTCCTCTGGCTCAAAACGTCATTCAGGGAATATATATCAGGAGATACAGAAATGACCAAATATAGTGAAATATGCAGTAACAAATTTTAATAGCCCCCTATATATGTGAGGCTTACATAAAAAGGAATTAAAACAGCAGAATATCACCAATTCTCTCCTGAAAAAAGTCAGCGTTCGGCTGGCAACAGAGTCCCAGAACGGTCCAAATCAGTAGCTTCAGGCGGATGGTGCGACGACACAGACAGGCGCAAAACGACTTTCGGGTTTAGAATCTCGCGTGGCGTCACAGATCTCGCGACGCGTTTCACCCAATGGGGCTTCCTCAAGGCAGTCTTTCCCAGTAGGGTGGGCACATTGTCTTTTCATGGAAAAAAATGCAGAATCCAAGGCTGTGTTGGGTAAATAACCAGTCTATGGGGGGCTAGTCACTAAAAACTTAATTTGGCAAGGGGAGGTTGAATTTGGAGGTGTAGTCAACCTCCAAAATTCGATATATCCCTAAGCTTTTCACTAAAGAAAATCCAGCAGCCAACTCAACCTCTGTTTGATAACTCTTGTCAAAATCAAATTCAAACTCCCATCTCTGTTGCATCCATTATTCATGAGTATCCCTAATGAAAATAATAATGGGGGTCACCTTAGTTCTCAGCCAAGTTGACCTTTAATGAACTTAACTCGAAAGAAGTAAATGCCCTTTTAATTCCTACGGGAATCAAGACCCTCCGAGATTTATTTCTCCCATTTAGTCAAGAGCTTTTTTTTTTTTTTTTTCTTTCAATATCGTCTTTTGCCGTCTTGAAAAGGCCACAGTTTAACACAGTTGTATTTTTTTTTTTTCCCTTCCTTAAAATAAATTCGGATTGCACATCCTCACTATCTCGCCTTTCAGATGAAAGACATTCGCGAGGATTCTGCCACATTTCCACGAGCCAGCGATCCGACATTGTTCATGTACGATGTTATTGTGAAACGTTTTTTCCCCACACCATTGACCTGGTTCCAATTAATTGAGTCAGGAGACCCAGAGGTAACTCAAAAGAAAAAAAGAAGTTGGAGAATTAATCTTATCACTGAAGGGATAGAATTTTTTTTGCCTCTGTAATAAAAAAATAAAAAAATTAAATTCTTAGCTGCGTCCTCACTTTTTTTATTTTTTAATACTACGGTTAATTTTAATTTTTAATTTTTTTTTTGCAAAATATTACAATAAAAAAAATGTAAATTTCTTCGTAGCGTAGAAGCCATTTCTGAGTGATGGCTGGTAATCTCCGCAGGATGCTCAGACTTGCCATTCTAATACGATTGCTTTTTCTCTGAGTCAGTGAACTGTCATATAGAAAGCCTGGTACAGTCTAATGATTGTACTAGAAGACAGAAAGCCTCAGTCTGTCGAACCCACGGGTTGTATCCCGTATGCTGGGTTCATCAAATAGAGTTTTAAGCCTTCATGTTCGCTGACATTTTAAACATAGTTTCAGACATTGGAGGCTCAGTAGATAATTAATTCATAACATGCACTTACAAATGTTCATTTATTGTTTACTTATTGGTTTTGAGAAGGTTTTCTCTGTGTCACTTATTGTTGACATATGAATTTAGAAAAACTGTGCAGAATATATTTGCACTTTTTAATTGATTAGATCAAGAGTGTAAGACACTTGTACCATTGCATTAAAAGGTTTTCTTCAAAAAAGGGACAGTTCAGGCAGCAAACCAACCTTTGGTGCATATGTTAGTATTTCACCTGTAGAGTTTTTTGCATGAAAATCCATGCAGCCGGAAAAAGTTCCTGTTTTATTCCTCCCTCTGCTTCTTGATTTCTTGCAAGAGGATCACTGCAGATGCACTGGGTCGTAATTTCATGAGCTTGAGCAGTAACATCTTCATTCAGAAGCTAAATACCTATTTTGTTTCATATTGTTTATTGGACACCTTTGTTTAAAGGGCCAGAACAGTTGTGTACAGTGGAATGTGCAATGAACATCTCTATGAGACAAACTGGATCTCTGGAGATTTTTTTTGCTTGAGCTACTTGTGTCATGGTAAGCTAGATCAATCCCTAGGAGATTGCATGCAACAAGTATGTTTACAAGTAAAGTATTACAAAAATTAAAAAGTAGAACCAATAAATATATATTTACTTTTAAAGTGGCAGCTTTAATATGCACTGTTTTTACAAACTGGAGGGAATAAAAAAAATAGTTTGTCCAGACACACATCAACTAATTGAGAACAGGAAAATCAAGGAATTCGCAAAAATTAAAGGATGAATTTTATCTCTCCCCCAAAGAATTATTTAAATATATGAGAGTGAAGAATTATCTTCATAAATCTCTGGTGGCCCGAGGAGAGTCAAAAATAGTAGATTCCCTGTCTGACCTCTTAAATAACGAACCCAAAAAAAAAAGAATCGTAAAAGCTCCTTTAGATTCAGTCAAGGAAAATAATAACCCTACGGTCCCTAAAGCGTGGATCTCATGTGAAAAAGAGCTGTTAATAAATTACCCTCAGGAAGATAGGCAAGGAAATTGGTAGAAACCCTAGAGATTGATTAGGAAAAAATGTCCATTGTTTGAACCTGCAGGAACTATACTATAAAGTCATCTACAGATGGCATATGGTCCCTGAAAGTTCGAACAAGATGTACCCTAACGTAGAAAATAAATGTTGGCATTGTAATGGGAATGTAGGCAATTGGTCTGATATATGGTGGGGATGTAACAAACCGAATGAAACCTTGGTTAAATTATTCCACATAATATCGAAAAGAGCTGGAAAAGAGATCACACCCTCCCAGCAAAGGGCATTGATTCGTCATAGTTGGCACTGGATTAATCAGTCACAAATGTCATATAGAAACATAGAAACATAGAAACATAGAATGTGTCGGCAGATAAGAACCATTCGGTCCATCTAGTCTGCCCAATTTTTTTTGAGTACTTTTATTAGTCCCCAGTTCCTGGTCTTATAGCTAGGATAGCCTTGTGTCTATCCCACGCATGCTTAAAATCCTTGACTGTGTTTACCTCTACCACTTCTGCTGGAAGGCTATTCCATACATCCACTACCCTCTCAGTAAAGTAATACTTCCTGATATTACTTTGAAATCGTTGCCCCTCTAATTTAAGACTATGTCCTCTAGTTGTGGTTGTTTTTCTTCTTTTAAATATACTCTCTTCCTTTACTGTGTTGATTCCCTTTATGTATTTAAATGTTTCTATCATATCCCCCCTGTTACGTCTTTCCTCCAAGCTATACATGTTAAGATGCTTTAACCTTTCCTGGTAAGTTTTATCCTTCAACCCATGAACTAGTTTAGTAGCCCTTCTCTGAACTTTCTCCAAAGTATCAATATCCTTCTGGAGATACGGTCTCCAGTACTGCGTACAATACTCCAAGTGAGGTCTCACCAGCGCTCTGTACAATGGCATGAGCACTTCCCTCTTCCTACTGCTAATACCTCTCCCTATGCAACCAAGCATTCTGCTAGCATTTCCTGCTGCTCTATTGCATTGCCTACCTACCTTCAAGTCCTCTGAAATTATTACTCCTAAATCCCTTTCCTCAGATGTTGAGGTTAGGACTGTACCAAATAGTCTGTATTCTGCTTATGGGTTTTTACGCCCAAGGTGCATAATCTTGCGCTTGTCCACATTAAATTACACATACTATGAGCAATGAAGTATATCATTGCTAGGAAATGGAAACAAATATACCCCCGTTACATGGGAACACATGAAGAATCAGATCAATACCCAAAGAGACATGGAGTCAAAGTAGTAATGGTAAATATTTTACAGTGTAGTGATGAGTGGGTCGGTCTCCATGCTGTTAGCACGTGAATATTGATGACACTTAAGCTTGGTATTGTGATTGTTAAGTATGTCTTGTTGTCTTGTATTTGTCTATTTAATATTGACGCAATATTGATTTTGTATCCCAGTTGTAAAAATTAAAAAAAAATAGTGTGTAACTTTTACAGATTTTGGGGCAGATGTAAAGCTTATTGCTGAATTCTATTTGATTCAAAAGCAAAGGGGACTGCATATATATTGTGGTTATGCCCCCCAAAAACATTATTTTATGCTAGAGGTCTGAGGATGTAAAAGCCCCCCCCCCCCCCCAACCCCACCATGGGGGCAGACATGTTGTTTAGAATCTTGTGTTTTCCTTCATCTGACCCAAGATTCTAAACAACATGGCCGCTCCCTGAGAGAGCTACACGGAGCAAAAAGAGCTTGATAAGTTAAATATAAACTCTATGCAATCTTTCAATTAAACAGATATTGATTTATTGCAGACAGATGTCCTTTAAGACATTGTATAGTCCACTCTAAACCATAAGGCTTCTTTCTTGCCCTTATACTTTATATGCTGTACAGAGCCCTGTCTGTATTACATTTTTTTTCTCCTAACCATTGTATTACCAAAGTGCCTTTTTATGGGAAGTTAAAAAAAAAGAAGAAAAAAAAGCATAGAAAATAAAAATAATAATAATAATAAAAAAAAAAGTACTTACACCTCTATAACACAGCACAAGTCCCGCCAGGCTTGATTGATTGCAGACACTGAACTAGATTAGAACAGTTATAAAGGGAGCAAATTTCTGTAAGTCATGGGTCATTGAACAACCCTCACTGCCCTATCCTTGGCAACAATGAATAGAAAATGCTCTACTGGCAGTCAGGATCTTTTTCATGATTTTTATTTTTCATTTCATCCACACCAGCTGCCTGTTAATTTATATCTTAACAATCAAAAGCCCCCCCCCCCCCAAAAAAAAAAGAGGTAGGTCGAAATAAGAACAGTTTATAAAGGCCCACTCACGCAACAATACAAGGATTGATTCTTCAAGGCTATTGCAAAGCTGTGGAGCGGAACCGGGACAGTTCTATTTTTTTTTGCTTTTTAAGAAGTCTGCGGCGAACAAAAAAACAAAACAAAAAAAAGATTAAAACAAGTCGTGAAAAAGGAAATTGATGTTGAAAGGGAAAAAGAGAAAAGGAACCGTAATGTGGGGAAAGGGGACCTGTAAGTCTTTCCTTGTGTTAAAAAAAAAAATGTCAAACAAAGGTCGATGTTACAGAAATTCACACACTAACTGAATGAAACACTTTTCCGTCCGTGAAAAGTTAAACTTTAAAGTATCTTCAGGGTTCCTGAAAATCCGTGCTCTATTGGGATTCAAAGGGACAGGATTGTATCCTGTGCAACAATAGATCCAGGATACAAAGCCCAGGTTTCTTCTGTTCCCCAACACCAATGTAATGTATGTTATACTATCCCCTGATTGTGTCAGTTAGAGATTAAATTGAATGGCATTTCCAATTTCTGGGAGATAGGCGCTGAGTTCTAGAACTGTGTATTCTTCTCATCATGTCAAAAATCCAGCCGGAACATAGGATTTGGCTGTATTATTCACTGGAGCAAGGCTACTCTGAAGATGCTTGGCAAGGCATGGCAGAGTGGATATGAAGGCTGGTCATGGTGTACAGTACATGTATGTGACTGCTAGAGAGCTGATTCTATTTTTTTTTTTTTTTTTAAAACAAGTCATAATTGCTATTTTTGCACTTCATGTCTGTGATTCTCCATTCAGATGTGCAACATATTGCATGTGCGTATGATCAAGTCTAGAGTTGAGCGGACACCTGGATGTTCCGGGTTCGAGAGGTTCGACCGAAGCTCGGAAAAAAGTCCGGGTCCGTGCTCGAACATGACCCAGAACTTGACCCCGAACCCCATTGAAGTCAATGGGGACACAAACTTTTGGCCACTAAAATGCCTCTTAAAAAGTCCTGGAAAGGGCTAGAGGGCTGCAAAATGAAGTAAAATGTGGGTAAGAGTAGGACAAGTGCCCTGCAAACAAATATGGATAGGGAAATAACTTCAAAAAACATAAAATACAAACAAATTAAAAATACTGTACTATTTAGCACCCAAAACTATTAGAATTTGTCTAATGCGCTGTAAGCACAGTATTTGACGGTTCTATTTGACTCTCAGATATGAAGTGCACCGCAAGACGCAAATGTACTATTTACCACCCAAAACTATTAGAATTTTTCAAAGTGCGCTGTAAGCACAGTATTGGACTGTTCTATTTGACTCTCAGATATGAAGTGCACCGCAAGACGCAAATGTACTATTTACCACCCAAAACTAATAGAATTTTTCAAAGTGCGCTGTAAGCACAGTATTTGACAGTTCTATTTGACTCTCAGATGTAATACATGTAATGCTATTGCTATTCTATAAACCGAGTCCCCATTCATAAAAAAAGGTTTATAGAATACATGTATTAGCATTAGTAATAGCATTGCATGTATTCTATAAACCGAAAGTCTATAAACCGAACGACGTTCGGTTTATAGACTTTCGGTTTATAGAATACATGTAATGCTATTGGCTATTTTATAAACCAAAAGAGAGTCCCCATTCATACGAATAGGTCAATTGACTTATTTGTATGAATGGGGACTCTATTTCGGTTTATAGAATAGCAATAGCATTACATGTATTCTATAAACCGAAAGTCTATAAACCGAATGTCTTTCGGTTTATAGACTTTCGGCTTATAGAATACATGTAATGCTATTGGCTATTCTATAAACCGAAAGTCTATAAACCGAATGACTTTCGGTTTAAAGACTTTCAGTTCATAGCCGAACCTCGAACTCCAACACGGACATACAGTGAAATGTCCGGGTTCGGGTTTGTGGCACGGACACCGTAATATCCGGTATGAACCCGAACAGTGCGGTTTGGGTTCGCTCAACACTAATCAAGTCCTCTATTCTCATTTCTAGCCATTTGTCTTTAGCAGGTTGTGTGTGCATGCATATCTGACTACGTATGCACTATGTGTGACTGTGTGTGTGCATGCATGTGTGAATGTGTGTTTGCATGCATGTCTGACTGTGTCTGCACTATGTGTGACTGTGTGTGTTACCATGTGTGTGTGTGTGTTACCATGTGTGTGTGTGTTACCATGTGTGACTGTGTGTATGTTTGCATGTGTGACTGTGTGAATGCCACTATGTGAGACTGTGTATGAATATGCATGTGTAAACGTGTGTTTGCCACTATGTGTGTGCATGTGTGACTGTGTGTGCATACATGCGTGACTGTGTGTGTACCACTATGTGTGTGCATGAGAGCCATTGTGTATCTGACTGTGCTGTGGGTGTAGTGTGATCCATGGCATGTGCTGTGGGTATAATGTGGCACTGTTAAGAGTGATTATTGTGAATGCAGTGTAATTGGGATAAGAAGTGTAGCTTTTAGAGAAGGAGGTAACCATAGCTTTGATCCTGCACAGTTTATAACTAAGTTACTGAGATAAAATGTTCATCTCAAATCACAGAACCTCTATTTTAGTGAATAGCCCACCAACACATGTTACCAAATCTAAGCCTGTCTATTGCTGTCTAGTAGTTTATGTACTTACTGTACTCTTCACAATGTATTAACGTTACTAAGAGTGAAAAGGACGTGTGATGTGCACTTTCTAAAAGCAAAGGAAATAACTTTGTATTAACTATAACTTCTAAAACACACTGCCTAACTTTACTGCCTCTGCTGTATTTGTATTGATATGCATGGTGGCCCAATCGGCAAGTGCCGGGGAAGTATCATCTGTTGCAGTGTCAGGGAAAAGGGCCAGATTGCTGTTACCAGGGCAGTCTGCACCCCTTCCCATCTACTAAACTGGTAACACTTTCCCCAAGCGCAATGGATGTAAAACTGCCTAGAAATTCTATTTTCTTTAACGTTTCCAATGTTTTTACCAACTGACAAAACACTTTAACTTGCCGTCCAATTATCCCAATTTACCGGCAGTTACAAATCTGTTGCACAGAGCCCTATGCAATATGTTAACAGTGCTTGGGTACCGTGGATATGTCTGCTCAATGGAAACCTCTGTGCATCATGTTTAATTCTCCAGTACAAATCTTTAAAAGGTTAAAGCACGGGATTTTTTAAGCTGGTGCAACGTAGGAAGAAATGATGAGGATTATGCCGGTGAACTGCAATTGCTAAAGGAATGATTCTCATCTGATTTGGAACAAGAGGTAAGCCTGGTGTACGATTTGGAACAAGAGGTAAGCCTGGTGTAAGATTTGGAACAAGAGGTAAGGCCGGTGTACGATTTGGAACAAGAGGTAAGCCTGGTGTACGATTTGGAACAAGAGGTAAGCCTGGTGTACGATTTGGAACAAGAGGTAAGGCCGGTGTACGATTTGGAACAAGAGGTAAGCCTGGTGTACGATTTGGAACAAGAGGCAAGGCCGATGTAAGATTTGGAACAAGAGGTAAGGCCGGTGTACGATTTGGAACAAGAGGTAAGGCCGGTGTACGATTTGGAACAAGAGGTAAGCCTGGTGTACGATTTGGAACAAGAGGTAAGCCTGGTGTACGATTTGGAACAAGAGGTAAGGCCGGTGTACGATTTGGAACAAGAGGTAAGCCTGGTGTACGATTTGGAACAAGAGGTAAGCCTGGTGTACGATTTGGAACAAGAGGTAAGGCCGGTGTACGATTTGGAACAAGAGGTAAGCCTGGTGTACGATTTGGAACAAGAGGTAAGCCTGGTGTAAGATTTGGAACAAGAGGTAAGCCTGGTGTACGATTTGGAACAAGAGGTAAGGCCGGTGTACGATTTGGAACAAGAGGTAAGCCTGGTGTAAGATTTGGAACAAGAGGTAAGCCTGGTGTACGATTTGGAACAAGAGGTAAGCATGGTGTAAGCTTTGGAACAAGAGGCAAGGCCGATGTAAGATTTGGAACAAGAGGCAAGGCCGATGTAAGATTTGGAACAAGAGGTAAGCCTGGTGTAAGATTTGGAACATGAAAGAAGGCCAGTGTAAGATTTGGAACATGAAAGAAGGCCAGTGTAAGATTTGGAACAAGAGGTAAGCCTGGTGTACGATTTGGAACAAGAGGTAAGCATGGTGTAAGCTTTGGAACAAGAGGCAAGGCCGATGTAAGATTTGGAACAAGAGTTAAGGCCGGTGTACGATTTGGAACAAGAGGTAAGCATGGTGTAAGCTTTGGAACAAGAGGCAAGGCCGATGTAAGATTTGGAATAAGAGGCAAGGCCGATGTAAGATTTGGAACAAGAGGTAAGCCTGGTGTAAGATTTGGAACATGAAAGAAGGCCAGTGTAAGATTTGGAACATGAAAGAAGGCCAGTGTAAGATTTGGAACAAGAGGTAATGCCGGTGTAAGATTTGGAACAAGAGGTAAGCCTGGTGTAAGATTTGGAACATGAAAGAAGGCCAGTGTAAGATTTGGAACATGAAAGAAGGCCAGTGTAAGATTTGGAACAAGAGGTAATGCCGGTGTAAGATTTGCAATCCGAGGGAAGGCTGGTGTAAGATTTGGAACAAGAGGTAAGCCCGGTGTAAGATTCGGAACAAGAGGTGAGCCTGGTGTAAGATTTTGAACAAGAGGTAAGCCTGGTGTAAGATTTGGAACAAGAGGTAAGCCTGGTGTAAGATTTGGAACAAGAGGCAAGGGCGATGTAAGATTTGGAACATGAGAGAAGGCCAGTGTAAGATTTGGAACAAGAGGCAAGGCCGGTATAAGATATGGCACACAAGGTAAGGTTGATGTAAGATTTGGAACAAGAGATAAAGACGATGTAAGATTAGGAAAAGAAGGTGAACCCAGTTTAAAATTTGGAACAAGAGGTAATGCCGGTGTAAGATTTGCAATACGAGGGAAGGCTAGTGTAAGATTTGGAACAAGAGGTAATGTCTATGTAAGATGAGGAACAGAAGGTGAAACCAATATAAGATTTGGAACACAAGGTAAAGCCAATGTAAGATTTGGAACATAAGCTAAGACAGGTGTAAGATTTGGAACAAGAGGTAAGGTCTATGTAAGATGAGAAACAGAAGGTGAAACCAATACAAGATTTGGAACACAAGGTAAGGCTGATGTAAGATTTGGAACATAAGCCAAGACAGGTGTACGATTTGGAACATGAGATAAGACTATCATAGAACAAGACCACGTTTTAAAACATGAGGTAAGACTGGTGTATGATTTAGAACACAAGCTAAGATCGGTGTAAGATTTGGAACATGAAGAACACCGATGTTCGATCAGGAGCACAAGCTAAGATCGGTGTCATGTTTGGAACACAAGGTAAGACCATTATAGAACCAGGATTCAGAACACAAACTTAGATCATAGAAACATAGAAACATAGAATGTGTCGGCAGATAAGAACCATTCGGTCCATCTAGTCTGCACAATTTTTTTTTGAGTACTTTTATTAGTCCCCCGTTCCCGGTCTTATAGCTAGGATAGCCTTGTGTCTATCCCACGCATGCTTAAAATCCTTGACTGTGTTTACCTCTACCACTTCTGCTGTCAGGCTATTCCATACATCCACTACCCTCTCAGTATAGTAATACTTCCTGATATTACTTTTAAATCGTTGCCCCTCTAATTTAAGACTATGTCCTCTAGTTGTGGTAGTTTTTCTTCTTTTAAATATACTCTCTTCTTTTACTGTGTTGATTCCCTTTATGTGTTTAAATGTTTCTATCATATCCCCCCTGTTACGTCTTTCCTCCAAGCTATACATGTTAAGATGCTTTAACCTTTCCTGGTAAGTTTTATCCTTCAACCCATGAACCAGTTTAGTAGCCCTTCTCTGAACTCTCTCCAAAGTATCAATATCCTTCTGGAGATACGGTCTCCAGTACAGCGCACAATACTCCAAGTGAGGTCTCACCAGTTCTCTGTACGATCAGTGTAAGATTTGGAAGACAAGCTAAAACTGGTGTCAAATTTAAAACGAGCTTACACGGGTGTAAGATTTGGAATACAAACTAAGACTGGTGTAAGACTCAAAACACGAACAAACATCAGTGTTAGATCTGGAACACGAGCCAAGATCAGTATACGATTCAGTACATCAAAGAACTAGAACATAATCTAATATGTTTCAAATCTCAGTGGGTATTAAGAAGCCTATGATTTGAGATGAGGTCTACCATTAAGAGACACATTCACTTTAAACACGTTAGAAGTAACACTAGCTCTGGACACAACTCCTCTCTGTTCATTATCTGCACAATAAAATAGCAAAGGAAATTTCATCTGGCCACTTGCTTGGTTTAGTAGGCCTTCAGTCAATGGTGTTTGTTGTGTTTTGTTCAGTCTGCAGATCCACAATGAACTGCATTTGAAAAAGAAAAAAATCTGCTCTACGAGCACACAATAAATGAGAGTTATATGAGAACAAAGGCTTGACAGAAGTATCTTTTGGTATCTGCAGAATCCCTGGACTATTGTGCCATAATGAGGAGCCTTAGTCACAGGTGTGATACACGGAGAACGCCTGAATTTTAAAAAAATCTAATTCTGTTTCAGGATCACTTTATATTTATATCCATTAAACTCAGCAAAATTCAATAGCATTGATTTTGAGCTCCCTTTGAAGGGGTCTGTGGAACGCGTCTGGTGACAAGGTTACCGCAAGAGCTTAACAGCATTAACGAATCAATATGTGCGTTAGGAGGAGGCAAATAACTGATAATTAACTGCAGAAATCATGGCTTCCCTGCTGCTTCCACCATCTCTGTCTCTGTACCTGCTCTTGCTTTGTATCTTGCTGAGCGGCTCAATCTCTCTCTCTCTCTCTCTCTGCAGATTGCTATCAAACTGGAATTAGGCTACTTTAAATAATTGTAGGCTTGACAGACAAGATCTGGAAGGAAAAAGCAACAAAAAAAAAGTGTCCTCTCTCCTCACTGATCGTTAATAAGACTCAAACAGACGCGTAATTGGCCAGGTAGTGACAATGATTAAGTATGGAAATGGCCAATTTTTTCTGATCCTGGAAACTAATCGGATTACCTCTACCCGTGTAGACACACACACATTATTGGAACGGTCGGGCTCCCCGTAGTATCCTTCACAGCAAATAATACCAGCCTGACTCATTTGCTTTGCTTGTGGTACATCTATTGAAGAGTATTTTTATCCCAACCATCAACCTGTGCCCATATTCGAACCCCGACTTCTGTGCTTGCTGCTCTAATTCTGGACCTGCAGGTTTTGTTGCCTGTAAAAGCAGGCATATGTGGGGCGCACTCTCTCTCTTTCCCACGCTCACCGACAGATGAGGCGTTCTTTGTTTCTAGAATGTGCTGGTGCATTTTGCTAAGCCTGCTTGGCGTTAGTGATTTGCCACGTAGGTATATTCCTAATTACCCCGAACCTTTGGCTCTGTGACCTCGACTTTGTGCCTATTATTCTGCATCGGTCGGCCTAAGGGATAGTAAACATCCCACTCCTCCAAGTAACCTGGTCCACCTGCCCAGCGCCTCGGTTGGGCTACAATATGAAGAAAAGTAACTAGAGGAACAGTAGGTAGCAGCTAGATTTAGTAAATAAATGACGGACTCAAGACAAAGCGTACGGCTCTAAAAGACGGTTTAGTCCAAAGCAGCATACAGTTGTGGACTATTAAGACCTCTGCTTGTGGTCGCCCAAAGTCATGTGCTCTAGCATTAGTAGTGAGTGCTTGTCCTCAACTTCAGCCCACTCCACCACTGCCGCTCAGGACTTCCCGCTGTGTTGACTTGTGTCAGGTTTTTTTTGAGGGTCACAAATGAAAGAGACCGAATGTACAAGCACAAGCATGTGTGAAATGCGTCAGGGTTGGTTTGTTCATTTAACCGCTTTCTCTATCACAGGCAACCCTAAATAAAGCACTTGCACTTGTCGACGCAGGTGGGGATTGTCCAGGTTTTCAAGCGGTTCCACTTTCATTCTTCTCTCTCTCTCTCTGTTACTATTTCACTTGTGGTCTGGTTAGGTTCAACCTTAGCATTACTGACCTCACATGGCACAAGGTGTAACTGATTCACATCTAGACCCATTAAGTTTTTTACATGATGTAATAAAAAAAAATACCTTCTCTTTGCAGCTTTTATTTTTTCTGTATTACAGAAGTTCTCCATCAAGTAAATGACTTGTTGTGTCTCCTGTTTATGACATCACCTGTGGCTTGGTATGCAAATTAAGTACTTTCAATGGCACATTTGCATATCAAACCAAAAGCTGACGACTACTTCTATTTTCAATATAAATTGATGCACTCAAAAAAGTTATGAGTGTAAAAAGCACGGAGGAGTACAATATAATGCAACACCAATAGGTGTTGACCATTGATGCAATATACCTTCAGTTGGCACTTCTGTGAGGTCAGAGGAATAATTCTCACACGTTGAAACAAAAAATGAAGATGGTATTCAGTTCTTTATGGAAAACCACGTGGTGAGTTTATTGCTTCATAAATTATCACCGGCCGTTTTCTGCACACCTACTCACCTTGAAAATGGCACACTGTGCCGAAACCGGTCACAGCGCTTGTGCAATAATATAATTTGAAAAGGGATTACAATTTAAAAAAAAACATGTTACAGGACTGCACTTTCCCTTTTATCTTGATATCAGTGGGGGGATGAGGGACTACTTGTGGGGGTTCCAGACCCCGTTTCCCACCAAGTCGGGGTCTCTTACCTGCACCCACTCCCGTTGCTGCCCAACGGAGGGGAAGGCCGTCGCGTGGTAGGCCGCATCCCCGGACTCTAGTAACTCGCGTCCCGCGAGTTGCTGGTGCTTCTATTATCCGGATGGCGGGGGGCGGGGCCTAACGCGCAATGGTGCCATTCCATTGGTGAAGGCAGCGGGGGAGGTGGAAAGAGGCTGACACACACTTTAGTAAGTCTATGTAAGTAGGTGGACTTCCCTAATTGGAGGAGGCGGGGAGGTTCACCTGGCAGCCCTTAAATACCAAGCACTGACTTCAATCAGTGCTTGTGTATTGAGCTGCTAAGTGGTGTATACCCTTGGTTCCTTTTCAGAGTCCTTTTCCCTGTGATTCCTCCTATACCTATTGACCTCCCGGATTTCTCCTGCCCATTGATCCTGGCCTGAACTGTTTATTCCCTGATTCTACCTTGTATTCCTCTGACTGCTGCTCCCCTGTGGCCCCTCGCTACCTTCCTGCCATAGGCTCCCAGCCACAAACCTGACACTACTCCATAGACACCCCCCCCCCCCCCAACTGTCTTGCTTTGTGTGGGGCCAAATTCTGTGGTCCTGATTTAATTCTCTGGTGTCTGTGATGCTGGAGAAGGTGAGCAGAGCTGTCAGGACCTCCAAAGCTCTGCCCCCAGCACCAATTTGTCATGGGAAATGTCGGGAGGTATGCTATTCCCTAAAAATGAACTAATAAGTGAACTTTAAAAAATCAGACTCTATTAGATGAAAATATTCATATAATTTGTTTATCTTCCCAACTTGGCTCATAATGCGTGATTTTTGCAGCTGAAGAGACTCCCTGTAGCTACACTAAAGAATTTAAACAACATGGGGCACATCTATTGTGTAAACATGATTACTCTGTATTATCCTGGAAAATGTGTTTTTAGTTCTTCTTCAAATCAATTTATAAAACATATTAAGAAGAAAAAATAGGCCCTTGAATGAAGACACATCCATTTACATAAACTCAAAGGTGAGTAGAGGTGAGATGAACTTTACACATTGTCCAGGGCCAAAAGCGGGTGAGATTCTCCTGCTAGAAGAGCTCAGGTGGCCATGGATAAAGCAACATTAAAGGGACAGTCTAGTCCCCAAACTTACTTTGGTGCAAGATGAAGATCACTGCTTGTATAGTGCACAGGCTTTTTTCCCAGTGTTATTTGATTCAGGCATAAATCACATTTTTAATATTTGACTCAAGCCCTCCCAGTGATTTCTCTGCAAGTCTACTGCAGGTGCGGCAGCACTGATTATATAGACACTGAGCATATAAAGTTTTGTTTAATTTAGTCACTTCCTGTGCTCCTCAAATTCAATACATTGTGTGCCCTTGAGGTGACCCTGCTCTTGTAAACAGTAGGTTCTCTTAACAGTGCAACACATTGTTTGAAGACCACTTGAGAGACATTTCATCTAGCTGTAAGTGTTTTATATTTTAAGCAATGAAAAATGTAAAACATGCATTTTAAAGTACTTTTAAAGCACATTAATATGCATTAATATTTGGAAGATACATGTTGGGCATTAGACAGCCCCAATCTTTAAAAACTGTCAGTGCAGAGGTTCTTTTAGCTAAGAGGGGCATGTACTAAAAAAACACAAATACATTTTATGTGCAAAGCTAATTTTGCTCTTTGCTCCCACTGCAATGTTCTAAACATTGAATACTCAAATAGTACCTACGAGCAAATTGCGAATAAAAACAGACATAACTGAGAAAAAAACGAGAAATATTTTTTTCTACCTCTTTTGATAGCACTCGCTAAAAGCTGGTGTATTTTTCACACGCAAATAAAAATTATCTTGCACAAAACATTCGCAAAGCTCTTTAGCGTGCGCAAATATAATCGAAATTTAGTAGCGCAAGAGGAAAAATGCACGCTAAATAAAAATAAATGGAAGAGGCGCAAATCAGGGAAAAAACGCAGAATGTTACAAATAGTCGCCGTTTGCCCCTTGCTCATGTTTTACCTACTTTTTTCCCCACTGCACTTGTTCAGTACATGACCCCCTAAGTTCGTCCCTGCACACTACTTTGTGTAAATAAATGAGATGGGAATTTCAAACTTATGGTCAAAGTAGTCAGTTGGAAATTTGTCCCCGTTTAGATAACTAGGAGAATTTTTCCAACTCAACTGCTTTGGCCTTAAGTTTGAATTTTTTTTTTTCAATTTCTTGCAAATCTCTCTATCATGAATAAAGCCTTATATTTTTTTTCCTGCTTCTAATAAATGAGTAGAGCAGCCAGGACTCTGATTGGATTATGATTTAAACTGGAGTGGAATCATTTATTGTGTAAATCTCTTGATCAGCAATATAATCAAAGACAAGTATACCCATTAACAGTGGCTAATGTTTATAATCATAGCGTACAGATAGTTATTGCTTTACAACCCTCATTCAGGTATTTGTATTTATTTTTTTCTGTTCAATAAAATGCTATCTAATTTATAATCATGGAGTAAAAATTCCAGACTTGACTATAACACATGACAAATGCTCAAATCTGAAGGCTGATACTTGTTTTTTTGTTTTGTTTTTTTTACATTGATTATAATACCAGCTATAATAAAATGAAAAAGGATAATAAGGACCCTGCAATAAGTGATTAGGATTGTATTATACCAGTTTTACAATTATAAGAGCTGTTTGTGCATTCATTTTTGTTCACATAAGTGCTGTAATATTTGAGGCAATACATTTTAATTCCTCAATTTAGCATTGCTAAGTGGCCACACTCGGTTCAGCGAAAGATGAAGTAATACTTTGCGGGAGACCTGGGTTCGATTCTCCGACGTGGACGCGGGATTCTTTTTTTCAGTAGTGGTAGAGGTTCACACAGTGAAGGAGTTTAAGCATGTTCGTTAGGGTATCCTAGATATAAGGTAGGAACAGGATGCTAATAAAATTATTTCGAAAATTGTGCAGTCTAATTGAGTCAAATGGTTCTTATCTGCCGGTGACACATTCAGAAACTGGCATTTTTTTAGGGCAAAGAGAGCAGTCACATTTACACCGGAGCTCCCTACATTCTTGGAAAAAAATTCGATTTAACTTGAAATTCCTACCCAATACTGAGCTGCCTCAGCTCTCCATCGAAGACTTAACCACGAGGGACCAAAATGAAGTTGAAAAAATATGGTTATATAACCCACCGACGCCTGGTAATGAAACAACTGTTTTATGGCCTACTAGGCCTCAACTATGTCGGCCTCTGTCACTGCTATGCCTCACCAATACTGAGCAAGCTGGCTATTCGGGAGACCTTGAGACATCAATACTGTTGGAAACAGGGTAATCTGTAGCCGTGAGTGCACCTGATGACCTGCCTGTCACTAAAGCTGATCTCCAGGCCCTACTTGATGAATTTAAGTCGCAGCTAGTGGGAGACCTTTACACAGCCACGCATGGGAGATTCTACACGCACATCGGAGGATCGTTGGTTTCTGCCGCAGTTGCCGGAGGACAAGCCGCTACAATCCGGAAGCCTGCAATTACAGGTTTCACCCGGGGATATGAGCACGATCCAGGCAGCTGAGGGGTATATCGGAGGCGGAGGGGCCCGCAGACCTCCAAGCCCCACTCATCTGTCCTACCCCTTACCAGAGCCCGATCTTTAAAACCCCTAAGGCGGATACCAGGGAGCCTCTCTACATACCTGAAATGGTGACACCGCTGGGGGATGCACTACATGAAATGCTCGGATTGCACCGAAATGTGCCCCACCAGCCAGTGCCACAAGTTGCTATCCACAGAATATGTGTTGCTCAATCTGAAAACGGCACCTAAGCCACATCCAGATCACGGATCAAGGGAATGATACCCACTTCTACATACTGGGGAGATGGGGTGAGAAATGCCACCTTCGTATTGGGGACATTTTCTTTTAATTATCCGTTATTTGGACTCTATTTGTTGACTCACTTTATCATCGGAGTCCCAGTGTGATGGACACCCCTAAAATACAGGACTATAATCATAGTATATACTCTTCTCCATGTATGTTTTTTTTTTTCTCTTTCCATTTTCTACCCCACGGAAGGTCGACACTGTGGCCACAAAGTGTGGAGCCACAAGAGGGTCTAGGACACTTCAGCGCAGCGACTTCATCGCTGACAGTTCAGCGCAGCAGTAAGAACGCTGAACTGTCAGCAATGAAGAATAACGTGGCCGCTTTATCACTGACACAGCTATGTAAGAGCTGACAGTACAGTGCTGAAGTGTCAGCTCTTACAAACGTACAAGGTAAAATAAAATACCCCCCAATAAATGAATTCCCACCCAAAGTGCCCTCCCCCAAACCCTAATACTAAAATTAACCCCCAAACCCCAATACTAAAATTAACCCCCAAACCCCAATACTAAAATTAACCCCCAAACGCTAATACTAACCCCCGAACCCTAATACTAACCCCCTAAACCCTAATACTAACCCTAATACTAAAATTAACCCCCTAAACCCTAATACTAAAATTAACCCCGGACCCTAAAAACTAATTCTAACCCCTTAAACCCTAATTATAACCACCCTAAACCCCAATACTAAAATTCTAATTCTAACACTCTATCTTCTAACTGTAACACATTAAAACTCACCTTTAGCGATGAAATGTCCCGCGACGAGCTGACGTGTGGTGAAGTGACGGCGGTGAAGCGGCTGCGTGGATGCAGCCGCGATGAAGTGTTCCAACCCCCTCACGAGACCCCTCTTTTCGGAAGTGCTTCCTTGCCCTGCCGGTACTTCCACCCTAGGGGGTACCCTTTTCTCCTGTTTCCCACTTTCTTCTATATTGCTCTCTTGTCTCTTCCCCTTTTCGTATATCACTTTTCTTTTCTCTCCTTCTGTCTCTTTCGTAGCCCGGATGGTTGTACATGTTCCTCTAAAAATATACTGTTGCATGACTATGCCTGACACTGGTTATTCGAGTGAAAAGAACAATATGTGTTTTACTAATATAAATTAGATAATACTATTGCTGATATGTTTTTTTTCAATTATTTATATTGCCACTGATGATAATCTGCCACAATCAGACAGGTACCCAGGGGTCCATTCATACTGATGTTCGTTTCAAGATATGAGATCATTTTTTTTTTTAAGTCCGGGATTTATATGTTTGTATTGTATATATTATTTGTATATATGTTTGTATGACTATTTTGCTAATGCTCGGTTATTGGATACGTTTAACTCAGGTTAGACTATTTGGCTCTCAATATGATATTTCTTCAGAGGCAATCTATTCTTTGTAGTT